>OZ004331.1:7680785-8880785 GCA_963924455.1 Pelagia noctiluca | reverse complement strand
ACGATTAATGTTGTAATGGATATGTTGTTGTATTGAGGTATTTGATGTTCTCTTGTCTCTTTTTGCCATCTCTAAGGGATGGACGGTATTTTCATGGGTATCTTTTAGGGTGTAAAAATTTGAATTTCCAATTAGCCCCCTCCCTGTGATATTTTGCTATTGCATCCCCACAATTGTATTCAATTTGTTAGTTTTTGGGTATTTTGAATTTTGTTTTTAACAATTTATTTTTCAAGTATTGATTTCTGAACACAGGTCATCGAACTTGGAGGGATACAAACTCTTATTTACATGAGCCAGAGTATAAATGATGGAATAAAGGTAGGCGGATTTACTGTGGCTTTTTGATTTTTGGAAACTTTGTTTATGCATCATTTTACATGGGTAAAATTGCTTTCACCTGTAAACTAGCTGCTTGGAGATTTTACATGGCATGAGTGGCAATCTACAAGGCGTCAAATCGAGGGTTTGTCAAATAGGTAGTAAATTTTTAAATAGAGAGCTTCTGTAGTCCAAAAAAGTAACTAGAATTAATATTAAAGATAGCCTTTGAATGGCCAGAGGCCTTATTTCCAGTAGGGGCACAGAATGTCCCATCTAAAGGATAGTAGGTTGGAGTGAGTTTTAAATTCAACACCTCAAAGGGCACCCATTTAGATGTAGACCTCACATGACTAAGCTTAATTATCGTCAGCTGCATATAGCAAATGAAACAGAAATTTACTCACTCATGAATCCCCCCTGAGAAGCTTCTTTTGCCATCTGCAGATGAAAGGGAAAATTTGAATTTGGGAAATTTTAGTTTACAAAGTGAGAGATCTATATTAACTGTTGATTTTCTTGTATTTTTCTTGCAGGCATCAGTTGCTAATGCTGTCCACACTCTTGCCACTCACACTGTTCTTCACGAAGTTCTTGTTAATTGTGGAGCAATCAAGGCCATCTGCAGGTATACCAATCTTGGCTTTAGCATAGGCTTTGATAGAATTACTTATTTTTGTATGATATAACTAAAGCGTGTTAGATGTCTGAGAAGGATTCTGATTTTCACGAAATAAATTCCCCTCAATAGTTGAGCTCCTCTCCTGTGAAGTGATATTTAACTTCTACCTATAATATGTTTAATATTCATTACCATAAATTTAGCAAATTTCTAGGGTATTTTCGTATCACCTTGTTTATCGTGCCAGAAAATAGACTAACTAAACCAGAGTTATAAATATACTATTTTCAATTAGCTAGACTGATAAATAGACGAATTAATACAGTAACTTTGATAGAAGCAAACATCTAGTGTATTTTCTGAGAACCCTGTATACCATGCCAAAAAAAGACTAGATGAATCATGCTAATGGTTTAGCAGGAATAAATGGTTTCTTATTTTCCTAGCCTTCTAACGTCAGTGGATGAAAGCCAAGAACAGACTTTAATCGACGGAATCAGTGCATTGATGTTGTTTTGCAAATCAAATGAGTTCAAAGCCCAAGGTATTTCATACATCTGTGAATCATTGAAAAGACCAGAGATCTGAAATATAACAGACCAGAGGGTGCAAATTGTCCCTTAAAATTGTTTGGGTCTCCTGAAAGAAAAAATTGAGAAAAAAGAGAAAAGTGAATAAAATGGCACAATCACAAATTCTGAGTTCCTTATAGTTGGGCTTGTGATAAAGGTAAATGAAGACTTGCAAGGTTTTTTCAGACAAAGTATTTCAGATGATAGTCAGCAAGCCCTGGATATTCAGCAGGGTACTGTCTCCCATCATTGGGTAACTGCATTTCTCATTGCATTATTGTATTACTTTTACCTGGTTGATATGTTGATAGTGATTGATCTCCTGTTTTGGCATATTTACAAAATTTTCTTGTCTACTCTACCTTTTCATATAGCCTTCCTACTAAAGACTTCTATCACATAGGAATTCTTGTTATTCTAGTCTTGACTTTCCGTTAACAGCCGTATCGGATGGTGCGCTACAGCCAGTGTTAACTCTCTGTGGGATGAAGGAACATATTGGACTCCTGGCCGTGATGACGCTAAGCTTAATTGTTGAGCATCAGGCTAATCTTGCAGCTCTTGTGGAGGTATGAATATCTTGTGTAAGGGGTTGCTGAAATGGGAGTTTTCAAGCCCGTGGTGGAATCTCAACCCAACCGACCAACTCGGAATTCACCTCACCTCTCCAGTCAATCCTTGTTGGATTTTGTTTTTGATTAGATGCAAATGTTTCAACCTCAGGTGAAGTTTCTTCCCACTTGAGTGAAATAAAATGAAATCTTTACTTGATTATCCCCATTGTTTTCGAAACATGAATTTCCATGTAATCGCAATTTCTTTTCAACCCTGGGGTTGACGCCTGGGTACAGCATTTGATTTTGCTTTGTAACCCTAGCGTTGCAAATTTACCGAAAGGTTTTTCACAACCTTGGTTAAAAATACACATGTAACCACCAATTTTTTCAACCCAGTCGGCTGCATTGTGTGAATGAGGGCCTTAGATACTCGCCTGTTGTTTCCTTGTAGGATGGTAAAGGAACACTTCAAAAAATAATGAATTTAACTTTAGCTAAGGATGAAAAGGTAAGTTTACTTTGTTGTTATGCTATGATATCTTGTAAGGGCCTAATTATATGGAAGTGAGCTCGTCTGGCTAATGGACAGACCTGTTTCTCAAAGATGACATTTCAATAGGAAATACAAGTGGCAAAATTTTCTCGGCAAACAGAACATTTTCTTTCTTTAAGTCTAGCGGTTTTTCTATTTTTAGCCAGCTAGGCAGGGTTGATTGCCTCACTGTGTAATAACAATTATCATGTGATGTGAAATGGACCACACAGATAAGGCAGCCCTTTTACAGAGCTGGTTCGTTCTCATGCAATATCGATTGAAAATTTATATGATTTTGACCTGAAAGGCGAGCTGGCCCGTTTGCCTCATATTATAAGGACCTAGAACAATTTGATTTTGTTGATCTAGAGTAATTTTGATAGAATCTAGCTTTGATATTTGTTACACCTATGTTACAGGCCCGGAACCGGTCTGGTTGGTGCGGCGTTGACCGGTCCAACTTTTAGACCAAAACACTCCGTTTGTCAAAAAATAATGTTGCCATTTAAGACATATTTTGACTGTATCTTTCAGTTCATTTCAACATAAATTGATTTCTAAAAATGCACCAAATGTCATTTCTTAAAGCCTAAATTTCAAAATTTCCTGGGAGTATACCACCTAGCCCCTAAAGTTTAGCCTGAATCGGACCAACTATGGAAAGCTTCAGCCGGGCTTGTGTGGACGAAAAAATCTGAAATATTGTTTTACATTTTACTTACATTTCTTTCCTTAGATGCAGGAAATCGCATTGAAAATTTTGGCCTCGTTGTCATTAGGAACTGAGTGGCAGCGGCATCGGATCGTACAGGTATTCAGTCTTATTATTTTTGTCAAATTTCCATTACAGCTGGTAGTCAATTAGGACGATGGTATCTTGACCACCCTGGGTGGGGCTGTTTTCAGATCATCAGTAAGAGACACTTATTTTGATAGCCCAAATATCACATGGATAACTGTTGGCCTGCTTGTAAGACATTGTTTAGGATATTTTAACCCTGAGGAACGTCTTTGCAATTCTGTGAAGGATGTTCAGACTGTGGGTGCATATCATCAGTACAGTACCCTAGGTGGATACCATCAGTACATTGGAAGGTGTATAGTATTTCAGGTGGATACCTTCATTTATCTGGAATGGATACCATCCAGTACTCTGAGAGCATGCCTTATTACTATTGGGATACTATATGTGGAGGAGATACCATCAGTACTTTGCAACACATATACATTTGTATGAAATAAATCACTTGCAAAGTTGCTACGATTTAGATAAGAAGTAAACAGCAACATACGTAATCTTTTCTGATATATTCCTTTTTTATAACATTTTTTTTTGAATAATTCACTTTCAAGAAACTAGGGTACTCAAATGTGGGATCATCTGGCTCTAACGCCTCCTTCTTATTTAGATTTGGAATTGCTTGTTTTAATGTTGTTTTCAAAATTGATTTTCAGGAGTATTATGTTACCAGCAAATGTTTTGTCGAAGTTATAAGAAGGCGTCCAAAGAACCATCAGGTGAGAGATAGTATCCTACCACGCTTCTCATGGCATCAATCCGCATTACTGAATAACCACCACATTACTTCTATATATATTTTTCAATATCACTGAACATCCTCTACATTATTTCAAGATATCCCACCTCGTTACTGGTGATATCCCTCCACGTTACTGAATGGAATCCCTCCTCATAATTCCCCCTAAATTACTTGAAGATATCCCTCCACACCACTAATTTCTCTCCATATTATTGAACTCCCTAAACGATACTGCAAAAGTCCCTCCATTTTACTGCTCACCCTCCACATTACTACGCTCACTTCAACTTCATTTATAACATTTTTATAACATTATATTTGCTAATCTATTCTACTAAAGTATCAAAATAAGATATAATAAGATTGAAAATATCAAAACTTTTATTTTGTGACTTGATTATCCATCCAAGTTTCAACTCATTTTTCAGGTATTAGTGAATGCAGCATGTCTTATTGGCAATCTTGCAACCTGCGAACAAGACCAGTCATCACTTCGGGAATGCCTTGAGGCATTGTGTACATTGCTGAAGACGCATCCACAGTATACAGACATTCAGGTATGCTTAACAGATGGGACAGGTATTTTCAGGTCGAACTGAACATCCTCCACAATACTGATTATCCTCCACAGTGCTGAACACCCTCCACTGTACTGAACATCCTCCACAGCACTGAACATCCTCCACAGTAGTGCTCAGAAATTCACCAGGGTGATGGATAATTTCTTAATTTCCTTTACAGGATCTCTCCATATGCATCAGTTCAATCAGCAAGTTGTGTTCTTTTGTCATTTTTGACTGATTCTTTCCTTCTCTTTTTCGGAGGCAAATCATCTTATTTTTGTTTAATGGATTTTACAGGTTCAAGTTTCAAGAGCAATTGGAAATTTCTCAAAATACCAAATAAACGCAATAATTCTGGTAAGACTACCCAAGCATCTTGTTTCAAAATTTGTAGAATCATTTTAAATTTTGCTCTCCATCTGATTATTTTTCTACCCATCTCCAAAGTTCGCATATTGATTTTTTTTTCAGATAAACTACCTTCAGGATATACTTTGCGTTTATCTTAAGGTGAGCCAATAAAATACAAGCTATTTATGTTTATTTGTTATAAGCTGTCTTTCAGAGAAATCAAGACCTATTCAATTAGAGTTTTGTGGCCCCGACTTGTCTACCGATGGCCTGGGACAGTGAACAAGTGCCGTTTCATTTCATGCTGTTAAATAGCCCTGGTGACTTCTGCTTCAGTGATGATGAGAAGTTTCAGTACTGTGAAGGGATGCCATAAGTACTATGGGGGAATGCTATCAGTACTGTAGAGGGAAAACGCAACCACTTTGGGCGTTATCTCTATGGTGCTTGCGGTTTCGCTCTACAGTATTGAATATCCTCCACAGTACCGAGCATCGCGCACAGTACTGAAATTACTGCATAGTACTGAACATTCTCAACAGTACTGGATAGACGTTCCCGAGGGAAAAAAAATCACAAGTCCTTCTCTGAATTGCTTGAATCCTTCATAAAAACCTACCTTTTCTTTCTAGTCTGACGTTTCAGAAATCAGAATTCATGGCACTCGATCAGTTCTCTACTTACTGTCACATGCAAAGGACGAAACAATGGCTGTATTACGAAGGTAGGTAGCTATGTTCATTCCCTCACGCTTAATCCAGCATGGGAACTTTTGTGTTGATATTATTTGAGGTTTCCTTTATTATTTACAGAAACGGAATGGAAGACCTTCTATCTGCCCTGGTCGAAGTGAATGGTATGACGGATGCAATTCAAAGCGTACTCTTGCAGAACGTGAAGGAGAGGAACAAACCGATGTCGCTGTAAGTTTCAAATTAGTTTTTTAATTAACGCACAGATTCATTATAGTAGAAGGTGTGCAGCTTTTTCCATCAAAGTTATTTTTTAGAGAAATGTTTTCTGAAAAGTAGGCTACCATAATTGAAATGCCTCCAACCGGTATCGAACCTAGGATTGGGATTATAAATCCGTCTTCAGAGCCATATGATAACAAAAATTTGTAAGGCATGGTCTGACACAGAAAAATATTTCTCACCAGTGGACTACCGAAATTCGGATTAACCTCCACCAGGTCTCAAACCTAGAACCTTGCCAAGCAACGGTGGGCGTGTATACCATGGTCCTAAATCAGATCACCAAGTTAGGTTATCTCGCAAAATAGTCCTCAGTGTCTCCTCAATCTTCATCAAAACCTCTTGAGACCAGCCAGAAACATAGGCTCAATATATAATATTCTTTATAAGAAAACAGATGAAAATGATATCCCCCTTCCCCCTGTAAAATGTTGACTAAATTTGTGGCCAGGGCATCAGCGAACAAAAATGCATATGAGTTTCCTAAACAAAATCGAAATGAGGTTGAGGGGGAGGACTGTAAGTCAATAAGTTGTGTAATAAATATTTGTCTAAACAGTTTTGGCGAGGATTACATAAACGAACAATAAGTTAGTGTAGAAGCCTTTTCGTGTTTTCAGCCCTAAGCCTATCCATATTAGATACATTGATTTGTGTTTCGGATTGAATCCTTCTTTGGAGCAATGTGCATTATTACCATAATTCATATGGCATTGTCTCTTGATTGTCTTATGAACTTATGTTTATAAACAAAGTCGATCCAGAAACCGATTGTTATTTTTTTGCCATTGGATATTGGCCGAGTTGACTCTTAATCTTCACGACTCTAACATTACTGGACAGTATATCTAGAAAAGAGTAAAATACAAATGTTACCTTGCGCAAGATAACCATGTCTGATCGTACATAGTATATAATGAGGTGATACGCTATCATAGGAGAAAACTTCAGTTACCAGCTGCCATCTTCTACTTTTTAGAAAAATTGAAAATTTTATTTTTGGTATTTTGAGATAGCGACTATATTTACTTTGCACATGCATATAGATTCGTAGTACATAATGAATCGATAGGAACCTGCAAAACGGAAACTCTAATCATGTTGCCTCATTCATTCGACGCGCGTAGAGGGGAATAGGGAAAAACGAAATGTAGAGCAAAGCTCCTGGGAGTTAGCCTCTCTCAGGCCTAAGAATAGCTTATTTCATATCAAGATTTTTTCAAATGGCTACATACCTTGAGTAAAGTAAGTTGGTCGACTGCAGTTGGGGGCGACCCAAAGGCTCCTCTTTCACACAGTTATGAGCACTCTACCTCTAGACCAATGTTAGGTGTTTTATATCATAACCCATCACTGTAGCTTGGGAAAAATTATTGAAGGGGCAACCATTTTTCGAGAACAATAGGAAGACTAGGAACCTTGCTTTGAACAACTGAATTTTAGGATTATTCGGGGGCAAAGGCCCCTCTGACCCCCCGCCTCCTACCGACCTGCCATAAGCTAACTGAATTCATCCATAGCACATCTCTAATACCTTACCTTCGTTTAACGCTCAAAATATTCCAAAAAGATGAAATAAATCAATTTTTGGGACCTTTTAGATTTTTGACGTATAAAAATGTTCTTCCTTTTTTCACTAATTTCACCCTGGCTTTTCAAAGATAATTATTAGTGTAAGACCACGCTAAGATTAGGCACTGAGTGTCAAGTAATGTATATAAGAAATGTTATCTCCGTGGATCTGGATAAATAATTTGTTTGCATTTGCTTTAGTTATCGGTGAGCTTTGAATAACTAACAGGTTGGGGAGGAGGCTCTTCGTAATTCTAGGTATGTTTCTAGTTTCAATTTTCTAGCTTGGTTTTATTTAATAAGGGCTAGATATCAAAATTAATAGAAAAAGTCTGTCAAGGTTTAATGTCCTATATTTTTGTTGCTTTCCAACAGTAGATTACCGTGAATTATAGAACGAATTGATTTATCCCCCAAGAGTCCTTTGAACTTAGGAGTGGCCTGTGCTGGTGCACTAGTCACACCTACCCAGAAAATCAAAGCTCTCTGAGTCGATGGCGAAAACAGGGAACAATATCCAGCCCCTGTATTGGCTTAAAATCGAGCCAATGCACACACTTCCATCTAAACAGCAGTCAGATGGTAGGCCTTAAAAACGGAAGGCAGGAAAGTATTCAGCAAAATTGAGAACAAAGAAAGCAGGTAGAAGGCGGTGGGTAGGGAAGTTCGTGATGATTTTTATGATCACAGTGGTAGTCCGAGCCAGCTCGATTCAGCAAGTAAGCAAGTAAGGTTTATTGGCATGCTAGCAGGTATTAGGGTTTGAAATCTGAAGTTTCACTTTACCCCTTGGAAAGTTTTGAGTTCCTCACCGAGCCTGAAAGAGAGATTGCAAAGGTCACAATGATTAGTGAAAAGCCACTAGACTGGCAACTTAATTAAAAGCAGTATTGATTTAGAAGAATATTAAGTGGTATATACATTGGAGAAGGCTATGAAGAAGGTATACATCATATATCGCAGTTATTGCTATGTAAAGCATTCATTTTTTCTGTAGTTTCATGTGCTAACTAGATTATGATTATTGGTGCTAGGCTACCATTAAAGCAATCTAATGGCCAGAAAACCAAATGGCAAGAAAACCAAATGGCCTGGATATATGGTAAAAATGCTAATTCATAGTCGTCTTTAGAGTTCTTTACAGAGATGCCAAGTAGATGAGAAGATGCTTAAAAATATTTTCGAATCGTAGATTTATGATAGAATGATTAATTTTTATCAAAATTATTGTATATTCTAATTTTTTGAATTATCCAAGATATTGCTTTTCGTAATTTTTGGAATTTTTGATTCATTGGATTCTCCGATCCTCAAATTATATATAAAATGATACTTACACTCTTTTTTCTTTATAAGAATAAATTTTATAAGAATATTGAGGCTCAAAATTGCCAAAGAACAATGGAAATTTAAGAATAAACAATGGAAAAGTTGAGGCTCAGGAGAATTCTAAGTATTCTTATAAAAAGAAAAGAGTGTAGTTAGAATTAAAAATCATAACAACATAAGTTTTTAGAGTTTGATCAAATGATCCCTGTGATTGTAAAACGAAAACGAGGCTGAGGTTTGAATTAAGAAAACAATTTCACAACAGGTGGCAGCTGATCAAAGAACTTTGATTTACATCTGATGATTTTTATTTGAGCAGGATAGCTAATAAAGTTATGTTATTACATCAGGGGAAACACGAATAAAGCGATGAGTGAGCCTTTAGGAACCCGACAATGCGGCGGCAGATGAATCAAGCTCCGATGTTAATCAAATTATTGGTCGTTTTATCTCTGCTACTGATCACAACACAGATCATCCTCCTGACCTGCAGATGCAAATGTGGCCACGAAACCCAGCAAGAAAGGAGTTTCGAACGAATTCGGAGAGTTCACGATAGCCTGGAATGTAATGTCGATGATTATGCTAGACTCAAACGGGAAAATGCTAATTTGAAAAGAAAAATGGTGACTTACGAAAAGTTAAAATCAGTTGTTTTGTCTCAAGATTTTGACAGCATTTTGATGAAAGGGGACAAGGAGTTTGATGCCCTACGTGGGTATACACCAAAAAACGAATATGACGTGATTCCATTTCAAACTTTTGATGCAGAGCATTTCTATGGGAAGACTAGTTCCCTGTCTGGGAACCCCATAGAAGCACCCCTGGGGCAAAGGGGTCTTGATCATAGCTCGGTTATTAAATTTGCAGTAAAGACCATAAATGATGATTCTGAATCTAAAGGGGACCCAGTTACACCCTTTCATCTAATTGAAGGAATAACAAGAAACGATGGAGTCCATGGCTCTGTGTACGATTTATATTTTCGCAGTTCAATGAGTGATATTTTTAAAAGAATTGAAGTCTTCAGGCCTTTTGGTCCTTTGCAAAACTCAGGAAGGGTGCAAACTATTGACACAAGTAAAACCCTTATTAATGTTATTGTTCCATTGTCGGGGAGGCTTGACAAATTTTCCGATTTCATGAAGAGATTTGTTGATTCTGGAATAAGAATGGACAGACGTGTTTTTCTCACCCTTGTTTACTTTGGTGCCGAGGGTAGAGAAGATGTTCGTGCTATCATGAATAACATAGAACTGAAAGAGAATTTTAAAGAATACAAAGTGATTTTTACATCTCAAGAATTCAGCAGAGGGGCAGCCCTACAAAAGGGGGCAGAAATTTGGGAACAAGGGAATGTCCTTCTGTTTTTCTGTGATGTTGATGTTTACTTTAGGGCTGACTTTCTAGAAAGATGCAGGATGCACTCTGCCCCTGGTAAGAAAGTTTACTACCCAATTGTTTTTAGCCAATATAACCCTATTATAACATACGGTGGAGAAGAAGTCCCTAGCTTGGAAAACCAAGTCAGGCTTTCCAAAGACACAGGTTTCTGGAGGGACTTTGGCTTTGGCATGAGTTGCCAGTATAGGGACGACTTTTTAAAAGTTGGAGGATTCGACCTGACTATAAAAGGCTGGGGCATGGAAGATGTTAAACTCTATAGAAATTATCTGGCCAGCAAGCTGACAGTTGTTCGTGCTTACGACAGAGGTCTGTTTCACATTTACCACAAAAAACAATGCCAGAGGAATCTAGCAGATAACCAGTTTGTATCTTGCCTGCAGAGTAAAGCCGTGTCGGAGGGTTCTCATAAACAGATGGGCATGCTTGCGTTTGGGCAACACATTGTTGGAGATACTGACCCAGACTGGGCCAATATGTTAAAGTTCTCCCTATCAGCGGCTGCCGCTCCAGAACCTATGCCAAAACAGCAAGAAATTGATACCAGAAAAACGCAACTGTTTACCAATGACCCAAAAAGAGTAGACACCCCTTCAGCAATGGAGGAAAGCCAGGGTGGCCAAGTTAACTCTTCCTATCAAAAATACATTGCAGAGACATTGTTCGATTCTGCTGTTGAACTAAAGCAAATTTTAGATTATCTATCAAAGCAAGAAGTTGGAAGTAAAATTGTAAGTGAACTAGACAGAATGAGAAAATTACAATTAATGATTTTTTCAATGTCTCAAGGTATTGTAGGAAGTAGGCAAAGATAGCATTAGAAGTAAAGTAGGAAATTTCAATCGATTTGATCAGGGGGCGTATTCTAGGATTAACGGTAGCCGTATTTACTAAAACATGGAACAAGTAGAAACGGGTAGGGAAGGAGTATAAACTGGTGTAGCAAACTAGTAGATGTGACTTGAGGAAACGAGAAAGTTATAAAATTTTCAAAATATATGCTATGTAGTACCATTGGAAATTCAGAGTATTACATACAAGCTTTTTTCCTTCACTTGATAACAGGTTAAGCCCTAAAGCTTTATTTAATAATCTGAAATCTCAATGATACTACATACCATGTATTTTGAAAATTTTACTTCTGCTTTATGTACCGAAACGCTACCTACTTTATTCACACTAACGAGAAGGTTGGCATCAGATCTGGTCCTTAGGGAGAGGACATAAGTCCTTTCAGCCACTACTCGTTTCTGCCAGTTTCCAACACGTTTCCTACTCGTTTGTGCTCGTTTCATGTTTCATGAAATAGCAGGTAAACGTCTGGCTCGAATTTAGTTCAAAATTGATTGACAATTTATTATAAATATGAAACACACACTAACGCATATAACATACATAATACATTATAGTACATGAATTATCTTTGACAAGTGTGTGCTCTTTGTTATATTTCTTCTGATATTTTATTCGGCACTCTAAACTTATTAAGATTAAGAAGACATCAGCTCTTTAAAGTTTGCTATCAACAAAATAGGCGTTTCTGAGCAAATATTTTTCCAGTCCTGGAGTTTTTTTTTTAATTTTTAAGCATTCGAGAGTCTGTGTTTCTTATAACTGAAATTAATTTAGATAAATGAAACTGAATAACGATTTTCATATGAAGAATTGTTTGTCGAATTGATTTGCGAGAACGAAAAATGACTCTAGCAGGATTCGAACTCATGACCAATGAAAATTTGAAATATGTTTTGCAGACCTTGATTTGAAAAACGTAACAGACATAGAAATTACCACAATCATCTAGCAAACTGCCTAACCCTAAATTTATTTCAGATTCGGTTTCTCCGTGTTAAGAGTGTCTCTAAACCTACTAGAGGCCATTTTGGGCGTGGCCCGGTATTCACATAATTGATGACCACACCCAACCACGGTGTGAAATATATTTTTTAGAATTAACATTTTTGACCAAAGTATAGAGAATCACAAGGCATGAAAGAAATGGTATAATAATTGCTTCAAACTTAAGGAGGTACAGCATCTCAAAGTTTGTGTTGTTGTTGTTGTTGAAAAACGTAAAGATGTCTTTTTTCGCATATAAAATATAAACCGAAGTTCCGAGTCTCAAAATGTTTATAATCAAAATAAAAGTGCTGTATTAAAACTATTTACCATGTATTTTAGTCTTCTTTCTTTAGGAGGTTTATTTGAATATCAAGGTAGCCATTTGTGTTATACATAAATCTTCAGTGGATTGAAGTTCCGAAATTTTGCACTAGCTTTCATCTGCTTCGGATACGAATAACATAATTTTTCTGGGTGTAAGTCAGTGTTGTTTCAACTCCAAAATCATCGTTTCCTCAATATGGCTTCATTTAACTTGTCTCCTGCAAAAGTGGACGCCTTTTTGGAAGAATTAAGTTGTTAGTAGAAAATAACTCTGGTAACTGGCTTCTAGTTCTTTAAATCAATCCCTTTACCTTCTGGTATACACGGAACTCCCAAGCTTTGTAAAAAAAGGAACCCATGTAACCTTCTCTTTCACAAACAGCTTTTGACACAAAGTTCCAAATAGTTAGTATTTACTCTTTGAAGCATTGCCAGTTGTATATATATTGAAGGCTGAATAAAGTGGGGAAGGCATTTCATCCAATCTTTTGTATGTCTGCCTGGGTCTTAACAACCTAGTGGCACATTTTTGAGCGTCTAAACTATCCCATGATGAATTTGAAATTAGGTAGTTTCAGAAAAAAGCTTCCTTGCCATGTTGTAGCACGTAGCATATAATCGACAGTCACGATGACCAGTGATACCAAGTGGTCAGATAATCTGATTCTTCTTAGGATGAATATTTAGATATTGTTGAGTCCAAAAGTCCGACATCTTCTCGCTGCCTTTTGTTTGAGTTTTTTATGATAAGCTACAATTGCAAATAACAAATATTTGAAAAGGAGTGTAAAAAGCTCTTTGCCAGAGAAGAAAACATGCATAAAGCCCAAGTTAAAACCCATGTGCATACAGCAGATGTGGGACATAGATTGTTAGAGGGAAGCAAGTGCTAGGAATACCATCCATATGGAACAAATAACAACAGATTGGCACAAAAACAGCCGCGTAGATTTCGCATAGGATTTTGGGATTCATTTCATGTTCATCACTTTTTGACGATTAGATATCATCGAAGGATATCGGTACATCTTGCACATATGCAGCAACTAAAACGTTTTACATACAAAAATTCAAATTTATCAGATAAAGAAATAACGTAAAGAGATGTAATGTAGTAATGTAAATGTATATGTTGAAAAATAATGTAACAGTTGGGACCTAATTGTTGTTCAATTGCAGTCTCCCCCTTTCTAGAGATCGATTTCGTCTGTTGAGGTCTGGTTCCAGAGATCCTTCCACTCAGGATTTTCCTAATGCCTTTAAAACCTGATATTCGTTTATTTTCATTCATCATTATTTTGTGATTGAAACAGCCCGAGTTTCTTGAGGCCCCGATTGCGCACTAGAGTATCAATCTAGAGGAGGTAGCTTCAAGTCCTACTCGGGTTCGGGTCATATTCATTTACACAAATTATATCTTGATTTACTTTTTTTATGGTTCGTATATACATAGCTACTAAAAACTAATTTAAAGTTAAAACAACTATTTACAGTATACAGTAGAATCCCGATAACTCGAACAAGCAAGGGACGATCAAAATAGTTCGAGTTAACGAATGTTCGAGTTATCGAGGCTCTCCATAACATGAATAAGGCTCAAGGGGAGTGCCAAATCTGTTCGAGTTATCGCATGTTCGAGTTATCGGGATTTTACTGTATAGTAATTCAACAGTGGTAGCGCTCTAACGAATGTAGAGAGGTCGTGGGTTCGAGTCTTACTCTGGTCATTTTCATTCTCACAAGTTATCTCGATTGATTTTCCGGGTGGACCAAGCCATGGACTTCAGATGTCGGGACCGTAGTTCGGCTCCTCGTAAGGTAAGACTTTTGATTTCTAAGATTGGTTATGTTTGGTAAAAGTGATACAAAATTAATACCTTTCTCGTCAAGAAAGCTCGGGTGGCCGAGTGGACCAAGCCATGAACTTCAGATGTCGGGACCGTAGTTCGAGTCTTCGCAAGGTAAAACTTTTGATTTCTAAGATTGATTATGTTTGGTAAAAGTGATACAGAAGTAATACCTCTCTCGTCAAGAAAGCTCGGGTGGCCGAGTGGACCAAGCCATGGACTTCAGATGTTCGGCCCGTAGAAAGCTCGGGTGGCCGAGTGGACCAAGCCGTGGACTTCAAATGTTCTGACCGTAGTTCGACTGCTCGCAATGTAAGACTTTTGATTTCTAAACTCTCAATCATAAGTGATATTAACTTAAATACTCTCCTGCCGGCGGCAGGGATGGCCGAGTGGATAAGTCACTCGAGCAGTGATCGAAGAGTCCCTGGATCGAAACCAGCAGTCGGAAGAAAAGGCGAGTCGGGGAAGGAGGAGGAAAGGTTAGTCAAAACAGGGGAGTCGGGGAAGGAGGAGAAAAGCTGAGTCGGAGCAAAGGCAAGTCGAAAAGGGGAGTCGGAGAAAGAAGGAAAGTGGGAAGAAAAGGTGAGTCGAAGAAGAACAGGGGGAGTAAGGGAAAAAGAGTTTTAATCTTTCTAAGAGTTTTAATCAACAATAATGATAATAATAACTTACTCTTCCTTCTCACCTTTTCTTCCAACTTCACTTCTTCTCCGCCTTCTCCGACTTTCCTTTTCTTCCGACTTCCCTCCTTCCCCGACTCCCCTATTTTGACTTACCTTTTCCCCTCCATCTCCGACTCGCCTTTTCTTCCGACTGATGGTTTCGATCCAAGGACTCTTCGATCACTGTTCGAGTGACTTATCCACTCGGCCATCCCTGCCGCCGACAGGATAGGTTTGAAGTTGATACAATTTTTGTTTAGAGTTTAGAAATCAAAAGTCTTTCCTTACGAAGAGTCGAACTACGGTCTGCACATCTGAAGTCCATGGCTTAGTCCAGTCGGCCACCCGAGCTTTCGTAGTAAGACAGGTATTACTTTTGTATCATTTTTACCAAACATTATCAATCTTAGAAAATTAAAAGTCTTACCTTACGAGGAGTCGAACTACGGTCTGAACATCTGCATTCAATGGCTTTGCCCAATCGGCCACCCGAGCTTACTTGATGAGAGAGGTATTATTTTTGTATCAATTTTCCCAAACATTATAAATTTTAGAAATCAAAAGTCTTACCTTAAGGGGAATCGAACTGTGGTCCAAACAACCACAATTTTTTGCTTAGTTCACTTCGCCACCCGATTTTTCCTGATGACAGAGGTATTACTTTTGTATCATTTTTACCATACAATATCAATCTTAGAAATCAAAAGTTTTACCATACGGGGGATCGAACGACAGTACCAACATCTAGCACCCTTGGCTTAGTCTACCCGGCCACCCAATCTTTTTTGATGAAAGCGGTTTTACATTTGTGTCATTTTACCAAGTATTATAAATCGTAGAAATCAAAAATCTTACCTTACGAGGACTCAAACTACGGTTCGAATAATTATAACCATAGCCTTTGCCATCCAGGCTCCCTGTGTATTTGAGGACTTACTATTGTATGATATTTACCGAAGAATATAAACCTTAGAAATCAAAAGTCTTACCTTGTGAGAACTCAAACTACGGTGCGAACATTTATAGCCTTTGGCTTACTCCACTTGGCCACCACACTTTTCGTTATAACAGAGGTATTGATTTTATGTCACTTTTACCAAGCACTTCTTAGAAATCAAAAGTCTTACCTTGCAAGGAACAGAACTACGGTCTGAACATCTTCAACCCTCGACTCAGTCCACTTGGCTACCTGGACTTCCCTAATGAGGGAGGTATTACTTATGTATCACTTTTACCAAAAATAATTAATCTTAGATATCAAAAGTGTTACCTCACGAGGATTCGCACTATGGTTCGAGCAAATAAAGCCTTAGGCTTAGTCTACTCGCACATTCGCATATTCCAGGTCTCTTGATCAAAGAGGTATTACTTTTCTATCATTTTTCCATATTCAGTTATATATCAGACGCTTTTCTTTCAGACCTCCCTAAGTCTTACACCCTGTCTGATGCTCGCTGATAAAAGGGGATGGAATATAATATTCATTTTGAATTTAAAGCTTAAAAATAAAACGCCTTACTTTGCAGAATACCATACTTAGGTTGGTCCACTCGGCCATATATGACAGTACTTTCACTTATAAGTGGAAGTTGCATACACGACAGGGCTTCCACTTACTCCTGAAAATAAAAGCACTGTTATATACACAACCTCCACATACAAGTAAAAGAATTGAAATCTTAGAAATGAAAAGTCTCACCTTACTAGGAATCAAACTATTGTCCGATCATCTAAAGCTCTTGGCTTTACCGACTTCGTCCACTTCGCGAATTCAAGTCTCTAAACGAGAGAAGTATCACTTTTGCATCATTTTTACCAAACGTTATAAATCTTTAAAATCCAAATTCTTACCTTATGAGGAACCGAACTACGGTCCAAACATCTACTACCGCACCTTGGCTTAGTCCACTTTTGTACCTGAGCTTTCTTCATCACGATTACTTTTGAATCATTTTCACTCATTTGTAAGAAATGAGTGAAAATGATTCCTTAACCATGGACTAACCATGGACTAACTATCAGGCTTTTCTCTGATTTTGGCCTGATTTTGAAAGAAGTTTTTTGGTGATTTAAAATGTTTTCTAAGGCTATGATAGCCTAATATTGCTCCCTGAACAGTCCTGAGTGTTTTAAACGCCCTTCGAGAACAACTTATTTTTAGACCAATTTTGACCAAAAACCATGGGCTAACCATCAGGCTTTTCCGAATTTTCACCTGATTTTGAAAGAAGTTTTTTTAGTGATTAAGTATGTTTTTCAAGGTTATTATAGCCTAATATTGTTCCCTGAATGAGTCCTTAGTGGATTAAATGCCTATTGGGAACCATTTATTCTGGACCAATTTTGACCAAAAACCATGGGCTAACGCTCAAGCATTTTCCCCATTTTGGGCTGATTTAGAAAGAAGTCTTTTTGGTGATTTGTATGTTTTTCAAGGTTATTACAGCCTAATATTGCTCCCTGAATACTCCTAAGTGGATTAAAAGCCTATTGGGAACCACTTATTTTTGACCAAAAACCATGGGCTAACAATCAGGCTTTTCCCAATTTTGGCTTGATTTTGAAAGAAGTTTTTTTGGTGATATAGTATTTAAAGACAATATTATGAAACTTCGGTTCCCTGCCAACATATCAATTGCTAGCTACTATTCTACAACGTGATTTAGTATGTCTTCTAAGGCTTTGATTGCCTAACATTGTTCCCTGAATACTCCTAAGTAGTTTAAAGGCCTATTGAGAACAATTTATTTTGGACAAATCTTGACCAAAAACCACGGGCTTTTTGCCAATTTAAGACTGATTTGAAAGAAGTTCTTTGGTGATTTAATACGTTTTACAAGGCAATTATAGCCTAATATTGTTCCTTGAATAGTCCTAAGTGGATTAAAAACCTATTGGGAACCACTTGTTTTGGACCAATTTTGACCAAAAACCATGGGCTTACCATCAGGCTTTTCCCAATTTCGGCTTGAAATTGAAAGAAGTTTTTTTTGGTGATTTAGTATTTCTTCTAAGGCTTTGATTGCCTAATATTGTTCCCTGAATACTCCATAGTGGTTTAAAAGCCTATTGGGAACCATTTATTTTGGACAAATCTTGACCAAAAACCACGGGCTAACCATCAGGCTTTTTCGCAATTTAAGACTGATTTTGAAAGAAGTTTTTTGGTGATTTAATATGTTTTATAAGGCTATTATAGCCTAATATTGATCCTTGAATAGTCGTGAACGTTTTAAACACCTATTGGGAACCATCTATTTGGGCAAATTTTCATTAAAAACCATGACTGGACTTGGGAGAGACAGCAACAAAATAGACAAGCAAGCACCCAGGGCAAGAGTCCAGGTAAATGTGTTATTAATGGGAAAAGTAGGTGTTATTGGGTGTTGTTCTACTTGGAATCGTGTTCTCCAGGTAGAGGAGCACAATTTCCACTACTTTGAATTTTTTATCGCTATTTGGACCACAGTACATCCTCGATTATGCGAACAGGTTGAACTCAAATTTTTGTTTGGCCGTTCGGATACGAAAAAAATTCGGATAGTCGAGGAAGAACATTTTACCTACTAAACTTGCTATAAAGGTTATTATCATCGTCCTGAACAGTCATAGGATGCTCAAACTGAATGTAAATTGAAAAGCTTGGCAAACGGAAAGACCAACAACAAAACTAAGGCAACATTTTTTTGTAAATTTCAACAACGATTTGTAATAATAACAACGATTTGTATAAATGACAATATTAATTAACAAAGAAGTTATTGTTCTTGAAAAAATATTGAATATTATATTGGGCAACTGTTTGAGCAGACAACGGATATTTCGATTGGTTTCTCAACAAACTGGTTTGCAAAAAAAATGTTTTAATGAAAACTTTTGGCGTTCGAATAATAGAGGTTCGGATAACCGAGGATGTACTGTACTAAAACCAAAAAGTACTAGTTCCAATATAAGTAGGCCTATTGGGTCTAGCCACACTAACAGTCAAAGGGGAAAACGAAAGAAAACAGGAACATCAAAATGAAAAAATCACACCTGTTTCCTCAGAATAGATGATGATTTGTGGAGAAGAGGAATTATAAAAGGAAAAATGCTAACTATGGTCGATTGTGAAACTTTAATGAAAAGAAACTTACTGTCTGATCTTGGTTAATGTCTCCAGGGCCGTACCTACTTTGGGGTGCTGGGGGTGCGTAACATGTGGGTTATCCCAAACCAGGGGTATAGCCCCCAGAATCTTATTCATATCCGACTCTGAGGTCTCACAGTGGTTTCAAACCTTAATTTCCATTCAACAAATATCATTAATAGACACAGGTAAAATACTCTTGAGCCAAACAATCTTAAAGGAGATGAAAAATGAAGAACAAGAAAAGTTTTGAATTATTTCCCATGAGTGATGGATTAATTAAAAGTATTAGAAAAATCTATAGTTACGGAATGTAGTTTCAGGACATTCGGACATTTCTAATTAATAGGTGGCTGCTTTACACTCTTTGTTTTATTAGAACAATTTTATAAGAACACCAGCTTCAAATTTGACCAAAACTTAAGGACAAGGTAAGAACAAACCGAAGCTGACAACTTTTGGCTCAATATGAACATTTTATGAAATAATCTTAAAACCGAGAAATAGTTACAAAACAAGCAGATTGGCAGCACATAGACAGATGTCAGATGGTCAAGAGCGTCAAACTTTGCAACAATTAACACTACTGATAGCAAAAAAGGCTTCCAAGCCATTGTAAAAGTAAGAACAATTTAAGAACATTTCAGGCTGAAATTAGAAGAATATTTAAGAACAGCCAGCTTCAAATCAATTTCACTGGTTCTTATAAAAAAAAGAGTGTATGTAGTTTTATACTTTGGTGTCGTGAAATGTCTAAAAAAACCTTAGATTTGTAGAATCAAGTGTATTTGTTTCCTTGTAGCAATCTGTCCTGGATGAGTTAAAAGTTAAAATGTTTTACCAACACACTTCCTGCAGCATGAAAACGGATCTTCACTCTCCTGTAGAATGCAAGGCAGTACTGGACACGTGATCACACGACATGTTGATGTTCCATTCTGAAAGAGAGAGTATCGATCAACGAGAGGGATAATCTGAGGGTTATTTGATAGTAACGGTAGCTTCCATACTATCGGGAATGTGGTAGCTTGCTCTTCCCAGATATCATTGAAAAGAGATGCAATTAAAATGCTTAATCACCCTGAAGAACGTCTATGCATTACTGTAAGCGATAGCACCAGTACATTGGATGGTGTTCAGTTCTGTGCAGGGATACCATCAGTACTGTGAAGGCATAGTATTAGTGCATTGGATGGTGTTCAGTTCTGTGAAGGGATACCATCAGTATTGAAGTGTATTCAGTGCTTTGAAGGGTATCATCAGTACTGTGAAGGCATAGTATTAGTGCATTGGATGGTGATCAGTTCTGTGCAGGGATACCATCAGTATTGAAGTGTATTCAGTGCTGTGAGGGGTATCATCAGTACTGTGAAGGCATAGTATTAGTGCATTGAATGGTGTTCAGTTTTGTGCAGGGATACCATCAGTACTGTGAAGGAATAGTATCAGTGCATTGGATGGTGATCAGTTCTGTGCAGGGATACCATCAGTATTGAAGTGTATTCGGTGCTGTGAGGGGTATCATCAGTACTGTGAAGGCATAGTATTAGTGCATTGAATGGTGTTCAGTTTTGTGCAGGGATACCATCAGTACTGTGAAGGCATAGTATTAGTGCATTGGATGGTGTTCAGTTCTGTGCAGGGATACCATCAGTATTGGAGGGTATTCAGTGCTGTGAGGGATACCATCAGTACTGTGAAGGCATACTATCAGTACATTAGATGGTGTTCAGTGCTGTACAGGGATACCATCAGTATTGGAGTGTATTCAGTGCTGTGAGGAATACCATCAGTACTGTGAAGGCCTAGTATCATTGCATTGGATGGTGTTCAGTTCTGTGAAGGGATACCATCAGTATTGAAGTGTATTCAGTGCTGTGAAGGGTATCATCAGTACTGTGAAGGCATAGTATCAGTGCATTGGATGGTGTTCAGTTCTGTGAAGGGATATCATCAGTATTGAAGTGTATTCGGTGCTGTGAAGGGTATCATCAGTACTGTGAAGGCATAGTATTAGTGCATTGAATGGTGTTCAGTTTTGTGCAGGGATACCATCAGTACTGTGAAGGCAAAGTATTAGTGCATTGGATGGTGTTCAGTTCTGTGCAGGGATACCATCAGTATTGGAGTTTATTCATTGCTGTGAAGGGTATCATCAGTACTGTGAAGGCATAGTATCAGTGCATTGGATGGTTTTCAGTTCTGTGAAGGGATATCATCAATATTGAAGTGTATTCGGTGCTGTGAAGGGTATCATCAGTACTGTGAAGGAATAGTATCAGTGCATTGGATGGTGTTCAGTTCTGTGAAGGGATACCATCAGTATTGAAGTGTATTCAGTGCTGTGAAGAGTATCATCAGTACTGTGAAGGCTTAGTATTAGTGCATTGGATGGTGTTTAGTTCTGTGCAGGGATACCATCAGTATTGAAGTGTACTCAGTGCTGTGAGGGGTATCATCAGTACTGGGAAGGAATAGTATCAGTGCATTGGATGGTGTTCAGTTCTGTGCAGGGATACCATCAGTATTGAAGTGTACTCAGTGCTTTGAGGGGTATCATCAGTACTGGGAAGGAATAGTATTAGTGCATTGGATGGTGTTCAGTTCTGTGAAGGGATACCATCAGTATTGAAGTGTATTCAGTGCTGTGAAGGGTATCATCAGTACTGTGGAGTTATAGTATCATTACATTGGAGGGTGTTCAGTTCTTTGCAGGGATACCATCAGTATTGAAGGATGTCCAGTGCTGTGAAGGGTATCATCAGTACTGTGGAGTTATAGTATCATTACATTGGAGGGTGTTCAATCGTTGGCAAATTACTGTTGCTAGATTACTGTTGCTAAGTACCAGCTCAATGGACGATTCCACAATAGACGGATCCCATTTCACACATTGCATGACAGGGATATGCACCTTAGCAACGCATAGCTACCAAAATTCAAACAAAATTTACACGAGATTTAGGCCGTTGAAATTGGGTAGCTATGTGTTGCTAAGGGTTGCTAAAGTTGCTATTTCTATCATGCATTGCGCAAAATCAAATGAGATATTCCATCTTTCCTAGAATCTTGAATTAAATTCATATTCTGCTATGCCCCAAAGTCTGTCCACTAAAGTGTAGTCTAGCCCAAATGTCATGTTTGAGGTTTTCTACTGAAACTTTATCGACAAGATAGAATAACAGTAATTTAATTCCAGGGAAATTCTAGACTTGCTTCACGAGTCCTTGTTTCCTGTGTTATCCGATATGCTGACGTCACTCCGATCCTCTACAATAAGTTGAGATACAAGAGAGATAACAGGGATGAATACAAAGTTAAACTACTAGGATGAATACAAAGCTAAACTACTAGGATGAATACAAAGTTAAACTACTAGGATGAATACAAAGTTAAACAACTAGGATGAATACAAAGCTAAACTACTAAGATGAATACAAAGTTAAACAACTAGGATGAATACAAAGTTAAACTACTAGGATGAATACAAAGTTAAACTACTAGGATGAATACAAAGTTAAACTACTAGGATGAATACAAAGTTAAACTACTAGGATGAATACAAAGCTAAACTACTAGGATGAATACAAAGTTAAACAACTAGGATGAATACAAAGCTAAACTACTAGGATGAATACAAAGTTAAACTACTAGGATGAATACAAAGTTAAACTACTAGGATGAATACAAAGTTAAACTACTAGGATGAATACAAAGTTAAACTACTAGGATGAATACAAAGTTAAACTACTAGGATGAATACAAAGTTAAACAACTAGGATGAATACAAAGTTAAACAACTAGGATGAATACAAAGTTAAACTACTAGGATGAATACAAAGTTAAACTACTAGGATGAATACAAAGCTAAACTACTAGGATGAATACAAAGTTAAACTACTAGGATGAACACAAAGTTAAACTACTAGGATGAACATAAAGTTAAACTACTAGGATGAATACAAAGTTAAACTACTAGTATGAATACAAAGTTAAAAAACTAGGATGAATACAAAGTTAAACTACTAGTATGAATACAAAGTTAAACTACTAGGATGAATACAAAGTTAAACTACTAGGATGAATACAAAGCTAAACTACTAGGATGAATACAAAGTTAAACTACTAGGATGAATACAAAGCTAAACTACTAGGATGAATACAAAGTTAAACTACTAGGATGAATACAAAGCTAAACTACTAGGATGAATACAAAGTTAAACAACTAGGATGAATACAAAGTTAAACTACTAGGATGAATACAAAGTTAAACGACTAGGATGAATACAAAGTTAAACTACTAGGATGAATACAAAGTTAAACTACTAGGATGAATACAAAGCTAAACTACTAGGATGAATACAAAGTTAAACTACTAGGATGAATACAAAGTTAAACTACTAGGATGAATACAAAGCTAAACTACTAGTATGAATACAAAGTTAAACTACTAGGATGAATACAAAGTTAAACTACTAGGATGAATACAAAGTTAAACTACTAGTATGAATACAAAGTTAAAAAACTAGGATGAATACAAAGTTAAACTACTAGGATGAATACAAAGTTAAACTACTAGGATGAATACAAAGTTAAACTACTAGGATGAATACAAAGTTAAACTACTAGGATGAATACAAAGTTAAACTACTAGGATGAATACAAAGCTAAACAACTAGGTTGAATACAAAGTTAAACTACTAGGATGAATACAAAGTTAAACTACTAGGATGAATACAAAGCTAAACTACTAGGATGAATACAAAGTTAAACTACTAGTATGAATACAAAGTTAAACAACTAGGATGAATACAAAGTTAAACTACTAGGATGAATAAAAAAGTTAAACAACTAGGATGAATACAAAGCTAAACTACTAGGATGAATACAAAGTTAAACTACTAGGATGAATACAAAGTTAAACTACTAGGATGAATACAAAGCTAAACTACTAGGATGAATACAAAGTTAAACTACTAGGATGAATACAAAGCTAAACTACTAGGATGAATACAAAGTTAAACTACTAGGATGAATACAAAGTTAAACTACTAGGATGAATACAAAGTTAAACTACTAGGATGAATACAAAGTTAAACTACTAGGATGAATACAAAGTTAAACTACTAGGATGAATACAAAGCTAAACTACTAGGATGAATACAAAGCTAAACTACTAGGATGAATACAAAGTTAAACTACTAGGATGAATACAAAGTTAAACAACTAGGATGAATACAAAGTTAAACAACTAGGATGAATACAAAGTTAAACTACTAGGTTGAATACAAAGCTAAACTACTAGGATGAATACAAAGTTAAACTACTAGGATGAACACAAAGTTAAACAACTAGGATGAATACAAAGCTAAACTACTAGGATGAATACAAAGTTAAACTACTAGGATGAATACAAAGCTAAACTACTAGGATGAATACAAAGTTAAACTACTAGGATGAATACAAAGCTAAACTACTAGGATGAATACAAAGTTAAACTACTAGGATGAATACAAAGTTAAACTACTAGGATGAATACAAAGTTAAACAACTAGGATGAATACAAAGTTAAACTACTAGGATGAATACAAAGTTAAACTACTAGGATGAATACAAAGCTAAACTACTAGGATGAATACAAAGTTAAACTACTAGGATGAATACAAAGTTAAACTACTAGGATGAATACAAAGTTAAACAACTAGGATGAATACAAAGTTAAACTACTAGGATGAATACAAAGTTAAACTACTAGGATGAATACAAAGTTAAACTGCTAGGATGAATACAAAGCTAAACTACTAGGATGAACACAAAGTTAAACAACTAGGTTGAATACAAAGTTAAACTACTAGGATGAATACAAAGTTAAACTACTAGGATGAATACAAAGCTAAACTACTAGGATGAATACAAAGTTAAACTACTAGTATGAATACAAAGTTAAACAACTAGGATGAATACAAAGTTAAACTACTAGGATGAATAAAAAAGTTAAACAACTAGGATGAATACAAAGCTAAACTACTAGGATGAATACAAAGTTAAACTACTAGGATGAATACAAAGCTAAACTACTAGGATGAATACAAAGTTAAACTACTAGGATGAATACAAAGTTAAACTACTAGGATGAATACAAAGTTAAACTACTAGGCGTAACAATTGATAGTCAATTAAAATTTGATGATCATATAAAAAAAGATTTGAAGAGAAGCAAGTAAAAAGGTTAATGCTCTTGCAAGAATCTCACCTTATTTAAATGAAAGGAAAAGGATACTTATAATGCCGACATTCATTACAAGTTATTTTAACTACTGTCCTTTAACATGGATATTCTGTAGTCGTAAAAGTAACAGCCTTATTAATAACATGCACTTCGGCTTGCATAATAATGACTATTCATCGAGTTTTGAACAACTACTTCAGAAGAGTAAGATGGTCCCCACTCATACAAAGAACCTGCAAAAATTTGCAACAGAAATCTATAAAACTATTAACGGGAATAATCCATCATTCATGAAGAAAATATTTAGAATATATAATGAAGCTACTTATAATTTACGACGAGTACCTTTCATACAACAGAAACCAAATACGGTATTGTACGGCCTGGATACTGTCTCTTATAGGTGTTACCAACTATGGAACAACCTCCCACCAGAAATAAAAAAATTAACAATGTGGAGATTTTCAAAGAACATATTAAAAAATTCACGTCAATTAATTGTCCCTGTAGATTATGCAGACAATACATTTCAAACATTGGCTACATAAATTGAACAAGTAAATTGGTCAGCTTTTGAAACATTAGGTTGATTTTATGTCTAATTTATTTTTCTGTAACGTTTTTCATGTTGGATAGCAACGCGAGTAGCTAAAATTACACTAACTATAAATAAAGAAGGTAAAAAAAGGGAGACGAGAGCTCGTGGATCGAATCTAGGGAAACGCACCGAGTTTCTGCAAACTGTACAGGGGTTATCTTTCAGCGGTCTTTCTTCGATTGTCTCCAGTGAAGAACTGTTCATTCCTGAAAGGTGTATAAGGTTACAGTGAGCGTACGAGCAGGACATTTTCATACAAGCGGGCAGAGTCTACTTGCAGAAAATCGTTTAAGGACGGAAAATATTTCTAGGATTATTTGGTAAAAATAAAGTTTCTCAGTCCAGGAGTGGTGGATTACTGCTATAAAACAAGCCTTGACATGCATCGCTAATGCCTTTAACAGAATAACAATCTAATTGTCCAAACATAAGCCTGGAATCAACTTGCAAATGAGCCCGGGCAGAGCTTTCACCAACTAGCCTGTGTCGCAGACACTGACCTTAAAAACTGTTGTTTCACTTCTGAAAGTGGTTGATTCTCTGCATAGGCTATCAGGGACTCATCTCGACAATAACAAACGGCTTTACCACCTCCAAAATACCTTCAAGTCGCAATGGCGATGAAAGTTGGATTCAGAATTTCATTGATAACAGTTGAACCAATGGTATTCTTGCACGTGGTAAGCTTCACATTGAGTTTAGTTTGTTTCCCTCAACTCCTCTTGGACAATATTTGCTCGAGGACGTACAGTAATGCGACTAAATGTGCAGCAATGGAAATGGGTTCCTTTCAAGCGGAATATGAAGATATTCAGCAACAATCCGCTATGTGGCTCTCTGCTTCTGTAGGCCTAGTAACAGCTATAATTCTGTTTACTCTACCTACAGTCGGGGCAATAAGTGACGTGATTGGGAAACGAAATGCACTGTTTTCAAGCCCAATTTTGCTGATTTTGCAAAACGCTTTTTTGATAGCAATCGTCAGTTCAGGACCAGCTTTTCCGACCTGGCTTTTAATACTGCCTGATATCCTACCAGCACTGTTCGGTAGCTGGAGTGGTGTATTTGTGTTTGCAAGTGCGTACATCTCCCACATCACTTCAGAGGAAGAGCGTAGTATGCGTATGACGCTGATAGAAGCAGTTGTCCTTCTAGCTATGCTTGCTGCTACAATAGGGAGTGGGCTTGTTATTGAACGGTTCGGCTATATCGGAGCGTATGTTTTGAATATCATACTCCAAGTTTTCTCATTTTTGTACGTTGTCTTTATACTGAAACCAGTGGCGAAATTCAACGAGAGTAAAGCTAATAACCGCAAGGATCGAAAACAGGGTGGAATATCTGAAGGAAGAGAAACTCCGATTACAGGTCTCACTGTAGGGGGTGTCAGTGAGACGCAAGCAAGATCAGCCCTTCAAATCGATTCGCAAACAGACAATGTAATATTTCCCGTTGATGTTAAATCAGAGGAAGAAAACCTTATTTCCACTGATACTATTCTAAGCAAGCATTAGCATTCATTACATCAGTAAAAATGTTTTGGCCTCTGCAACAGCAACAGAAGAGACGGAATCCTTTGATGATGTTATTAGCTCAGAGCAAGAGAACCTTATTTTCAATGATGCAATTCACAGCAAAAGTGATTTTGAAAGCGAAAAAAGAGAGTTGGCCTCTTTGGCAGCAGCTCCAAAGCCAGACTCGTTTGCTGATGATGTAAAATCGTCAGAAATTGAAGATAAAGAAAGGCTTATTGCAAGAGACACTGATACCATTCTAAGCAAAAATCATAGTAGCAGTGAAAAAATGACATTCCCAGCTTTATCCACTCCACAAAAGCAAGAAGAATGTGCTGGTGGAGTCAAATCTTCAGATACTACAGGGAAAGAGAAGGAAGACTTTATTTCAGTTATTGACGGAGACAAAGTCATTGAAAGTAGCAAAGTCCCTTCTTTAGTAACACCCGAAAATCAAGAACCTGTTATTGATGACATCACCTCTTTAGACAATCAGAAAGAAGGCCTAATTCTCATCCCTGACATAGATGTTATTGCCAGCGAAGACAAGAAGATTTCAAAGACAGAAATAAGAAAAGTTCTGAATCCACTGACCAACGTGAAAGCAATGATTTCGGCCGTTAAGAAATTGAAGCACAAGAAAGTCTCCCTTCTGCTTCTACTGGTACTTTTCCTTTGCACATTTACATATATTGGTGAGATGAACATTATTATATTCTACCTCAAATCAAAGCCGTTTTACATGTCAGCTAGAGATGTAGGTTTCTACCTTGCATATCAGAGCGCCTTGCTTGGAGTTCTAGGCCTTGTCGTCTTCAATTGGCTGCTACAGAGAGTTTTCAAAATACATGACACGACTCTCTTGGTGCTATCCACTGTTGCTGGTATCCCTTACGAGATCTTGCTTGGCGTTGCCACTTCAGGAGTGATGCTTTACGGCATACAAATACTACTTGTAGTGTGGGTCTTGGTCATTCCTACCATCCGCTCGTTCATTTCCAAAATGGCAGAGCCAGAATCATTGGGGACGGTGATGGGTGCAATATCAATGATAGAGACACTGGCAGCACTGATCTCAAGCCTTGTCACTCCAATGGCCTATGCTGGTCTTTTATCGTTACACAGTGGTGCTGCGTTTTTCTTGCTAGCAGCTGCACTTCTTGTGACTTTAGTAATCAGTTTATTCTGTGCTTACAGCTTCTCAAAGAGTCCTACGCAAGCTAAACAAGCTGATGAGGACGATGTATAAACTTCAATATTAAAATTATAACTTGTACCCAAAAAACATGATATGATTTGTAACTTCACTATATTCTGTGCTCACAGCTTCTCAAAGAGTGCTACGCAAGCTAGCAAACACAATTAACGTGAAAAATGAGAAACTTTGTGAAACATAACAAATAGTTAAGCTTTTCGTCTGACACTCAAAGGAGTAATACGTCAGAAAGAAAAAGAACAAATACCTAACGAATTATACATATACCCTACTATTGTGTACACAGAAAGAGTTCGTTTTCGCCTTAGGACTCTTGAAGTAATGTCATTGGTCAGCTCACTGTATTGCAGGTGAAAAGTGGTTTTTCCTGCACGAAGCCAACAATTCACCTCCTTTCTGATTGACCTATTTGGATTCCATCTGGGTATAATGATTCGTTAGGTTTTTGTTTCGTTCTCTTTCTGATGTATTACTCTGTTGAGCCAATGATATATAGACTAAGTAACTAGACGTCTAACTCTATTGTTCTCGAGTGAGGCAAAATAACTCAAGCGGTAAGAGGACAAAAGCGCTGATTCTTATAACGGTTTTGCTATGCTTCCAATTCTTCTGGCTATTTTGATTGATTATCATTATAATCTTGTTAATTATCATTATAATCTTCTATGGTACTAAATATAATATATTTGAAATATTTACTTGTGTTTTTTATGTACCAAAACGCTTCTTTCGATATTTACTTATCAAAGTAATATGAAGGCTTTTTCCAATTTTGGGCTGATCTTGAAAGAAGCTTTTTAGGTCATTTAGTAACTTTTTTAAGGCTATATGTAATGGCTTAATATTGCTCCCTGAACTGTCCTGGGGGGTTTAAAAGCTGAACCATTCATTTTGGACCAATTTTGACCGAAAACCATGGTTTAACCCAGTGAGAAACTTTGTAGCTGGGGCACAGGTAAAAAATTGGTCTAATCTTTTCACTTCGTGTTTTTCTTGGGCAGATAATAAATTGAACAGAGTAACAGACGTTCCAATAGACTATCTATGATATCCATTTAAGATAAACAAATATTTGATGATAAATCAAAAAGATACTTTGGTCTCTTTCTTAAATTTATATAATCTTATTTCTAAAAGTTTTATGCTGACTGAGAACACTTACAGATCCGCTTCCTACACTGCTTTCCAAAGTTTGTCCAAAAAATATTAGAGCCGATTAGATGAACAGCATGGCATTTGTGATGAGAGACATTGTTATTTGTCATCAGATTTGCATTGTTATGGTTCGCGTTATCAGAGCTGCGTGTTTATGGACTTTCAGAATTGAATTAAATGAATTTTGGGGCAGTTTCAAATGTGCCCCGCTAATCACAGAAAGTATACTGCCACGGGCTAGTGAGAAGCAACGTTATGAAACCAAACTCTAGAAAGTGATTGGTCAGAGATTACGTAATGCGGGGCCAGCCCCATCATGAAATTAGAATGTGAGGTTCGTGTTTCCCGAGTCAATCAATGTCTAGTGGACAATTAGATCTATTCATGTAATCCGACCTTGTCGACACTTGGTCTATTTCAGGGCCGGATCCAGCACCCATAGAAAGGGGGGGCGTAACACACATATCAAAGGATAATGTAAGGGAAATAGAGTATTTTCAAGCTAATTGCATTGTTTTTCTACCAAAATAGGGTGGGCGTACGCCCCTTACGCCCCCCTTAGATCCGGCCCTGTATTTAATAGTGATTCGCGGGTGGATAGTTATTTCCTAGTAGAGTTTAGAGCATCAAAGTCAGTATTGTGTTGTGAATGTAATGCATGCATGAAATCTGAAATTGAATACGTAGTCCAAAAATGATAATAATGTGCAAGTTTTCAAGCGATTAAATGGCTGCAAAAAATCATTTTGTGAAAATGCCAGGTGGCGCACTGCTCCCCCCCCCTGCTCCATTTGACTTGACGCGCCAACACCAGTTTAACCATCGGGTTTTTTGGGTTGATTTGAAAGATGTTTCTTCAGTGATTTTGTACGTTTCCTACGGCTTTTATAGTCTAGTATTGCTCCCTGAACAGTCTTGATGGGTTTAGAAGCCTATTGAGAACCATTTACTTTTGACCTATTTTGACCAAAAACCATGGGCTAACCAAAGTATCTTGAATCCTTTACTTGAATGGAAATAAGAGATACAGGTAACTTGCAGGGTCTAGGTGGGAGAAACCGTACAGTTAAGGTTTGACCGGCTACTACTTAGCAAGCAAGCAAGCAAGCAAGCATATTTATTTGTTAACGCAGGTCAGGGTTTCTGGCAGCTCTACAGCTGATGTGGACCTGCAGCTTGTGCCCCCAGAATTAATATTCTACAACGAATATCCTGGGTACTCATTTACCGACCTCGGAAGGATGGACAGCTGAGTTGGCTGACGGCTTGTAGTTCATGATTCCGACCGTTCGTGGATTCGAACCCACGAAGGTTACCCTTCAAGGATTAGAAATCCAGCGCCTTAACCACTAGGCTACACCACCGGCACCTTCTGAAAATTTCTTCAAACAAACTTGCAATTATTTCCACAATGATCAATACACCTTACACCATACTTTATTTCGACCTAGGCCAGACAGTCATAATGAAAGTTTTACTTACCATCCAGCAGCACCTTCAAAAAACTTAACATTAAATACTATCTTGACCCAGCAAGCTCCTTCTACCTTTCTGTCCTATTTCTTGAAGATAGCAGAGTATCGTTTCTTTCTACAGAAAACATTTATTACAACGTTTAGAGCTTTTCTTTCTTGTTTGAAAATGTTTTGATAGTGTCCCATTTTGAATTTGACTCGTTTGGAAGACGAGGAATTCTAAATACTCAATCTGATTTGGCCGTCGCCCTAGGCTTTGCGAGGTCGCGGGAAGTTTGAAAGTTTGAAAACGTCCTTGGGAAGAAATAATTGTTGGCCAACTTTTAGCAAGGGAAATTGAAAGTATTCTAGTCAAGATTCATTGAGTTTATTACGTTATCTGATGGCTTTATACATGCGGGTCATTTCTCCAAAACATGGCCTAAGCCAGGGGGTGTGGCAATTGCGCAATCAAACAGAAAAAATATGTTGGGGAAATCTCGGAAACGGCGTGATATTTCCCTAAGGGCCACGGTAGAAATTCAGATACACTTACGTATTAAAAGTACTCGAACGGGGAGGTTGAAATGGCCACTAAAACGTCATGAACTCAAATTAGGCCAAGATTTACAAAGCAACTTATCACCACTTTACATGATACAGGAGTGATATTTTTTGGATAAAATGACAGCAGTGGACCTTAGCTTTCTTAAGACAACAATTAAAAGAGATTATCAAGTCTTTAATTCATTTCAGGCCTACATTTTCAGCGACCATTGATAAATTGAAAGACTCGAATAGGGAAGGGGGTACATGAATAAAAGGTTTCAAATTTGAAGGGAATCTCGGGCATTTTTGTTTATATTTGCAATTCATCATATGCAGTAAGAATTAAGCTTCAAAATGGTGCTATTTGATAATAATTTAAGCATTAAGATGCCGAGTAAAAACCTGAGCAAACCAATGAAAACGGACGAGAGGCCTCACAAAATCAATTTAGATTTTGAATAAAATTACAAAAAAGTTTGAATAAATCGGTTGCGCAACAGAGTTTCTGAAAACTTTAATATAAACTTAAAGCATAGGAAACGGACCCTTAGTCATAACATTTTGGTCCGCATTCAATCAGACATTAACCAGATAAATACAATTTTATTTCTTGGATCAAAAATCAAAGTTTTAAATTTTGCATTCATCTTCGACGGCCCCGAGTTAATTTCTTTCATCCCTCAACTTTACGAAGGATTCCCGAACTTTGAATTAAAATTCTGAATTGCAAACTCACCAGCATTCGTTTAAGCCATTTTTTGTCAAGATTTCTTCTGAAAAATCCTCAGTCTATCTATGACTGATATCTAAATGAACATTGATTTTCTATTTGAAATTTTGTTTACCGGCCCAATAATCTTTCTAAACCTGTAAAACTTTTCAAAACTCTCACAGCAAACTAAACTTGACCACTTCGGATGACGCAAGCAATTGTTTTTACTTTGGCGCGAAGATTTTGAATGATGAGACTGGGGAAGGGATAAAATCTGTCAACAAACTTTTGGGCCTAAGGGGGGGGGGAGACAATAAACCGCCATTTTCTCGTCCTCGTTCGAGTACTTTTAATACGTAAGTGTAGAAGTACAAAAAAATAATTGGGCATAAGAAGCTCACCTGAATTTACAATTCATACGCAGGTTATCAGTTTCAGGGAAGGCAGTTTTTTTTTTCAGACAAAATTTGCCCTTTCTACGAGGACCAGTATACAAAACAAGGAATAATTTAGGCCTAGCCCTCACAGCTTTGCAATTTTGCCGCTATTTTGAATCGACCTGTGCAATAATTTTAATAGCCTAGTGTACAATTGCTTGAGATGATCAAAACTGATTCCGAGGCTCCCGGCAAGAAGACGGAAGTAAAACAGAATACGGAAGAAAACTGCTAAGCCTTCCTGTGAAATTTGGCGGTCTTGGGATACCAAACCCAACAGAAGACGCACTACATAAATTCCAGAATTCCGTCAAACTAACCGAAACCCTCACGAAAGGTATTATTGAACAATCTTCATCAGTGGAAAACGATAGCGACAGCAGAAAAGCAATTTCACGGGAAAATGAAGACAGACAAAAACACAAACATCAAGAGGTTGAGATGCTCTTGCCTTCGGTTCAGAAACAGCTACTGCACTTAAACCAGCAAAAAGGAGCTTCTTCGTGGCTTACATCACTTCCACTTCATGAGCATGGATTCCACCTGTCAAAACGCGAGTTCTGGGATTCAATTCGGTTAAGATATGGATGGCCACTCAATCATGTCCCTTCAAGCTGTGCGTGTGGAAAGCCTTTCTCCATCAACCATGCGCTTTCCTGTCATTTGGGGGGTTTCACCTCCATCCGTCACAATGAGCTGCGCGATCTTACAGCAGATCTACTTCAGCAGGCATGTCACGACGTCAAGATTGAGCCTCCTCTAGAACCATTAACGGGTGAATCATTCAACAGGAAATCAGTCAACACTACACAGGAGGCCAGGCTAGATGTGAGCGCTAGAGGTGTCTTTGTTCCATATCAAAAGGTATTTGCAGATGTAAGGGTTGTTAACCCTACAGCCATGCGATATGCGAACAAGATACCTGAGCAAATCCTTGAAAGCAATGCTAATGAGAAAAAGAGGCAATATTGCAGAAGAGTGCTTGAGGTAGAAAATGCAACATTCTCCCCTCTAATCTTTACAACCAGTGGAGGCATGGGACGGGAATGCCAAGTATTCTATAATCGACTCGCACAAATCCTGTCTAACAAGTGGGATACGCCTGTAAGCCGGACGACAGCATGGATCCGAACCCGCATCTCATTTGCTCTTTTACGATCTGCAGGCAGGTGCATCAGAGGGTCCCGCAAGTGGAACAAAGCCGCACCTGTTGCTGCAGACCAAGTTGAGCTATGTGGCAAGATTTAGAGCGAAAGCCTACAACAGCAGTGACAAAAATGCAATGAAGAACTATTTATATTTACATTGACGATTAACTCTTGAAACTCAAACATAGACAATAGCTTGCAAATGTTCCATTGTTTATTTGTAATGATGATTTATTATGCATTTCCCTGTGCTCACTTGCACAGCCTCACTGTCATATTTTCTTTACGCAGTAAAACAGAATAGACCGTATGCGTAATGACGTCACACGCCATTTCGCGCGCAATGCATTTCAGGAGTTGCTTATAAAAGAAACCACATGGTCAGGCTTGTCGCGTTGCGTTGACAGCAAAGTTGTTTACAGTGCGAAATTACTTGTTTTGCCTCTTCCTTGCTGTGCTGTTTACGCTATTTTAATGCTAGAAAATTATGGAGAGTCGCAGCGAATTTGCTAATATCTTGGACGAAAATCTCAGCCCTAGTTTTTTTTTAAAACTCTTTGACGGTTAGCAGCATTGAAGAAGAACGTCGAGTTGGAGAAAGACCCGAGAACAGATTAATATCAACAAATGAATTTTGAATTTTTTATTCCATCAACAGCCTGATTACAATGTAAATTGTATCTTTATAGCTAATGACAGAAATACGAAATACAACTACAGCAATTAACAATACAAAATAAGAACAGAACAAGATTTCAAAAAATGTAAAGAATAGAGATGTTTCAAAGTATAAAGATAAAAAAAACGTTAATAATAATAAGGGTGATTTTTCATAGTTTTGCTGCATAACTATTTTCTAAACATTTGACGATAAATGAATATATGTTTTGATCGCATAGGTTGTCGTTTTGTAACAAGTAATTTTGTAACAAGTAGTTTTATAAAAAATGTAAAGAACAGAGATGTTTCAAAGAATAGAGATAAAAAAAACGTTAATAATAATAAGGGTGATTTTTCATAGTTTTGCTGCATAACTATTTTCTAAACATTTGACGATAAATGAATATATGTTTTGATCGCATAGGTTGTCGTTTTGTAACAAGTAATTTTGTAACAAGTAGTTTTGTAAAAAATGTAAAGAACAGAGATGTTTCAAAGAATAGAGATAAAAAAAACGTTAATAATAATAAGGGTGATTTTTCATAGTTTTGCTGCATAACTATTTTCTAAACATTTGACGATAAATGAATATATGTTTTGATCGCATAGGTTGTCGTTTTGTAACAAGTAATTTTGTAACAAGTAGTTTTGTAAAAAATGTAAAGAACAGAGATGTTTCAAAGAATAGAGATAAAAAAAACGTTAATATTAATAAGGGTGATTTTTCATAGTTTTGCTGCACAACTATTTTCTAAACATTTGACGATAAATGAATATATGTTTTGATCGCATAGGTTGTCGTTTTGTAACAAGTAATTTTGTAACAAGTAGTTTTGTAAAAAATGTAAAGAACAGAGATGTTTCAAAGAATAGAGATAAAAAAAACGTTAATAATAATAAGGGTGATTTTTCATAGTTTTGCTGCACAACTATTTTCTAAACATTTGACGATGAATGAATATATGTTTTGATCGCATATAGATTGTCGTTTTGTAACAAGTAATTTTGTAACAAGTAGTTTTGTAAAAAATGTAAAGAACAGAGATGTTTCAAAGAATAGAGATAAAAAAAACGTTAATAATAATAAGGGTGATTTTTCATAGTTTTGCTGCACAACTATTTTCTAAACATTTGACGATGAATGAATATATGTTTTGATCGCATATAGATTGTCGTTTTGTAATAAGGGTTTGTTTACATGAGGTGGGCTGGCTCACTCAGGTGAGATCTGCGAGTTCTGATAAAACACTTATAAATCTAATTTTGCTTTTACATGAGAGGCGAGCCAGCCCACCTTGGTGAGATCCGTGAGATAGGTAGATGAGAACCGCGATAGATGGGATGAAAATTGTCCATGTAAACACAATCTGGCGGGCTGACTCACTGAGGTGGGCTGGAAATGACAATTTTACGCATGCGCACCACTATTTTCATACACAATAATCAAAATACCTTGCAGTTGAACAAAGAGAGCCAGTATTCCAGAGAGCATTGCAATTAGCAACGCAAATAATTTGAATTTGAATTTGAATTTGTGTGGCGCCATGTTCGACAAGATAAAAAACACTGCTTGTTGCTGGCAAACAATTTTTAGCGTAGCGCCAAAACTGAGATGGAAAGATCTCGTTTTGAAAACTGAAAAGAGGCTAGCTCATCTGAGTGGGACAGAAATGTTATCATGTAAACAATCATCAAAGCCATCCCACCTGAGTGAGCCAGCCCACTAAGTAAACTTGGTTACTTCATCAAAATGGTAAAAAGTCTTATCTTGGATTGACCTAGCTTGGGTCCTAGTACTAAAAATTTCTTAATTTTCACTAGTTTTTAGGTCTAAAAGTTTCTTAAAAATTTCTTATTTTTAGGTACGCACTTAACATCAAATATTACACTTTTACCCTCGCATATTTCTAGTAAAAAAGTTTTGGATACTACAAGTTATATATCGGAAACCCACCTCCTAATACAAGTAGACTCAACATCTTGTGTCCTTCTAAATGAAAGTGTGTAACAAACTAGCAAAAATGTATTGTTGTCATATTACTTTCCGGCTCAGAAAGTCCTCTTTTTTTGGAGTTTCTTAAAGACATTGATGTAGTTCTAAAAGTTTCTTAAATTTTTGGGGCTCTAGTACTAGGTTTCTTATAAACCGGTTTCTTATAAAAAAACGTATCTGTGTGCTGTCAATCTGCTTGGTTTGTAATTATTTGTAAGTCTCATGGTTATTTCGTATAATTCTTATATTAACCTTGAAATTGTCAGCCTAGTTTTGTTCTTAGCTTGTACTTAAGATTGGGCAAAATATGAGGCTCGTGTTCTTATAAAGGTTTTCTTATAAAAAAGGGTGTATGATACAGTCAATTTAAAACGAACAAAACCTTTTTGTTAGTGATTCCTCCGTATCCGTGTGGACGGAAGAATTTTTGAAAACGCTCATCGTGTGGACGCAAATTTTTCGGGAACGGATAAATAAATATGCATTTTCAAAAATATCCGGATACATGTGGACAAGGCCTGGGAAAGTCACGCTACGCGACTGCTTGATATATTACATTGACAGTGTTATTGTAAACTAGTGGTGGATTACTGGTTAATAAAAAAAGCCGCCTCGACACGCATTTCTAATGGGTTTAAGAGAATAACCAAACCACTGTCAACACGTAAGCCTGGAATCCATTTATAAACAACCCTCGCAGAGCATGACCGTTGAAAAACAGTTGTTGCTTTGCACTTCTGAAAGTGGTTGATTCTCTGCACAGGTTATCACCGCCTCATTTCGACAATAACAAACAGCTTTACCACTCCGAAATACCTTCGAATCGAAATGGGGATGAAAGTTGGATTCAAAATTTCATTGATAACAGTTGAACCAGTGGTTTTCTTTTACGCCGCAAGCTTCACTTTGAATTTAGTTTGTTTCCCTCAACTCCTCTTGGACAATATTTGCTCGAGAACGTACAGCAATGCGACTAAATGTGCAGCAATGGAAACGGGTTCCTTTCAAGCGGAATATGAAGACATTCAGCAACAATCCGCCATGTGGCTTTCTGCATCTTTAGGCCTAGAAACAGCAATAATTCTGTTTACTCTACCTACAGTCGGGGCAATAAGTGACGTGATTGGGACACGAGCTGCATTGTTTTCAAGCCCAATATTGCTGATTTTGCAAAACACTTTTTTGATAGCAATCGTCAGTTCAGGACCAGCCTTTCCAACCTGGCTTTTAATACTGCCTGATATCATACCAGCACTGTTCGGAGGATGGAGTAGTGTATATGTGTTTGCGAATTCTTACATCACCCATATCACTTCAGAGGAAGAGCGCAGTATGCGTATGACGCTGATAGAAGCAGTTGCCGTTCTAGCTATGTTTGCTGCTGAGATGGTGAGTGGGTTTATTATTGAACGGTTCGGCTATATCGGAGCGTTTGTTTTGAATATCATACTCCAAGTTTTGTCATTCTTGTACGTTGTCTTTATACTGAAACCAGTGGCGAAATTCAATGAAAGTAAAGCGAATAACCGCAAGGATCGAAAACAGGGAGGGATTTCTGGAGGAAGAGAAACTCCGATTACAGGTCTCACTGTAGGGGGTGTCAGTGAGACGGAAAGAGAATCAGCCCTTCAAATCGATTCACAAACAGACAATGTAACATTTGCCGTTGACGTTAATTCAGAGGAAGAAAACCTTATTTCCACTGATACTATTCCTAGCAAGCATAGCATTGTCAGTAAAAATCTTTTGGCCCCTGCAACAGCAACAGAAGATACAGAATCCTTGGATGATGTTATAAGCTCGGAGCAAGAGAACCTTATTTTCAATGATGCAATTCCCAGCAAAAGTGATTTTGAAAGCGAAAAAAGAGAGTCAGCCTCTTTGACAGCAGCTCCAAAGCCAGACTCATTTACTGATGATGTAAAATCGTCAGAAATTGAAGATAAAGAAAGGCTTATTGCAAGAGACACTGATACCATTCTAAGCAAAAATCATAGTAGCAGTGAAAAAATGACATTCCCAGCTTTATCCACTCCACAAAAGCAAGAAGAATGTGCTGGTGGAGTCAAAACCTTAGATACTACAGGGAAAGAGAAGGAAGGTTTTATTTCAGTTATTGACGGAGACAAAGTCATTGAAAGTAGCAAAGTCCCTTCTTTACTAACAGCCGAAAAAAAAGAATCCGTTATCGATGACATCACCTCTTTAGACAACGAGAAAGAAGGCCTAATTCTCATCCCTGACATAGATGTTATTGCAAGCGAAAACAAGATGTCAAAAACAGAAATAAGAAAAGTTCTGAATCCACTGACTAACGTGAAAGCAATGATTTCCGCCGTTAAAAAATTGAAGCACAAGAAAGTCTCCCTTCTGCTTCTAGTGGCTCTTTGCCTTTGCACATTTGCATATGTTGGTGAGATGAACATTGCGATATTCTACATCAAATCAAAGCCGTTTTACATGTCAGCCAGAAATGTGGGTTTCTACTTAGCGTATCAGAGTGCCTTGCTGGGAGTTCTAGGCCTTGTCGTCTTCAATTGGCTGCTACAGAGAGTTTTCAAAATGCATGACACGACCCTCTTGGTGCTATCCTGTGTTGCTGGTATCCCTTACGAGATATTAGTTGGCGTTGCTACTTCAGCAGTGATGCTTTACGGCATACAAATACTGCTTGCAGTGTTGGTCTTGAATATTCCTACCATCCGCTCATTCATTTCCAAAATGGCAGAGCCAGAATCAGTGGGCACGGTGATGGGTGCAATATCAATGATAGAGTCCCTGGCAGCACTGATCTCAGGCATTGCCACTCCAATGGCCTATGCTGGTCTTTTATCGTTACACCGTGGTGCTGCGTATTTCATGCTTGCAGCTGCACTTTTCGTAACTTTAGTAATCAGTTTATTCTGTGCTCACAGCTTCTCAAAGAGTGCTACGCAAGCTAAACAAGCTGAGGACGATATATAAACTTCAATATTAAAATTATAACTTGTACCCAAAAAACATGATCTGATTTTTAACCTCGCTTTATTCTGTGCTCACAGCTTCTGAAAGGGAGCTGCACAAGGTAAACAAGCTGAGGACGATATATAAACTTCAATGTTGAAATTATAACTTGTACCCAAAAAACATGATCTGATTTTTAACCTCGCTTTATTCTGTGCTCCCAGCTTCACAACATGTACTTTGCAAGCTAGCAAACAGAATTAGCGTGAAAAATGGGAAATTGAGAAGAACATAACAAATAGTTAAGCTTTTCGCCTGACACTCAAAGGAGTAATACGTCGGACAGAAAACGAACCAATACCTAACTGATTATACAGATACCCTACTATTGTTTCGATAGAAAGAGTTCGTTTTCGCCTTAGGACTCTTGAAGTAATGTCATTGGTCAGCTCACTGCATTGAAGGTGATAGATAAGTGCTTTTCCTGCACGAAGCCAATCATTCACCATTTTTCTGATTGACCTTTTTGGATCCACCTGATTATATTATTCGTTAGGTTTTTGTTTTGTTCCCCTTTCTGTCATATTAATCTGTTTTGCGTCAGATGAAAAGCTTAAGTAATAGTTACATGTTTTTCCTTGACTATGCTTTCAGTTCCTCTGGCTATCTTGAAGTTCTGTAGCATTCAAAGACTTTGCGTCAGACAAAAACAGAATTTCTTGTCAGAAAGAGAACGAAAACGAAGCCTAATGAATTATTACCCCTAGAGACAGTGGCGGTGCCTCCAATGGGGCAGAATGAATCAATTAAACAAAGATAAATGATTTGATTGATGAACGATACAGTTTTGAGCAAAAGTAATTTATGCTAGCCTGCGCACAGAATAAAACACTACAGCTTTTCAAAGGACAGTGTCTGTGACGCAGGCTAATTTAGGCCTTCGCTGCTGATGATCAAAATCAGGGGCGTCACCAGCCCAAATTTACTGAGGTGGACGGAGAGCTACCAGGGGGCTGGAAATTTTCGTCGACCACGCCTTTCAGAAGCTCAGATAATGTAGGAAACGACCTCTCCGGAAGCTCTTTCTGTTAGCTCTGCATTCTTATTTCTCATGCTAACAATGGAAATCTGACAATGACGTCAATATGACTTCGAGTACGACTGCTATAATGGTGTCATGATGACAGCCACATTTCTATATGACATCACACAATTTTATGTCACTTCTGGTCTTGCTTTATTTGTCTTCCAGCAAAGGGTTCAGGGTGCCTTACCCCCCCCCCCCTTCAATGTTTCTAAACGGATTTCTGTGAATTGGAAAATCGGCCACTGGGAAAACTGCCCACCCTGTGGCGACGCCACTGATCAAAATCTCAATCATAAAGAGATTTTTTATGAATTCAGTTCTCATACCTTCAAATTTATTACATAAATCATTTGGGGACTAATGCAGTTTAGCGGGCGGAAACCACAGGGGAACAAGATTATCATAAATACGATTAATAATTAGCGTCTAATCGATGGCGATTCTTTCGAACGACCGATAAGACTATCAGATCTTGGGAGAAAATGGCTATTGCAACCTTAAGGTGCGATAAAATCTACGAAATTTGCGACATTTTGTCTTCTTTTTTGTTGCTAGTTATATCTTTAATTGTGGGCTACCGCCCCAGACCCCAATCGTTTATCATTTGTTAGAGATGCGGTAATGTTCAAAGATTAAGATCTGCGATGCGAGGCTTTTAAGCCATTTTGTATGGGGCGCCATAGTGGACAAAAGTAGGTCAAGAATAAAATATCAGGTCAAGAACTTGCAATTACTAGTCAAGAATTCTCAATCAGTAGTCAAGAAATCTCAATCAGTAGTCAAGAATCTGCCATCGGTAGTCAAGATTTGCTATCACTGGTCAAGAATTTTCAATCACTAGTCAAGAATTCTCAATCAGGAGTCAAGAATTCGCAATCAGTAGTCAAGAATTCGCAATCAGTAGTCAAGATTGGAGATCACTGGTCAAGAATTTTCAATCACTAGTCAAGATTTGCGATCACTGGTCAAGAATTCTCAATCAGTAGTCAAGAATCCGCGATCGGTAGTCAAGATTTGCTATCACTGGTCAAGAATTTTCAATCACTAGTCAAGAATTCTCAATCAGTAGTCAAGAATTCGCAATCAGTAGTCAAGATTTGAGATCACTGGTCAAGAATTTTCAATCACTAGACAAGAATTCTCAATCAGTAGTCAAGAATCCGCGATCGGTAGTCAAGATTTGCTATCACTGGTCAAGAATTTTCAATCACTAGTCAAGAATTCTCCATCAGTAGTCAAGAATTCTCAATCAGTATTCAAGAATCTGCGATCGATAGTCAAGATTTGCTATCACTGGTCAAGAATTTTCAATCACTAGTCAAGAATTTTCAATCACTAGTCAAGAATTCTCAATCAGTAGTCAAGAATCCGCGATCGGTAGTCAAGATTTGCTATCACTGGTCAAGAACTTGCAATCACTAGTCAAGAATTCTCAATCAGTAGTCAAGAATTCTCAATCAGTAGTCAAGAATCTGCGATCGGTAGTCAAGATTTGCTATCAGTGGTCAAGAATTTTCAATCACTAGTCAAGAATTTTCAATCACTAGTCAAGAATTCTCAATCAGTAGTCAAGAATCCGCGATCGGTAGTCAAGATTTGCTATCACTGGTCAAGAATTTTCAATCACTAGTCAAGAATTCTCAATCAGTAGTCAAGAATTCTCAATCAGTAGTCAAGAATCTGCGATCGGTAGTCAAGATTTGCTATCAGTGGTCAAGAATTTTCAATCACTAGTCAAGAATTTTCAATCACTAGTCAAGAATTCTCAATCAGTAGTCAAGAATCCGCGATCGGTAGTCAAGATTTGCTATCACTGGTCAAGAATTTTCAATCACTAGTCAAGAATTCTCAATCAGTAGTCAAGAATTCTCAATCAGTAGTCAAGAATCTGCGATCGGTAGTCAAGATTTGAGATCACTGGTCAAGATTGCAAATTCTTATCATGAACCTCGTCAAATGAGATCTACTATGTTACTAAGGGCTGTCATGATATGCTTATTTAGTTAAATTCATGTATTGCACGTATTTTTTATGAGCAATTGCTCTATAAGCAAGTCAGTACTCGACCAGACAAAAACTTAAGCAATTCCAGTACTGGAAAGAGGAATGCTAAGAAATTACAACATCTTAGTTCTGATCAAATTGGCAATGAAAATTTTGCTGCAGCTATAAAGAAGTAGGTTACAGTGGATATCAGTACCCCGGCACACCTTCTTTGCAAGATACCATCAACGTTTGTTGTACAGCAACTTGTGAGATAGTATTTTAAGAGACAAATTTCTTAATAAAAGAGCTAAGCAATTGCTAAGCATTTTCGAGTACTCAAATTCACCCTCCAGCAAAGCAATATTCAGTACTGAATTGGAGCTGAAATTGCTTATAAAAATGCGTGTACATCACTCGTTAAGTAATAGCTTTTTTCATCGTTAGTGTATTTCCCTATGCATCATGGTTTCGTTACGTAGTTTAGGCATCCCCCGCTTCATTGATTAGGTTTTGTTTATCTTAGTGATTTCCCCGTAAACATTACGTAGTTTTATATTTGGCCTAATATTTTACCCGTTTTAGTAACATTCGTAATCTTTTTGTAATCCTTATATTTAGATTTCCTTACTCATGCTTATTTTACATATCTTGTATTAGTATAAATACGAGGTCATTTAGTTTGTAAAAGTAGAGTGTTTTAGGCTGAGGTAAGCATTTGTATTACTCTTATTGAATTGAATTGTTTTTGAAAAAGTTTTCGGTGCTATTCGGATTGACGTCACACGGATTTTCGACACTCGGGAAATTTCTCGTTGTCTACTCTCGCTTCTGTCGTTTTTCATGTGCGAAAGTGAACAGCTCTGACCGCTACTAAACTTCACCACCTCACCAGATGCAAAATGAAAGTTGCAGCGAGAACAGATCATCTAATTCGGGAAGATTGTCTTCGATCTTCAAAGAAGGTTCACATTGGAATGTCCGCATACTATGCTGAGTCAACCCTTAACTTCTGGTACAAATAAACTGCAAACGGCTTATTGTGGACTTGAGATCAAGAAGGGAGGATAGAGTTAAATGGTTTAGGCCATTGACAGGGGCCAAGCGTGATAGGCCATGGAGCACCAAACAGCAAACCATCAGAAGGAAAGAGAAACTGAGGATTTTTTACAGACTCAAGACAGTGCAATGGTTAGTTCTTGTTAAGTGTATTCACCGAATGTATAATGTAGTCTATGATAAAGATTTTGCATAGACTTTAAACAAGCAATTTCATTTTCCACATGAACTGGCAGGACATACAGCAGGCAGAGAGCTAGGGGGTTCAGCCTCCATCTATTTCCATAATAAAAGTTTTATTTTGAATTTATAGTTTAGTAGCATATTCAAGGACGTAGGGGTCACCCCAAGATTTTGTGAAAAATATTTGATGTTGTTACTTTACTTACAGAAATGGCCCCTGTTGCTTTATGAATAAAGTACCTTTGAAGTGTTGTACCCCCCAAAAAAAATTTTGAGATGCTTTCTTATTTCTCTGAGCTTACTAATTCAACTAAATTGAAAGTCTATGCCTTGCCTATTTTAGACTTGGATGGAAGCATCTTGCAGAAAAATGTATGTCCGTAGAAGATTTAAGTATGATAATATTTTTGCCACCCTGCTTGAGGGGTTGTCAGGGGAGTTACCAGATTCCAGGCCTTTAATCAGGATGGGCAAGAGAGAAAACATGTTTTTATATTCTCATCCAGTCTATTTTTATTTTGAAATACATAATTCTTATAATTCTCCTTTTTAGGTTTTCACACAGTCAATACAAGATAATGATGCCAGAGAAAGTGGTTTTGATTTCATGATGTACTTAAAAAAAATATGAACCAGAGTTGGTAGAATTCTGGATTATTGTAGCCACTAGATTCATGTTTATGTTCGTTGTTGACTTTATCCCCTAAAATAAATTGAAATATTTCATCTATTGAGCACCATTACAATAAATATTTCATCTGTTTATTGTTTCCTAGTGTTTTTAAATAGTTTAGAAAACCATAAACAAGTAATTGAGGTGTATTGATTTCATTGTGCAAGATTTTCTATGCAAACAAAAGCAAAGGAAAATAAGCAAGGGAAAATATGGCAAGAGGGAAACAGCGTAACACCAGATTAGATTTACCTTCCCTCAGAAGTACAAAATGGAGGGGGCAATTAACCAGGTTTGGGTTTCCGTTGGCACCCTTTAGTATTACAATGCTGAATTCATGAAAATATAGAAAGGTCTCCCTCACTGCAGTGGCATAAGCACCAAGCCCCCAACTTTCAAGCCAGAAATTATGCCCCTGTCACATGTCTTAGAAATTGTGCTTCTTTTCTTTTTGGATGTCTGATTTCTCGCTAAATTCTTGTTGAATAGAGGCCACATGAGAGCCAAGGTAGCTACTTTCAAGTCTAAACTTTCCTTAAAATTATGAATTTTGACCCCTGTATGTAAAAGCTTCCTTTAAAAGGTGTCCCTTTTTCTTATACTCCTCCATTTTTAACACGCCCCTGGCTCTCACTTTCGGGTAATTTCTGAGTGGGTAATTACATTTAAGTCAACAGAATGAAACTAGACAAACTTAGGCCTACTTACCCATTTTACCAATTTTTCCATTCCGAATGTGTCTCGGCTGTAAATGCCTCGATCAAACAACGCGACTGTAAGCCAAATCTTGTAGCTTTAAAATCATTTGCAACCAAAATATTGCAGTAATTGAGAACACTTGCATAGCTCGACTCGAAACTACTAAATTCTGCAACTTTTACAGCGATACTGACGAACACGAAGAAAAGAGTTCATCTGTTCATCGCTTCTACTGCTTCTCGACTCGCAAATCAAAACCTGGTGCAAGTTCTGCCAAACACCGAATCACAAAACGAAAAAGTCGTTCTCCTCGAAACTGCCGAACCTTGGAAAAATTGGCGAGTTTTACGGCGAGAGTTCAATCTTAATTTGCCATACAAAAAATTAGGGTCCGTGTGACGTCACACGAACCCCATTTAACAAAAAGTTTTTTTCGTCGAAAAGTTTTTTTCGTTTTTCTCGGTGAGTTTCAGCTTTGGAGGCTTAGAAAACGGTTAGAGATATAAAAAAATGATTGCGAATTCGTTCGTTTCAGGTCAGAATTGGTCTATTCATCAAATAAAAATATTTCACTGGAGTGGCTCTTTTAAGTTTTTCGACCCTCTACAAGTAGATTCCTTGTAAAAGGTTCCTTATAAAAAAAGCGTGTAACCGTGAAGAATTTGGATATTGGATTCAGAAATGCTGCTGTAACACCTTAGAAATGAAAATAAAGCTTAATACAAATGGAAAAACAATGAGAACGCTACACAAAGGAAAGGCGGAATGATAAAGAAAAAACAACCAAATAATAAATAGCAATGCGCCCATTACACTCTTTTTTTATAAGAATAATTGAAATTTTTCTGAGCCTCAACTTTTCAATTGTTTATTCTTAAATTTTCATTGTTCTTTGGCGATTTTGAGCCTCGATGTTCTTATAAAATTTAATCTTATAAAGAAAAAAAGAGCTAACCACTGTCAACACGTAAGCCTGGAATCCATTTCCATACAGCCCTCGGGGAACTAGAACTTTGAAAAACAGTAGTTGCATTTCTGAAAGTGGTTGATTCTCTGCACAGGTTATCACGGACTCATCTCGACAATAAAAAACGGCTTTACCACCTCGAAATACCTTCAAATCGAAATGGGGATGAAAATTGGATTCAGAATTTCATTAATAACAGTTGAACCAATGGTATTCTTGCACATGTTAAGCTTCACATTGAGTTTCGTATGTTTACCTCAACTCCTCTTGGACAATATTTGCTCGAGAACGTACAGCAATGCGACTAAATGTGCAGCAATGGAAACGGGTTCCTTTCAAGCGGAATATGAAGATATCCAGCAACAATCCGCTATGTGGCTTTCTGCTTCTTTAGGCCTAGTAACAGGAATAATTCTGTTTACTCTACCTACAGTCGGGGCAATAAGTGACGTGATTGGGAAACGAAAAGCATTGTTTTCAAGCCCAATATTGCTGATTTTGCAAAACACTTTTTTGATAGCAATCGTCAGTTCAGGACTAGCCTTTCCGACCTGGCTTTTAATACTGCCTGATATCATACCAGCACTGTTCGGAGGATGGAGTGGTATATATGTGTTTGCGAATTCTTACATCTCCCATGTCACTTCAGAGGAAGAGCGCAGTATGCGTATGGCGCTGATAGAAGCAGTTGTCCTTCTAGCTATGTTTGCAGCTGAGATGGTGAGTGGGTTTATTATTGAACGGTTCGGCTTTATCGGAGCGTATGTTTTGAATATCATACTCCAAGTTTCGTCATTTTTGTACGCTGTGTTTATACTGAAACCAGTGGCGAAATTCAATGAAAGTAAAGCTAATAACCGCAAGGGTCGAAAACAGGGAGGGATTTCTGGAGGAAGAGAAACTCCGATTACAGGTCTCACTGTAGGGGGTGTCAGTGAGACGGAAGCAAGATCAGCCCTTCAAATCGATACGCAAACAGACAATGTAACATTCGCCGTTGACGTTAAATCAGAGGAAGAAAATCTTATTTCCACTGATGCGATTCTTAGCAAACATAGCATTGTCAGTAAAAATGTTTTGGCCTCTGCAACAGCAACAGAAGAGACAGAATCCTTGGATGATGTTATAAGCTCGGAGCAAGAGAACCTTATTTTCAATGATGCAATTCACAGCAAAAGTGATTTTGAAAGCGAAAAAAGAGAGTTGGCCTCTTTGGCAGCAGCTCCAAAGCCAGACTCGTTTGCTGATGATGTAAAATCGTCAGAAATTGAAGATAAAGAAAGGCTTATTGCAAGAGACACTGATACTATTCTAAGCAAAAATCATAGGAGTGAAAAAATGACATACCAAGCTTCATCCACTCCAAAAAAGCAAGAAGAATGTGCTGGTGGAGTCAAATCTTCAGATACTGCAGGGAAAGACAAGGAAGACTGTATTTCAGTTATTAACGGAGACAAAGTCATTGAAAGTAGCAAAGTCCCTTCTTTAGTAACAACCGAAAATCAAGAACCTGTTATCGATGACATCACCTCTTTAGACAATCAGAAAGAAGGCCTAATTCTCATCCCTGTCATTGATGTTATTGCCAGTGAAGACAACAAGATGTCAAAAACAGAAATAAGAAAAGTTCTAAATCCACTGACTAACGTAAAAGCAATGATTTCCGCTGTTAAGAAATTAAAGCACAAGAAAGTCTCTCTTTTGCTTCTACTAGCTCATTGCCTTTGCACATTTGCATATGCTGGTGAGATGAACATTGCAATATTCTACATCAAATCAAAGCCGTTTTATATGTCAGCCAGAGATGTGGGTTTCTACTTAGCGTATCAGAGCGCCTTGCTAGGAGTTGTAGGCCTTGTTGTCTTCAATTGGTTGCTACAGAGAGTGTTCAAAATATGTGACACGACCCTTTTGGTACTAGCCACTGTTGCTGGTATCCCTTATGAGATCTTGGTTGGTGTTGCTACTTCAGCAGTGATGCTTTACGGCATACAAATACTACTTGCAGTGTGGGTCTTGGTTATTCCTACCATCCGCTCGTTCATTTCCAAAATGGCAGAGCCAGAATCAGTGGGCACAGTGATGGGTGCGATATCAATGATAGAGTCCCTGGCAGCACTGATCTCAGGCCTTGTCACTCCAATGGCCTATGCTGGTCTTTTATCGTTACACAGAGGTGCTGCGTTTTTCATGCTTGCAGCTGCACTTCTCGTAACGTTAGTAATCCATTTATTCTGTGCTTACAGCTTCTCAAAGAGTGCTGCACAAGGTAAACAAGCTGAGGACGATATATAAACTTCAATTTTGAAACTATAACTCGTATCCAAAAAACGTGATCAGATTTTTAACTTTGCTTTATTCAATGCTCACAGCTTCTCAACATGTACTTTGCAAGCTAGCAAACATAATAAGCGTTAAAAATGGGATATTGGGTGAAACATAACAAATAGTTAAGCTTTTCGTCTGACACTCAACGGAGTAATATGCCAGAAAGAAAACGAAAAAAACCCAACAAATTAAACATTCCTAAGAATTTGCGTAAGAACCCCTTCAAACTGACAAACATGGACGACGATTAATCGCTAAAATTCGAGTTTTTTTAATATTCACTTCAAATTGGTTTTAAACAGTAGCTTTTAGGTAGTGATAGTGACTTAAAATTTGAGGACATTATTCAAAAAACTCGAATTTTAAGGGATTAATCGTTCTCCATGTTTGTCATTTCTGGGGATACTTGCCTCCTAGTTTCAGATTTTATTTTCACTGAAAATCTTTTTGAAACCAAAATTATTCGCTATTGCTACCTAAAAGCTACCGTTTAAAATAAATTGAAGTCAATATCCCAAAAACTCGATTTTTGAGCGATTAATCGTCGTCTATGTTTGTCAGTTTGAAGGGGTTCTTAGGCCAATGCCTAGGAATTTTTCAACGAACTTTAAAATATGGTTTGTTCTACTAAAACAATAAGTATCATATCAAACGGTAGGTAATTACATGAAGAATAAGCTGATTATTATTACAAACCTTTATCGGCCCTCTAAATTAGTCTCGTTTTATACATGTCTCGGCTAGATTGCAGTTTAGCGGGCGGTCTCCGCTCCTCCGCAGTGACATAGTTGACGTCGAAAATAACGATCAACAATAACTTGCTCTCCACGCACAACAAGCACACACAACTACTACTGAATGTTAACTAACGGGGGTTTGGGGGCGGTAGCCCCCAATAAAAGAAACAACCAACAAAAATAAGAAGAAATCTACTAATATCACAGGTTAATTACCGATTAATTACAACGCAAAGTTGTTCAAGCTGAGAAATCATGTTCGGAATCGGATCCAAATGGCCTAATCAACTCGCATCGCAGGTCAGGATAATCTTTGAACATTCACGCATCTCTAACAAATGATAAACGACAGGGGTTTGGGATGGTAGCCCCTACTTAAAGATAGAAACTAGCAACAAAAAAGAAGACAATATTTTCGCAAATTTCGTAGATTTTATCGTACCTTTAGGTTGCAATTACTGATGATGATGAATAGCCATTTTCTCCCAAGATCTGTTAGCCTTATCGGTCGTTCGAAAGAATCGCCATCGATTCGACCCTAATTACTAATTGTGTATTTGTTAAAATCTAGTTTCCCTGTGGTTACCGCCCGCTAAACTGCAATCGTCCCCATGTCTCATATCTAGACATGATTTCAACTCACTAGACAGCCCAGTTACGGATATGTTACGGATTCTGAATCCATAACTGGAACTTGTAACCAACTTCAAGGCAGTAAAATGTTTTGATAGTGTCCCATTTTGAATTTGACTCGTTTGGAAGACGAGGAATTCTCAATACGCAATCTTTTGGCCGTCGCCCTGGGTTTGGGAAGGTCGCGGGAAATTTGAAAGTTTTAACCCTTACTTTGGAAGAAATTATTGCTGGCCAACTTTAAAAAAATTATTGAAATTAAAGTAATCTAGTTAAGATTCATCGAGTTGATTTTGCAATTTGATGGCTTTAAGCATGCAGGTCACTTCCCCGTAACATGGCCTAAGCCAGGGGGTGTGGCAATCAAAACAGAAAAAATAAATTGGGGAAATCTCGGAGACGGCGTAATATTTCCAAAGGGACACGGTGATATTCAGATAGAAGTACACAAAAATAATTGGGCATGAGAAAGCTCACCTTAATTTACAATTCATGTGCAGGTTATCAGTTTCAGGGAAGGCAGCTTTCCCATTCCCTTCGGGGAAATCAAATGCAATAAATGGCACTGATTGGTCGAGGACAAAATTTGCCCTTTCTACGGGGACCAGTATACAAAAACAAGGGAAATTGTTCTTAGACAAAAAATTATTCAAACTGTTGAATTGTGCCATTAAGTTCATATAAAATTTGCTAACTTTCAACGTCAGTATATAAAATTAATGAATTTTCAAATTGTTGGAATAAATAAGCAACACTTAAATATAAATTCACCTTATGAACAAGCATTATTAAAAATATTTATAAAATATCCAGCCTTTCTTAAAAATTCGATATTGAAGCATAGAAATATGAACAAATGTCTTCCTAATTGTCCAGTTGGAATTTTGGAAAATAGTAATGCTAAAACGTAAATCACACGATACGCTTTTTCCAAAGAGCCCTCGATTCCGATTAAACTGGCCTAAAAGCTAAGTGGCTAGAAAGCAACAAAATATGGCCAAGTAAGGCTGCAAATGTCAACAAAGAGCATTTTCTGGCATCTTATTCACTCTTTTTCATAATGAGAATTTCATAAGAACACGAGCCTCGATTTCTGACAAATGTTAAGAGTTAGCTGAAGCTGGCTATATTCTCTCAATTTCAAAATTATTAGAAATAACCATAAGACTGAGAAATAGATATAAAACAAGTAAAATGGGAGCCTTCTGGAATATCAGATTAGACAGGGAAGCAGCAATTTGGAACAATTAACACAACTGATGGGAAAAACAGGCTTTTAAAGTATTTCCAATGCAAGAACAATTTAAGAACATTTCAGGTTGAAAATGGAGGAATATTCAAGAACAGCCAGCTTCAAACCAATTTTACAGGTTCTTATAAAGAAAAAGAGTGCTGTTAGCAAAGAGCAAGCCTGTGACACAGGCCATAACTCATGCGGAGCTAAGGTCTATTAATCAAGCTAGCAAAGAGCCTAAGGTGTTTTAATACATCATCTGTGTTTTGGTACTCATGATTAGAGAGGGATCAGGCTCATTTTATATTGTATTGTTTACCAAAATGCTTCTCAATTCAGGATTCTTTGCCCTGCTTGAAATGATCAAACTAATGTCAAATACTCTACTAAAAGATACTGGATGTGTAATTAATGCTAAAATCGATAATACCCTGATAATACCCTCGTTGCTGTTTCCCTCTACAAGCTATAGTCTTGGCTATTCTGCCTAATGTCATGAAGTTTATATGATTTAAGGATGATATAAAAGGAGGGCAGATTTCAATGATACGATGGTTTTTATGATACGAGAATAAGGTAGATACTCTGATTGTAATTTCATTTCGTGATGTTTTCTATTCCATAAGCTGCACTGCAATTTATTTCGAATGGAATGAATGCCTGGGTAATATCCATACCAGAAAAGCATGCCTTTACATTCTGCATTATCCATTCTGCATTCTGCATTCTGCATTATCAATTGATCTTGGTTATCAAATTGGTAGAATATTCCATAATAAAACCGGTAGAGAAATACTGCGAAATCTAGTGCGCGAGTCCACGATGCGTGCTTACGCTGCCATGTATACTCGCTGCAATACTCATTCAAATACACCATCTTTATTTCACGTAATTCCCTGATGCCGGGCATTGGCTGGGTAGCATACACCGATTGTTGTGCCATACAAGTCCAGCACTGCAGTGACACCCGGGTACACACCGCTTGTAACATGGCTTTCTGTTGTAAATGTTATTACAGGTTAATTTGCAGCCCGGGCCACACTTGCTGTATCTGCTTCCGCCAGTACATCTGATATCTGGGATAGAAATACAAGAGTTATGTTTATCATTAATTTTTCTGATTCATTCATAGTGTTACAGATATTTTTGATCACAACAAGAAACTCTTACTGTAACTAACATCACTCGTCAAGTTTTTTTGTAAAGATTGAGTGTGAGCCCTGATTTTGGTAACCAAATATGAAAATACTTGCAGCGATATAGAGCTACGAAAATAATTAGGGAGCCTTATTTGTAGGGAGCTTCCATGACAAAGTGTTCTGCTGTTCAAGTTGCTAGCAGTACTTCCTTAAGCAGCTAGGGACCTGGGGTCGAAATGTAGGCCCCCCTTCTGAATCTGGGGTAATATTGCAGGCTGGTGTCATATTGGGGCCCCAAGCAGGTAAGAAGCAAAGCGGTGAAAAGCATTTAGGGGGCAGAGCCCCTGCAAGCTCTTTAGATTTTGCCATTTAAAAGTTAAAACTATGGCTTAAGAACCTACTTTCGCTACATTTAGAATATGGTAATCGATATTTTTCCAGAAGATGGAGCTATATCTTCAGTATACAATCATCGGTAAAGTGACACGGGGTCTATGCCCCTATATTCCGCTACTCTACAATCTTGCACTTAACTTGCCAATTTCTGTAAGTCAGCTACTTGGAGCTTGACATTCTGGACAGTAAAACTGTTTACGTCTATCTTTTTGTGACAGCCCATACTTTTACGATATCACATTTGCTAACCCTTGATACCAGAAACAAGAAGGACAATGCTGGAGTGAAACATTACTCTTATTTAGCCCCTCTTCTCTCCACTAGTGAGTCTGTGATACCAAGCAAGGGCTGTTGAATAGCGTTGCACCCCTTTTGCTGATGTCCCATTCCGAAGTATTAAAAATGTCTTAAAAATGCTCTGGAAAATCCTGAATTAATTGAAAAAAACTTACCACACAGCTCTTCGTTTTTCCATTTGAAATCCGTCTTCAGTTTTCTCTTACATTGAGCCATATAGGCCTTGACCGCTCCACACTCACATCGTGCCTTCAATGGGCATTCACAAACGTCGTATACACACGACTGGTGATAAACTAGCGGACTCACTTTCCCGTAACACTTGCGAATCTCTCTGTCCCTAAATATCGAACAGACTTTATGTGCGTAGTAAAGCTTCCAGCCTCTGCAACGACTCTGCGAGAGCCTGGCAGATTTGAAAGTATTGGTACACTGTTTGCTATTACCAACAATCCATTGCGAGGCGAACGCCATAGGGTGTCCATACGAGCCAGACCTCAGCTGTAAATCGTCACTTGCATCACCGTTGAAATTGCCACATAGGCCAGTCATTGAATTAATGTATTTTCTGGATACTCTGACGGATAAATAGCTATCCCCATCCCAGGTAACCGATATCCCAATATTCGTGTAGACATTTAGGTACCGTTTCGTTGCTCGAATATCAAGTGTAGGGTACTTGAGATATGGCGTCCTTATTCTCTTTCCATTCACTTTCACTTTCAAGTTCTGCTGCAGGTTCACAGCGATCTTTCCGAATTTCACTTGTACGGACTTCGTCCATGAAAACCTACCGGTGTATCTTGCACTGTTTTTAACGACAACACTAAAGGTTCTGTTAGAATTTCTCGCGAATATATATTTACAGTTGCCTTGGAAGGAGTAGAACTTGCCATCGAAGGTTTGGTAATGAGGATCACCATATGTAGTGCAGGACTGTCGCTCTAAAAACAAATGAAAGTGATCGTTAACAGGAGATTTTGTCTGGGCTGACGGCATCTTCGATGGCCTTCAACATTACGCTAAACGTCATTGGAGCTTGGAAACAGTTTTCTCATAGTTGAAGGCCATTTCTGTTTTACACTGTAAAGTTGAAGCCCAAATTAAAATAATGATCTTATTCATAAAATAAAAGCAGATATGTAGGGCACCACTCTTTCCTGATATATAATCCTGCAAGTGTTCCATGTCTGTGACGTCAAATAGTATCATAGATTTCGTGGGAAATGCTTGCTTTCGAAATACCTTGAGCCATATAGGCCTTGAAACAGATATTGCAGCTATGAATAGACCAAAGAAAACAGCGTCGGCTAAATTTACAGAAATCTGAAGATAGGTTTGAAGAATCTCGTTTTCCCAAATTAACTTAAAAGTGAAAGAAGCTTCACTCTGGTGTTACTTTGCTACCAATGACGATAGCATAAAAAATATGCAACAACTACTAGACATTCAGGTCATTGCAATCGTAAAACTTCTTCGAAAAAGGAATGGAGAATCACTTGGGGATGGTAGAGGGGCGAAAGTCTATATAAGGATGATAATGTATATATAGAAAGAAGCGTTTTGGTACATAAAGAACATAAATAGATATTTCAAATTTATTATATTTAGTACCATGAAATATTATAAAGATAATTCACATTTTTTTTGTGAATTATCTTTATGATATTTCATGTATTTCATGGTACTAAATATAATAAATTTGAAATATTTACTTAAGGGTGATAATGATTTGAGAGAAGGTGAAACTATATCTTACTTTCAATGCAGGTTTCACAGCAAGATCCTACTTCAAAACCAAGGGTTTGTCCCTGTAAAGAAATATATGAACGGGTTAGGAAGACAACCAAACGTATGACAGGGTTCAATACTATGAATAATATCAATTTGAAGAAACCGATGAGTCTTTTGAACCTACCCAGTACAAGAAAGTACCTATTAAGAATGCTTAGCTGCGATGGTTAAAGCTGCAAAGTCAGAGTTAACGGGCTTGAGTTCTGCTCAAATGATATCAATAAAGCTTACCATCACACACAGCTTTAAAATAGTTGAATGGTCACGGGCTTCAAGTAAGACCATTCCCCTTATAAACCGATAAACCAATTGTATTGCAATTTTGTAGCAATATCAAGAGTATAATCTTATGAAAAGTGAGGGGTCTGAACCAGTGGCTTACTAGTCCTCTCTAAACTCGATAACGTGTTGATATACCTCTTTCTGGTCATTGTTGCACTTGCTATCTTATATCACTCATTTATGCTGAAACGATTCATCATTATTCTTTTTATTGTAAATGGATGAACCCATCGTTAAATATGATAATAGCCTTGTTGCATCTGATTAGCAAAATAGGAAATACTAACCACGGGACAACGTGTCGGCAAACTATCACAAGTTTGTCTCCTGCAAACATTTCTCCCTCCTCGACAGTTGCAAACTACACATCCTTTCAGATACCATTGTTGTCCATTCTAAAAGATAAAGGCAATTTCATTATCTATCAACTAGCTGTTTTTGAAAATGGGAAACATAAATAAATATATTATCATTAGGCTTTTCTAGTGACACTCATGAGAGTAATACGTCTGAAAGTGAACTACAAGAATATACGTTTCCGTAAAAGATGGCGACCGTTTCAGTACGTCCTTTGTTTTTATTATGGAGTTTTGATGGGAATTCTGGGAATAATTTCCTTAGTTACGAATTTAACGTCTGGAGATATGTGAAGTACGTAGCTAAGGAAATGCTTCCCAGAATCCCCTTTCAAAATTCTTTACAAAAAACAAAAGGCAGAGAAGCCACCATCTTTCCAGAGAGGTCTATTGCATTAAGTTTTTTGATAATTAAACTCTAAAGAGTAGCACTCATCTATTTTTCTTCTTTCGACCGCTATATACTTTGCAAAAGTACTATGTCAAACAAAAGCGATACCAAATAAACAAGTAAATTAAGCGATATTTTTTTATAGATTATCCAATAAAAGAGGTTGTAACTGAATCCGAAACATCACCCAAATTTTAGCATCAAGGTTAATACCTTGAAACTCGATGTAGATTGGGGAAGGTGGCTAAATCAAAGTCTGTGTTACGAAGGAGGACTTACTCGAGGGGAGAGGGATTGAGAAATCATCACAGTATCTCATTTTACAAAACACCGATCTATTGCCACAATGAAGGTAAAATCACTCTTAGGAACGTCTGTGCAGTACTGCCAATAATTTTCAGTACTGTGGAGGATGTTAATTTATGTGGAGGATGTTCAGTATAATGGAGGATGTTCAGTTCTTTGGAGGAAGTTTAGTAATGTGGAGGATGTTCAGTTCTGTGGAGGATATTAAGTAAAGTGAAGGATGTTTAGTAATGTGGAGGATGTTAAGTATGGTGGGAGGATGTTCAGTTCTGTGGAGGATGTCCAGTATGGTGGGAGGATGTTCAGTTATGTGGAGGAAGTTTAGTAATGTGGAGGATGTTCAGTTATGTGGAGGAAGTTTAGTAATGTGGAGGATGTTCAGTTCTGTGGAAGATATTTAGTACTGTGAGGGATACCCCCAGTACTGTTAATGGGATACCTTTCAGTACTGTGGAGGATGTTGAGTAGTGTGGAGGGAAGCCAAAAGGACTTTGGGCATCATCTCCACTATGCCAGTGGTTTTCCTCCAGAGTACTAATGGTATTCCTCTAAGTACTGAACACCCTTTAGTGTACTGATGATGATATCCCCAATAATACAGCACAGACTTCGCCAGAGTGATAATTTCTCATTGATCATCCATCAAATGCTTCATGATAACAAAAAAGTGATTTCAAACAAAAAACCAACTGGCAAACCAAACTCATATGTTCTAAAATAACCCGTGGCATATCAATAAAAATGGTGGAAAATCATTAGAATTACCGAGTATGTTTTCCCCATAAAGATGCAGGTAGATGTATCTAAAAAGAAAGCGGTAATAAGATCAGAACAGATGAAATAGTCAAACATGACCTTAAAGGTTGCATTAATACTGCAGTCTTCTATCTTTGCATGTATGTGCTTGTAAACTGTCACTGAAGGAATCCCTTTTTTATCGAGAATTAGCCATTTTTGTTTTGAATTTCATGTTTATGTTTTAAAATTCGTTTTCTTGCAGAAGTTTTCGATATTATATATCATTATCAATGTGATCTTTTACGAGTGATTTTTATACCAGTTCCAGAACGAAGTGGTTTTACCTCCGCTTACCGTAGGGGCATGTATCGGATTGATGCGGAGTAGTTTAATTGCAATTTCTTATCCGATTCAAAAGTCACTCCGCTCCGATAGCAGTCCGGTAGAGTGTAACTCCAGCCTTAGACTACAACCACTACAGTACTAATTTTCATTATTTTACATTTCACTGTTTCCGATTTTCTTTGAAGTTTTGTGTCGATCAAGAACTGTGTTTTGATTTGCCGAAAAGTTTCTATGTGTGGGCTATGAATGAATTCGTCAAAAACAAACGATAAAGAAGATAATTCACGTGAAAAATATGGTGAAGATCTCAACGTACCTCTGCATTGTGGACAGCAACGGTTTCCAATGTGCACGAGATTTTCGCGTTTGCAGGTCAGTTTTGGACATGTTGATATCTTACAGCTTGCTGTTCCATTCTGAAAAAAGTTTTGCTTCAAATAAGATGTTTAACATAATTCATCATATCGCAGTTTGTGTGTCGGCTTCCCATAAGAGTGCTCAGCACGTAGAGTAGAGCTATATACACTTAGAAGAAAGAAACTAAAAAGACAAGTTTTCATTATTGACAAAAGGGGAGTTTTGTCTTTTGGGTCTCTTTTTTCTTAGAGTAATTTATCACATCTTAAACAAATTATTCAAAAAAGCCTTTTTAAGTCGTTCACAATAAATCATAAATCATAAACTTCTATTTGTATTGATGTAGTGAATGCTACCGTGGCCCAGCTGGAAATAAAGCCCCCTGTAACTTTTAACAAGCAAGCACATCAAAGCCAAACGTGCTAAGGGGCCATTCAAAATGGTAAACAGTTTCACGAGCGTACAAAACTTATGGTTTCCCTCCCAAAAGGATCCCTCGGCACCCCCTCCCAAAAGTGTACAAAATACAATGATTGCTCAGAGAAATTATCAAAAAGTAGTAATAAACTCTACACAACAAATAATGTCATATCATAGGATATGAAAAAGATATAGCAGCACACGAGCCAAGCTCTACGTGTATATGGAGTCTATAATCTAGCCAAGAATCCAGCTACATCCCAAAAGAAAGGGGTTACTTGCTGAAACTATGTCATTATTCCTTCCCATGATGTATCAGAATGTCGATATGATCGATGGAGAGGGTTATTTGGTAGGGTTACGTACACAGGCGATATATAAACGATCTTCCAATCGATTCCCGAGTTTTGCATTTATGAAAATAATATAGCTGATAAATGGATCTCAAGTTACGTAGATAATAAGATAAATAACTTATAGAGGGAGAACACTTGACAAAAACTGATATCTTCATACCTGACATTGGCAAAGAGTACAGCTGTTGATTTTATGCCACTTCCCGTCTTCCACATTAATTCCGTTGATCAGACACCACTTCTCCGGCAGGAATCGAGCACTTGACTTTGTCTCTAATCAAAAAAATATTATTTGATGAAAACTTTAGTTGAAACATAAAAGCAAAGTGCTTATCATATTCTTCGATACAATATGATCATTAATATCCATCAACAAAAGATGTTTGTGATCGTCTACTAGGGGAGGGAAAATATTTTCGACGAATATTGTACTATCAAAGGTAATGATGGCAAGATTACAATGAAATCAGAACAGAAGAGGGCATTGAGGGGTGCTATTAACCCCAAACCAGGGGTATAGCCCCCAAAATCCTTATTCATGTCCGAGTCTGAGGTCTCACAGTGGTTTCAAACCTTAATTTCCATTCAACAAATATTGATAAAAGACACAGGAAAAATACTCTTGAGCCAAACAATCTGGAAGGAGATGAAAAAGAAAGAACAAGAACAGTTTTGAATTTTTTACCATGAGTGATAGGTTAATTAAACATATTAGAAAAATCTATATTTAGGGAATGTAGTTTCAGGACATTTGGACATTTCTAATAAATAGATGCCTGCTATTGTTTTACACTGTTGTTTCGTGAAATGTCTAAAGAAATCTGGAATCAATCGAATAATCCGTAGATCTAAATGTATTTGTTTCCTTGTAACAATCTGGCCTGGATGAGTTAGAAGTTAAAATGTTTTACCATCACATTTCCTGCAGCATGATGACGGATCTTTACTCTCCTGTAGAATGCAAGGCAGTACAGGACAAGTGATCACACGACATGTTGATGTTCCATTCTGAAAATAGAAGAGTATCGATGAACGAGAGGGATAATCTGAGGGTCGGCCAATAGTTACGTTAGTACCTTCCATACGAATGGTGGTACGGTGGATTGCTCTTCCCAAACGTAATTGAAAAGTGATGCGATTGAAACACTTAACAATTTATCACCCTTGAAAACGTCTGTGCATTACGGTGGGGGGTGGGGGATACCACCGCAGCGCATTGGATGGTGTTATAGGGATACGATCAGTATTGAAGGGTGTTCAGTGCTGTGAGGGATATCATCTGTTTTTTTGGGGGATATCATCGTGTTCTCCCAGGAGACCACTGAAAGGTTATGCATTTGAAATACTTAATTATCGATGTGTAATTGTTAGTGAAATTCAGTTGATGGCAACGATAAAAGAAAACCCAAAGTCTGATCTTCGGTTAATCAGTTCCCTTTCACCTGTGATTCATGAGCAAGCTGACAATTGCAATGGGCAGACGATAACCGAAAGAGTTCAGTTACTAATGAACATTAATTGAATTTCAAAATCGTAGCTGTCCGGCTAAAAACGTATATATCATATTAACCGTCAAAGAATAACGTTTGTTTCAGCATTTCTAGATAGGCCTATTCACATCTTTCACTCGTTGGTATATTACTGTTGCTAGGTTACTGTTGCTAGGTCCCAGCTCAATAGTCAATTCCATAATAGACAGATCTCATGTCTCACATTTCATGACAGGAATATGCACCTAAGCAACGTACAGCTACCAAAACTCATACAAAATTTACAAAAGATTTAGGCCGTTGAAATTCGGTAGCTATGCGTTGCTAAGGGGTATATTCCTATCATGCATTTCGCGAAATCAAGAGATTCTCTTTCTGTCCCAAAATTGTAACTTCAATTCATATTCTGCTATGCAAGAAAAGTCTGTCCATTAAAGTACAGTCCGTCCCAAATGCTACGTTTGAAGTTTTCTACTTCACTTTTCAATTTCACCCACAGGATAGAATAACAACCAATCAATGCCAGGGAAACTCTAGACTTGCTTCACCAGTCCTTGTTTCCCTGCGATCTCCGATATGCTGACGTCACTCCAATCAGTTGCAATAAGTTGACATACCAGAGAGATCACAGGGAGACAAGAGCTCGTGGAGCAAATCTAGGGAAACTCACCAAGTTTTTGCAAACAGTACAGGGGTCATCTTTCAGTGGTCTTTCTTCGATTGTCTCTAGTGAAGAACTGTTCACTCCTGAAAGGTGTATAAGGTTACAGTGAGCGCACGAGTAGGACATTTTCATACAAGCGCGCAAAGTCTTCTGCGAAAATCGTTTAAGAACGGAAAAATATCATACTTCAAGTAATAAATACGATTCAAAACGGCTTTCAAGTCTGTATAATCTATTGCCTAAGTTATTATTTACGATTATAATATCTTGTCACACATTCTTTGTAGAGAGATTACGCCCTGTCGTTTTACTGCTTAAGCTCCTTAATAGTTCCTTGATTACAAATGCTCATTAAGTGGATAGGAATTAGTACCGACGCAAGAAAATCCTTAAAATTCAACATTTTGCAATAAACTCTTATAATAAAACATGTTACAACATAAAGAAGCTTAAGCCAGGCCTATATAACGTAAGAGTTAATGAAAATCATTTAAGAAGTTGCATATCTACACCAAATGAATATATTTGAAATTAAAAGTTCCTTAGTCTTTGACTTTTAGTAGTAAAAGTTCCTTAAGTTTTTCGACCCCTCTACAAGTGGATTCCTTATATAAGGTTCCTTATAACAGAAGCGTGTAACCGTGAAGAATTTGGATATTGGATTGAGAAATGCCGCTGTAGCACCTTAAAAATGAAAATAAAGCTAAACACAAATGGAAAAACATTGAGAACGCTACACAAAGGAAAGGCAGAATGATAAAGAAATAAACAACCAAATGATAAATAGCAACACGCCCATTACAAAGATACAAAGAGCTGCGGTAAATACACAGAAAGTATAGGAGCAAAAAAACTAAGAAAGCCAAAGAACAAAACGAGCAACACGGGCTTACTAAAAGAAAAAACAAGAGACGCAAAGATTAAGAATTCTTCACTTTTCTGCACTTGTTAACTTTTCTTTGAGATCAATGATATATATCATCGCTTGAGATAATCAAACTGATCCCGAGGCTCGAACAAAAGATCACAGGCAAGAAAACGGACGTAAAACAGAATTGAGATCGTGAACAAATTAATATCAACAGATGAACACAAATATGTGCACATGAATCCCAAATTTCGTCGTCGCTTTTGCAGTTCACTCTTTTTTTAAAAGAGCAAGTAAATTTGATTTGAAGCTGGCTGTTCTTAAATATTCCTCTACACGCTTTTTTTTATAAAGAACCTAGCTCAAGGCCTAGTTCTTTAAGTTCCTTATTTTGAGATCACTTTGTAAAAGTTCCTTAGTAGTTCCTTAATTTCAAGTGTTTATTCAGAGGATAGGATTAAGTACCAATACAAGAAAAGCATTAAAAGTCAACATTTCGCAATAAACTTCTGATCAGGAAACATGAAACATATATAACACAAAGAAGCTTAGGCTAGACCTATAAAACGTAAAATTTAGTAATAGTTATTAGAGAAGTTGCATATCTACACCAAAAGAATATATACAAAATCATAAATTTCCTTAGTGATTTGACCTTTAATAGTAAAAGTTCCTTAAGTTTTTCGACCTTCGACATGTAGGTTCCTTATAAAAGGTTCTTTATAAAAAAAGCGTGTACTACTATTTTCAGCCTGAAATGTTCTTAAATTGTTCTTACTTTATAATGATTTGGAAGCCTGTTTTCGCCATCAGTTGTTTTAGTTGGTTCAAATGTGGACTCTCTTGACCATCTGATATATATCTGTGTGCTGTCAATCTGCTTGTTTTGTAATTATTTGTCAGTCTCATGGTTATTTCATATAATTCTAAGATTGAACTTGAAATGGTTAGCCTTGGTTTGTTCTTACAGTGTTCTTAAGATTTGGCCAAATCTGAGGCTCGTCTTATAAAATTGTTCTTATAAAGAAAAGAGTGTAATTAGCGTCGAATCTTGGGAGAAAATGGCTATTGCAACCTTAAGGTGCGATAAAATCTACGAAATTTGCGAAATTTTGTTTTCTTTTTTGTTGCTAATCATATCTTTAATTGTGGGCTACCGCCCCAGACCCCGGCCGTTTATCGTTTGTTAGAGATGCATTAGTTCGTATAATTCTTATATTGACCTTTTAATTGTCAGGCTCATTTTGTTCTTAGCTTGTTCTTAAGATATGGCAAAATTTGAGGCTCCTGTTCTTATAAAATAGTTCTTATAAAAAAAGAGTGTATAATACAGTCAATTTAATCAATTTAACGAACAAAACCTTTTTGTTAGTGATTCCTCCGAATCCGTGTGGACGGAAGTGTTATTGAAAACGCTCATCGTGTGGACGCAGATTTTTTCGGGAACGGATAAATAAATATGGGTTTTCAAAAATATCCGGATACGTGTGGACAAGGCCTGGGAAAGTCACGCTACGCGACTGCTTGATATATCACATTGACATTGCTATTGTAATGTACTGGTGGATTACAAGTATAAAAAAGCCGCGTTGACACGCATTTCTAATGTTTAACAGAATAACCACTGTCAACACGTAAGCCTGGAATCCATTTGTATACGAATCTCGCAGAGCCTGACCTTTGAAAAACAGTTGTTGCACTTCTGAAAGTTGTTGATTCTCTGCACAGGTTATCACCGCCTCATCTCGACAATAACAAACGGTTTTACCTCTCCGAAATACCTTCGAATCGAAATGGGGATGAAAGTTGGATTCAGAATTTCATTGATAACAGTTGAACCAATGGTATTCTTACACATGGCAAGCTTCACATTGAGTTTTGTATGTTTCCCTCAACTTCTCTTGGACAATATTTGCTCGAGGACGTACATCAATGCGACTAAATGTGCAGCAATGGAAACGGGTTCCTTTCAAGCAGAATATGAAGATATTCAGCAACAATCCGCCATGTGGCTTTCTGCTTCTTTCGGCCTAGTAACAGCAATAATTCTGTTTACTCTACCTACAGTCGGGGCAATAAGTGACGTGATTGGGACACGAGCTGCATTGTTTTCAAGCCCAATATTGCTGATTTTGCAAAACGCTTTTTTGATAGCAATCATCAGTTCAGGACTAGCCTTTCCGACCTGGCTTTTAATTCTGCCTGATATCATACCAGCACTGTTCGGAGGATGGAGTGGTGTATATGTATTTGCGAATGCGTACATCACCCATATCACTTCAGACGAAGAGCGCAGTATGCGTATGACGCTGATAGAAGCAGTTGTTGTTCTAGCTATGTTTGCTGCTGAGATGGTGAGTGGGTTTATTATTGAACGGTTCGGCTATATCGGAGCGTATGTTTTGAATATCATACTGCAAGTTTTCTCATTTTTGTACGCTGTGTTTATACTGAAACCAGTGGCAAAATTCAATGAGAGTAAAGCTAATAACCGCAAGAGTCGAAAACAGGGTGGAATATCTGAAGGAAGAGAAACTCCGACTACAGGTCTCACTGTAGGAGGTGTCAGTGAGACGGAAAGAGAATCAGCCCTTCAAATCGATTCGCAAACAGATAATGTAACATTTGCCGTTGACGTTAACTCAGAGGAAGAAAATCTTATTTCCACTGATACTATTCCTAGCAAGCAAAGCATTGTCAGTAAAAATCTTTTGGCCTCTGCAACAGCAACAGAAGAGATGGAATCCTTTGATGATGTTATTAGCTCAGAGCAAGAGAACCTTATTTCCAATGATGCTTTTCCCAGCAAAAGTGTTTTTGAAAGCGAAAAAAGAGAGTTGGCCTCTTTGGCAGCAACCCAAAAGCCTAACTCGTTTGCCGATGATGTAAAATCGTCAGAAATTGAAGATAAAGAAAGGCTTATTGCAATTAACACTGATACCATTCAAAGCAAAAATCATAGTAGGAGTGAAAAAATGACATTCCCAGCTTTATCCAATGCACAAAATCAAGAAGAATGTGCTGGTGGAGTCAAAACCTTAGATACTACAGGGAAAGAGAAGGAAGGTTTTATTTCAGTTATTGACGGAGACAAAGTCATTGAAAGTAGCAAAGTCCCTTCTTTACTAACAGCCGAAAAAAAAGAATCCGTTATCGATGACATCACCTCTTTAGACAACGAGAAAGAAGGCCTAATTCTCATCCCTGGCATAGATACTATTGCCAGCGAAGACAAGAAGATGTCAAAAACAGAGATAAGGAAAGTTCTGAATCCACTTACCAACGTGAAAGCAATGATTTCCGCCGTTAAGAAATTGAAGCAAAAGAAAGTCTCCCTTCTGCTTCTACTGGCTCTTGGCCTTTGCACATTTGCATATGTTGGTGAGATGAACATTGCGATATTCTACATCAAATCGAAGCCGTTTTACATGTCAGCCAGAAATGTGGGTTTCTACTTAGCGTATCAGAGTGCCTTGCTAGGGGTTCTAGGCCTTGTTGTCTTCAATTGGTTGCTACAGAGAGTTTTCAAAATGCATGACACGACCCTCTTGGTGCTATCCTCTGTTGCTGGTATCCCTTACGAGATATTAGTTGGCGTTGCTACTTCAGCAGTGATGCTTTACGGCATACAAATACTGCTTGCAGTCTGGGTCTTGGTTATTCCTACCATCCGCTCGTTCATTTCCAAAATGGCAGAGCCAGAATCAGTGGGCACGGTGATGGGTGCGATATCAATGATAGAGTCCCTGGCAGCACTGATCTCAGGCATTGTCACTCCAATGGCCTATGCTGGTCTTTTATCGTTACACAGAGGTTCTGCGTTTTTCTTGCTAGCAGCTGCTCTTTTCGTAACTTTAGTAATCAGTTTATTCTGTGCTCACAGCTTCTCAAAGAGTGCTGCACAAGGTAAACAAGCTGAGGACGATATATAAACTTCAACATTGAAACTATAACTCGTATCCCGAAAACATGATCTGATTTTTAACTTCGCTTTATTCTATGCTCACAGCTTCTCAACATGTTCTTTGCAAGCTAGCAAACATAATTAGCTTGAAAAATAGGAAACTCGGTGAAACATGAAAAATAGTTAAGTTTTTCGTCTGACACTCAACGGAGTAATATGCCGGAAAGAAAACGAAAAAAACCCAACGAATTAAACATTCTTTAAGAATTGGCCTAAGAACCCCTTCAAACTAACAAACATGGACGAGGATTAATCGCTTGAAATTCGAGTTTTTTGAATATTTACTTCAAATTTGTTTTGAACAGTAGCTTTTAGGTAGTAATAGCGACTAATCTTGGTTTCAAAAAGATTTTCAGTGAAAATCAAATCTGATACTACTAGAGGGCAAGTACTCCCAGAAATGGCAAACATGGACGACGATTAATTGCTTAAAATTTGAGTTTTCTACCTGAAATGTAAAGTTTAGGAAAAATTTGAGGACATTATTAAAAAAACTCGAATCTTAAGCGATTAATCGTCATCCATGTTTGTCATTTCTGGGGATACTTGCCTCCTAGTTTCAGATTTGATTTTCACTGAAAATCTTTTTGAAACCAAAATTATTCGCTACTGCTACCTAAAAGCTACTGTTCAAAACAAATTGAAAATTATTGGAATATTATTTAAAATAAATTGAAGTCAATATCCCAAAAACTCGAATTTTAAGCGATTAATCGTCGTCCATGTTTGTCAGTTTGAAGGGGTTCTTAGGCCAATGCTTAGGAATTTTTCTACGAACTTTAAAATATGGTTTCTTCTACTAAAACAATAAGAATCATATCAAACGGTAGGTAATTACATGAAGAATAAGCTGATTATTATTACAAACCTTTATCGGCCCTCTAAATAGTAGATAATTCTCGTTTTATATATGTCTCATATCTAGAACTGATTTCAACTCACTAGCAGCCCAGTTACGGATACGTTACGGATTCTGAATCCATAACTGGAACTTGTAACCAACTTCAAAGCAGTAAAATGTTTTGATAGTGTCCAATTTCAAATTTGACTCGTTTGAAAGACGAGGAATTCTCAATGACTCAATACTTAATCTGATTTGGCCGTCGCCCTGGGTTTTGGAAGGTCGCGGGAAATTTGAAAGTTTTAACCCTTACTTTGGAAGAAATTATTGCTGGCCAACAGCAAAAAAATTAATTGAAATTAAAGTTATCTAGTTAAGATTCATCGAGTTGATTACGTAATCTGATGCAGTGGCGGCCTGGCAGGGGGGGTCGGGGGGGCCACGGCCCCCCCAGCGGACTTTTTTAGAGGGGCGCCAAAGTTTGCAAGGAGCACCAAAAACTCGAAGCAGTTCGATCTCATTATACTTTGTTTGTTTGTTTTTTTATACATCAAATGCGCTACGTATTACAAGGCATGGCGATACTAATCAGGGTACCCATTCAGTCCCATTCTTGTGAGTTTTAGACAGACAAATGTGCAGTCGTGGCCGAGGAAGTCAATTGTCACAAAACTCTTATTATTGTTTAGGCAGGCATGTCACAAAGGGCAAACACTTTGTTGGCAATTAGAGCAATCCTCAATCGTGAATTTCTCTGGCGCCAGTGTTATTATTAAACTTTCTGACAATTATTGTCTTCCGTTTTCACTCAAGGCGTTTTAATTCTCAAAGATTCTCCTTTCTAATCAAAACATATGATTGAAATTCATTCTGACACAACCCGATCGTCGCTCACGCTCATGATTGCCTCTTCATAGGCTCATCAAACTTTGGGTGAGTAAAAAGTAGGGGCTGAAGTTGAAGTTATTCTATTATTTTACGCAAAATCATTACAGTACTGCCAATGAAAGCTTAAGAATGAATCGTTTATCGGTGGGTGTGTAGTAGGAGCAGGGGCATACTCGTAACAAACTTATCACCGGCGATTTCATCCTCCCTATATATAGAGGATTACACGTGCTAAAACGTGTTCAAGTCATTACTGTTAGGTACATATATTGGCAAAATTTGATGGTAATTTTCGGCCTGCTAAAGGTTTCTTGAAGGGGCTTTCTCAAGATTTTCTTTATCAATATAAATAGTTTCTTAATTTATAGTTTCCAAGAACTAGAGTTTCTTCATTTGTTGGCGATTTAAGAGTTGAGTTTGTTATGGGCAGTTTCTTATAAAAAAATACGTGTAGCTGGATTTTTATAGGTAGCTACCAAAGACCCATCTTGTTATATTTGGTTTTTTCTACTAGTTTAGTTGTGTTAAGGCGGCAAATGCATTTCTACAGCCAGGAAGCATTTTTAATGGCAGGTTTCGCAGAAGTTGCAGGCTCGGCCTTTATGTTATCTTTATCGTGGAAACTAACGTAGCCAGAAATGATAAGTTAATGTATTAGTCTTTTCTTTGTTATGTCTTTAATAAATTTTGCTCACAAGGGGGTCAGTTTTTCTATCCTCAACCAACATTGCTAAAACTAAAAAGTTGTAAGAAAATTTACAGCGTCATTCACTTCCGAAACTTGACAACTATGTTTGGAATGAAAGGGCGCCATTTCAATGCCAGCCCCCCCAGACGAAAAAGGCCAGGCCGCCACTGATCTGATGGCTTTAAAACATGCGGGCCACTTCCCCGAAACATGGCCTAAGCCAGGGGGTGTGGCAATCAAAACAGAAAAAATAAATTGGGGAAATCTGGCAAACGGCGTGATATTTCCTTAAGGTCCACGTTGATATTCAGATAGAAGTACACAAAAATAATTGGGCATAAGAAAGCTCACCTGAATTTACAATTCATGTGCAGGCTATCAGTTTCAGGGAAGGCAGTTTTCCCATTCCTCTCGGGGAAACCAAATGTAAACAATAGCACTGGTTGGTCGAGGACAAAATTTGCCCTTTCTACGGGGACCAGTATACAAAAACAAGGGAAATTGTTCTTAGACAAAAAATTCTTCAAACTTTTGAATTGTGCCATTAAGTTCATATAAAATTTGCTAACTTTCAACGTCAGTATATAAAATTAATGAATTTTCAAATTGTTGGAATAAATAAGCAACACTTAAATATAAATTCACCTTATGAACAAGCATTATTAAAAATATTTATAAAATATCCAGCCTTTCTAAAAAAAATTCGATATTGAAGCATAGAAATATGAACAAATGTCTTCCTAATTGTCCAGTTGGAATTTTGGAAAATAGTAATGCTAAAACGTCACGCGACATCACACGACACGCTTTTTCCAAAGAGCCCTCGATTCCGATTAAACTGGCCTAAAAGCTAAGTGGCTTGAAAGCAACAAAATATGGCCATGAAAGGCTGCAAATGTCAACAAAGAGCATTTTCTGGCATCTTATTCACTCTTTTTTATAAGAAGAATTTCATAAGAACACGAGCCTCAATTTCTGACAAATGTTAAGAGCTAGCTGAAGCTGGCTATTTTCTCTCAATTTTAAAATCATTAGAAATAATCATAAGACTGAGAAATAGATATAAAACAAGTAAAATGGCAGCCTTCTGGAATATCAGATTAGACAGGAAAGCAGCAATTTGCAACAATTAACACAACTGATGGGGAAAACAGGCTTTTAAAGTATTTCCAATGCAAGAACAATTTAAGAACATTTCAGGTTGAAAATGGAGGAATATTCAAGAACAGCCAGCTTCAAACCAATTTTACAGGTTCTTATAAAGAAAAAGAGTGCTGTTTGCAAAGAGCAAGCCTGTGGCACAGGCCATAACTCATGCGGAGCTAAGGGCTGTTAATCAAGCTTGCAAAGAGCCTAAGGGGGCTTAATACATCATCTGTGTTTAGGTACTCATGATTAGAGAGGGATAGGCTCATTTTATATTGTATTGTTTACCAAAATGCTTCTCAATTCAGGATTCTTTGCCCTGCTTGAAATGATCGAACTAATGTCAAATATTCTACTAAAAGATACTGGATGTGTAATTAATGCTAAAATCGATAATACCCTAATAATACCCTCGTTGCTGTTTCCCTCTACAAGCTATTGTCTTGGCTATTCTGCCTAATGTCATGAAGTTTATATGATTCAAGGATGATATAAAAGGAGGGCAGATTTCAATGATACGATGGTTTTTATGATACGAGAATAAGGTAGATACTCTGATAGTAATTTCATTTCGTGATGTTTTCTATTCCATATGCTGCACTGCAATTTATTTCGAATGGAATGAATGCCTGGGTAATATCCATACCAGAAGAGCATGCCTTTACATTCTGCATTATCCATTCTGCATTATCAATTGATCTTGGTTATCAAATTGGTAGAATATTCCATAATAAAACCGGTAGAGAAATACTGCGAAATCTAGACATACATCACTCATGTCTCCAGTGCACGAGTCCACGATGCGTGCTTACGCTATCATGAATACTCGCTGCAATACTCATTCAAATACGCCATCTTTATTTCACGTAATTACCTGAAACCGGGCATTGGCTGGGTAGCATACACCGGTTGTTGTGCCATACAAGTCCAGCACTGCAGTGACACCCGGGTACACACCGATTGTAACATGGCTTTCTGTTGTAAATGTTATTACAGGTTAATTTGCAGCCCGGGCCACACTTGCTGTATCTGCTTCCGCCAGTACATCTGATATCTGAGATAGAAATACAAGAGTATGTTTATCATAAACTTTTCTGATTCATTTATAGGTATAAGGATATTCTTGATCACAAGGAATAATTAGTGTAACAAACACCACTCGCCAAGTCTTTTTATAAAGATTAAGTATCAGCCCTGGTTTTGGTAACAAAATATGGGCGTACTTGCAGTGATAAAGAGCAAGGGAAATAACTAGGGGGTCCTATTTGTAGGAACTTCCGTGAAAAAGTGTTTTACTGTTCAAGGTGCTAGCAGTACTTCCTTAAGCAGCTTGGTGCCTGGGGTCAAAACGTAGGCCCCCCTTCTGAATCTAGGGTTATATTACAGGCTGGGGTCATATTAAGGGTCATATTGTAGGCCCCAAGCAGGTAAGAGGCAAAGCGGTGACAAGCATTTAGGGGGCAGAGCCTCTGCAAGCTCTTTAGATTTTGCCATTTAAAAGGCAAAAGGATGGCTTAAGAACCTGACTTTATAAAATTTACATTATCGTAATCGATATTTTTTCAGAAGATAGAGCTATGTGTTCAGTATAAATTCATCAACAGAGTGACACGGAGTTGGTGCCCCCAAATCCCCCTACTCTACAAACTTGAATCTGACTTGCCAATCTCTGTAAACCAGCTACTTGGAGATTGAGATTCTAGACGGTAACACTGTAGACGTCTTTCTTTTTGTGCCAGTCCATATACCATAATATACCATAATACTTTTACGATATCACACTTGCTAACCAAGGATAGGTACAAGAAGCGGAAAGGACAACGCTGGAGTGAAACATTACTCTTATTTAGATCTCCTCTACTGAGTCTCTGATACCGAGCAAGGGCCGTCGAATAGCGTTGGATCCCTTTTGCTGAAGTCCCTTTCCCAAGTATTAGAAAATTCTAAAAAGATACCCTAGAAAAATCCTGAATTAATTCGAAAAACTCACCACAAAGCTCTTCATTTTTCCATTTGAAATCCGTCTTCAGTTTTCTCTTACATTGAGCCATATAGGCCTTGACCGCTCCACACTCACATCGTGCCTTCAATGGGCATTCACAAACGTCGTATACACACGACTGGTGATAAACTAGCGGATTCACTTTCCCGTAACACTTGCGAATCTCTCTGTCCCTAAATATCGAACAGACTTTATGTGCGTAGTAAAGCTTCCAGCCTCTGCAACGACTCTGCGAGAGCGTGGCAGATTTGAAAGTATTGCTACACTGTTTGCTATTACCAACAATCCATTGCGAGGCGAATGCCATAGGGTGTCCATACGAGCCAGTCCTCAGCTGTAAATCGTCACTTGCGTCACCGTTGAAATTGCCACATAGGCCAGTCATTGAATTCATGTATTTTCTGGATACTCTGACGGATAAATAGCTATCCCCATCCCAGGTAACCGATATCCCAATATTCGTATAGACATTTAGGTACCGTTTCGTTGCTCGAATATCAAGTGTAGGGTACTTGAGATATGGCGTCCTTATTCTCTTTCCATTCACTTTCACTTTCAAGTTCTGCTGCAGGTTCACAGCGATCTTTCCGAATTTCACTTGTACGGACTTCGTCCATGAAAACCTACCGGTGTATCTTGCACTGTTTTTAACGACAACACTAAAGGTTCTGTTAGAATTTCTCGCGAATATATATTTACAGTTGCCTTGGAAGGAGTAGAACTTGCCATCGAAGGTTTGGTAATGAGGATCACCATATGTAGTGCAGGACTGTCGCTCTAAAAACAAATGAAAGTGATCGTTAACAGGAGATTTTGTCTGGGCTGACGGCATCTTCAATGGCCTTCAACATTACGCTAAACGTCATTGGAGCTTGGAAACAGTTTTCTCATAGTTGAAGGCCATTTCTGTTTTACACGTAAAGTTGAAGCCCAAATTAAAATAATGATCTTATTCATAAAATAAAAGCAGATATGTAGGGCACCACATAATCCTGCAAGTGTTCCATGTCTGTGACGTCAAATAGTATCATAGATTTCGAGGGAAATGCTTGCTTTCGAAATACCTTGAGCCATATAGGCCTTGAAACAGATATTGCAGCTATGAATAGACCAAAGAAAACAGCGTCGGCTAAATTTATAGAAATCTGAAGCAAGGTTTGAAGAATCTCGTTTTCCCAAATTAACTTAAAAGTGAAAGAAGCTTCACTCTGGTGTTACTTTGCTACCAATGACGATAGCATAAAAAATATGCAACAACTACTAGACATTCAGGTCATTGCAATCGTAAAACTTCTTCAAAAAAGGAATGGAGAATCACTTGGGGATGGTAGAGGGGCGAAAGTCTATATAAGGATGATAATGTATATATAGAAAGAAGCGTTTTGGTACATAAAGAACATAAATAGATATTTCAAATTTATTATATTTAGTACCATGTAATATTATAAAGATAATTCACATTTTTTTTGTGAATTATCTTTATGATATTTCATGTATTTCATGGTACTAAATTTAATAAATTTGAAATATTTACTTAAGGGTGATAATGATTTGAGAGAAGGTGAAACTATATCTTACTTTCAATGCAGGTTTCACAGCAAGATCCTACTTCAAAACCAAGGGTTTGTCCCTGTAAAGAAATATATGAACGGGTTAGGAAGACAACCAAACGTATGACAGGGTTCAATACTATGAATAATATCAATTTGAAGAAACCGATGAGTCTTTTGAACCTACCCAGTACAAGAAAGTACCTATTAAGAATGCTTAGCTACGATGGTTAAAGCTGCAAAGCCAGAGTTAACGGCCTTGAGTTCTGCTCAAATGATATCAATAAAGCTTACCATCACACACAGCTTTCAAATAGTTGAATGGTCATGTGTTTCAAGTAAGACCATTCCCCTTATAAACCAATAAACCAATTGTATTGCAATTTTGTAGCAATATCAAGAGTATAATCTTATGAAAAGAGAGGGGTTTGAACCAGTGGCTTACTAGTCCTCTCTATACTCGATAACGTGTTGATATACCTCTTTCTGGTCATTGTTGCACTTGCTATCTTATATCACTCATTTATGCTGAAAACGATTCATCATTATTCTTTTCATTGTAAATGGATGAACCCATCGTTAAATATGATAATAGCCTTGTTGCATCTGATTAGCAAAATAGGAAATACTAACCACGGGACAACGTGTCGGCAAACTATCACAAGTTTGTCTCCTGCAAACATTTCTCCCTCCTCGACAGTTGCAAACTACACATCCTTTCAGATACCATTGTTGTCCATTCTAAAAGATAAAGGCAATTTCATTATCTATCAACAAGCTGTTTTTGAAAATGGGAAACATAGATAAATATATAATTATTAGGCTTTTCTAGTGACACTCATGAGAGTAATACGTCTGAAAGTGAACTACAAGAATAAACGTTTCCGTAAAAGATGGCGACCGTTTCAGTACGTCCTTTGTTTTTATTATGGAGTTTTGATGGGAATTCTGGGAATAATTTCCTTAGTTACGAATTTAACGTCTGGAGATATGTGAAGTACGTAGCTAAGGAAATGCTTCCCAGAATCCCCCTTTCAAAATTCTTTACAAAAAACAAAAGGCAGAGAAGCCACCATCTTTCCAGAGAGGTCTATTGCATTAAGTTTTTTGATAATTAAACTCTAAAGAGTAGCACTCATCTATTTTTCTTCTTTCGACCGCTATATACTTTGCAAAAGTACTATGTCAAACAAAAGCGATACCAAATAAACAAGTAAATTAAGCGATATTTTTTTATAGATTATCCAATAAAAGAGGTTGTAACTGAATCCGAAACATCACCCACCCTTTAGCATCAAGGTTAATACCTTGAAACTCGATGTAGATTGGGGAAGGTGGCTAAATCAAAGTCTGTGTTACGAAGGAGGACTTACTCGAGGGGAGAGGGATTGAGAAATCATCACGGTATCTCATTTTACAAAACACCGATCTATTGCCACAATGAAGGTAAAATCACTCTTAGGAACGTCTGTGCAGTACTGCCAATAATTTTCAGTACTGTGGAGGATGTTAATTTATGTGGAGGATGTTCAGTTCTGTGGAGGATATTTAGTAAAGTGAAGGATGTTTAGTAATGTGGAGGATGTTAAGTATGGTGGGAGGATGTTCAGTTCTGTGGAGGATGTTCAGTATGGTGGGAGGATGTTCAGTTATGTGGAGGAAGTTTAGTAATGTGGAGGATGTTCAGTTATGTGGAGGAAGTTTAGTAATGTGGAGGATGTTCAGTTCTGTGGAAGATATTTAGTACTGCGAGGGATACCCCCAGTACTGTTGAGGGATACCTTTCAGTACTGTGGAGGATGTTGAGTAGTGTGGAGGGTAGCCAAAAGGACTTTGGGCATCATCTCCACTATGCCAGTGGTTTTCCTCCAGAGTACTAATGGTATTCCTCTAATTACTGAACACCCTTTAGTGTACTGATGATGATATCCCCAATAATACAGCACAGACTTCGCCAGAGTGATAATTTCTCATTGATCATCCATCAAATGCTTCATGATAACAAAAAAGTGATTTCAAACAAAAAACCAACTGGCAAACCAAACTCATATGTTCTAAAATAACCCGTGGCATATCAATAAAAATGGTGGAAAAGTCATTAGAATTACCGAGTATGTTTTCCCCATAAAGATGCAGGTAGATGTATCTAAAAAGAAAGCGGTAATAAGATCAGAACAGATGAAATAGTCAAACATGACCTTAAAGGTTGCATTAATACTGCAGTCTTCTATCTTTGCATGTATGTGCTTGTAAACTGTCACTGAAGGAATCCCTTTTATATCGAGAATTAGCCATTTTTGTTTTGAATTTCATGTTTATGTTTAAAAATTCGTTTTCTAGCAGAAGTTTTTCGATATTATATATCATTATCAATGTGATCTTTTACGAGTGATTTTTATACCAGTTCCAGAACGAAGTGGTTTTACCTCCGCTTACCGTAGGGGCATGTATCGGATGGATGCGGAGTAGTTTAACTGCAAACCCTTATCCGATTCAAAAGTCACTCCACTCCGATAGCAATCCGGTATAGGGTAACTCCACCCTTAGACTACAACCACTACAGTACTAATTTTCATTATTTTACATTTCACTGTTTCCGATTTTCTTTGAAGTTTTGTGTCGATCAAGAACTGTGTTTTGATTTGCCGAAAAGTTTCTATGTGTGGGCTATGAATGAATTCGTCAAAAACAAACGATAAAGAAGATAATTCACGTGAAAAATATGGTGAAGATCTCAACGTACCTCTGCATTGTGGACAGCAACGGTTTCCAATGTGCACGAGATTTTCGCGTTTGCAGGTCAGTTTTGGACATGTTGATATCTTACAGCTTGCTGTTCCATTCTGAAAAAAGTTTTGCTTCAAATAAGATGTTTAACATAATTCATCATATCGCAGTTTGTGTGTCGGCTTCCCATAAGAGTGCTCAGCACGTAGAGTAGAGCTATATACACTTAGAAGAAAGAAACTAAAAAGACAAGTTTTCATTATTGACAAAAGGGTAATGATAAAACATCTTAAACAAATTATTCAAAAAAGCCTTTTTAAGTCGTTCACAATACAGAACGTCTGTTGCACATATAGGAAAATTAAAACATGAAAAGACGCATAAATCATAAACTTCTATTTGTATTAATGTAGTGAATGCTACCGTGGCCCAGCTGAAAATAAAGCCCCCTGTAACTTTTAACAAGCAAGCACATCAAAGCCAAACGTGCTAAGGGGCCATTCAAAATTGTAAACAGTTTCACGAGCGTACAAAACTTATGGTTTCCCTCCCAAAAGGATCCCTCGGCACCCCCTCCCAAAAGTGTACAAAATACAATGATTGCTCAGAGAAATTATCAAAAAGTAGTAATAAACTCTACACAACAAATAATGTCATATCATAGGATATGAAAAGAATATAGCAGCACACGAGCCAAGCTCTACGTGTATATGGAGTCTATAATCTAGCCAAGAATCCAGCTACATCCCAAAAGAAAGGGGTTACTTGCTGAAACTATGTCATTATTCCTTCCCATGATGTATTAGAATGTCGATATGATCGATGGAGAGGGTTATTTGGTAGGGTTACGTACACAGGCGATATATAAACGATCTTCCAATCGATTCCCGAGTTTTGCATTTACGAAAATAATATAGTTAATCAATGGATCTCAAGTTACGTAGATAATAAGATAAATAACTTATGGAAGGAGAACACCTGACAAAAACTGATATCTTCATACCTGACATTGGCAAAGAGTACAGCTGTTGATTTTATGCCACTTCCCGTCTTCCACATTAATTCCGTTGATCAGACACCACTTCTCCGGCAGGAATCGAGCACTTGACTTTGTCTCTAATCAAAACAATATTATTTTTTGAAAACTTTAGTTGAAACATAAAAGCAAAGTGCTTATCATATTCTTCGATACAATATGATCATTAATATCCATCAACAAATGATGTTTGTGATCGTTTACTGGGGAGGGAAAATATTTTCGACGAATATTGTACTATCAAAGGTAATGATGGCAACATTACAATGAAATCAGAACAGAAGAGGGCATTGAGGGGTGCTATTAACCCCAAACCAGGGGTATAGCCCCCAAAATCCTTATTCATGTCCGAGTCTGAGGTCTCATAGTGGTTTCAAACCTTAATTTCCATTCAACAAATATTGATAAAAGACACAGGAAAAATACTCTTGAGCCAAACAATCTGGAAGGAGATGAAAAAGAAAGAACAAGAACAGTTTTGAATTTTTTACCATGAGTGATAGGTTAATTAAACATATAAGAAAAATCTATATTTAGGGAATGTAGTTTCAGGACATTTGGACATTTCTAATAAATAGATGCCTGCTATTGTTTTACACTGTTGTTTCGTGAAATGTCTAAAGAAATCTGGAATCAATCGAATAATCCGTAGATCTAAATGTATTTGTTTCCTTGTAACAATCTGGCCTGGATGAGTTAGAAGTTAAAATGTTTTACCATCACACTTCCTGCAGCATGATGACGGATCTTTACTCTCCTGTAGAATGCAAGGCAGTACTGGACACGTGATCACACGGCATGTTGATGTTCCATTCTGAAAATAGAAGAGTATCGATGAACGAGAGGGATAATCTGAGGGTCGGCCAATAGTTACGTTAGTACCTTCCATACGAATGGTGGTACGGTGGATTGCTCTTCCCAAATGTAATTGAGAAGTGATGCGATTGAAACACTTAACAATTTATCACCCTTGAAAACGTCTGTGCATTACGGTGGGGGGTGGGGGATACCACCGCAGTGCATTGGATGGTGTTATAGGGATACGATCAGTATTGAAGGGTGTTCAGTGCTGTGAGGGATATCATCTGTACTGTTGGGGGATATCATCGTGTTCTCCCAGGAGACAATTGAAAGGTTATGCATTTGAAATACTTAATTATCGAGGTGTAATGGTTAGTGAAATTCAGTTGATGGCAACGATAAAAGAAAACCCAAAGTCTGATCTTCGGTTAATCAGTTCCCTTTCACCTGTGATTCATGAGCAAGCAACAATTGCAATGGGCAGACGATAACCGAAAGAGTTCAGTTACTAATGAACATTAATTGAATTTCAAAATCGTAGCTGTCCGGCTAAAAACGTAGATATCATATTAACCGTCAAAGAATAACGTTTGTTTCAGCATTTCTAGATAGGCCTATTCACATCTTTCACTCGTTGGTATATTACTGTTGCTAGGTTACTGTTGCTAGGTCCCAGCTCAATAGTCAATTCCATAATAGACAGATCTCATGTCTCACTACATGACAGGGATATGCACCTAAGCAACGCACAGCTACCAAAACTCACACAAAATTTACAAAAGATTTAGGCCGTTGAAATTCGGTAACTATGCGTTGCTAAGGGGTATATTCCTATCATGCATTGTGCGAAATCAAGAGATTCTCTTTCTGTCCCAAAATTGTAACTTCAATTCATATTCTGCTATGCAAGAAAAGTCTGTCCATTAAAGTACAGTCCGTCCCAAATGCTACGTTTGAAGTTTTCTACTTCACTTTTCAATTTCACCCACAGGATAGAATAACAACCAATCAATGCCAGGGAAACTCTAGACTTGCTTCACGAGTCCTTGTTTCCCTGCGATCTTCGATATGCTGACGTCACTCCAATCAGTTGCAATAAATTGACATACCAGAGAGATCACAGGGAGACAAGAGCTCGTGGAGCAAATCTAGGGAAACTCACCAAGTTTTTGCAAACAGTACAGGGGTCATCTTTCAGTGGTCTTTCTTCGATTGTCTCTAGTGAAGAACTGTTCACTCCTGAAAGGTGTATAAGGTTACAGTGAGCGTACGAGTAGGGCATTTTCATACAAGCGCGCAAAGTCTTCTGCGAAAATCGTTTAAGAACGGAAAAATATCATACTTCAAGTAATAAATACGATTCAAAACGGCTTTCAAGTCTGTATAATCTATTGCCTAAGTTATTATTATCGATTATAATATCTTGTCACACATTCTTTGTAGAGAGATTACGCCCTGTCGTTTTACTGCTTAAGCTCCTTAATAGTTCCTTGATTACAAATGCTCATTAAGTGGATAGGAATTAGTACCGACGCAAGAAAATCCTTAAAATTCAACATTTTGCAATAAACTCTTATAATAAAACATGTTACAACCTAAAGAAACTTAAGCCAGGCCTATATAACGTAAGAGTTAATGAAAATCATTTAAGAAGTTGCATATCTACACCAAATGAATATATTTGAAATTAAAAGTTCCTTAAGGCTGAAATACACGATCAGTTTTTTCGTCAGTTTTTTCGTCAGTTTTTCCTCTTCAGTCAAAATTTGAGACGTTTCGTGACTTTTTCTGACTGGATGTTTTAACACGTCCTTCTTTCGAAAAAACTGATCAGTAAAAAACGTCAGAAAACGTTTCAAATTTCAACTCAAGAGAAAAAACTGACGAAAAAAACTGATCGTGTATTTCAGCCTTTAGAAATGAAAATAAAGCTGAACACAAATGGAAAAACAATGAGAACGCTACAGAAAGGAAAGGCGGAATGATAAAGAAATAAACAACCAAATTATAAATAGCAACACGCCCATTACAAAGATACAAAGAGCTGCGGTAAAAACACAGAAAGTATAGGAGCAAAAAAACTAAGAAAGCCAAAGAACAAAACGAGCAACATGGGCTAACTAAAAGAAAAAACAAGAGACGCAAAGATTAAGAATTCTTCACTTTTCTGCACTTGTTAACTTTTCTTTGACATCAATGATATATAGACTAAGCAACTTAGTCTGTATAATATCATCGCTTGAGATAATCAAAACTGATCCCGAGGCTCGAACAAAAGATCACAGGCAAGAAAACGGACGTAAAACAGAATTGAGATCGTGAACAGATTAATATCAACAGATGAACACAAATGGGTGCACATGAAACCCAAATTTCGTCGTCGCTTTTGCAGTTCACTCTTTTTTTAAAAGAGCAAGTAAATTTGATTTGAAGCTGGTTGTTCTTAAATATTCCTCTACACGCTTTTTTTTATAAAGAACCTAGCTCAGGGCATACACTCTTTTTTTTTTATAAGAATATCTAATTTTTTTCTGAGCCTCGATATTCTTAATTTTTTGCCATTTTGAGCCTAGGAATATTCTTAAATTATTCTTACGGCAGAAAACACGGATATAGCAATAAATTGTTATCATTGTCATAAATGCCAAAAAACGCATACCTACAGTATTACAAATATGGAGGCTAAAGTAATAGAACAATATTCTTTTTTCCTGTAAAACAAAGCTCATCAACACTCGCTAAAAATTTTTTCCATGAGATCTGAGCCTCGCTATATTCTTAAAATATTCTTAAATTTCACCGATTTTGAGGCTCATTATTCTTATAAAATTTATTCTTATAAAAAAAAAAGAGTGTAGTTCTTTAAGTTCCTTATTTTGAGATCACTTTGTAAAAGTAGTTCCTTAATTTCAAGTGTTTATTCAGAGGATAGGATTAAGTACCAATACAAGAAAAGCATTAAAAGTCAACATTTCGCAATAAACTTCTGATCAGGAAACATGAAACATATGTAACACAAAGAAGCTTAGGCTAGACCTATAAAACGTAAAATTTAGTAATAGTTATTAGAGAAGTTGCATATCTACACCAAAAGAATATATACAAAATCATAAATTTCCTTAGTGATTTGACCTTTAATAGTAAAAGTTCCTTAAGTTTTTCGACCTTCGACATGTAGGTTCCTTATAAAAGGTTCTTTATAAAAAAAGCGTGTACTACTATTTTCAGCCTGAAATGTTCTTAAATTGTTCTTACTTTATAATGATTTGGAAGCCTGTTTTCGCCATCAGTTGTTTTAGTTGGTTCAAATGTGGACTCTCTTGACCATCTGATATATATCTGTGTGCTGTCAATCTGCTTGTTTTGTAATTATTTGTCAGTCTCATGGTTATTTCATATAATTCTAAGATTGAACTTGAAATGGTTAGCCTTGGTTTGTTCTTACAGTGTTCTTAAGATTTGGCCAAATCTGAGGCTCGTCTTATAAAATTGTTCTTATAAAGAAAAGAGTGTAATTAGCGTCGAATCTTGGGAGAAAATGGCTATTGCAACCTTAAGGTGCGATAAAATCTACGAAATTTGCGAAATTTTGTTTTCTTTTTTGTTGCTAATCATATCTTTAATTGTGGGCTACCGCCCCAGACCCCGGCCGTTTATCGTTTGTTAGAGATGCATTAGTTCGTATAATTCTTATATTGACCTTTTAATTGTCAGGCTCGTTTTGTTCTTAGCTTGTTCTTAAGATATGGCAAAATTTGAGGCTCCTGTTCTTATAAAATAGTTCTTATAAAAAAAGAGTGTATAATACAGTCAATTTAATCAATTTAACGAACAAAACCTTTTTGTTAGTGATTCCTCCGAATCCGTGTGGACGGAAGTGTTATTGAAAACGCTCATCGTGTGGACGCAGATTTTTTCGGGAACGGATAAATAAGTATGGGTTTTCAAAAATATCCGGATACGTGTGGACAAGGCCTGGGAAAGTCACGCTACGCGACTGCTTGATATATCACATTGACATTGCTATTGTAATGTACTGGTGGATTACAAGTATAAAAAAGCCGCGTTGACACGCATTTCTAATGTTTAACAGAATAACCACTGTCAACACGTAAGCCTGGAATCCATTTGTATACGAATCTCGCAGAGCCTGACCTTTGAAAAACAGTTGTTGCACTTCTGAAAGTTGTTGATTCTCTGCACAGGTTATCACCGCCTCATCTCGACAATAACAAACGGTTTTACCTCTCCGAAATACCTTCGAATCGAAATGGGGATGAAAGTTGGATTCAGAATTTCATTGATAACAGTTGAACCAATGGTATTCTTACACATGGCAAGCTTCACATTGAGTTTTGTATGTTTCCCTCAACTTCTCTTGGACAATATTTGCTCGAGGACGTACAGCAATGCGACTAAATGTGCAGCAATGGAAACGGGTTCCTTTCAAGCGGAATATGAAGATATTCAGCAACAATCCGCCATGTGGCTTTCTGCTTCTTTCGGCCTAGTAACAGCAATAATTCTGTTTACTCTACCTACAGTCGGGGCAATAAGTGACGTGATTGGGACACGAGCTGCATTGTTTTCAAGCCCAATATTGCTGATTTTGCAAAACGCTTTTTTGATAGCAATCGTAAATTCAGGACTAGCCTTTCCGACCTGGCTTTTAATTCTGCCTGATATCATACCAGCACTGTTCGGAGGATGGAGTGGTGTATATGTGTTTGCGAATTCTTACATCACACATATCACTTCAGAGGAAGAGCGCAGTATGCGTATGACACTGATAGAAGCAGTTGTTGTTCTAGCTATGTTTGCTGCTGAGATGGTGAGTGGGTTTATTATTGAACGGTTCGGCTATATCGGAGCGTATGTTTTGAATATCATACTCCAAGTTTTCTCATTTTTGTACGCTGTGTTTGTACTGAAACCAGTGGCAAAATTCAACGAGAGTAAAGCTAATAACCGCAAGAGTCGAAAACAGGGTGGAATATCTGAAGGAAGAGAAACTCCGACTACAGGTCTCACTGTAGGGGGTGTCAGTGAGACGGAAAGAGAATCAGCCCTTCAAATCGATTCGCAAACAGAAAATGTAATATTTGCTGACGACGTTAACTCAGAGGAAGAAAATCTTATTTCCATTGATACGATTCTAAGCAAACGTAGCATTGTCAGTAAAAATGTTTTGGCCTCTGCAACAGCAAAAGAAGAGACGGAGTCCTTTGATGATGTCATAAGTTCAGAGCAAGAGAACCTTATTTCCAATGATGCTATTCCCAGCAAAAGTGATTTTGAAAGCGAAAAAAGAGAGTTGGCCTCTTTGGCAGCAACCCAAAAGCTAGACTCATTTGCTGATGATGTAAAATCGTCAGAAATTGAAGATAAAGAAAGGCTTATTACAGGGGACATTGAAACCACTCTAAGCAAGTATCAAAACAGGAGTAAAGCAATAAAATTCCCAGCTTTATCCACTCCACAAAAGCAAGAAGAATGTGCTGGTGGAGTCAAATCTTCAAATACTACAGGGAAAGAGAAGGAAGGTTTTATTTCAGTTATTGACGGAGACAAAGTCATTGAAAGTAGCAAAGTCTCTTCTTTAGTAACACCCGAAAATCAAGAATCCGTTATCAATGACACCGACTCTTTAGTCAACGAGAAAGAAGGCCTAATTCTCATCCCTGACATAGATGCTATTGCCAGCGAAGACAAGAAGATGTCAAAAACAGAAATAAGAAAAGTTCTGAATCCTCTTACCAACGTGAAAGCAATGATTTCCGCCGTTAAGAAATTGAAGCACAAGAAAGTCTCCCTTCTGCTTCTACTGGCTCTTAGCCTTTGCGCATTTGCATATGTTGGTGAGATGAACATTATTATATTCTACCTCAAATTGAAGCCGTTTTACATGTCAGCAAGAGATGTGGGTTTCTACCTTGCGTATCAGAGTGCCTTGCTAGCAGTTCTAGGCCTTGTCGTCTTCAATTGGCTGCTGCAAAGGGTGTTCAAAATGCGTGACACGACCCTCTTGGTACTAGCCACTGTTGCTGGTATCCCTTACGAGATCTTGCTTGGCGTTGCCACTTCAGCAGTGATGCTTTACGGCATACAAATACTGCTTGCAGTGTTCGTCTTGAGTAGTCCTACCATCCGCTCGTTCATTTCCAAAATGGTAGAGCCAGAATCAGTGGGCACGGTGATGGGTGCAATATCAATGATAGAAACCCTGGCAGCACTGATCTCAAACCTTGTCACTCCAATGGCCTATGCTGGTCTTTTATCGTTACACAGTGGTGCTGCGTTTTTCTTGCTAGCAGCTGCTCTTTTCGTAACTTTAGTAATCAGTTTATTCTGTGCTCACAGTTTCTCAAAGAGTGCTACGCAAGCTGGACAAGCTGAGGAAGATGTATAAACTTCAATATTAAAATTATAACTTGTATCCCGAAAACATGATCTGATTTTTAACCTCGCTTTATTCTGTGCTCGCAGCTTCTCAACATGTACTTTGCAAGCTAGTAAACATAATTAGCGTGAAAAATGGGAAACTTGGTGAAACATAACCGATAGTTAAACTTTTTGTCTGACACTCAACGGAGTAATACGTCGGAAAGAAAACGAACAAATTCCTAACGTAAAGTAATTTCGTTGGTCGCTTACTGCATTGCAGGTGATAATTGGTTTTCCTGAACTATGCCAATCATTCAGCTCTTTTCTGTTTGACCTACAGTAGAATCCCGATAACTCGAACATGCGATAACTCGAACTCTCGCTAACTCGAACAGATTTGGCATTCCCCCTGAACCTTCAACACTACTTACATATGAATATACCCCCGATAACTCGAACCCCCGATAACTCGAACATTCGCTAACTCGAACAATTTTTTACACCCGCTGCGATAACTCGATATTTTAATCACAAACTCTTCATTGAATCAAGCTGTTGTTTTAGAATAGAGACAAAGTTCTTAAGTCCAGTGACTTCAAGGCTGCATGTGACAATTAAAGCCTTTCCATCCTCCTGATTGCACCTCTTTCTAGTGACTTTGGCAACGCACTTAGCTTCCGAATGACTTCGAAAAAAGTAGAAAATTGTTTTAGAAAAATGGCCAGTATCTCCTTTCTTCAAGGTGTCCCACAATAACTGCACTTTTCAGGACACAAACAGCATACTACTTATCTAGAGGGTTTTCAGGTTCAGAACGGACATTCAGATATTCATTTTGCTTTGACGTCCAAATCTCCTTAAACACATGGTGTCCTGTGATGTGTGTTTCTATAGTTATTGTAGTTGTGATGCAGATTGGCAGTTCATTTTGTAGAACAAAAGTTTTCAATGAAAAACTTTCAAGTTCAACTTGCATTATCGTTCTGTTCTGCTATTAAGATATTGTTGTTGTTGTTGTTGTTGTTCTCTTCATAAAACCTCGATAACTCGAATTATAGGCTGATTTTTTAAAAAGTTCGAGTCGATAACTCGAACTATTTTGATCGTCCCTTGCATGTTCGAGTTATCGGGATTCTACTGTATTTGGATCAACCTGGGTATATAAATCAGTTAGGTTTTTATTTTGTTCCCTTTCTGAGGTATTACTCTGTTGAGCGTCAGACGAAAAGCTTAAGTAAACTATGTTTTTCCTTCGCTATGCTTCCAATTCTTCTGGCTATTTTTTACGAAACCTAACAAATCATTATTCCCAGAGATATATAAAAACCTACTCCGCTGAGTATCAGCCGAACGCATGAGTGGTTTTTATGTTTTATCATGTTTCCAATTTTTCTCATTAGAGAGAGCTTCATAAGACAAGAAAACCAAAATGAAATATTCACCTTGCTCACGATCACAGCAGCTCCGTGAGCGTGGCTGGCTTCCTTTCACTGCTATTGATGTGCTGTTTGTATGACATTTTTCTTCATATTGTGAAACTATTCCTTCCTGTTAGAAGAGGATTTAAGAAAAATCACCCAACAAACCAGTAGATGCTTCACACCTACATATACCAGCTGCTTAGTGCTAGAAATTCTAGACTGCAAAATTTCTAAACGATATGCACACAATTCACAATCGAAGGGGTTTTTAGTGGGCAGTTACTCTCCAATTGAAGATCTCTGAAGCTAAAATGTGTGCCATAAACACAATAGGACTTTACACTATTGTATAGTGATATAGTGTATTTAACAGTACAGTACATCCTCGATTATTCGAACCTCGATTATCCGAACCCCAAAAGTTTTCATTAAAAATTTTTTTGCAAACTAGTTCTTGAGAAACCAATCGAAATATCCGTTGTCTGCTCAAACTGTTGCCCAATATAAAAGTCATATCCAACGGAAGCACAAAAATAACACATTTATTTATCAAGGAGCTTCGACAACACGTTATTACAAATCGTTGTTGAAATTTACAAAAAACTGTTGCCTTAGTTTTCTTGTTGGTGTTTCCGTTTGCCAAGCTTTTCAATTTGCATTCGGTTTGAGCACCCATTGACTGTTCAGGACGATGATAATAACCTTTATAGCAAGTTTAGTAGGTAAAATGTTCTTCCTCGATTATCCGAATTTTTTGCGTATCCGAACGGCCCAACAAAAATTTGAGTTCAACCTGTTCGGATAATCGAGGATGTACTGTACCACCATTGGGAACAATGTCTTGCTCTAGTCAGGATTAGCAAGATAAGAAAAATCCAATAAATGAAAATATTGAATATGTATATTTGCAGGGATGGCTGAGTGATTAGATCATTTGACCCTTGGTCAAAGGGTACCGGGATCGCAACCACCTTCCGACCTGTCACAAAGAGTGAGGACAGAATTTGCCAGCTCTCTATAATTCCAGGCAACAAGGCTCCAGGAGTCACAAGGTGTGTCAACATTGAGAGGGTCACACTAATCGATTAGTGAACCTATTCAGGGGCCTTTTGTACTTTGCGCATAAACAAATTCCTTACGAAGATAGTAAGACTATTTGCCTATCGACATATATACCGGACGAAAATGTAAGGAAATCTGTGAGGCTGCTAATCTCTATTTTGCAGACTAAAAGCTGACATAAAGGCAATCACTAGCAGGGCCGGATCCAGCACTCATGGAAAGAGGGGGGGCGTAACACACATATCAAAGGATAATTTAAGGGAAATAGGTCATTATCAAGCTAATTGTATTGTGTTTTTCTACCAAAATAGGGGGGCGTATGCCCCTTGCGCCCCCCCTTAGATCCGGCCCTGACTAGGAGTCACTCTTTTATGTAAGAGAGTCATGATAGACTTAGGCTCTTGTTTGGCCAAAACTTCAAGAAACAATAGTACTGCAAAGATATTTGCCATGAAACTTCTAAAGAGTTTGTCAATAGTATAGCAAGGTATAGGATTCACAGCAGAAATGTAGTGGGTAAGTATCCTTGCTTAAACTTCAAGACTAAACCCAAAATTATGAAGAACTTAGCTAGCTAAAGAAGAAGCTAAGAAGCTAGCTAAAAAAAATACAAATTTGAAACTACCTAAAAGAAACTTTTTTGTTTTCATGTATTTGGCCTAAATTCCCCAAAATTTGAACAATCAATTTGATATTCGTAAAATATTTTGGACTACAAAGGTTTACTAAGGAATTGGTGATCTTCTTGCGAGGGACCAGTCTGGTGGCAGACCGGCTCGAAGATTGTGCTTCTGATTAGGGCACTAGAATCATTATTGTGTTGGTGGATTTAAGCAATGAATGAACTTTGAGGAGAAGCAGGATTTGGAAAATCAATCGAATCAATTTGTGAGAATGAAAATATGAGATTTTCGATTGATTTTCTACATCCTGCTCCTTCTCAACTTACTCTCATCTCTATCAAGTGGTAGGGCTGCTTAGGTCTTTCTGGTGAGGGAAATTTGTCCCCCCTCGCCAAGTCCAGTGTTGCTCTTAAAGACTTAGATAAGTTTGCAACTATATTTGTGAGTTGTGGTTCAATTTGTGAGATGGATGTGACTTAGGTTAGTCCATTCAAAATCAACTGCCCTGATTGCTCAATTGGTGGGGCAATGATGAACCAAATCAGTTGTCGTGGGCTTGGATCCTGCTAGGGTCGTATTTTCATTCAAATGAAAGAAATTTCAAATTGTTTTGGATTTTTCACAGATTTTGTCGATTACAATGAAAATTTGATAACAAAAAGCAACAACGTACCCTGCAAGTAAATTTTGTACAAGGACTCCTGATATCATTCCATTCGTCACGATCTTTGTAACTTGTTCCGTTGAAGAAGCAACCTTAAAAAACCAATAATAATGTAGAGCAAGTAAGGTCGAGTGGTAAAAAGACAAATCAAAAATAGATTTGACCACTTTTCATTGCATTTTAGCAAATATTTTAATTAATCTGAATAAGACCAACGTAAATGAAATTCCAAGCAATTAGTGGTTTGGGAGAACTGACAGGGAGGATTGGCATATGAAATTATATTGTGTTTATTATCATTTTAAGAATTATTTTGTGGATTGGCATATGGTAGGTTCATGACAATAGTTTACGGGCTAAAAACAACTAACCTTCTTATAAATGAATCAATTTGTTGAAAAGATAATTTATTTGATTGATGACCGATACAGTTTTGAGCAAAAGTAATTTAGGCCTGCTTTAAACATATCAATCAAAGCCAGTCATAGTAACTTCGCTGCTGATGATTAAATCTCAATCATACAGAGATTTCTAATGAATCTGGTTCTTATACCTTCAAAAATATAACATGAATCATTTGTTCACTTCCTCTACATTCCAAAAACCATCTCCAATAACAGAGAGTTATTTTTGCTTCATTTTATCGTCCATTTTCCAGTCGTCTTCCCAACAACAACAACAACAATAACAACAACACTGTTTCTTGCCTTCCCGCTCAATGTTATCCCCAATCTCCCAAAACAATAGAGTATAGCCAATCAGAAGTTAGATTAAGTAATGGCAAAGTAAAAGGATATTATACACTAGCCTATTGAAAGTACTGCACAGGTCGATTCAAAATGGTGGCAAAATTGCAAAGCTGTGAGAGCTAAGCCTAAATCAAAATTCCCATAACTTGTGTCAGACAGCTCACAAATACAGGATTTTGGTGGAAAAATTTAGGAAATTTAACTGACACCATAGCTCATAATAACAAGCAATGATAAATTGAGGGAGAAATAATGTATGACTTGGGATTTGAGTGATGGTCAAAATATCAGCAAGAAGATTTTGAAGATGGAATTGTCATCTAAAATCAGTACAAAAGTGTTGTAAAAAGTCATTAACATGGTAAAGTGCTTTGTTACTTTGTTGCTACTGCTTTGAGGAGCCCCATGGGTTTTGTTTCTCTGTATGGTGACTTTAAGGGAAAATGAAGGAGGCTCAAAATATTTCAAGGGAGGGGGAGAGAAATTTTTCATCTTGCATCCCACACATCAGTTGCAATTTTGTCATTCTTCAGGTAAACATGTTGTTTGTTCTCCTTCTTATGCCCCTTTGATTTACATTTATGAAGTATATTTTACTTGGTAACTGACCTCAAACCCAGGAATAATGGTTACAATCGTGTGTATTAGATAAATTTCTTTATTTACAATTTTTGTCAACCCTAAAATTTTTCAAGTAACCACGATTATTTTCTGATTAACCAGTGTTACACCCTTCAAATATATAAATGAAATAGAAGAAAATATAGACAAGAATGTGTGAAAACAACATATTTCATAATTGAATTATACCATTATTTCGTGTTGCGGATTAAATCCTTCTTCAGAGCCATGTAATATTAACATTAAGTCATAAGGTATGGTCTAATACCGAAACACGAAATAATGCCTTGCCGTGGATAAGCCTGGAGTTGTGAACACATCAAGGTTACTGTGCTAGTTATTGTCCTGGTTTAGGACAGTGGTTAGCGCGCTCGCCTGTGTCCGCACAAACCCGGTGGAGACCCGGTGGAGGCATATGTCAATTGCAGCCGCCTGCTCTGGTATGATTTAATCACCCGTGTTAGACCATGCCTTATGATTTGATATTTCATAATTGAAATATAAATGGGCCTAAATTCATCCGTTTCCGTTTAGCGTCACCCTCCCCCACGAAAATATACTTACTGACTCACCAATTTCGCCACCTAAGCTCAAAAGTCGTCATTCTTTGGCCATATAGCAAGAAGCCCAAACAGAAATTTGTTTGTTAACATCATCGAAGGATTTATAAATGGCAAAAGAGCACAGGGTAGACCTCGGAGAATGTGGATAGACGACATCAAAGAGTGGACCAATATCAAAGAATATGGACAATTGAAAAGGGAAGCACAGAACAGAGAACAGTGGAGATCCATGATAGGCAACCTTCGGACTTACGAGGACGCTACATAGATACATAGATAAATAAGCTCCAAAGACCTGGCTACAGGCCTGTGCCTGAGTTGAGGTGGCTGTTTCTGAGATATATGAATCGTTTTCAATTCTAAGGTTTAGAGACATTATATTCAACCTACCTTTGCAAACCCTACAGCAATTTGAGTATTTCGCTTCGAACATTGTACATTTCAATGGAGGACAAGAAACTCGTTGCACTCGACATTTCTCTTTACCAGCCTGAATTGAGAATAATAGATGCATTATTGCATTATTTCCCATTTATTGAAAAGTGGTAGTTCGAACAAATATCATGCTTTAAAAAATTTGTATATGTTGGTTTTCTATTACATCCTTTGTGCCTATCAACTCAACTCAACTCTTCTCGAGACGTAGTCAGATTTCTAGGCTTAGTATTTTATCTTTCATCTAATTTAGACTCTATGATAAAATAATCGATAATTCTGTTTCTTGGAATAATTCGAGCAGCAGTAAGAGTATTTTTAAATCTGCAGTTATTTAGAAGTTCTTACATACATAGTGTTTGTAAACAAAAATAGAGTATTTTTAAATCCGCAGTTAGTTAGAAGTTCTTACATACATAGTGCTTGTAAATTAAAATTACGAATAATGTTTGTCAATGTTTGGAAAGATGAATTGCAACTTGCAAATATTGATAGTATAAGAAACAGAAAACTGAGAACGTACAAGCTATTCAAGAACAAGTTCGAAACAGAGAGATATTTGATGCTTCTCCATGATTTTAAGTCAAGAAAAATGATTGCAAAATTTAGGTGCAGTGACCACTACCTTCTGATCGAGAAAGGGAGACATAGGGGCTTAGAAGTTGTGCAACGAAAATGCCTAAAATGCAGCTTGGATGAAATTGAGGACAAAAGACATTTTCTATGTGTCTGTCCTGCCTACGCTCACCAAAGAGAAATACTTCTCTAAATCGCAAACCCACCATCCCTGGACCCTGACTTTCTGTTAACATACCTCCTTTCCAATAAAGAAAGACCCACAATTACTGCTCTGTGTACTTATATTAGCCAACACGGTCAGGACTCTGATATTCCAAATTCCTGATTTAAGCTGTTTCTTTCTTTTATAAACATGTTTTCTTCTTTCTTTAGTTCTCGTATTTTAGTGTATTCTTGTCTTGTTTTTGCCGCCAAGCTTGTAAAAGTAGTGCGTTATGGCATTTATTATTATGATTATATAGTAAGAGTTTTTCAAGGATCTGACCCTATAATAACATACCTGTGTAAAACAGACACACTCGAGGCATGGAATTGCGAACCAAGATGGAAACAATTCTCCAAATTTTCCAGCGTTACCAGCAATGCACTTCGAATAGTCTAGAACAGAGAATAAACTTTTAGGAAATGATAATATTTTACTTTCACAAATAAAACATGGGCCTAGATAAAGTTGAAAAATCGAAACTTGGGAAAACATGTCAAAGGGGGAAGTATTGTGAATAATTCTCTCCACTATTACCTCCTATTTTCGAACTCTAATTAACATCCCTCGTTGGACATGTTTGTGATTTAATTGAATGAGTGTATGGTGTATTCAGTGCGTATATTCTTATTCTATTCTGACCTCTCTAATTCAAGTCCATAATCCTACAACGCTCCTTAAAGCTAGGCCTTGGCTAAGGTTCAATGGAATGAAAAGCTCGACTGGAAATCTTAGGCTTTGAAGCAACGACATTAATGGCATCACTAGTCTAGTCTGGCCACGGAGTGGTCATGGTATATTACTCTCTGTGTATCATGTTTTTAAAGCAATACTTGAGTTTAATTGCAGTTTTGTATTGTGAATTTGATATTAAACAAAAAAGCCCGAGACCATTTCGGTCCAGTCAAGGTTACTAGATATTCAAGGAGCTGCGCAGGAGCGAAGGTGAGCTGCGGGGTTGCGCAGTGGAAGACGTCAGCCAGCATCTCAACATCACTCCTGTGCAGTTCAATAAATATTTCGTAGGCCTTATTCGATATATTATTGGCTAAGACGGTAGCATCACAGGCATCATGGGCTGTTATGTATCTCATTATTTGATAAATCTGTATATGATTTTCAGTTTATTTTTAAAACTCGTTTAGGCAAGATGTGGAAACTGTGATTTATGGGTTTGACATACCAACATCTGGAATATGTTGACAAATTTATATTCACAATGAGACCACTCTCATCTGCCACATTTTGTAAACGAGGTTCTGACGACAATGGCACCCACAATTTCCTTATAATAATATGTATCAAATGAAATTGATTTCAGAGAGGAGTGGGGTGGGGGTCAAAATATTCTCTAACCTAATTTGCAGCTCACAATTCTCTGTAAGAAATTACAGCCAATGTGAGGGCTGTAAATGAGGCTATGGATTCTTAAAATAAGTTGGAAAACCGAAAAATAGCCCAGAGACCGTATTTCACTCGGTTGATGCAACTAGTTGACGATAATCAGCCATAATTCTAAAACTAGAAACCATCCAATTCAATGAAAATATAGCATAGAAAAAAGAACCGAGATATGGATTAACTTTTACCACTGCGGAGGATAGTGTAGTGTGGCTGGAGCAATTATGACACATTGCAAAGGGCTAATAAAATAGATGATACCTCATAATTGATTATTCAAATTAGCACTTTGGTTCGTTTCTCTCAGCTGGGAAATGATATAACTAGCCCCAACAGTGATAGGGGCTGTCTATGTTTCATCTGCTACTGGGGGGTACCAGCATCCAATCAATTATTTCCAGATCGAATAAAAGTGTTTGATTGTTGATTGTTGGAGCTGTCTGCCAGTTTCCTCACAATTGACATGACGCAGACGATACCCCAGCTAAGAACGTAGCCAAAAGCTCTAAGGGGGGCCTTGACAAGTTTCAGCATTAAGTTTAGGATAACAACTAATAAAAAGTGATGTCCACACGCGATATTTATGGACTCTTCTTCAAAAGGAGGTCTTATTCAAGCCCTTTTGGCTTTGTTCCTAACCCAAGATACTGTGGCAGTGATGAAAAAGTTGCCAAGAGACGAAATTTTCATGAACGTGGTTTTATCTAGCCTGATTCACAGCCCCCACCTTTGCTCACAGAAATTAGTAACAATTTAGTCCCTAATTTCTGTGAGAAAAGTTGTGGGCTGTGAATCAGACTGGGTTTTATCCGAAATCTAAATTAAACTTTATGGCGTTACGGTAGATAACTCAAGACATTTTCTTTAATTTCAGCCTGTCTGTTTGTATATGTGAGAAGAGGACTGGCAGGGAGAAACGAAAACCAAATGTTCTTGTCAAAAAGCATGCATAATAAGGAAATAACGCTTTATTAGATAGAAGTTATTGGCAATTATAAATAATTATCGCCACAAATGCACAAATTTGTAAACTAGTCACCCTTTCATCGCTTACTAGTGACGATTCCGGAATGGGCAGATAGATAAAAGACCGAACCAATTAAAACTATATAACGAGCAATAGCAATATGGTATGAATATTGTTATTTACTGGGTGAGCTTATTAAGGAGGTCCAATAACCATTATCGATAACAACACACGCTGTGGAGCATCCTATGGGCCATGGAGGACTCACTCATTCGTGTAATGAAACGTTTATTATATCATACCATAGGACCAGATATTAAGAAATTAGGAAACTCTGGTATTAGATCTAGTTTGACCATAAAGCGTTGGAAATTTCTTCTACTGCCTATAGTGCAGTGTTCCAATCAAGGCTTGGAACTTCGTATTATTAATCCAAGGTCGCCATTTTAGCTCCTCGTCTTCAAGCCCCTGACTTAGAGGGGCTGGGTATTAGTGATCACAAACCCGGTAAAACTAGGATCTTAGTCTCTACACTATACACTGTCTCTGACGTTTAAAAATGCACAATGCCCTTCATTGGCACAGAATTGTAGCATAACTCATCTGATCCGGTTGTACTTTTCCTAGAAAGATTGGTATGGGAAGAGATTTCATAAAGTAGAACCTCAAATTTGTCATATCAACACTAACTCAAGGAAAAATAGGCTTTTTGGCGAAGAAACTTGTTTGAAACTTTTCGTGCCATGATGGGGTCCAAGCTGAGGAACTATGGAACCAATATTAAGCATAGTTTTCCATAAAAACTGAGTGTATCCTGATTTCTACAGTTGTCTCAAATTCTATATCTTAGATTGTAAGAAGATACTCTTTCGTAGAAGAGCCATACACGTATGGCTAAAGCATGCTTTTGCAATTTCTGACACCAGATTTTGCTGGATTGCTTAGGCCCCTTAAGCTTAAGTAATCTATGTTTTCGTTTCGCTATGCTCCCGATTTTCCTGGCTATTTAGGCCCCTTACCTAGGCCGCTTGATTTGTGAGCGGAGCTCATATCGAAATCCACTAATTAGCTTCCTGGAGTAATCCCTGAACACTTGGCATAGTGGATGAACCGCTTAACCACTTTGCATCTCACCATGTCAGATAACTGAAACCTTTTTTAATCTAAGTAAACTGACATGAGATATTATATTTAACCTTTAATCTTCGAATTTCACCGCGAGAATAATATTGGTAATCGATATCTCAGGCCCTTCAACAAGAAAACACATATTTTGATAAGCATCTTTATATTCAGAAACTCAAGTAATTTTAAGGTCCGTAATCTTGGTCTGCTTGGTTTTATTAAACAGGACAGGAGCGAGACTGGATTACAAGAAGCATCCTCCCTCCATAATAAAATCACGCTTGAGTGAATTATTCCAGTAAAACTAGAGGTACCTACGTTACGATCCTGTGCCAATGAGGGGCTCAAAGGGCTCTGAGAAGTTTCTCAAAACTTTTCCAACAAGTGCAACACAAAATGCTTATCCACATAAATCTCATAGGTATCAAAGTCTTTTTGGTTAAGAAATCTGCTACGATTTCTTACTAACGGTATCTTATAAAAAATGAGCGCAGTAAAGCGAAGAGAGAAACATGCTGTATATTTGGACTAGGGCCAATCCACGAGCCCCTATACCACGTCACTGTGTGTACATTTGACTTACTTTTCAATCTGGCTAACATGATTAGGTCTATCCGGTGGCACACTTTGCACCTTTTTGTAAGGAACTTCCGAGCTTTGCTCAAGTTGTCCCCCTTCACTTTTTTCTATATACAGACATTTTTTATAAGAAAGTTCAGCTCAGCACTAGTGTTGAATGGTTTCAGTTTGGAGGGCCATGAAGGCGTGAGTTAGAAACTGATATTTGCCTTTTTGTTAACTGAGAAAATGGTATTTGATTTCTTGGGACTGTGATTTGGCAATGACAAAGCAAATTGGGATTGGATTATCAAACACGTCAATATTGGAATTCCTCATTTTTGATAAACTCAGTGCAGGGAATTAAGATCAGCACCTCCCTCAGGACCCTGAGATTGTATTTCCTTATAGTTTTAGGCATGAAATTATCGAATCGCTTACAATTCTTCGATCCAGTATTGACTTTGCTTCTCGTCAAATACTGGCTGGCTTTTGTGAAGTACTTACTTATAAAGATACGCGTAGGCCAAGAAAAAGCCTAACCTTGCCCTTTTAAGCCTAACCTTACTTTTTTAAGCTGAATAAATAGGTTTATTAGTTCCAAACACTGACTATACAAGAAGGAAATAAAAAAAACATTCTGCAAAATCTTTGATGGGCATTAAGATAAAAGAGTTGCTATAAAGTACTGTGACTGAACACAAACGAAAGCAAATATCGCAAATATGTGGGATTCTTTCTACTGGCACAGCTAATATCATCTTTAAGAACTAGGGTAAATTGCCTCTTATTTAGCTAATCTTTAAAAGATTATCTATTCACAATTACTTTTCATTATAACTGGAAAGAAAGCAAAGCTTTAAAACGCTTTCAGGGTTTTTGTATTCGAATAGATATATAGTACATTTTTTTATAAGAACCAGTAAAATTGATTTGAAGCTGGCTGTTCTTAAATATTCCTCTATTTTTAGGCTGAAATGTTCTTAAATTGTTCTTACTATTACACTGGTTGCAAAGCCTTTTTTGCTACCAGTTGTATTAATTGTTTCAAAGTTTGACTTCCTTGACCATCTGACATTTTCTGTGTGCTACCAATCTGCTTGTTTTATAATTATTTCTCAGTCTTGTGGTTATTTCATAAAATTTTCATATTGAGCCAAGAATGGTCAGCTTCGGTTTGTTCTTAGTTTGATCTTAAGTTTTTCAGTTTTGGCCAAATTTGAGGCTGGTGTTCTTATAAAATTGTTCTTATAAAAAAAAGTGTACTGTACACTCTTTTCTTTATAAGAATAAATTTCATAAGAATATTGAGGCTCAAAATCGCCAGAGGACAGTAGAAATTTAAGAATAAATAATGGAAAAGTTGAGGCTCAGGAAAATCTCAAGTACTCTTATAAAAAAAGAGTGTAAATGACAATGATATCTTTGTAAGTAACTACATACGTAGTCCAGATTTTGTTTCTTAAAAAACAAACAAGGTGCTTAGAAACCATGAAAACACCGATACACTTTATCTCATATGACTCTGACAAATGTTTCACTTGCAAAAAAACGATACTAGATAATCATTTTACCAGTTGTGGGTGTAGAGTTGGGTAAGGGCATTTTCGAAAGCGAATTTAACCCAGGCAAGCTCAGTACTAAAATCACTTAGAGGTAAACTCAAATAGGAGAGTTCCTTAGCAATTGCTCAACCATTCATCAGTTTAAAAAATATCTAAAAACAGGTCAATATATCGATGGATACTTTGTCAGAAGGCTCAATACACTGGTAATTGAAGATAAATACTCTAGATAAGTACTCTAGATAAAGATTACACCTGTAAAGAAGATGTTGTTAGTTTTCTTGTTAACTACAGAAAAATAGATTTTGAATTGATTAACTTATTTCCTTGCTAATCACTGACTTGCGTATGAATAAATTACTTATAAAAAAGTGCGTGTACATCAAATCAAAAATGCACACGGAGTGCTTTAGAGCTCTACTTACTAAAATATTTAATAGAAATTGTATTCAATAAAATGTACTAAGTTACAGAGCTCAAAAAAATAGTTTACTTGCATTTTGCCATTTTCCCATATCTGTCTATAAGAGGAAGGTAAAATAACAAATGAAAACAGAGATATTATCCGCAGTTTTATGTAAGGATAAGCTTAAGTTTATCGTTCAACGCTCCTTAATAGCCAATACGAACTAATAACAATAAACAGGAACAGCGAGCGACTTAGGTTACTACAAATTAAAAGCGAGCAATTGAATAAGCGACTTACCCTTCTGAACCTGTGGGCTGGCCACAACAATAACTAATCTCAGAGTCAGATTCAACAGTAGCAAATCGACGAGCGGAGCCACGCGGGAGACTACAGGCATCTTACTGACTACGACTTCCAAAGCAAATCATCCAAGCAGCCCTCACATCAGCGATTTGTTGGCAACCTTGAAAACAAAACGCGTCCGATTTGTGATTATTTCATTTCAACGCGGTTTGAAAGGTGAGTTGCTCGCGGCGTTTAACTGGAAAGGCGTTGAAGGCAATCGACAAATAATTACACAATTGGTTGTCAGCTTGGCAAAGAACAACAGGTCTTTCTGTCATGAAATTTCAACAAACAGCAAATGACAAGAGAAAAGGATCAAACAAAGAATATAAAAACGATAGAGGTGCAGCTAAGCCGATCGTCGCCCCCCTTATTAAATTGTTGAAATTACGAGCCGCCGGTCAATTCGCTCTCACCTGTCAGGCGGACACGACTCTCTGCAAAGGACTGACCTGGCGCACCGGACACAACACCAATACTATAAAACACTGGCTCGACCATTGCTATCGTAAACTGCAGAAAGCAATAAATTTTATTTATCTCCTTGATCCCTTTTGATTATAGATGTCTACGGTTTTTTGTACAAACACAGGGTGTTTGTTTTATAGTTGTGATTCTAGCGTAGGTTGGCAATATTCTTTATAATGGGTTTATGACGCTTTCAATAACCATTCCTAAAGAGTCAATACTAAAGAAATGGAATTGTCTTGCTTTTATTTACATAAATAAAGTAACAGTAATGAGATTTGTTTCAAGTTTAACGAGGGATGTAACCACAAACAGCAACAACAACAAAATCAATAACTATAACAACAACATGGTAATTCTCCAGACCCCTTGTGATTGAGTTGAATTGAATTGAGGCTATAAAATCTTGAAGGCCTTATTCACAGTTAAGACTCTAAAAATTACTTATGATTATGATTTCTTACAATAAAAATAACAAAAAGGGAAATAGGAACATAAAAAAGAAACCATTGAAATAACAATGAAAATCCACAAATTTGAACGTTGTTACCCTCTAAATAATACCATCAATGCTACCCTTTACGTTCACCCCATATATCCTTAGAGCTCCATTTTACGATGGTGTTATCATCACCACTGTATATTATCAAATATTATTTATTGGATATTGTTTATTATTTATTATCAGATATTTATCATTAGATAGCATCATCACCAGTACTGTTGAGACTATTCAGATCTTTGGAGGGATACCATCAGTACTGACAGATATTCAGCAGTACAAAATCATCTTGCAGTTTGCCTACTCGTACGTACCAGAGTACCAGAACCTCAGTATCGAATAAACACACATTTTTTATAAGTAAGTGCTTTATAAACACGTTAGTACTCGGCAAAGGTAATGCTGAGAATCCAGTATCTAGGGCAGACTCCCTGAATTTGCAGAATAGTATAGGAACTTTGCTAATAAGAAAAAGATTGCATATTGATGTCGATAGCAGGGGCGGATCCAGACTACAGCTACAACTGCTCAAGACGTAGTTAGATTTTCAGGCCTAGTACTTTTTCTTCCTTCTAATTTAGGCTCGAAGAAAATTATATCGATGATCTTGTCACTTGAATTAATTTAATCAGAATGTTTCCTTGATCCGACCCTGGATCGAAAGCAACAAGAAATGCAAAATTTGTCTATTGGTCTAATGGTCTTACTCTTTAAATGCCTAAAGAGAACATCTATAGAAGCTATGAAAACAAGTCTCGAACCTTTGAATCGTTATCAAATCACTCGTAACAACATGCAGCCCAAATCCCAAGAGTTAAAGCAAAAGCAGGAAAAAGGTTTTTTGGTTGCAAGGTTCCAAATTTTACAATGAACTTCCAAGAATCCTTCACTAATTGGACTCATTTATTATTCTTTAAGAAAGCTTAAAACAATTTTATACGGATAACTAGAAATTAATTCGTGCTTTTAAATATGACCAGTTGCACACAATCATTATATTTCTTTGTTATAAGGTCTTACTCTAATATACCATCGTTTTAGAAAAAGGACTCTCATTGATAACATCACTTCATGTGTTGAAGAGGTTACCCTGTTTTGTTTAAAATGTCATTATTATCATTATTATGAGGCAAAGAAAAGGTATTGACAGAGAAGGAGTAACTGCCAGTTATCGCCACTTACGCAGAAATTTGATAACTGGTCGTACCCTCGTCACCTGCCTAGTGACAAATCCTGATCGGAAAGGAGAAAAAAAGAAACCGACCAATAAACATCGTATAATGAGCAATACGAATGTCACGTGATAATCATCATTTATTGGATTTCACTTCTACGAGGGTCAATAACATTAATCACCAGCAGATATCTGCGTCACAAGGATTAGTGACCCACTTTCCCCCCTGATCATGAAGGAAAGAGGGGTATTTTATAGTAAAGATACTGTGTTACTGACTGGCCTTAATTGGCCTAAAGATTTGACTTAGTATCGTTGAATTAGGCAAATACCCGTTTGATATTAAAAATCATCGAGAACTTTATTGACCATGGCTGCATTTGAGCCTGTTCTTTGGCGATTGTGCTTTTCTTGTCAAATGCTCACAATATAAAGTGCATAAACATATTTAAAACTTTGAAAGCTCACTTGCTTGTCTGTCAATCGAATGAAGCCGAGCCCCCTAGAATTATAATTAGGTAAGTAAAACGTAGTCGACACCTTTATTTCTTAACATCAATACCCTCTTTTTTTTATAAGAATAAATTTTATAAGAATAACGAGGCTCAAAATTGGGAAACTTAAGAATATTTTAAGAATATTGCGAGGCTCAGATCTTATGGAAAAAAATGCTAGCGAGTGTCAATGAGCTCTGTTTTACAGGAAATAAGAATATCGTTCTGTTACTGTAGCCACCATATTTGTAATACTGTATAGGGGTGCGTTTTTTGGCATTTATACCAATGATAACATTTTATTGCTATATCCCTGTTTTCTGCCATAAAAATGATTTAAGAATATTCCGAGGCTCAAAATAGTGAAAAATTAAGAATATTGAGGCTCGGAAAAAAATTAAGTATTCTTGTATAAAAAAGTGTAAGGAGCGACTGATAGAGAAATGGAACAATATTCAGAATAGTAGCTAGAATCAAACAGTTCAACAAGTGCTCCCCACCGTTGAGGTTTTTCTTCTCCCTCTATTTGCCTTTCAAGTTTATTTAGTTTTGCCTTCATGAGATAAATCTGGTTTTTAGGACTTTCCTAATGGCTCTCCTTATCATACACCCATGATTTAAGTATGAATTTTGCTTTATTTCTTCTATAAGTTTATAATTTTTCCGACAAACTGGCTATTTGGATCAACATGGGGTTTTCTACCCCTATGGACCCCCTCTTTCTACGCCACTGTGTAGAAGGACATCATCAGTGGCATGGTAGGGTATCATCAATGCTGTGAATATTCAGTACTGTGGAGAGAAACCACAAGCACTGTAGGAGTATAACGTATACAGTGCTCCACATGTATAAGCATTGACGTTATCCTCCCAACGTACTGAACACTAAACATTGTAATGATAGTATACCCCCTCCCTAAAGTACTGATTATATACCCCTACAGTACTGAACATCCTCCATATTACAAAACCTTCCCCCATTGTACTATACAGACGTGTCCCAAGGTGAGCTTGGCTTGCTTACCAAACAAGAAAAAACATCGAGGCAAAACTAAAAAGCAAATCTCAATCGTGCAAATTTCATGATGATGCACAGCAACGTTTTCCAATATTGCTAGGCTTCAACTTGTTTATAAAAGATGCGTTATCTGAGACGATTACTGTAACGAAATATCTGTAGGAACAAGCACATACCTTACTGCTTATGATCGTTTCTATCAGCGCCGTACGAATGCCTTCTGTATGTCTGCAACTATTGTCATTGAATAATTGGGATCTGTCCCCAAGAGTAGTCCCATTTGAATTGAACTTCTTTTAAAAGATTCACTAAAATGTAAGAAATGAAATTCAAAAGATAACAGGGTATTTCAGTGGGTGTGATGCAAAAAAGCAGGTGTCTGCTTTTCACAGGCGCTGTTTTCTCATCTTTGCCAAACAAACCGAGTTCATCCTGAGGAACGTTTGTGCAGTACTTTGCAGGATGTTCAGTAATGTGGAATATCCTCAGTATTGTGTGAGTTTGTGTCTCACTGCTACAAGCACGTCATGTAATTGGTTTGTGATTTTAAATTCGGTTTTACAGCTAAGTGCAAGGCTATCTATCCGACCAAAAATGGCTGCAGTTTGGTGACTTCTTTACTAACTTAAGCAAGTAGTGTATCTATAATTTTCATTACTTCAAATGAGCACAAGGGTTAGGCAACTCAGCAATTAGTCCGGTAAACGGGTAGCCATTATACATTTGGCTTTTAAACTATTTACAAACCTATCTATCCTATTCAAAATGGCCCAAAGCAAGTCGTATATATTTTCATTACTCCATATGAGCACAACGATTGGGCAACTTCATGATTAGTAGAGAACATTTACATAATTGCTAGGATTAGCCTAGTCCTAATTGTTGTTGTTGTTGTTTTTCTAAGTTTCTTTTTGTAGACGTCCATAGCTAATTCTGTTCGCTAGTTAACACAGCGTTTGGGAAACTTCATGATTAGTCTATCACCAGGACACGAGAAAGGCGACTAAGTTACCGTAAAAAGCAATCAATTACATGGAACCACAAATCTTGCATTCAATAAACTCCCTAATTTTATTCATAGGAATTATAAGAGCTACGCAATTCCATTAGTGCAGAATTTAATTTGCGTGACCGAAATAGAGTTTCATCTTTAGTGTTTATAACGTCGTGGTCAATTTTTGATATGGTTTGTTTTCGAGGCAAATTGCCGCCTGGTCACTGCTTTCTATAGCTAGTAATTAACCAAAACAGAATTGCGTTTAATTGAATGTTCAGCATTCATTACGCCACCTTTTGATATAGTTTATTAGCTAAGCCAGAAGTGTTGCCTATAGGCCGCTATTTTCAATAGTTGTAAGGGTCCTGCACCACTAAGTAAGCTCTTTACGCATGACTGTTTACGCTTGGAGCAGTGGGCCTAGGCAGTATCCATATGATCTGGTAAATCAGAAACGTGAAATGTACATGAAGTAAATACATTGTGCAATAACATCTTTGTAATTCTAACTTATACAACTTTTCTGACCTTAAAATTTAAGAAGGGCTTCTGAGTTTGTAGTTCAAATAAGGTCCGTTCCTAAGTTTTTTTATGCTGTTACTGTGTAACTCACAACAAGCAGGGAGAGGCATTCATGTACCAAATTCAAACTTAGATGGCTGGACTATCTTTATTTACTCTAGGCAACATCCCAGCCAATTAGAGACACTGGAATCATCAGACTGGCCAATCAGAATGTCTCATTTAAAACCTAGTTCAAACTGCTTGGACTGCTACAGTCCGAATTCGTTACTAGTTTGATTGGGTTGGTAAATGTCGATTGAAAGAAAATAGCGAAGACTTTCCGACCAAACACTGCTCTGTGAAATCATTTTACCGTGCTGGGCACAAAATACTTTGGCGTGGGTGTGGCGAATGAGATTATATCAAGAATGTAGCTCTCCTTTGTGGTGTTTAGCATTTTTATCATTATAATTAGTGTCTCGCAGCACGCAAAACTGCGTAGTCAGTTTTTATACCGTCTGTATCCAAGAAACAATACACTTTATTCAACAGCACCATGACGGAAAATTGAGAACAGGGTTTTTTATTCTTAATCTTAAAAGTGGCACAATGTTTCTTTTATAAAATAGTGGCTTTCTTTTAGAGGGTCCTAAATAAGGATACTAACCCCGATTCCCAGCACTGAAATAATCAAAAATCCCAATTCCAATGAGGGAAATAGAGACATTCCCAATATTTAAGTGTTCTCCAATCCTAATCCCAATTCCTTTTCATTCCAAAACTCCTGTCACAAGAAGTCCAATCCCATTTTCCTAGTTCCAAATTTACCACTTCATGACCCACGTTTTACAATTGAATTTCAGCTTTAGTGTAAAGAAGTTAAGAAATATTCAAATAATGCTAAATTGAAATCTTGATGAACTTACAGTTCACCTAAAAAGTAACTAGGCTGCTACTTCCTCGTAGGATTGATAGAGGAATTCAATCGCCTTTATGTGTAATGCCTATTAGTGCTGCATGACATTAAATCTTTCCTGGTGTATACAGCGTATTGAGCGTTTGACTCACTTTTCTGTAATTTTTCGAGTTTACCCTTCTAAAATTGAGGTTCCCGTAACGCCCCTGCAGAAGAGCTTGGTACACTTTTCAGTTCCAAATGCTGTGTTTGTCTTGTCTCTTTGCTTGCTCAGACAGCAGTTGCAGTTTGAGACTGGGGGGCTCAGGGTCAAAAGCCCCGAAGGCTCTTACTTTATAATTTGAAGTAAACCATAAGATATGATACATTTTGGCACTTTTATGGAGCCTTATTATGTCAACTTAAAGCGTGGGGCCTAGGTTCTCCCCTTAAACACCGTACATAGGTATGGATACCCACGAGGATACCAGTGATAATGAGTTAATGTTATTTCAATCTTGAAGGGCGGCATGGACTCCCAACAGCCCCCCATAGTTCTGATAATAGCATCCCTATCAATAACCACAATTTCAGAAATTTTAATCGTTTATCTAAGAAATTCCTCCACTTGGTTTTTTTGATGATCTTAACAGCATTATAGTATTTTTCCTTGTCAATAGTAGATCCCATCAAAAATCTTGGCACAAGTCCCGTTTTGACAATTGGTTTCTACAACGGCAAGGCCTTGTAAAACATTGGTGCATTAATTTTCACTTGTGGATTCTTTAGGTAAAAATTTTCAAAATGGTAGCAGTTTAAACTTCCGTTCGTTAACGCTGAAGAAGCAGATAGAATTTTTAAAACATATTTTCAGTAAGGAGCTGCTCAATCATCAATGATGCCTGGTCTAAGTAGTTGATGTATATTATAAAAACCCTAGCAACAAATATAGGTTTCTTGTAGCTCCATCTTGGAAGGCAAGGGTACTTACTAGTAGTGCTCTGAAATTCGAGGAGGAAAAATACGCTTCCTTAGGGCTTGAACCTACCAAATAAACGGCTCTGGGTAAGAGGGGGCTAAGTCATTGATTACTTTGTAAAATGTCTGCAAACTTTGAGTACTTATTAAAAAAACGCGTGGATAGATTATCAACAGATCAATTAGTAGCTATAGTCGGTATGGAAATTTGGCGTGGAAATAAAAAAAAGCAAAAACTACGAGCATACCCTCACTTGTGCAACTAGCAGCATCTCTCCACTTCAACTTCACCTGCAATGAACATTGAAATATCAGTAAACATAGGCGAAAAATCCATTTTAATGATGGTTGGTTTATTCATTTTATCGATTAATGCTTAAGATTTTATCTCTCTTGACTGACTAACCAAGCGATCGTAAAAACATCTCATGCTCGTTTCCTTCCATCGAGTCTTAATCTGAGGCTTTATCAGAAATCCCATCTTCAGCGCAGAGATTGAAGGAATTCAAAGTGTAAGCGCCCCTCTAAGCCCTTTTGTTGCAGATCTGAGGCGTTGGATGTTTGATTGCCTAATCTTCCTTGATGAATATTTAGCCAGGGATGCACTCGCTCACAATCCCCCCAGATTCAAAGACGCGCAATTCATCCGAAGGCTTTAGAATACTTTTGGAAGGAACCGCATTTCAAGGAGTCTTTCACGGCTCCAGCAGTCCCACGAATTAAAACCAAGCACTTTTTCTTAAAGGCATTAGATTCTGACAAAACAGCGTGATCAACAAAGGAATTGATAAGGTGTAATCTGATTGGTGCATAGCTCCAGTCTACCGTCCAAATGTTTTCTCATTGGCTGGATACTAATTTGACTGGCTCGAGTCCGTAGGCTTGAAAACACTTAAAGGAGTCTTATGTTTAGGTGGTTTAAAAAATGGAAAAATCTGACGAATTAAATACGCCCAGGTATGATAAACAGCCTCTTGCATAGATCTCACTGGTATACCGGTATACCAGAATGCTGAGTGAGACTTGCGTTAAGATTTCGGATTTTTGCCGAAATTAAAGGTTTACGAATGATTAATTGTTGCATATTTATTGTCAGTTGCTTTTCTGTATGTAAATGTTTCTCAATGTCATATTCAGTAGTTTTTCCCCATTGCTATTAGGTCAGCGGACTGGTTTGAAATTTGAATTGGCACAGTCCCGCTCTGGTAGTGTTGCTTTTGGAGTTCCTCTCAATAATATTTTTAGAAATCATCACTGCTGGTAGTTGCGCTATCAGATACGCACAATTCACCCGATAGATCTTGCGTTAAGCAGTATTGAGCCTGAGGCGTGGTTCAAAGTGTGGATTTCGAGTCTTTCGCGGCTCGAATTATCTAGCGAGTTCTGAAGACGCCTAATTATTCTGATGACATCAGAAGTTTTCTTGGAGTGATTATCTTAAGAGTCTTGCGTGGCTGTATTAATCCTACGTATTTAAGAGGTGCACTTTAACCGACGGCTTTGGCTACTTCAAAAATATGAATTTTTAGGAGTCTTTCACAAGTGACGACTCAGTCTAATGATCTACTGAATTAACTCGAGGAAACTCAAGGTTTTTTGATTGCTTCAGAAAACTGTTTGGATCGAATGAATGGATACATGACTTTCACGTGCCACACGATCTAGAAGATTACGAAGATTCCTCCACTGCTAAAGCTATTGGCGTAAACGTAAGGGAGCTTTTTCCGAGAAATTTGTGGGGTAGCCCCCTTGGAATAATGAAAGGAACAGTCAAATTTCACAAATTGTAAACCTTCTGATGATTTTTAACGTCTTCAGCATACTTAATCGTAATCTTAAATGGTTTGACAAATAACAATCTATAAAAATCCCCAACATCTCCTCCGTTTGTACCCTTTTCAAACATGGTCAACAATCTGTATACAATTTTCTCTCTTCAGCTCCCCTAGAAATCAAGCAAGTTTACACATATGGCCAAAGCTACCCCTAACACAAAGGGTCTTTATCCAATGCTGTGACGCAGTGTTGACGGTTTCCATGACTTTATTCTAGAACGACAATTACTCGATCCAGTCTTAATTTCGAGATCATTGGGAGAGACTATCTGAGTGAAGAGTCTCCCAATAAGGCCCAGCGGTCCTTCTTAAAAACTTAACTAGCAAATTCCACGACTTTAAATACTTTAAAATCTTAATCTCTAGTGTGCAAGAAAAAACGAAAAAACAGAAAAAGAAAGTATTAGACTCTGAAGTATATGCCGAACATTGATTAAGATCTGCAAACTCTTTGATCTTTTAAAATGCTTTCAATATTGTTTTGAAAGCAGCTAGCAAAGACAAATTGAGGCTCATGAAATAGATAGCCTCTGTCTCAGGAGCTCCCCACATGGCAGCACTTGGTTATCATAGTTCACAGCTTCAACTGTTTTTATAAAAAACACTAATCAAGGCGACTGTTGCTCTTACTTCTATCACTGTAACTGTATTGTATACTATTCATTATTGGTTCCAAACATATCAAGCATTTACTAATTTAGACTATCATAAGCAATTTCAAGAATTGCATTAAAGACGTCATTTGCAATAAAATGGACAACCACATTAGTTTTCAAGGAACCACTTTCGAGGTACCGATCAAACGTCCATTTTGCTCCACAGGGGGTTTTGCCCCCATCCCCTTTACCTAAACCACTGGTCTTTGAAATAAGGTTAAGTTAAATTCAAAATAGTATAGATATAAATGCTGTCCACTACTTTTGTATTGCACAGTGTGTAGTGATAACTAATATGCAGGGGTGGATCCAGGAGATATTCTGACTACGGCTCAAGTTGGTCCTAGTGCCGGAACTCTAGACTTTCTATGTTAGAGCTTAAAGAGCACATGAAGCATAAATTTTTATTAGTGGAAATGATAGGTACTGTTGAATGATAGAAAAAGCCGTTTAGATTATTTTGATATCTCCTTTTGTTATCAAATTATCCACTTACTTGAAGTATCAGAGGATGACGTCATAATGTTTGTACATTATTAGGTTTACATATGGGGATATAGCTGTATCTCATCATGTAAAGATTATAGTTGCAAAAAATCTTGTTGCTGAGCTGCATAAATGTAATGCAGGTTATTTAACATGTGTGCATGATTTTTGGGAAAGGATACTAATCGATAAGAAATATTGTGATTGCATTTCCCTTGGAAATGGAGTCAACGTGGTATATTTTCTGGACCTTTTACAAACAATGTGACATCATCAGCCAATCCTACAAAATGGTGAATAACTTGAAAACCAAATGCGATATCAACAAACTTTTCACAGAGTTTCTTATCATTCAACAGTAGCTATCATTTCCGCCAGTAAAATATTTTGCTTCATGTGCTCTTTAAATTAGAAGAAAGAAAAATACTAGGCCTGAAAAGCCTGACTGCAGCTCGAGCGGTAGCAGCTGTTGTCTGGGTCCGCCCCTGATATGTTCAGTGATAAAATGGTTTTGTGCAGTGATAATATCATTCAGCTATAGAGGGATCATCTCTTTGCCACTTAACACTTGTATTTTTCACACTGGCTTATCAACTCATGCCTTTCAAGAGATGTAAAACAATATGATTTGGAAATCCAACTTCGCTGTAAACATCCCCCTTTCGTTCATAGAGTTGGAAGCTGTTAGATATTTTGTTTTATGAAAAGATATAATGCTCATGTAACACACTTTCTCCTTTAAGTTTGTTATTTTTTCCTACTTTACCAACTTAACCAACTATGGTTGTTGAATCAGAAACTGGTGTCGAGTGTGCAGACAACACAAATAACCTTAGGATACCAATTCCCAAGCTTGAAAAATATATCAAACGTGTACTGATAAATTTTCCTTAAAATCAGGTATCTTGTATTGGGACAAAATGTATCTCGCACTAGAATATCTGTACTATGCAGTTCGCAATGATTTGTTCTGTGTTGAAGATTTTCAGAAAGCAATTAACCGAATGGTGATGATACGCGCATTTGGAAGAGAACCACCTTAATGCGGTAATGCAAAATGCCTTGTAGGGAATGCATATTAGATTACTAGCTACCATAGAAGTGAACCGTCAAAGCTGCGAATTAGCAATTGTAACTCCCTTGCAACTCTGAGTGCGATAATGGGACTGCATATAGTACGGCTATCGAAGATTTTGACTTATAAATCTGTTTAGTTGAATGGAATCATTGCGTTTAGTGCAGTTCGTCATTTGATACATCCACGTCATCTTGAAAAGCGTGAATCTCGATAATAAATACGAAACGATTCTCTGCTTCATTAGGAAGTGGGAAACTTTGCTTTCCTTTGATAACCTTTCCAAAAAGTTGGGGTATTGACAACATCAGAGCTCTCACTTCACAGCATGTAAAAATCCTCAGAATTTCACGACAATATCCTTAGATTATATAAAGACTCCTTAGGTGCTTAATGTTTTAATTTGCATAATTTTTGGCACAGAATTGAATAATAACAACGGATGCCAAGAAACAGGTCATTCATACGGATGCAAACCATTTACCTTAACTTGGTATCGAGTCTCTCAAAGGACTTTATTTTACAATATTTGACATGATAGTCACCACTTATCATGACAAGCCTTTGATAATAATAAGGCCACCAAATATTGTGTTTGGGGGCACCATAGCCTCTTTAGAATTGGTCCAAAAGCTTGCACTAACAACATTCTCCATCTAAGATCCTTTATCCAGGGGCAGCAGGTAAAGTACCCGATCCAGATGCAATTGCATCGGCTGGCATTCATATCGGATGGCCGTCTGGGTGGAACTGTTTTTGACTCCGTGACATCATGCAATTACGGAAACTTCGTAATGATGAAACTATTATGTAATATTTCATATGTGACCATTTGCGATCAAGCTATGTTTATTATTGACTTTGTTCTTTGGCATTGTAATATTGTTTAGGAATACGATATAAAAAAAGGCTCAAGCTGCTGGGGAAATTTTTTGTTTTTCTTTTCCACTTCTGGGAAGTCAAAGGGCCTACAAGGAACCTTAAGCAGTGATGGTGTTGAAAAATGTTCTGACTAGTTGGATATGAAAATAAGGAAAGGTAGGAGTAACTCGTTGGCTAAGTATGATCAACTTTAGATCTTTTTAAAAGGCAATTTCGGTTCCTCAAGGTAAGTTATTTCTAAACCTTGTTGTAAAGTTACCAAGAGTCCAATAATGAAGAATTGTACAAATGACTTTTGATCAGTAGAAAACTTCGAAGTAGGCTTGCTAAAATGCCAAGGTGTTAGTCTCTTGACTTTCATTTATCGTAATTTCTAGCCCTTCTGTAATGCATTGAGTACTTTTAAACATATACATCTAATGTCGCTGTTACGTTGTGCTCAACATTAGGGAACTTTACATTAGGATAAACAGGCTTTATTTGTCTCTTATCTTACCAAACCTAATATACATAAATGAAGTAGTTATACTAGTTCAATGATCTGATCTATGTAGGCCTGCATATATATTTAACTTTTGAAAATCGCAAATGCTTTCACATTATTTCAATACGCTTATAAGCGTTTGTGACATATAATTCCCATCTGTATCATACCATCACATCACATCATACATCATACCTCATCATACATACGTTCTACATACCTCTGATACGTTGGGTCAGAAAAATGCGCAATCAACTCTAGTAATGTGCCTCTACCGTCGATCTGAAAGCTGAACTTGCTTTGAGATACCGAAAGTTGCAAGTGTATATAAGTACAAAGCATCAATTTGGCTGCCTTATCTCATTGTAGAGTAATTTGCATTGTCTGCATTTGAATGCGTAATGTGTTCTTAATGTTCTCCTCACGGAAAGGGATGTATGGCTAAATGCCTGTCTAATACGCCGAGACAAAGGCGTTTTCGACTAACAAGAAAAACGTTTGTTTTATCATGTCCAAAAGATAATTGAGAAATAGATACACGAGATATCTCGATATTCCATGGAAATTCTGCTATCTACATTGTCTGTTTTTGACCCCCTGGCGTCGCTGTTTTCAAAGCGTATCAAGAAGACGCCTGGGTAGTAAGCCTGGCGCCAAAGAGAATGTTCAACTTGGGTCAAATGTTTCTCTCGCACCAAGTGGCCCCCTTTCCAAAAGGAGGCTGGTCATTCAATCTCATTTGAAAGGTAGGCAAAAGATTCAAGCGCTGAAAGGCCCCTTTCTGGTTCAGGGTTTTACGCTACATGTTAATCTCTTGGGCAGTATCGCTGTAGTTGTAGTAGTTGTAGTAGTTGCACATGTAGTTGTTGAAACTTCTCTACATTTGGTGAGTGGTGGTGCAGTTTGAGCCACGTGCTATTGGTACGAGGGAAAAAGGTCTAATGTGGAAATCTAGCTCCTTTGAATTCGAACATAAATACTGATCGGAATATGCACCTAGCTTTTGCCAAATGTCAACAACATAATAAATGGAGAGCACTGCTTATTCATATCAATGCCACAAACTACTTACAAAACTTAACTGAACCCTCTGAGCTCAACTGAGCCGAGCAGAACTCTAAACTCGCATCAGGAAGTCATCCCAAACAATGCATTTGTTCCATCACCAAACCTTCAGTCTAAAACTAACTAACCTATTTTATCATAGTCATAAAGGAAATAAAGTTCAGAAATGAAAACGATAACAATTTTACTCACGTTTGTGTCTTCCAGCCAACATTTGCAGCATAACGAAGGAACACGCTGGTGAGAGAAAGAAACCAAGAGAAGATTAATATCAAGTCATCTGACTGGCTTGTTTAGTAGAGCAGAGCAAAACAACAAAAGGGAACGATGAAAGGAAGAAATTTTTCAGGACAAATAGTTAAAGGCATAGAGAAAGTTAGTTTCTATGCTATCCCTCTCTTTTGGCTTGAATTCATGTTTCAGATTAAACCCTTCTCCAGTGCCAAAAATACAATGATAATAATTCACATCTTATCAATTTGCGTTATCATAAACATGGCTCTGAAGAAGGATTTAATTCGAAACACGAATCATTAACTCTACTATGGGTAAGCTTTGCGCTCCCTTAATTGTCCTGATTTAGAACAGTGGTTGGTGTGATTGCCTTTGCTGGGTAAGGATCTGGATTCGAGACCTGGTAGTGGCGTATCGACGAGTGAAAATACATTTCCAAGTGTTAGACTATGCCTTATGAATTAATATCATTATACCAATGGCTCTGAAGAAGTATTTGACCCAAAATACGTTAAAGTTATGCTCTACAGTGATGAAGCCTGTAGCTGACTGAATACACTAGAAGACTACTGTGCTAACTTAATTGTCCTTATCTAGGACAGTGGTTAGTTCATATCACCACCAGTCTTCGAACATTGATGAGTTCTGTCACCCAGGCCTTTCCTCAAAACGCACAGAGACGTCATAAAAATTGATACGGGGACCAGTTAAAACTTTATTCACAGCTGAGAATAAAATCAAATATTCAATTAAGTTTCTCAAGGTGAAGCTATAGCAAGAGGTTCCCTTGATATCGTGTAAGCATGCTTAGAATTTCACATCGGATTGAGTAGGAAATCTGAGGCGAAATGTATCCCATAGCTATCTTGTAAATAGGGACTTAGAGCTTAACTCCACAGAGCTGCATTTCCCGATTGAGCTCAATGGAAAATATCTTAAAGAATTTGAGCAAATTCATAAGCATGCGCGATCGACTAAACACCGCTGACCTGAACTTCCTCTGCAAACCCACTGAAGCAACAGCCAAGCAATGCTGGAAGTAAAACGTTCACCTCGAGGATTAACTCAAAAAAGCTTTCACTCTGTACGCACATTTTTTCCAAAGACCTCAGGTAATGATTATAGCTTGATTTTTCCTCAGAAGCCCAGGCATGATTCCTGATACTCACATTGCTATCTTTTTGACCAACCCTTCCAATTATATCATAATTATTTTTTCAGTAGAGGATGCTATGCAATCATGCAACCAGCAACAATGAGCCGTTTTTTATTTCAGAACCAAGAATCTCAAGCACTCTCCATTTGGGTCTCAATTCTGTAAGAAGGATTCTGTCTCTTAGTTTTGTGTCTATCATTGTTCGAGCCTGTGAAAATTAAGTGACCGGAGTAGGACTCGAATCAACGACCTTTCAGGTGCATTATTGCAAATGGACGAAACAATTTTTTTCTACTAAGCTATGAAAATGAATAATATAATTGATGCTGTAAGATTTGCCACTTGTTGAAGCTTGCAAACAAATATTTGTTGCTTCCTAATGCATTTACCAAAGCTTTCATTTTTTAACCAGTTTTTTTATATATTTTGCCACCTAGCTAGAAGTAACATAAGTGAGTTAGTGAAGGTAAATAGATGTTAAGTTAAGTAGACAAGGAAACCAATTGTCATGTCTTTTTCACACTCGATGTTAAACTGCCGTGCACTATTTAATGTAATCTTCTTTTTCAGCTAGCATATACACAAGTGCATGAATTAGCTGAACAATCTTTCATTGATAGTGAATTTTTTTAGAGGATAAACATTAATGATATAGTATATATTAATATAATATATGTTTTTGCAATGATACTTAGGAACAATGTGCAAATTTATACCATTAGATATGACAAGCAGTCTTTCAGATCTCATTATCCAAAGCTTACCTTCTGAAAACATCTAATATAGTATAATGCACAAACTGTAACGAAAATCTCCCTTCTTGGGGATCCAACTTTTCTCTAAAGATACAGCTTTTCTTGCAGAAGGCACGGTGACTATATTTGCCTAACATATAGCCCAAACTTGCCAAACTCCTCAAAATCTGCAGCGATAAATTTGCCTAAAAATTAGGTATGATCAGAGAGTTGGAATTTTCCCGGTTATTATCAATGGCGAATCCGACCGATTGACCTTCTATACCAGTCAACGATTGAATTACCCCTTCACTGTATGGAAACTCCAATTTCTAAAAAAGTTAGAAAGCCTTTAATGGCAAAGAAAAGTTTCGACTGAGAGCAGACAAGTTCGCATCTAAACAAATTGAACGATGGATGGGAGAATTGAATCGAACAAATAAATAACCACAAAAGAAAATGATAGCCTAGCTTATTTATGAAAATAAATTAAAGACTCAATAAGCCTAATTGGTCTTAAACGGCGGATTTATGAAGTTGAGACACGCACGATGGTAGAATAACGTATCGACCTGATTCGATCAGATCTTAATTACATTGAAAGACTTTTTAAAATGCGAATTTATTATCTTATCATAACGAGACGCGGCTCACAATATCTGACCACAGCACTGGGGAACCGCAAAGACAGATGTCTGTGTCCTCAAGGCATGACCAGCTTCGGCATGTCTGCAAGCACTGCATTGTTACGTAATGGGGGATGGGCAGGGGCACATACCCTAAAGCACTGTAAATACGGTTTACTGGGATCTCATTCAAACGGGATTAGGTTTAATCTAGCGAGGGGCGTTGACATTAACTCATCTTCCAGAACTAATGGCATTTAAAGTTTAAGCTCCATTATTTTATCAAAACCTTTTACTTCTTCCATCATTAATATACAGAATGTCAAGGTGTATTTCCACACTCACTAACGTCTGTGCAGTATGTGAAGGATGCGAAGTACTTTAGGGGATGTTGTCAGTACTGTGGAGGATGTTCAGTGCTGTAAAGGATGTAGTTAGTACTGTGAAGGACGTTCAGTACTGTGGAGGATGTTCAGTACTGTAAAGGGTGCTCCGTACTGTGGAGAATGTGTAGTACTATCGATAATGTTCAGTACTGTTAAGGGTGTTCAGAACTATTAGGAACGGGTTTTCAGTACTGTGAAGAATGTTTACAGTACTGAGAACTTGAGAAGGATTTTGTCAGTACTATGGAGGATGTTCAGTACTGTGGGGGATGTTCAGTACTGTGGAGGATGTTCAGCACTGCGGGGGATGTTCAGTACTGTAGAGGATGTTTTTACTGTGGAGAATGTTCAGTACTGTGAAGGATGTTTTCAGTACTGAGAAGGATATTGTCAGTACTGTGGAGGATGTTCAGTACTGTGAGGATGTTCAGTACTGTAGATGATGTTCAGTACTGTGGAGTATGTCCAGTACTGTGGAGAATGTTCAGTACTGTGAAGGATGTTTTCAGTACTGTGAAAGATGTTCAGTACTGTGGAGGATTTTCAGTACTGTGGAGGATGTTCAGCACGGTGGAGGATATTCAGTACTGTTGAGGATGTTCAGTACTGTGGAGGATATTCAGTAATGTGGAGGATGTTCAGCACTGTGGAGGATGTTCAGTACTGTGAAGGATGTTAAGTACTTTGAAGGTTGTCCAGTACTGTGGAGGATGTTCAGTACGGTGGAGGATGTTCAGTACGGTGGAGGATGTTCAGTACTGTAAAGGGTGCTCAGCACTGTGGAGAATGTGTAGTACAGTACATCCTCGATTATCCGAACAGGTTGAACTCAAATTTTTGTTGGGCCGTTCGGATACGCAAAAAATTCGGATAATCGAGGAAGAACATTTTACCTACTAAACTTGCTATAAAGGTTATTATCCTGAACAGTCAGAGGATGCTCAAACTGAATGCTAAATTGAAAAGCTTGGCAAACAGAAAGACCAACAACAAAACTAAGGTAACAGTTTTTTGTAAATTTCAACAACGATTTGTAATAATAACAATGATAACAACGAATAAATGTGTTATTTTTGTGCTTCCATTGGATATGACTTTATATTGGGCAACTGTTTGAGCAGACAACGGATATTTCGATTGGTTTCTCAAGAACTAGTTTGTAAAAAAAGTTTTAAGTGAAAAATTTTGGCGTTCGGATAATCGAGTTTCGGATAATCGAGGTTCGGATAATCGAGGATGTACTGTATTGTGGAGAATGTTCAGTACAGTGCAGAGGATACATCAACAATGTGGGAGATACCGTCAATAGCTTGAAGGGGTTCAATACTGTGGAGGGTTGGAGAATGTTCAGTACTGTGAAGGGATATCATCAGTACTGTGAAAGGGTACCGTAGTAGATTGGAGAGTATTCCGTACTGTGGAGGGATACCATCAGTTCTGTCTGGAGATATCATCATTATATGTACAGTATGCTGTTCAGTACTGCGTCGGGATATCATCAGTATTGTGAATTGTGTAGGGACATCATTACCTTCTACCTTCAACCATACTGTTGGTTTAGAATGACAATACAACCACCAATAACCATACCACTTTGGTACCATTAATGATGGTTGTATTCTTCAAGAGTGTAAAATTGAAAACACTGTCAAGTTGCATGTGAAATTTACTTCAACCATACTGTTGATCGAGAATGACAATGCAACCATCGATAACCATACCATTTTGGTAGTATTTATGATGGTTGTAACATTCAAGAGTTCGAAATAGAAATCACTGAATCACTGAATAAACATCTACTGAACGCCCCCCACAGCACTGATGATATCTCTCCACAGAACCAGATAGCCTCCCAGTGCTGATAAAACCCCTCCCACAGTACTAAACATTTTCTGTAGTATTGAACACCCTCATAGAACTGCACAGATCTTCCCCAGGTTGAATCTCTACGACAAAACTGACTAACAGAACAATTCTAAACAATTGAATTTGCTGCCAGTAGCGAAAGCCATTAGAAAAGATGACACTAAGATGTTTCCGGCTAGATCTTAGGAAACTTTAATGAATAAGGAAAAGGGACTGTACTGAACATCCTCCACAGTACCGAACATCCCTTTACAGTACTGAACATCCCCAACGGTACTATACACAATTCATAGTACTGCAATACTGCAATACTGCAATACTGCAAAGACGTTCCCCCGGCAGACACACTGGTCGTGATTGCACTTAAAGAACTGCATGTTTGCATATAACATAAACCTTGACCAGCTACTGGCAGCAAACCAATCATTCAACCTTTCGTTCAGTGGGTCAATCACTTGAAAAGCATAGCTAGTAGAAACCAATGAATGAATGACAGTCTAGATATACGTAACATCTCCGTTTCTATTTGTTTATTTGTGAATTTTCATCAGCCACAGTTTTGTTTCGTTTTTACAAGCAAACCAACACAAGAAAAGAAGTGAAGCTCCGAATGTTCTAAGATTAGTTGATAAATTGCATTACAATTCTGAAGAAATTCTATTCGGCTTTGCCACAAATGTTTTTCTTAAAGGGACCGCATCAAGTCAAAATCATCACCGAATTCGACAATCTGCTTCTCATATTGTAATCTTAACCCGTGTCAGGCCCTTTTTTGTCCTCAACTTTGTCCTCAACAAAGCCAGAGGAGAGATAAGGTCCGTCAGGCACAAAAGGGTTCACGTCAGGTCCTTTTATGATAACCACCCAACGAGCCCTGCAGTGAGGGCCTTCCAAGAAAACAGCGAAATTTTGGTTAAAGGGTGTATTGCCGTGCATCTGCTATTTGGGGCAAACCAACTGCTTTGTTGGGCTGAAGTAAATGGACAGTGGGGTCTGAAACCACCAATAGACTTCAATTTCTGGGGTTATCTAGCAGGAAGTTGTTTTCCAATGAAAAATTCTAAGGCAAAAATGGGAGCATTCGGAAAAAGAAACACATTACGGCCGCACGGTCATTGACCAGAGGAAGATCAAGAAAATACTGAGAAATTTCGGAATGATTTCAACATATTCCAGTTAGATGGTACGAAAGTGCTGTTTAATAGCAGTGTAATGTGCTAAATTCTAGCTGCATTGAAGTTATTTTAGATGCTTTTAGGATTATTTGGTATAAATGATGTTTATTTCTCTCTGCCTGCATGTCATAACTTATTCTTCCTCGTATATATGAATATTTTTTTCTTCTCTTTGTAATTATAGTTATTGTAGTTGTAGTGCAATTGTTGTATGTTTTTTTTATAACGACGTTCAAATCTTGTAGACATGTCATCATTACAAAAATGAGATGAAATCAAAAATGAAATGAATAACCTAACCTAATTGAGAAATAGCATTGTTTACTGGAAGTTCTAGCCGAAGGAAGGTTGAAGACTTTTCTGGACTCTGCTGTATCCCTTCTAGAATTTTCCTGGCTAGGACTTAACTCATAAAACTCAGTTACAGGGAGAACTCTTACGAAACGGAGATTTGTGAAAACCGGCGAGTGTCTTTCCTCGAAAACACCTTTCAAATAAGAACCAAAAACGGATTATATACAACTGTAAGGGTTGTTATAAGCAAGTTTCACTATAATCAAATTGCTGATAAAAGCATTGACACAGTGGATCGGCGTGTTATCGAAGAGTATACCGTAAAGGCTGCAATCAGAATCAAATGGACACAAACCTTTGAGTTGCAGAGAAGAAGCTTGTGTAATCGGCTTGTATAGAATATCTTGGACAGTATATTTGAATTTCTTGCCGGTCACACTATATTAAATCTTTAAAGAGCTAGCAAGGCCTGTCTTCAAAGCCGTCGATTGAGAGCTGTAACCATGAAGTTTACTGCAAAATACACGCTTGCGTAGAACACCAAGTCAACTCTTAACATAAGCACATTGTTTGAAGCAAATTCAAGTGTTCCGTTGAAGATAGCGGGCACATCACTGACAACATGGTCAAAGAAAAGAAACAATTGCATTCGTCTGTTTTCAATATTCTTAAAGGGTAGTAATTGCATTTTGCACGGCTGGGAAGAGTCCGTAAATAAGAAATCGGTTAAATATCTCTATAACTGGATCTCTAGACCTAACAAGGGTCGAAATTAATAATAAAATCACCTCAATTTATTAAGAATGAGTTATAGATTCATCTAAATGTCTTGCGGGAGGAATTAATCCACACAAAACAGTTTATGGAAAAAGCGAAATCTTGTAAATCATTCGAAAAGTTGAAAAGAGAAATTAATACACGTTAAAAGAGACAAAGGAAGGGAAACGTTAATTTTTTATCTGACGTGACACTGAACGAACTGGAAAGACTTAGTCAGAATGTCAGCTTAGATTGCCCCATTTAGGTTTCCGGGTTTCTTTCAGTCAATAATTGTATTTGCAGGCAGAAAAATTAACGTTAGTGTTCTTTGTAAGTCAATATAGGCTTATGTCGCTCGTTTGACCTAAGATTTTTGAGGGCGGGTCTTGTTGGAAGGGTACCGGGCAACGGACAGCTTTTAATGTCATGATGTTGAGAACCATAAGAGCCGTGTGAGTAGGGGTCGTCGATCGGCAAATACTCATTTTTCAGTACTTTGGTGGATGTCATCAGTACTGAGGGGTGTTAAATCAGACATTGGAGGATATTCAGTCCTGTGGGGGATATCATTAGTACTGTGGAGGGATACAATTCAGTACTGTAGAGGATATTCAAGTCCTGGTGTGGATGTCATCAGTACTGAGGAGTGTTACATCAGAAATTAGAGGATATTCAGTCCTGTGGGGGATATCATTAATACTGTGGAAGGATACAATTCAGTACTGTGGTGGATGTCATTAGTACTGAGGGGTGTCACATCAGACATTGGATGATATTCAGTCCTGTGGGGGATATCATTAGTACTGTGGAAGGATACAATTCAGTACTGTGGAGGATGTTAGATACCAGTGGAGGGATATCAAAATTAGTGTGATGAGATACAATCAATGTTGTGGAGGGGTATCATCAGTGGTGCAGAAGGAGAAAATGAGTACTGTAGAGGGACACCATCAGTAATATAGGCATACCACCGGTACTGTGGAGAGAAACCACAAGCACTATAGAAATAATACCCAAAGTACTTATGGTTCCCTCCACAGTTCTGAGTATTCTTCACAGTGGCGATGGTATCCTCCCCCAATATTGACGGCATCCCCTCCACAGTAAAAAAATCCTTCACAGTATTCAAAATCCTCACCGTTACTGCGCAGAGGTTCCTCAGAATGAAGACTTGAAAGATTTGCATAAATTAAATTTCTAGAAAATATAACAACACTGTTTGAAGCTCGATCAACGATACCAGTAATATACATAATAAAGGAAGTAAAATATCACTAATCAACTATATAAATCTATTCATAAATAAATACTTTAATTTTCTCTAATTTTAAACTTTTAAAATAAGTAAATAAATATTTGAAAATGCAGCATATTAACGATATAAACTATCGGCTTATCAAATATAATTTTTTTAAAAATCTTGAATAAAGCGAATGAGATAATGAATACGAAACATTCAAATTAGATGACCTCTGAAATATATGAATATCAACAGTCAGACTTGCCACACAGATTTGAATAATTGCTCCTGATGTGCAAGCGTAGTCAATAGAGGGAATGGTCTGGAAGCTTTTTGTTATATGTCTTTGTTACCTTTTTTAACTATCAGCATGCATACAACTTTTGTTCTCTAATAGTTTAAGCGTGAGTTGTCATGGTTGAGCATATGAGCCCAAATGCTTCATTTCTAGCTACTACAGTACATCCTCCGTTACCCGAATACGATTAACCGAACCTCGATTATCCGAAGTTGAATTGTCAACATTGATAATACAGTTTTAACACCCTGTAACTATTCTAGGTGGTAACAATAAGCTTCTAAGGAAGAATGGTACCTAAAACTTTCATCCTCGATTATTTGAATTTATGTGTATCCTAACGGCCCAGCATAAAATCGAGTTCAGCCAGCTCGTATAATCAAGAATGCACTGTACTTTTAAATCCATTCTAGTTTTCCAAAATTAATATTATGATGATATTTCGTTAAATAATTCACTTGACAACTTCTTCGTTTATTCATATTGCCGTCTTCTGACGAATTGAGGCAAACTTTGAGCACGGTCGAGACCGAGCTAGCTATGAAATTTGTCAGCCATGCATTCCAACACGGCTGCAGTATCGTCATCTGTAAAAAAGCTGCTTTGTTGCTAGACTCTAGATAGCGTAGGCTCGACACCATTGTTAGAATTAATGTTGGAGCTTAGCTAGTAGGCAGGCGTTTTCAAATACGAACTTCTGATGAAGTTTCACCATACCGATAGTGTGAAGTAAAGTTTAATTTTTCAATTGTATTTTATAGGAGGGTGAAATATCACTTGCTAGCCCCGGGGGTTTGGCAGTTGCAGTAATTTTGCTCATTTAAACAGGCCCTAAAACAGGGCTCAAAAGGACAAACGTGAGCATGCCTTACAAAGAAATTTTAGAGTACTCCCCGGGGCTATCTACCACTTCAAAAAAATCAAGCATAGTAGTTGCAAGTTTGGAATATTTGGACGGTCGAGTGAGGTTGACCGATCCAAACTATGAAGCTCATACCAAGCTCATTCCAGGGTTATGAAGCTATAAGAATATTCTGCAATTGTATAGCAATTCTGAAATTCTCAAGTGAACAAGACGAATGATAGGATCATCATAGATTTATACCAATCATCTTTTCCTTGAATTACCTGCAATTTGCGCAACATTTCTAAATCCGTTCGTATTTGTTATTTTCTCGTTGAGGTCTTGCTCGTATGCAGATATGATGGCCGCCTTTACTTGAGCTCGGTTTCGTTTCCGCATTCCAGAATTCATGATTCCGGCAATTACTGCCACACCAATCATGCAGCCGAATACAATACCTACCAGTGCTCCGGATGAAAGAAGACGATCTAAGGAAATTAAAGCATGTGCTAGCAAACAAAACAAAGAAAGCACTTGGCCTGAAGCTATGACTTTGGAGGCTAAGGCCCTTTACAGACAATACCGTTCATTTTGAACTCGGATGCGAACTATGTTCACACGGCTACGACTGAAAACGATGCTATATGCACCTGCTTTTGCGTTTTCAAATCAAAACGGTCTGCAGTCAAAGTGCACCGTTTTGCTTTTTATACTGTTTGGCTTTTGAGCTCGTGTGAAACCTTGAAAACGTAGTCAAGTCATTGTGAAACCGGTCTATTCTATGCACTTGATAAACATTAGAGGCTGCTGCAGAAGAGGAGCGGAGCGTTTTTGTGTGAGCTGAAAGCAAAAGTGAAAACGGTATCGAGTGAACAGAGTGGAATATCCACTCCGTTTTGCTTATGATATTTGATGTGCAGTGAAAACGGTATTGCGTGTACGAAGCCTAAAGGCCTACTACCACTTCTAAGGCAATGTCTTAGGGATACAGCAACAATGCTTGGATTGGTGACCTTCGTATCCCGTATTTGCCATATAGGATGAGGCACACTAATACCTATTTGACATATGTTACATCTAGATATGATACTCGCACGTCACATCTTTAGGTTATTAAAGGAATAACTTCTGTCTAGCATTCACTGAAATTACTCTTGCTTTCTTTTTTCCACTTCTCGCCCATTTCTGAAAACCCCAGTTTAAAGATCATAGAGCATTGAAGAACATATCCAATACTTTTTGTTGATTACACTTGTATAGAAATATTCACGGTCCCCATTGTTGAAGGCTGTTATACAGTATTCTTATCATCATTACATACCACCGTTTAATTAGGCATACACCACCGTGAAATCCCTAGGATGGTATCGCTCCAAAAACTAAACACCCTCCAAAGTACTAATGGTATTCCTTAATAGTACTGAACAACCTCCACGGTACTGCTGGTATCCTTCCACAATACGGAACACCCCGAAAGTATTGATTGACGACACTATTGGCCGGTTTGGCATTTCGCAGGGTAACACACAGAAATGAATATGCTATCGCAGGCTGAAAATTCGAATAAAGTTTTCAGATAGAATACTGTTTTCCTATTCACTTTTGCGATTGGTTGCAGATATGTAGCAATTTGAAATTCCTCTACAACCAACCATACTGTTGGTCGAGAATGACAATGCAACCGCCAATAGCCATTTCATTTCAGTTCTACTTCATAATTGAAGAGTATAAAGAAGAAAACAATATCAAGTTAAATGCTGATATCCCTACACAGTACCGATAATATCCCTTCACAATAAAGATGGTATCCCTCGAAATTAATCATTGTATCCTTCCACAGTATTGATGGTACCCCTAAGATGCTGAACAGGGAAGGCACAATCAAGGGGGTTTGGGGCTGTTTCCAGCAAGTAGCCTTCGCTGAGGAAAACTAGCTGAGCAATCGTAATACCAAGTAAACAATAAAAGGAGAAGATGCAAATTACATACCTCCAGTCTTTTCGCATATGTAAGGCTTTTTTGAATCGCAGCGAACATCATACCAGGTCACATTGGACTGCCAAGCTTTCATAACAACACAGTCTTCCCCTTGGCACCCATCCATCAGCTTGCTAGAAAATACGATGTCATTCGGTTCCATCGTGTTCCAGTTAGTGAACTTCAATTCCTCACTTTTATACTCAATTTGATTCCACACGAAATGGCCTAAAAGAAGATATGGAGTATTTATAGTTGATAATCGAAATAATTATTGCGAATAATTGGGTGGGATTCGAGCACAAGACCTCTTAATTTTGTGCCCTTATCACTTCACCAACTGAGCTATCGGAGAAATCCATTTAATCGCCAACCCAATCTATATCGATCTCACAACGGGCACCGCCAAACACCGAATGTTAAGATGGACCTACCTGTGTTTGTTAACAGAAGCAACAACAACAACACAGGGCCAGCCAGGGGTGACAACACTGATCTCAAAATAAAGACTGATCAATCCAGACTGGAGTATCTGTCGTTCTAAAATTAAGTCATTGGCATCCATATTGGAAGGTCTAATTCAATACATTGAATATCCATTAGGGCGTGCTTTTTTACCTTAATGATTGCTGGTATGTTACGAATGATCAGTACGAGACTGAATTATCGTGCAGCTATTGTTAAAAAAGAACCATGTAAACATTATTTCTTTTGCAGCCATATTAAGAGGCTAAACGCAAGCTGAAGCAGTTGGCTTCAAACATTGGCTTCAGAAACAACAGAATGCTCTATCCAGGCTTACTTTTGAGATCGGTGGTGACGAATTATAGTTGGTTAACGATTATTTCCAAGCCTCAAAATCATTTTTGCTATTTCAAAACAATTAAAGTGAATCGAACTGAGCTCTTGTAAAGTCCTCCAAACCCTGCTTAGCCCTCACTGAACCCTCAAATTCACTGAAGTCCTCTGAACCCTTATAAAGCTAACCCCAGAAATCCCAAAAACTCACTTCGATTGCAAAAGCTGATTTTGAAGCTTAAAAACAATCGCTAGCCATAATAGTTAATTTTGGGTTAAGGGACAGATAAATATGTGGCGTCACAGCTACCCCAGTTCTCCCTGGCTATGTCCCTGCTTTCGGATAAAAAGTGGATTGGAAAAGGCTTATCCGCAACTCAGTGATCATTCTAAGGAAAATCAATAACTCCACAAATATAGCTTTATTAGTAGAGGTTTGAGGCTCTCTATGGGAGATAGAAATAAAGTAGATCCCGATAACTCGAACATGCGATAACTCGAACTCTCACGAACTCGAACAGATTTGGCATTCTCCTTGAGCCTTATTCATGTTATGAAGAGCCTCGATAACTCGAACATTCGATAACTCGAACTATTTTGATCGTCCCTTGCTTGTTCGAGTTATCGGGGTTCTACTGTATCCTCCAAGGGGGGTGTGGCGTGGTTTTTCAAGGTTACGTACCCGTCGCAAAATGTTGTAAACCCATGGTTTCTCTGTATCATCCTCTCTAGGAAATTTTATAAACGCAAGTGTACTAGGTTGGCTTAGAATGAATTTCCTGGTGGTACTTAGTTTTCAAATCCAATAATTTCAATTAACAGATCCACAATACGTTTCACAACTCAAAAGCACACCATAAAATCCACCTTAGAATATTCTGCTGTAACTTGAATTGTCGAATGCGGCAAAAACATGTTATTTCATGCGATTTCAATCTCAAAGTCAGAATGATCGAATACCTGCTTCCGTGATGTCGTTTAGGCCAATCCATGAGTCTGACTTGATTACGTTCTGTATAAACCTGTTATCATCGTTGTTGTAAATGCTTGCCAGCTCTGCTCCCAACGACTGACAGTGTTTCAACGCATCGTGCCACACGCATGGCTGTACGAAGTATCGGTAGCATTTCGTACCAGTGCACTCCCAAGCAGAATCTGCAAAACGATTTACAAAAAGTGTATACTAGGATATATTGTGTATTCATAGTCGTAAGAAGAAGGATTTTCTAAAAGCGTTACTATTGGTAGCACATTTTTTCAACTTTTTCTGATGAAACAGTTTTAAGTTTCCTTGTTGCCTTGTCTGAAAGCGAATGGTATGACATGTATTCAACTTTTTATTCTGCTGAAAACAGTTTTAAGTTTCCTTGTTGCCTGGTCTGAAAGCGAATGGTATGACATGTATTCAACTTTTTATTCTGCTGAAAAACATTTTAAGTTTCAAGGTGATCTAATATTAGTTTGTAAGGAAGTAAGAAGCATCTCAGATTCATGAGAGGTGGGGGCACAATAATTCAAGGGCACTTTTTTCATTAGCCTAATGGTTACTTTTTGCATTTATCCAACTGATTCGTGTTCTTTCAATGCTTTCCTGCTTATTTGTCAAATCATATGATTCAACCATTGAGGGGTATACCAATTCGTACACCTTACACGTTGAAGGAAAAACTTTGAAAATGATTCAGATATCAGTAAGAACAGTGACGTAGCCAGGGTCATAACCTTGGGGGGTAAGATAGCGAGCAAAGCGAGCAAGGAACGGGGGTCCGGGGGCTTGCCCCAAGGAAAATTGGTTAGGGCCACGCCCTTCAGAACGTCGGAGAACGTTCCTTTTTGAAAGACCCTAGAATGATTAGTAGAAAAGTCGTTATGTTTGACTATTTTGTGATAAAATTATGCTAAGCCCAAGACGTACTTAACATTTAAGCTTAGAAAAACTGTATGTGGTGACGTTTACTGGGCTCTAATCTTCCGTACTTAAATCTTTTCAAAGCTGAAAGGTGATAGCCATTTTATATAAAACGTGAAGGAAAATCTAATTTGAGGGACACGAAGAAGAAAATTTTCTTTAAAAAGCTCATTTAAAACTTTAGTTCCAATCGAAAACCAACCTTTTGAGCGACAAATCTAAGTTTTAATGATAAGTTTGTGTTACGTACCGAGTGTCCCAAAAAACGCAACAGATTCAAAAATCTCTAACGCAAGCTGTTTCAAATTCAAAATCAAAGAATCATTATTCTCTTAATCTACAATCATAGGATTAAATTTTGGTATAATTTTCAGATTTTTTTGTGATCTGGTTGCAAAGGTATAAAACAACAACATCTATATTTGCTGTCAGGGCAAAACTGGAGCGGCCAGCAATGGTGCAAAGTATACTGCAAAATTACAAGCGTGGCATTATCTGCAACTTCACAGGATTACACACAAGCACACAATTTGATTAAGAAATTGTTACCAAGGGATCCCTTGATGATTCATGAGTTTCGAGGGAGTTCTCAGTGTTCATTTCTAATTGAAAGTATAACTCCTTAATAATGGCCAAGTCACTATAGAAAAAGCAACTGAGTCTTGACCGAAATTTTCATAAAAGTGTCTGTTCAATGTTCAATTAACTTGTGTGCGTGCTGGTCAGCAATCTTCGGTAATGGCTGGGAGTGTCATGTTTATATTTTCAGAGAACATAATCCACTGTTGCTAATGCAGCAGCTCTGGTTTTAAACCAGGGGTAATTTTGAAGTTTGTTGGCTTTATAGACCAGGCGAGGAAGGGGGGCTATCGTCACCCGACTAGGGAATTTATGAGACCAACTTGATTTGGTCAATTTCAATACGCTGATTCCAAAAATCGATGTTATACGGGCGAAATCGGTACCACCGAGCCTCCATTTCATATTTAAACCTCGTTTTCGATGAAAAATTAACCGTTAGGGTAACAGGCAAGTTTAAGGGTTCCAATTAATTCTTGGCTGCTGATTACGAAAATTGAGACTATTAAGTGCAATTCGGCATCTTTGAGCCTCGTTTTGACGATAAAACCTCGTTTTCATGCCGAAACCTCGTTTTTTCCAGAAACTATTAAGTCCGCGATTATTATCGATTTCAGGTCGCTGATTTCGAAAGTCGATGTCATATATCAAAATTCAGCATCACTGAACCCCTATTCCGTTTCTAAGCCTAGGTTTCATGTTTAAACTCCGTTTTCAGCAAAAATGAACATTGTCAAAAGCACCCATCAATCGTATTCAAAATTGGCACTGTCCATATTCTAAAATTTGGAGCATGTCCAATCTTCATTTTTGATCAATCTCAGGTTCCTAATCTCGAAAATCGTGCTTATTTTGCTCGGTCCCACTGAACTTCTACTTCAAGAAAACTATTAAGATATATTCAAAAGATTTTACAATTGCTCATCTGCGTTCGAGAGGTCATTTTGTTAGTCGTATTCTTAGTTTTCTCCATCAAAAGACTCATCGGTAAACTCATCTTCCGAGGCATCGTCATTCGATCCCTCATAATGATCTTTATCTACTTTGGTCGCTTCCAGAAGCAGCTCTACGACATTTTCAGGGAAAACTCGGCACTTCATAAAGCGTTACCTCTTGCATCCCAGACATATTCCACCGGACACTCGACATCTAATTCCAACTGGTCAGCATTTCTGCATATGTTTGCTACATAAACTGATCTTGCAATGTGCAGATAGATGTAGATTAGCAGCACATGGTGGCATTTAACTCAGGTCAACCATTATTCCTTTTTATCCAAATACTTTCCAAAAACATTTTGAGCGAGCGTCGTTGACCTTGGTAACAGATGGAAAACTATAAAGAAAACATTTGTACTTCACAAGGAGCTCGATATCATCTGCATTGGGATTGATGTCTGTTCCAAGCCTTGCGAAGGCGTTGATAAATTCTTGTCGCTTTAACATCGCTTTCCAAAATGACTTCTTTCCTTATCGAAAAAAGTGAACTCGTAATCGTTGCTGGAGATTGCATGCAGTCCAACAACCGTCCATGCAGTCCAACAACCGCTCGTCTTTTAATTGGAGAAAGTGTCGATGATTTCACATAAATTAGTTTTCGGTTCTTCCCAACACTACTTGCCAACAAACCTTCAAGTACAAAACCTTCGCTCGACTTTGTTACGTTTTTGAAGAACGGGGATAACAAGAGAATGCTTTTTAACTTAATTCAACAATCGATCCAAGACGGCTGATATAATTTGAATTAACGCATCATGTATTTTTCAAATGCAACGCAATATACAAAAGTGAGCAAAGATGAAGCAAGAACATTACAGAGCTACAAAGCAATCACGAAGTAGCCTATGCTAAATTGCTAGCACTTGTCAAGGCAGCACCTATTTCACCTTGATAAGCCGCGGTAGTACGATCCCCTTCAGCAGACATCGAAATGATTACATTGTTTCTTGCACACGATTCCATGCGAGTTAAGGTTTTGTTGGATAGTAGTGTTGGGAAGAACTGAAAACTAATTTTCGTGACATCATAGACGGTTGTTGAACTGCATGGACGGTTGTTGGACTGCATGCAATCTCCAGCAACGATTACGTGTTCGCTTCTTTCGATAGGGAAAGAAGTCATTTTGGAAAGCAACGTAAAGCGACAAGAAATTAACAACGCCTTCGCAAGGCTTGGGACAGACATCAATCCCAATGCAGATGATATCGAGCTCCTTGTGAAGTACAAATGTTTTCTTTATAGTTTTCCATCTGTTACCAAGGTCAACAACGCCCGCTCAAAGTGTTTTTAGAAAGTATTTGGAAGAAAAGGAAGAGTGGTTGACCTGAGTTAAATGCCACCATTTGCTGCTAATCTACATCTGCACATCGCAAGATCAGCTTATTTAGCAAACATATACAGAAATGCTGACCAGTTGGAATTAGATGTTGAGAGTCCGATGGAACATGGCTGGGATGCAAAAGGGAACGCTTCATGAAGTGCTAAGTTTTCCCTGAAAATGTCGACGACCTGCTTCTGGATGCGAACGCTGAAGATGAAGATGATTACGACGGATCGAATGACGATGCCTTGGAAGAGTTTACCGACGAGTCTTTTGATGACTGAAATTAAGGGCCTGTTTATATGTGCAGAAACACCTCACCTGCCAGACCCGGGGCTGACAAGGGAAGTAAATTTCAAGCACTGTCACTCTGTGGAATACGAAAAACAAAATGACCTTTCCAACGCAGATGGGCAATCGCAAAATCTTTTGAAAGTAGCTTTTTTCTAGTTTTCTTGAAGTAAAAGTTCTGTTAAGAATTCAGAGTGCCGAAATACTCACTAGTAACTAGAATCTTTAGATTAGTTATTCTCTAGTAGTTACCAGACTTCTTACGTTGTATGAAATAGTCTTTCTTTCTTCTTAGTTCTGATAATAGGTTAATAGTCTTGTAAATATTCTAAGCATAACTCTCGTATCTTCTTACTGGTACTCCACAAGTTCAGTGGGATCGAGCAAAATAAGCACGATTTTCGAGATTAGGAACCTGAGATTGATCAAAAATGAAGATTGGACATGCTCCAAATTTTAGAATATGGACAGTGCCAATTTTGAATACGATTGATGGGTGCTTTTGACAATGTTCATTTTTGCTGAAAACGGAGTTTAAACATGAAACCTAGGCTTAGGAACGGAATAGGGGTTCAGTGATGCTGAATTTTGATATATGACATCGACTTTCGAAATCAGCGACCTGAAATCGATAATAATCGCGGACTTAATAGTTTCTGGAAAAAACGAGGTTTCGGCATGAAAACGAGGTTTTATCGTCAAAACGAGGCTCAAAGATGCCGAATTGCACTTAATAGTCTCAATTTTCGTAATCTGCAGCCAAGAATTAATTGGAACCCTTAAACTTGCCTGTTACCCTAACGGTTAATTTTTCATCGAAAACGAGGTTTAAATATGAAATGGAGGCTCGGTGGTACCGATTTCGCCCGTATAACATCGATTTTTGGAATCAGCGTATTGAAATTGACCAACCAAGGTGGTCTCATAAATTCCCTCGTCGGGTGACGATACCCCCCTTTCCTCGCCTGGTCTATTACAACCAAGTCACCAAAGTACTGAGAAATAGATCAAAATTCATTCTAATTATTACAAAAACGGAAACGCAGTGCATTGGTTGTATTGGTCCTTTCACAATAACATGATTTGTAGATAATATAGATATGTAGCTAAATCAACTGGTATCGTTGTTTCTGACATTCTTATCTGGCATGACACTAAGCCCAGTAAAGCACATAGCACGAAGAGATACTCATCAAAACTGAGTAAACTAAAATGACTGTCCTCGCTCTCATTACGTTTTATTCAAAAGAGACGTACCGTGAGAGCGACAAAGTAACGCTAAGAAACAATGCGATGTCTTTTTCACAATAGCACAAACAATTCTAATGAATCTCAAGGCATTTGATTCTTTCAAACCCATCTCAGCAAGAAAGGGATGACTCTTAAACACTAGTAACTGGTGTGGTCGATTTTCAAAATTGCACTAAAGGCCCTAAGTACCTTGAAGAAGCTGTCACGTGCTTAGGTGACTGACCAAATATCTTATGACTAAAAAAATTCCTTTCGGAATAATTATTTTTTCAAAAATATAATTAACCTACCCCTCTCCTGAGCTACTGATTTTATTGCAGATTTGGTCCCGGATACCAACTTTTCGATCATTGGGGGGGGGGCGATCGCCACCCTTGCCCCACCCCTGGCTACGCTACTGAGTAAGAATAGTAGTTGAAAACTTATAAACCTTTTCATTTATCCAACTGATTCATGTTCTTTCAATGCTTTCCTCTTTATTTGTCAAATTATATTATTCGTCCATTTAGGGGTATACCAATTCGTACACCTTACACGTTGAAGGAAAAACTTTGAGAGGGATTGAGAAATCAGTAAGAATAGTAGTTAAAAACTTATAAACCTTTTCATTTATCCAACTGATTCATGTTCTTTCAATGCTTTCCTCTTTATTTGTCAAATTATATCATTCGACCATTTAGGGGTATACCAATTCGTACACCTTACACGTTGAAGGAAAAACTTTGAGAGGGATTGAGAAATCAGTAAGAATAGTAGTTAAAAACTTATAAACCTTTTCATTTATCCAACTGATTCATGTTCTTTCAATGCTTTCCTCTTTATTTGTCAAATTATATTATTCGACCATTTAGGGGTATACCAATTCGTACACCTTACACGTTGAAGGAAAAACTTTGAGAGGGATTGAGAAATCAGTAAGAATAGTAGTTAAAAACTTATAAACCTTTTCATTTATCCAACTGATTCATGTACTTTCAATGCTTTCCTCTTTATTTGTCAAATTTTATTATTAGACCATTTAGGGGTATACCAATTCGTACACCTTACACGTTGAAGGAAAAACGTTGAAAAGGATTCAGATATCAGTAAGAATAGTAAAAACCTAAGCTGTTTCGTTTTGAAATGTAAAAAGGGTACTTTAAAAAATCAAAGGGGTGCATGGCCCGGTGTCCCTGGTTCCTACTCATAATGGATATTTTCATTGTATCCAGACTATCTTTCTCGAGTAAAATATTATTGTGTTCTTCTATAAACCCAGAACATCTTACACGTTAAGGTAGGTGGTGCTGATCTAGATATTCTAATAAGATATAATTTCAGTACAACAGAATAGTCCTGTATCATATCGTAGATATCTTAACATGCAGTTTTCACAGGGGCTGGAATTTACTAAAACGTGTCATATAATAAGGATAATAGCCCCCAGCACAGCAACACTAGTTACCATCAAAAATTGTAATTTGTCATCACAAGAAAATTTGCTGAGACCTGAGAGTATCTTCTTCTGCGATAATGCAGGTGTAAGGAATCGAACACAAGATGCTATAAGCTATCAGCCTAGAAAGAAAACAAGTTGTCTAGTCTGTGCTCAGAACAACCACCGCGTCCACAAGTTCTAAATATATTGACACATCCGTCCTAAACTTTATAGCACTTTTTTTATCTTTATAGCACTTTTTGTAACTGATGGATATGTCATCTGTTGATTTAGAATAAAAACAAACACTAAAATCTAAATAGCTCCCAGAGGTATGTCTATAGATCCACTCGTTAGCAGGCCCGGATCCAAGGGGGGCGTAAGGGGTGTACGCTCGCCCTATTTTGGTAGAAGAACAATAAAATTTGCTTGATAATACCCTATTTCCCTTACATTATCCTTTGATATATGTGTTACGCCCCCCCCCTTTCTGTGGGTGCTAGATGCGGCCCTGCGTTAGGGAGGGTATAGAGTAGACTCACTTGAAGCACAGATCCACTCGTTAGTGGTGAGGGAGAGGATTGTATATTGTAGATGGTATATGCTACCAACTGGCAATGACGCAATCTTGACTCTGAATTTTAGAAGAGTAGTATATTACTTATTACAACGCGTAGACCCGCTGAAAAAAACCGGACTTATTCGTAATTCAAACCTTTAAGTTGAGAGATGACAAATATAATATGACATTGACTTTCTGTTGAGTTAAGTTACAAGAGGCTAATGCAGTATTTCATAGAACTATTCAAGGGCTCTTCTCCAGCCAAAGAGCCATATCAATAATCGCTTTGTTCAAAATGAGCGTTATTTCGATTATTAGGAACCCGTCAAAAGAATTGTGAATGAAAAGTTGATCTTTTTCACTTAAAAAGACTCACAATCATCGCCGAGAAAGATTGGAGAGCACTCTTTATACAAATACAGCTGCCACAAGCCATACAATACTTATCTTACAGAAAAATTAATTTCTGATATTTACGTAGGCTGGTGTTATCCCACATCAATTCTTCCTAATAACAATCCCGATTTGGTCAATGCTAAATTTAAGCCAAGAACGACTGTCGGCATACATTCTAAAAACGGTTTTTGTCTTCTCTGTTGTTTGTAGTTGATTGGTAAATACGCTCATTTTTCACCGAGTAGGGTCACCTTGATTATCCAGCTTAGTAGCCTAATATCATAAACACACTAATATGATAAACCAACACAGTTGTGCAGAATTACCACTACACTACTAGCATAATAAACCAGCACATTATGCAAAATAATACAGCACAGTATTGTGATTATCCACCACAGTAGTGATTATCCAGCAAACTTCCCTTCCTAACGTTCCTAACCTAGTAGACCTATATCAACAAGACAAATTGACAGACCTCATATAGGGAAAAAATAATCTAGAACACATCGAATAAATAGTAGAAATGTATAATTTGAGTTTAGTTTTTAAACCAGGACAATTTAGGCTAAAGATGAAAAAAGTTTTGTGCACGGTCGAGGAAACAAAGGCAAAACAGAAAGCTTCCTAACAATTTGTTCATCAACTATAAATAAACTAATAGAATATACGTATATGACTATAGAATATGATACAACTACAGAATATATCTATGAAATATTTTATAAACTACTATAGGGACATGTAAGTATGGGGAAACGATGGGCTTAGATTTACGAAAGCAAAATGCAAAACGAGGCTGTGCAATTTTTCGAAAATATTTCTGCGCGAAAAAATAAAAGCTGACGTGACCAAAATAAGGAGATATAATCAGAAGTGCTTTCTGACTCCTAAAGATTGCTAAACCTCGTTTTGGATTTTTGGTAGTCGTAAATTTAGGCCCATCGCCTCCATAGTTTCATCTTACAACAATGTAAAGCATGATTGTTATTAAGAATACAACCACTACTCTACCACAATATCATATGACATCATTTCATATGATATATACTTATTTACATTTCGTTTGTTTCTAGTCTAGAACAACTAATTAAGACCGACTATCTACAATCAATGAATAAATGATTGAAGTAGAGAAAAATGACTAACATAATTGATTATATCAAATCAAGTCCAAAAGTGGCAGCGCAGTTGTTCCCATCCCAAATTTCATTTCTTTTTTGAACACTTCAAGAAAATTTCAATTTTAATTCATCGTTTGGACCATTCCATCATAGATTCTCTCGAAAGCGCAGGGAGTTGTTATCATATCGCTGAGACCGTGCTGGAGGAAGCACATCCTAATTCAATCATGACCGAGTCTACAGAAGTATCACGCGCGTAAATTGCTGTGATATCTGGAAAGTTACATATTTCAGATTCGAGTTTCATGTTAAACAAGTCGTTTTTAAAGATGTTAAAAAGTAATTGGCCTGGAACCGATTCCTGCGGTACACCAGATCTTATTTCCCCCCTCTGTGTTCGGTTTGATAGGAAACTCTGCATGTGATCATCTGAATGAAGTAAGATCGGAAATCCTTCTTGAACAGGAAATAAATAAAAGGATTCATTATGCTGTTGGCTATAGTGAGGCACAGAGCAGTTCTCCTCAACCAGGCGATCATCAACTTGACACCAAGCACGAACGCGAATCTGTACGCGGACAGTGGAATCCACGTCAGGATGAAGAGCACGACGATCAGAATACAAGCGATTGATGTCCGCTTCAGCTCTTGGCCTCTGGACAGCCTGGCACTTTTCCGCCTTCTGTCCGTGCTGTCTATTTTGTTATTAGCTCCACAAACCTGCGTGTTTTCATGATGGCTTTCCATGACGGTTGACAGTCTGTCTCTTGGCGGGTTTTGTTTTGAAATATCCACGCTGTTTTGCTTCACACTAAACGACGTCTCCCCATACACCGACTTCTTTTCCCTGTCTTTTATTCTGGAAATGTACTCCCTGATACCAATGAACAACATGCCGTTCACTACAATTAACAATGCCGCTCCGCACGTGAAGAACACAGCCACAAATACGCTTCGCACCATTAATTCCGTATCTTTCGAGGTAAAAAAGAACACCATGGATTGCTCAATGATTATAAGTCCTGGGACGACCCAAATAACAACCAAGCACTTTAATATACCTCGACGATAAGAGGTTGAACCGAATATAAACGGTTTCTTAACTGCCATTAACCGGTCCGAAGTCAAAAGAGTGAGTGACATCACAGATACAAACATACTGCTGAACAGTGGAATGTTCCCGGCCAGTTTATAGGCGATGACCGGTGATTTGGTGAGTAGTAAGGCTCCGAGGCTCGCGGAGAAGCATCCAACAAGCGCGTCTGCTACCGCCATTGAGCAGAGAATACGGTTGTGGTTCGACTCGAGAAGTTTCTTGCGGAACCGCACAAAAACAACAACGGTAAGAAGGTTTATGACAAATGCACTCAGACCGAGTCCCACTAGACTCCAGTAAAATGCTTTAGACTGCTCTGCTTTGTTCATTATGTTTCCCATCGTGCTTTATTGAGTGTTACCTCGTGTATAGACAAACGAAGAATTCACACTAATGCACCAGACTTGAAAGCGTTGATGAAGCTTTTATGACAGATCGAACGAATACATGCAATAAGAATCGCGTGGTTAGATAGGCAACTGTATCTTTACAGAGCTAACGCATGTATGAAATTATAGTGCTGCTATAGGTGACACTTAATGAGCTTCTCTTATGGACCAACTTGAATAAGCGTGCTTTGACAAGCTTTGACGAATAGTTTGATGCGATAAAAGTTGCAAGTAGATAATTAACTTTATCTTTATAGATCTAGTCGATGTGTACAGTTCTAATGCTGCTATAAATAATGCTAGACGAATTCCATTTAGTGCACCAAACTTGAAGAAGCCAAAAGCGTGCTTCTACGAGCTTTAAATCGATGTGTACAATTCTGGTGCTGCTATAATTAACACCGGATAAACTTCATCGGAAGTTTCTCGAGTAGCAGTTTGATTTGCAATTTCGATTACTATTTTTGCAACACCTGCCTTGTTTTGAGTAAAGCAAAAATATTTAGGTTACAAAACAGCAATATTTTCAAAACAGCAACTCGAATGCAAACGCATTAGACAGCATGGATACTGGTTGAAGCAGTTGTGTTCAGTCAAAGAACCACGTGCTTTAAAAGGCTGTTGGATAATGGTGTTATCAGCATGAATAGCTCTGAAGTATGAATGAGTTTACCCCTGCAAAGCAATATAAATTCAGTTATAGCCAGGGGGTATTGTGTGCGAAAATTTCAAGCTGCAAACAGATTCATTCAAAAGGTGATATCAATATTTGTAAAGCATAAGGCAATAACAAGCTAATACACTCTACAGTTGATGATAGTGAATCGAGGGTACAAAGTAGTAAACGAATTCCAGTGAAGATATCAAGTAGTAAGTGAATTGGAGTTATCAAGTAGCAAGTAATATCGCTGTCAATAGAGAAGTCTTTGTAATATATCAGCCAATATGCGAGTAGAATACGCGGAAGTATATGAAATGAATCAAGATAACGAAGTAGCAAGCTGATTCTGTTGAATATCACGTAGCAAGTGAATTCCGTTGATTTGAAGTATCTAAAATGCCAATTGGTAAGTCTTTGTATTATATCAGCCAATATGCGAGTAGAATATGCGGAAATATATCAAATGAATGAAGATTAAGAAGTAGCAAGCTATTTCTGTTGAATATCAATTATCAAGTGAATTTCGTTAACTTGAAGTATCATAAATGTCGACAGGTAAGTCTTTGTATTATATCAGCCAATATGCGAGTAGAATACGCGGAAATATACCAAATGAACCATGATTACGAAGTAGCCAGCTAATTCCGTTGAATATCAATACCAAGTGAATTTCATTGACTTTAACTATCATCAATGTCAATAGAGAAGTGTCTTTGTTATCATCAGCCTGTTTGTAGAATATACAGAGTTACATCAAATGAATTAAGGTTTCAAAATAGCAAGCTAAGTCTGTTGGATACATAGAGTAGCATGGGAACTCTTTAACTGAACATATTAACTTGAAGTATCGATATCAGTGAAGTTGAAATTGATCACTTTAAGCAAATGCTACTAAAATTGTTTGTAAATGCTTTAAAACTCCAAACAGTATCAAGGAAGACAGTTGACAAAGCGAACCGAGTATACGAAATTGAATTAAACAGGATTGAAGTTATTGAAGTATTCTATAAGCTATACAGCAGGAGCCAAAACCAATCTGGAATTGAAGTCAGTTCATTCAAATATGCACGACAGACGGCAGTACTCCCGCACTATCAGTTTCATCTGAAACATCTGCTGATTTTATTTGAAACAACTACACCTGTAAACTTTCAAAGACACCGAAAATATCGGATTTCCTTTCTATGATAGTCTTAAAGCAACAATAGTTGCGTGGCATAGAGGCACCAATATAGTCTTTCCAGCAAAGAGATGTATAATCAAAGGTTTAGTCGACAGCAACAAAGAAGACACAGTCACGACTCCAAAAATATCAATTTGATTGAAATTCGTTGTTGAAATAGTGACTATTTGTCATCTATATTGATTCCTGTAACTTTATCTTCCAGCAGATGGCTCCACTATTAAGTAGCATTCGTGGCAAATGAATTCATATAATCTTACTTAACAAAGAAGACACAGTCACGATTCTGGAAATATCAATTTCATAGAAATTCTTCGATGACAGAGTGATTATTCATCATCTATATTGATTCCTGTAACTTTATCTTCCAGCAGATGGATTTACTATTAAGTAGTATTCGTAGCAAATGAATTCATATAATCTTACTTAACAAAGAAGACACAGTCACGATTCTTGAAATATCAATTTCATAGAAATTCTTCGATGACAGAGTGATTATTCATCATCTATATTGATTCCTGTAACTTTATCTTCCAGCAGATGGCTCCACTATTAAGTAGCATTCGTGGCAAATGAATTCATATAATCTTACTTAACAAAGAAGACACAGTCACGATTCTGGAAATATCCATTTCATAGAAATTCTTCGATGACAGAGTGATTATTCATCATCTATATTGATTCCTGTAACTTTATCTTCCAGCAGATGGATTTACTATTAAGTAGTATTCGTAGCAAATGAATTCATATAATCTTACTTAACAAAGAAGACACAGTCACGATTCTTGAAATATCAATTTCATAGAAATTCTTCGATGACAGAGTGATTATTCATCATCTATATTGATTCCTGTAACTTTATCTTCCAGCAGATGGATTTACTATTAAGTATTATTCGTAGCAAATGAATTGATATAATCTTGCTTAACAAAGAAGACACAGTCACGATTCTTGAAATATCAATTTCATTGAAATTCTTCGATGACAGAGTGACTATTCATCATCTTTGTTGATTCCTGTAACAATAATTTCCATGGATGACTCAGATATTAGATTAGCATTCGTAGTAAATGAATTAGTATCAGTTTACTTAACAATAGTCAATGTCATGAGTCTAAAAATGTAACTTCAATATTCGCTGAAAGAGTGACTAGCCCACACCCTTATTACGTCTTATAACTAGATTTCCCAGCACATGAATCGTCAGTTCAGTAGATTTCACCGATGAGCAGCCTTTGTAGTACACGAATGTATTTTCAAAGTTTACTTTATAGCAGCAAAAGAATAGCCCTTAGCCTTTGAAGCAAATAATGCAATATCTCATGTTCTTCTTTATTCTTCTATCTGGTGTTTACTTGACAACAACAAAGTAATTGCAGCCGGAGTCCTGAGGTATCTCTTTGATTCAATATCACTGAAGAAAGATTGAAAATTCTTCACTTTTGAAAATCACTTCACTAGAAGCGTTGATAGAAAAACACCTCATTGATATCTAACCTTTCCTACCTAGGAGTTGTTAAGGAACAAATCTTCACTGATATCTAGCCTTTGAAGCAAATAAACCAATATCTCATATTCCACTTTATTCTTCTATCTGATTGTTGCTCTACAACAATAAAGGAGTTGTAGCCGGAGTCCTGAGGTATCTCTTTGATTGAAATCTTTGATGAAAGATTGGCTATTCTTCACTTGTATGATTCCTTATTGTAAAGGAAGGAATCTTCACTGATATCTAGTCTTTGAAGTAAATCAATATCTCATGTTCTACTTTATTCTTCTATCTGATGTATATTTGACAACAACAACGAAGAAGTTGTAGCGGGAGTCCTGAGGTATCTCTGATTGAATTCTTTGATGAAAGATTGGCTATTCTTCAATTGTATAGTTTTTTCCCCAAGAATTTTAAAGGAAGAAATCTTCATTGATATCTAGCCTTTGAAGTAAATAAATCAATATCTCATTTTCTGGTTTGTTGTCCTATCTGATGTTTACTAGACAACAATAAAGGAGTTGTAGCCGGAGTCCCTGCTCTCTCTGATAGGAATTCTTACTAATTTTGACCAGATACGTTTTCAAAATTTCACTGCAGCAACAGTCACAGTCCAAGAAATATCATTTGATTCAAAATCTTCATAGATTCTCGTTTGGGTGAGCTACGTTCCTACACCTGTTTAACTTGAAAGGAAGCCGACGCCATTGAAATGTCCTGTAACAATCATCCTGAAACATCGTAAATGAATGCGATCGCTCAAGACGATAGCAACACAGTTTGTTTACACTGATTGTTTACTTTACGGCAGAGAAGAAGACAAAGTAATGTGAAAATCTCTGTTCTCCACACCTGTGCAGCCACTAAAAACGCAGAGCTCTATGAATGATTCATGGTAATGTCGGTAAAACGCTGGAATGAAGAGCGAGCAACAGAAGTCATTGTCTCGAAAGCAGTCTCATGAATATCGAAGTGTAATATCGTTCAAGACGACTATAGGTGAGATTGATCAATCAAAAGACCTTTGTTGTTGTTGTTGTTGTTGTTATCCTTGTTAATACCTTATTGATCCCTTGTGTTTATAATCTGTGAAAAGTTGATCCCTTGGTACCTTGTTGTTCCTGACAAGCCAGTCTATTTTATAATGAAGACGACTCTTTTGGTTTTCAAAACCAGTTGTCCGAGTAAAGGCTGTAAAAGCTGCAATAAGATTCAGAAAGGTTCCAGGAATGCTCAAGTATCCGCAGTATTATCACTGTGTTGTTTTGAAATACCTTCCAGTATCGAAGGAGAAATACCAGCGTCTTTTAAACACAAATGACTAGTCCAGGCATATAACGAACAAAGCATTCCACAAAGCTAATGTTATTGATCGGTAGAATTGATCAATTCTATAGTCTAAACACTCTGATCAAAAGAAGCAATTTCACTTTGTGATGACAATCCAGTAACTGCTTCGTAAAAATGATATGTTAAAGAACTATCAAGCTATTCAGTTTGTCAATTGATCCTATTTCTAGCTAAGATTAGCACTGTTTTCAATAAAGGCTTTGTAGTTACGCTCAAATAGGTTTACCAAACAATAATGCTGAATCAGAGAGCATCCACATCTTTGGATCAAGATTGAATCTTGAGCTAGCCAAGGTCTGTTTTTGAAGCAATGATTCTCAAGCTAGTTCAGCCAGGTGTCAGCCATGCTACTCTACCGATAGTTGTTGAGTTACGACTGAGTTACATCTATATTTCTTTGATCACTCTTTTTGGATCTTCGTTCACTGACGTTTCTCGATCTATATGTTTGAGTCTTAGGTTAGCCAAGTGTCTCGATCGATAATTTCGAATCTAGGATCATCCGAGTTTCTACATCAATCCTCTAAATGGCGGTACACTAAACCAAACTCTCAATCAATAATTCTGAATCCAAAACTCTCGAGATTTTCCAATTAGTAATTCTGAAGCTAAGAACACGTTTTTTGATCAATACATCTAGATCCAAGGTCCTTCAGACTTTTAATTCCAAAGCAAAGTTCAGACAGGTTTTTGAATCAATAATTCTGCAGCTAAAATCAGTATGTTCGTCTAAGTTTAACTTTGAAGTCTCGAGATTAATCCATAAATGTCATGTAATGATGATTTCTATTATTCTTAGTGCAACTTTCCAGAACGACCAATTCATGATGTGAAATGTTTGAGAAATCAGTCAATACTTATGTAGGAAATCGTCTTTTCGATATGCTAATACATCAATACATTTGTTTGAGTGATATGACAGTGTTACCAGGCAAATCCAGCTTCAATACCCTCTTCAGCTATTGTGGATATTTCGACACAGTTCCAGACCACGCGTCATCAGTATTCCTGCTGATATTATTCCATTGAATTGGAGATATATAGTGATTATAAGCAACTATCCAACTGATACGGGTGGCCAAACATTACCATGGCAGTCTTGATGAGAGTTTTATGCGAAATATCTATATGGGTTGTGGTTAGCCAGCTGAAATGAATTTGTTAGTGAATGTCTAAATATCGACGTATTCGATACTTAACGAATTGCTTTTCACAAAATAGCCATATATCTAATTAAACAGTACTTCACTGCTTGATTCCCACAGAATATGCATCTATCGACGTATATGCTTTATGACATGTTTTTTGCAGAATATCCATAACAGCTAAGTAAACGCTAACTTTTGGCTGGCTTTTCACAGAATATGGTATATCTAAGCGGTAAAATGTGGGGAGTTTTTCACACAGTATCTTTAGATCTATGAAATCTATGTCGCTGGCTTGTCAAACGCTGGCTTGTCAATAGATATACATACATCAATGTTTATTATTCTTTATAAACTCCTTTCCATAGACCATCCACATCATATAAGAAACAACTTGATGATGTCACTACCAAAGAGAGGAGAAACCAATATGAGAAAAAGAAAACGCTTTCAAAAACGCTGCAAAGACTTTGCTTTCCCTTCAACGATCCTAGATGCTTCAAACCATGTGATTTTCCGCGACTGAAGCAACAGTTTAACTGGCAAGGCTTAAAACTACAAATCACTTATCAATGTAGATCTGTTTCAAATCGGTGTCGTGAATGATTACGTTCTTAACTCAAACATCCGGGTAGTCTTCTATTGATCGCCAGCGGTGTGTTTGTCGCCGTATATCCCTACTGACGCATTTCCTGTCTTCTGCTCTCTTATGAGCATTAGTTCTAGACATGGGCTGCAGATGTTCTTAACAAATAAACGAGAGAGATCATTCCAACATAATGTTCATCCTTAAGTAGTCTTGAGAGAATGAATTCGTATTATCCATCAGTAGTCGTTATCCATTAGCTCAAACACCGTCAGACTCAATTATTTGTTATGCTTTGTTGTAAAGAATATTTCAACCTGTTCGCTCGAGTAATTCTCTATAATCAGTAAGTCCAGTGCCGAGGATGAATCGAGTAATAACTCATTCTGTCTGGTGTAGTTTTTGTGTTGAAAGCTGAGACTATTCTTCAATTGGTTTTGATACTTATACGTTTAAGTCTTGAGTTATGAATGAATCGACTAATGATTCATTCTGTCCAGGGCAGTTTCGTTGAAAAACTGAGACTTGTTCATCAATACTTATACATCAAGTGTAGAGTAGCTACTATGGATGAATCCACTATTAACTAAGTCTGTCTCAATACGATTTGATGTTGACTTACTAATACATAGTTCTTCATTGATATCATTGCTGACAAAACATTGTCTGATTTATAAGTGGCAGACGTTCTTTGCAATGATTCTGAAAAGATTATTTCCGCAGTATTTTTAACGTTAAGTAGCTTTACACCTGATACTCGGATGTTCCATTAAGATAGTCGAATACTTGCGATTCATGAGCAAGGACGGTAGGAAATCAATCCATTCTTTTTTGTCAAGTTTATCAGCATACACATGAAACAATACATTACTGAAAACACGACCAGTTCCACGAGTCAATCAAGTGATAGCCCAAATATCTACAAAGTCAACAACCTTGCCACTCTATTTGTAGAAAGAAGCGAATGTTTGTCTCATTCCTCACATGTATAATAGATTATCCAACTAAGATTAGTGATAATGGCAGCCTCGATACCTAATTAAAAATGCCTTTCATACGTCCATGACCATAGCCATCCACACTTCGTGGAATTTCCAACTTTACATGATTTTTACTATCCCATTCAGAAGGATGTAAATAAACATTAATTTCCTAACATTTACAATTCAGTAGCTTCTTGAAAATGCCTTCCATGCGTCTGCAATAATAGCTACGACAGCATAATCTTAAGAGTATAGATAAGCAATTGCCTTAAACAAAACTTTTTGTGATACTAAATCCCTCCGAACTGAGGGGCTCCCAAAATTCTCTTAAAGGAACATGCTCGATTCAGCATCATCAGCCATGCTGACATTGAAAGCCACAAAGTCAAGTACTGTGAAACGCTTACCTTGTTCACTTCAAATAGAGTAGCTATTTGTACACAACTTTAATGATGAGTTGCAGCTCTTGGGTAAAAGCGTGTTTAAACTCTGTTGAATCTACACGACTGAGGAAATCAGCCCTATACAGCAAGTTTTATTCAAAGATTCAATTGTATTAATATTTAATGCATCGGAATAACAATCAACAATAGAGACCTCCTTGCCAATCTCCAGACTCTCCTTTCATTTATTTCAAATATAAAAGCGCGAATGGATGGTATTGTAGTCTTACGGCTTATGTTGTATTATTGCACAGCACGTTTTCTGCACTCCCAAAGCAAAGATTGTATTTCTAACTATATGGTTAATCTTAATAACTAATCAAAAATTTTCCTTAAAAATGGTTTTAGATTTGTAAATTTCCTAGATAATTTTCAAGGAAAAACTGCACATTATTTTGCTAATGAGGACATGAAAAGACCGAGATTTAAAACTAATGAAAGGCGGTTTAGTGTAGATATTCAACAAGGATGTTAATTGTGCTAACCACTTGTGCAAAAGCTGTCTGTTTTTAACGACTGTACGAATACGAATACGAGGTCAAATACGGGAAGGAGGTTATCTATAGGGTATCTTTCCCTGGGAATCTCCTTCAAATCTCGTTTTCGAAAGCTCTGTTTAGAACGAGTTTCGATGAAACCTAATTGCTTGAAATCTATTTTGGGGGGGCGTTGACGGGTCTTGGACCAAAATTTTACATAAATTCTATTCGGAACGACTGAGCACATGCAGAAGATGTGATAATTAGTATGCAAAAAGAATGGTTTCGAATGGCTTGAAATACAATATGCCTGGAGAAAAATAGGGCTACCTGAGTTGGGTTGCCACCGAAGGAAGAAGTTTTCCCTATTTTCAAACTTCAGATTGCTGGAAAATGCACCTTGGAAATTTACAGATAAAATTTTGTGGTGAAAAATATTCAAAAACACCTAGTGATTGACATTCCATCGGTCTCCCAAAATTTCTGGACTGACTTTTGGAAGACTTTTGGACCGACTGGGATATTATTGGGGCCTCTCCCAAACACCCCTTATGTACACCCCTGGATGAAGCAAGGACGGCAACTTGAGCTGCAGTGAAATATTGCTTCTTAAGTCTTAGTGTCAATAGATTCTTATTTACGCACATGTTTGACGACTGATTTTCAAAATGAAGTCAAACACCACTAAGAGGAATAGAACAAGAACATAATTTCAAGACAAACATATAGTTGCACTTTCGCTCTTGAATCACTTCACATCTATATCCAGCTCTTAAAAGTTTAGTATAAAAACGGAACATTAACTATTTTAATTCTAATTATGTGATTTGTGATTCTTGGCGGCGGAGTGACGTGTTCAGCACGTGGGGTCAGAAAATTCGGAGGAGCATTGTTGGCTTGTAGTTGAACATGGCTTCGTTTTGTCTAAAAGTATCTTTATCAATTTGAGGGTCATCTATTAGCCTTTAGTTTAGGCCCTCTTCTACTGGACAATCATAAGGTCTCCTTAGGCTACACATTTTGTTTATTTGGTATATCCAGAAGCTGTCAGCTCCGAAGCACAGAAAAGAGACAAGGACCTACTCCTTCATCTCTGATGAAACTACTCCTTCATCTTCATCAGAGACGAAGGAATAATTTCTTGTGTCTTTTCCGCTAATAAGTGTATTCACCGCTCTACTATAAATATATTGAGTAACTGTCTCTCAAAAATTGACCGACTTCTTGAACGAAAAAACATAGGTATTGTAATCGAAATCTGTGAATCTAATTTCAATAAGAGTGCTATCAAATAGAGCTATATACACTAAGAAGAAAGAGACTGAAAAGACAAAACGCTCCACCTCGACTAGCCTTTTCCAGGTTACCCACTCATCAGGAGGGGTGCAGATGTACTATGTATTGTACTCTAAAGAACAAAAGAACCAATCCCTTTTACTAAACCGATCTTCCTACTGCAAAGTTGGCTGATTTGGTACTTAAACGTGGACTCTTCTGAAGATTACTTTACAATTTTTAAGCAGTCCCAAGTACATCATCGGTCCTGCACATACGCTTAGTACATTCCTGCTTATTCGTATTTCTATTCAATCAAAAACATCGGATAACCTTCTGAAAAGACTCCTCTCAAAATTGACAAAGAATGACGAATCATGATAAAAAGGAATGACGAAACATAAAAAGGAATGACGAATCATGATTTAGATCGAGCCGAACCTCACACCTTTGCTGCTGCAACGGTTTGATCGATTATCCATTGTAATCTTCAACAGAAAGATAACCTTGGTGTGTTTAGAGGAACGGCAAAAGTTTCAAACAGACCTGGTTAAATATTTGAGTAGTGAGATTCAATATCCTTGCTTTGACGCCACCTGTTGGGATTATGGTAGCTACGAGCAACATTTTGGCAGGAAAAACACGGAGTAAACAATTGTTTATAAGAAGCGAAGCGATAATTAAGCTTTATTTCAAATAAAAGCCGAATTTCTTACTTAGAAAGCCGCTTACATCATTAATCTCTAGAAATATCATCTTTAACAAAAGACGCTAATATGAGCAAGCAACTTCTGCAAATTTGTATTCTCAAGTCGTCTAGGATTCTAGAGTCTCAGAAAAATATAAAGAGAGGGTCCTGAACAGGGGAGTGATCCCTATTCCCAGCACCAAAATAATTCCAAGTACCAGTCCAAAGAATTGCGAATGCCATTTCACAGTTAGTAAATAGGCGAATCACAGTTTACCCCTACCTGGCCTTCTATAGATGGTAAAATGCTTGCTTTACCATTTTTGCATTAAGTAGGTCCTTGTTTAGGTAGTTTGATCGAGAGGCATGGGTTTGGGGCTCAAATCATTAATTTCTATCCATTGGTAGGCGAAGTCTGCCTCAGTTAAGGTTCATATTTCTAAGGCAATTTGTGGGAATTTTGAGTTTCTATCAGAAAGAATAGTAAATTATTTAGGAATCGCCTTACATACCCTACCTTTATCTAATCTGATTTACATTAATGAAATTGTAACTTTCAATCAGAAAGATTCGCCAAGCGTTGAAAGTCACTTCATGCATCTCATTTACGTTAATGAAATCGCGAGTTTCTATCAGAAAGCCTTGCCAAGTGATAAAACTTCTTTTGATCTACTCTCATTCAATCTACATCATCTCAATTACTACGTTGATGAAATTGCAAGTTTCAATCAGAAAGCCGTACCAAACGATAAAACTTATTTTCATCTTCCTTCATTTCACCTCATCTCATTTACGTTAATGAAATTGCAAGTTTCTATCAGAAAGCCTTGCCAAGTGATAAAAAGTCCTTTATTAGTTATACCCTCACTTAACATTATCTCCATTACTGCGTTGATGAAATTTGCCAAATGATAAAACTTCTTTTCATCTCCCCTCATTCTATATCATCTCAATTACACTCAATTATTACGTTAATGAAATGTCGAGTATGAATCAGAAAGATTAGGCAAGTGATGAAAAGTGACTTCATGACCTTCGTCTACTTTAATTCAACCTCATCTCACTTACGTTAATGAAATTGCGAGTTTATCAGAAAGCCTTGCCAAGTAAAAACTTATTTTCATCTTCCCTCGCTCTAAATCATCTCCATTACATTCAATTATTACGCAAATGAAATTTTGAGTTTCAATCAGAAAGCCTTCTACTCTCACTTAACACCGAGTCAATACGTTCAAAACATGTAAACAAGTACAAGCAGGTCAGTGCTGATGTCAGAAACATCTTTACACGTCTGTAGCGGGCCAATCGGCACTTAGAAGACCAAAGCAAAGTACGGGAAATCTAATCGAAAGTTAAAATACAGCTCAGCCCTGGGTCAACTGAGAAAGGAAAGCCTGCACTGCATTGGCGGAACAGTAATGTCAAGGAGAATATTGATAACAATCAACGCAATTATCAGGAGTTTATTGAAAACTCTTCCCTTAATCGCAGGCCCATATCAGCCTCATGGAGTACATCTGCCAGGCCAAGGTCATGGAAAGCATTGGACGGCACCACTTGCAGCTTCAGCTTTGGCGAAAGTTTATGAAAGTAAAGATGGATGGGGGGACACGAGCCCCAAGTGCCCCCGTTTCTTACGTTCCATTATAAACTGACTGCTTGTTGCTAGAAATTTGGGGCTCTACCTATTAGAAGAGTTGGGATGTGCTATCTGAGGGAGTTGTGATCTTAGGGATATTGGTATAGAACAGTGCCATGGTTTCAAATATTTCAGTAGATATTAAGAGATTAATGTTTCTCTCTTCTTGTAACTTACAAAGCTTTCAGCAACTGTAAGATACACGCATAGCTTTATATTTTGTGCACGCAAGTCGACACTTGACAGTATGAATATTTTGAAAATTGAGCTACGAGAAACGCCCCTCCTCTGTTAGAATGGGGTGCGATACAATAGGATAAATGGCAGAAATTTGCTCTTCTATCAAGCTACGCACTAAGAGACCTGGAACTGTTTGCTGTGTCAATTAAATGACGAGGGGCAAATCGATTCAAGTAAGGTGTACGAGATTTTTTAAGATTCAAAAATATTTCTAAGATTTTTTAAGGTTTTTTGAGATTTTTATGATTTTATGAGATTTTTAAAGATTTTTCAGGCCAAATTTAATAAGAGTTTCCATATTTTTGTAGATTTTTAAAGATTTTTAGCCAAAAGTATATGAGATTTTTTGAGAGATTTGCCCCTCGTTAAATCTGGCCAGGCCATTAATCACCATTTAATATAAATCAAACAATCATGAATTTCGGTTAATGAAAACCTTACTTCAGTCCGAGGCTTGTGCTCTGTGCACCTGTGCTCACTTGCTATACCGTTGGTTACTTAATCATTTCGGCAGATATCAAGGCGCCCACATAACCTTTCACGAGATAACGTCACCACGGAGACATCGTAGGTAGTCGAAAATCCTCTCTTGTTTATGTATATAACTTAAAATAATAGAGTATAATATGTTTATTCTTTGTTGGCTGATCTGACTGTTAGTAAACATATTTTCAAGGGATTCCATGAGTAGAGTTTCGAAGTGCAGGTAGAACTTTTCTAGCTCCTTTGAAAATGAATATTCGCTGTTTTTATTTTCCTTGCATGCAGCCTTGGTTCTCTGTATACTAAGCTCGCCTTGGATAAATGACAAAAGAAGTACCAAAGAGCAATGGGGGTGGACTAATGAAAGCGTGCCCCCTATAAACAGTTGGTAAATACCCTACGAAAAGATATGTACAGGAAACAGTCTCAACGGTTGCTATAAGGTTTTTGATCGTAGAAATACCAGAATGAGGTGTTTGTCATAGGAGAAAGGGTTACTAGTACCACGCCCCTCAGGTTTCCAGGAAGACTGGGCGACTCCCTTTTCAGCAAGCTTTGATGAAACCAAGTCACTACGTTTCTGCAGGATAAACTAGCTTTATCACTATGTATTATATAAAATAGTATAGGATTTCGTCATCTGGTGAGATCCAGTGAAATGATACAATTTACAGCTTTTTATAGTACAAAAATTGTCAAGTAATCTAAAAGAAGCAAGTCATATACGAAATTGAATGCTCTGAATTTCCTATGGTAGTCAGTAGCTATGCCCAATTACATATGTGTTGTGTCGCTTTAGCTGACATAAAGCAGACTTTAAGTGTTAACCTTATAACATAATTTGAAATATTGTCTTTTCAACAAGGAGGTTTGCCTTTGGGGAGGGGGGTTGCCTTCCCCTGGATCTGTGCCTGCCTGACAAGATTTCATAAAGATTTGTCCTACTATTCTTGGTTCTCCACAAGGTACAGTCGAATAAAGTTAATGTTTAACGTTCTACGTGCTGTTTAACCTTCTAGCCTCGTCTTATTGAATTAGCTGTTTTGGCAACAGATAATAGATGTAGATAACAGCGAGTCACTCTATCATATCACGAAAAGCGTCACCATTAGCAACAACAGTTATATGATTAAAAATGCACTCTTTCCATTATTCAAATTAAGATAGAATGCTAGAATGACTGTTTCAGTGTTTGTTAGCTGATCCGCTAGTTAGTAAACATATCGTCAATGTCATCGCAGAGCCTCCAGAAGTAAACGTTGGGCTTACGCACAGGTACCACACAGAAACAAGTTATAAATAAAACTATGATGCAACATTAGCAAGCACAATTCAAACTTTCGATAAGGTCCAACTGCAGATGCAGTGATTTTATCTATATGATTAATTGGAAAGCATAACTACTAATATGACCGGTTAGCTCATTAGGAAGAGCACGGTACTAACAACGCAAACTTCGTATGTTCAAGACCCACACTAGCCAAAAATTAATTTTTTTTTGAAAATATCATCTTGACTTGTCAGATTGTTGTTCCATTTTATCTATAACTGTATATGAGCCCTGTGAAGGGCTTGCAAAAATTGCAAAGCCGACGATATTTCACGTCGTCTTGCAGGATATTGGGAAAAGTTTTCAATTAGCAATAATCGCGCCTCGGTTAGACCTCATAGGCTACGATAATGCCACTGCGCAAAGCTAACTAATCGATATGTAGAGAAATGTCAGACTCTAAATTGAAAATCATAAGCATGCGGGAACAGCGCTCTGTCATGCGCAGTAGAAGAAAACAAAGATTATTATTATTATTATTATCACAAGATTTAAAGATAAATTATCTTAAGGATTGACACTAGGATGTCTATCCCTTGAAAATGATACAATTTTTATCATGTCAACTAAAGAGTTACTGTCGGTTTTCCTAATCGCCGTGTAACCAGCTAGTTGTGGCTCATCAGGTATCTGAGATAAGAAACTGTCTAAGCCTTTCTTGAAAATATCCAGAGATACCCCTTTCAAGTCCCTGAGGTGTTTGGGTAATAAGTTGAACAGCTTAGGGCCTTGGAAGATAAGAAACTGTCTAAGCCTTTCTTGAAAATATCCAGAGATACCCCTTTCAAGTCCCTGAGGTGTTTGGGTAATAAGTTGAACAGCTTAGGGCCTTGGATTCATCGAAGATTCTCATTATCCACTTAGTGCAGGTGTCACATGCCCATATCTAAATCATTTATGAAGTCATGTGCCTTTTAAGTTGTTTCAGATTCAAAGAGATGATAGCTATAGCTGAAAGAAACTCTAATATTACTAATTGGTTTCCAGAAAACGAATTAAAAGGAATAGTAACTCGTTACCAATAAAGCTATATCAGGAATTTCGTAAAACCTCAGATAACTTTCTAGATCGCATTACGATGCTGTATAGCAGCTGTTCTTTCGTTATGAAAACCAAAACCAAGACAATTGAACTGGTTAATTAGATAATCGAAAACTGCAATCGATTGATTGGTTACCAGGGCTACGCTGCTCGATTAGTTTATCCATTCAGTTGGTCTTTTGTGCTCTGCACATTTACCAATACCTTACAAAGATAGCAAACTTTATTGCCAATCAACAGCATCTACTTTATGAGTTAAGAATCATGAGAAGAGATAGCTATAGCGAGGAAGAAGTTATTGGCACTTATGCTGTTCATGAAAGACTGGTATGACTTCAGAACAAAGTTCGCAGGCATGGGCGGATCCAGCTGTTTAAGTGACTGTTGCAAAATGAAGAAAATTATGGTATTTGGTTTTTCTACCCTATATTTTACAACAAAGGTTGATCTTTTATTTTCTTCACAATGCAAAATTCAAAATGGTTTTGCCTGGCTTTTTTCAGAATTTTTTCTAGTTATGCGTAATACATTATAATATAGAAATCTGACTGTTGCAGCCGCAACCACTGCTACCGTCTGGATCCGCCCCTGGCAGACGTAAGAGGGATTTAAGTTGCAAAAAGGGGGCCTATTACCGGGGTCTTGACACGACAAGGCGTACAAAAATCTGGCAAAAGCCGCAATCCGCCATGAAATAAAGCTCAAAGCCACAGGTGGTGAAGACGAAACGGTAAACGCAAAGCTGCAGCTGCAAAAATCCATGGTAAAACCCGTAAGCCGCGCATGAAAATAGGGCTGAAGCCGAAAGCCGAAAAACCTATAATAGACCCCCATAAAGGGCAGAAGCAAGTAGAGCGAGTAAAAACCTTTGATATCAGATATTTTAGATCGTCTGAAAACATTGACAAATACCCTATAGAAAGGTGTACGCAACTGATCTAAAGGTTTCAGAGTTCTAAATATAAACAATTTCGTTATTTTGAGAAAAATAACAGGGGTCTGGTCTCTCAGGATCCCCCATGAAAACCTAAGTACAAAAATTTGTTGATGCTCCCCATGAAAATGTAGATACAAAAATTGGTTGACTTACCATTCCGCATTGCAGATTCGCACACAGATGAGTAAAAGGCATTGCAGATAATGTCGGACCATCCTCCATTCTGTCTGCTCATCATCACGCAGTTCTCGATGTTACACTTGCTGTTGTAGTTGTTCGGTTCCGATTCGGACCAGGACAAATAGGCTGGTGTTGTTTTCTTGTCGAAATTCCAGACAAATGTTGATTCTACCTCTCGATCGTTTAACCCGATCCAGCCACCCTCTGCAGTTTGGAGAAGATTGCCAAGAAACCTATGAGAAATACAATATGAATGTTTAGAATAGTAGAAGTAAGTGCAAGGGTATGAATAAGTAGATACCGTAAAAACCCGCATATAAGAACCATTTCTTATAAGAACGTCTACTCTAAAATCTCAGCATTGCAGAGTCCTTTTTCCTCGAAATATTTAGGTAGTTGCTGTGACTCAGAACAAAATCTGTTAAAAAAGCAGGCAGATGCTTAAAACAATCAACCATGCTAGTCTGGACATCCCGTCCCAAGATATATTTACTTAAAAAGTGCTTTATAAATAAGAACCATTTAGGCTAGAACCAAAATTAAGAGGTTTTTATATGCGGGTTTTTAATGCAGAGAAGATCTGTTCCTCGAAATTGCCATTAGTTGATAGGTTTATACGCTTATTACTTTATCTTTATATATGATTTATGTATCATGATATGTATAGCATGGTAGATCATGTCTTATGAACTATCATCATAATTCATACATTTATAGATGATTAAGAATAACAAAGAGAAAGACGAACTGGAATAAGTGAATACGAATTCATTACTTAAATCTCAACTAGTTTCAAATTTGAGATCATCATTATGTAACTAAGATTAATTTTACGATGCGATGTTATTAACGAAGTTACTTCACGAATCTTTATACATATTTATATATGTCTTTAATTCACAAGGCTATGGTCCAGGCATTGATTCGTTTTTCAGATAAAATCCCTCTCCAGAGCCATGTTCATAATTGCATTGAATTATAAGGCCTAGTCTACCATACTTTATATATCATTCTACATACATTGTTTAAAGGTATCAAGAATGATAGCAATATCATATAGTGTATAAAATGAAATGATCCGTAAACGCAATCAGGATAACGGCTGGTTTAATAAGATTTTTGTTCTGACTCTTATGCACTCAGAGTATTAAGTTCAACCAACGTTTTGAGGTAAAGTTTGACTAAATATTCAGATATTTGTAACAATCAAATTAAGTTATGGGAAAGAAATATTGCCTGAGAAATATTCATGTTTAAACTGTAAGTTTTATTTAGAACTGTGCATTAGCCCCGTAAAGGGGCTTTCAAAAATTGCAAAGCCGACGATGTTTCACGTCGTCTTGCGGGATATTGGGAAAAGTTTTCAATTAGCAATAATCGCGCCTCGGTTAGACCTCATAGGCTACGATAATGCCACTGCGCAAGGTTAACTGATCAATATGTAGAGAAATATCAGACTCTAAATTGAAAATTATAACCAAGTGGGAACAGCACTCTGTCATGCGCAGTAGAACAAAAAAGATATTAATTGAAGACTCTCATTTTATCGTCTTAGTGCAGGTGTCACAAGTCCATATCTAAATCCACGGGGGGGTGGTATCTTATGGGGTTAAGTGATAAGGATGTGCCATTTTGAGAAAATAATTTGGGCCATAATTCTGGGTCATAAATTGAAAATGGGGACTCATAATTCCGTGTCGTACAATATGAAAAAGAAACAGCATTTCAGTAGCACCACATAATTGTATCTGAATAAGCCAAAATGTTTCTAAATAAAGGTCTCCTACAACACATCAGTGTAAATGAGTTGACAACACAACGACAGTGAGCTATTAGGTCATAAAGCAAAACCAGAATTATTCTTTGCATGGAATTCATGTAACTTTACATCTATGGTAAACTTGAAGAGCAGCAGGATTTGGAAAATCAATCGAGATAATTTGTGAGAATGAAAATGACCCGAGTAGGACTCGAACCCACGACCTCTAGATTTGATCTCTAGAACGCTACCACTGCGCTACCGGGGCTACGAGAAACCCAGGCTATTTCATTCACATAAATTGTTGCACCACCACTCACCAAATGCAGAGACGAACCTATCCGGGCTCTTTGACACTACACTGGACCTGCCGAAGGGCGAAGACTTTCTCACACCAGGGAGACCATCGCAGTCCCATCACTGGATAGAGTTGAAGGAAGTAAACTTGAAGAGAAGCAGGATTTGGAAAATCAATCGAGATAATGGTGGTGGTGGTGCAACAATTTGTGTGAATGAAATAGCCTGGGTTTCTCGTAGCCCCAGTGGCGCAGTGGTAGCGTTCTAGAGATTATATCTATGGTCTTTAAATTTTCTCAAAATTCATATCCATAATTCCGGGTATAACCGACTATTAAGAGAAAATATAGACCCATAATTCCGTATTTGATTTTAAAAAGATACCCCTAAAAATGGCACATCCCCGCTGCCATATCCTCGTTAAGGTAACCTCCCCCCCCCCGAGTATAAATCTTTTACGAACTCATGTGCCTTTTAAGTTGTCTCGGATTCAAAGGGGTGATAACTATAGCTAAAAGAAACTCTAATATAACTAATTGGTTTCCAGAAAACAAATTAAGAGGAATAGTAACTCGTTATCAATCAAGCTCCAACATCATAGATAACTATGCAGACCGCATTACGATGCTGTATAGCAGCTGTTATTTTGATATGAAAATTAGAGGCATTCATGCGTCATCTAGTAAACCATTTATCGGTAATATCTATAATGAGAATCTTCAATGAATCTCTGTTTTCTTCTACAGCGCATGACAGAGCGCTGTTCTCACGTGCTTATACTTTTCATTTTAGAGTCTGACATTTCTCTACACATTTCTCAGTTAACTTTGCGCAGTGGCATTATCGTAGCCTATGAGGTCTAACCGAGGCGCGATTATTGCTAATTGAAAACTTTTCCCAATATCCCGCAAAACGACGTGAAATATCGTCGGCTTTGCAATTTTTGAATGCCCTCCAAAGGGCTCATATACATTAATAAATGAACATGAATTTCTAAGAGTAGTTACTGCAAAATAGTAGGCCTTTTGGACCAGGCGACAAAGCTGAAGCTTATGATTAGATGTATAAGTTATTAGAATGACGATAAATGATTTGTTATTACGACATTAAAATGCTGTTGCTTCTAGTACCAGAGGTAAGACTACTGGGAAAAGGTATTCTATCTTTCTGGTGCAGGTGTCAGAAGTACATATCTAAATTATTCATAAAGTCCTGTGCCTTTTAAGTTGTTTCAGATTCAAATACATGTTAGATAGCTGGAGATGTGCGAAAGTGTAATATTAATAATTGGTTTTTGAAAAAGAAGTTAGAAGGGAAAGTAACTCGTTATCAATAGATATATATCAGGAATTTCGTAAAACCTCAGATAACTTTCTAGATCGCATTACGATGCTGTATAGCAGCTGTTCTTTCGTTATGAAAAACAAAACCAAGACAATGGAACTGCTTAATTTGATCATCTAAAACTGCTTTCAATTGATTGGTAAAGTAATCATATTAGCAGATATGTAACCTCTGCAAGTACCAGGCATGTGTGTCATCTAGTAAACCATTTATCGGTAATATCTATAATGAGAATCTTCAATGAATCTTTGTTTTCTTCTACTGCGCATGACAAATTGCTGTTCCTGCACAGGGCTACTATTCAGTCATCAATGAAATTATTATTCTTGAAAAACTAAAAAAATACGGTAGGCTTTATATTGCAAGCAGCGATGCTGTGAAGCTTATAAATTGAAGTTTAAATAGATGTAATAATATCAATGATTTGTTATTAAGACATTAAAAAGTTGAAGATGAGAGTACAAGAGGTATGACTACCAGAAATAGTATTTGGTCCTGACTTTATTTTGCCTAATCAACCGATAAATGGTTTACTAGACGAGACATGAACGCCTGGAACTTGTAGAGGTTACATATCTGCTAATTTGATAATTTTACCAATTGGTTGATAGTAGTTTCAGATGAACTAATTAACCAGTTCCATTGTCTTGGTTTTGGTTTTCATAACGAAAGAACAGCTGCTATACAGCATCGTAATGCGATCTAGAAAGTTATCTGAGGTTTTACGAAATTCCTGATATAGCTTGATTGATAACGAGTTACTATTCCTTTTAATTCGCTTCCTGGAAACCAATTATTAGAGTTTCTTTCAGCTATAGCTGACATCCCTTTGAATCTGAAACAACTTAGAAGGCACATGACTTCATAAATGATTTAGATATGGACTTGTAACACCTGCACTTAGAGGATATGTTGAGAATCTTCAATTAATATTTGTTTTGTTCTACTGCGCATGACAGTTAGGCATTCCCTCATTTGTATTCTTTTCTAATTAGACTCTGTCTATTTCAAATCTATTTACCAATTATCTTTGCGCAGTGGCATTAACGTAGCCTATGAGGTGCAACCGAGGCGCGATTATCGCTAATTGAAAACTTTTCCCAATATCCCGCAAGACGACGTGAAATATCGTCGGCTTTGCAATTTTTGAATGCCCTTCACGGGCCCATCTCTAGTACTAAAAAAATTGAAACTGTGAAAACATAATTTATGTTTAATTTTGTAAATAACGATGCTGTAGCATAAAAGTAGAAGTATAAATTGATGTAAAGAATATAAATTTGTGATGCGATCTCCATAGTCTTAGGTTTTACAAAATTCCTGATACCACTTGATTGATAACGAGTTACTATTCCTTTTAATTTGTTTTCCAAAAACCAATTAGTTATATTAGGGTTTTGTACAGCTCTAGTTAGGATCCCTTTGAATCTGAAACACACAGGCACAGGACTTCATTAATAATCTAAATATGGACTTCATCATCATCATTATCATCATCATCAATTACCTATTTATAGTAGGCTAAATATATAAAATTGGAATTAAAATAGCCAGATTACGTCTAATTAAGGCCTACTCCTAAACTGGTGGTACAGAAAATATAATTCTAATTTAGTTTACAATATATCTACAAGTTAAAAACAAGGATAGAAGGATGCAAAAAGTTAATAAGCTACCCTGTTAGGAAGCAAACTTGCAGGATATATGTCTTGCAGAGCATGCAGTTGCATTTCTCATCTTTCCAATATTTATTTCCCAGGTAGGCTACGGTCTCAATTGCAAAAGCTATCTCAAAAAGTCTAAACAAGCGGACTTGTGACAGCTTCACCAGAAAGATAGAATATTATTTCTAGCAGTCTTACCTCTGGTACTCTACTTAATAACAAGTTATTAATAACCTAAATAACAGACCATTTATATTCATTGTAACAATTTATACATCTAATCGTAAGCTTCAGCTTTGTTGCTTGGTACACAGGCCGACGGTATTGCAGTAATTTCTCTAGAAAGTTCATGTTAATTTATCATTGTATGTGGGCCCTGTGAAGGGCTTCCAAAAATTGCAAAGCCGACGATATTTCACGTCGTCTTGCGGGATATTGGGAAAAGTTTTCAATTAGCAATAATCGCGCCTCGGTTATACCTCATAGGCTACAATAATGTCACTGCGCAAAGCTAATTAATAACTCGATTTGAAAAAAGACAGAGTCTAATTAGAAAAGTATACAAATGAGGGAATGCTACACTGTCATGCGCAGTAGAACAAAACAAATATTCATTGAAGATTCTCACCATATCCTCTAAGTGCAGATGTCACAAGTCCATATCTAAATCATTTATGAAGTCATGTGCTTTTTAAGTTGTTTCAGATTCAAAGGGACGATAGCTATAGCTGAAAGAACGCCCAAAAAAAAAAAAAAATAATTCCATCTATCCGCAAAGATAGTGTGCCTACCACACAAAACAGCCTTGTAGTATACGAATACTCGTGCCGGTGTGATGCCAGGTACGTAGGTCGCACATCTCAGCGGTTATGTGATAGGGTTAAACAACACGTGCGGTCTAGCATACGCAACAAAACTGTTCCTCAACGAGAACAACCATCTCGCGCCTCAAAACCAAAAAGCTCGCTAAAACATGACTCTGCTATAGGTCAACATTTGCTCGACAACCCAGAGTGTGCTAAAGCCTACAGTGAGAATTGCTTCCGAATAATTGGCAGAGCAAGATCCACCTTTCACTTAGCTATTTTGGAATCTGTCTACATAAAGACCAGGGATCCCCAATTGTGTAGACAGAAGGAGTTCGTTTTCGCCTTAGGACTCTTGAAATAATCTTATTGGTCAGCTCACTGTATCGTGGGTGTTGATTGGTTTTCCCACACAATACCAATCATTCACCTCTTTTCTGATTGGCCTATTTCGATCCACATCTGGGTATATAAATCAGTTAGGTTTCTGTTTCGTTCTCTTTCTGACGTATTACTCTGTTGAGTGTCAGACGAAAAGCTTAAGTAGTTATCTATGTGTTCGTTTCATTATGGTTCTGATTTTTCTGGCTATATTGAAGTTCTGTACCATCCAAAGACTGGTATCTTATTCCTAAGTGACCCGACTGCCTTAATTATCACCTGCAGAACCGCTGTCTACAACAAAGGGTCTACAGTTATTGATGTTAATTTTGCGAAATTTCATTTACTACTTAAGATTGGCCCTGTAAAGGGCTTTCAAAAATTGCAAAGCCGATGATATTTCACGTCGTCTTGCGGGATATTGGGAAAAGTTTTCAATTAGCAATAATCGCGCCTCGGTTAGACCTCATAGACAACGATAATGCAACTGCGCAAGGCTAAATTATCAATATGTTGAGAAATGTCAGACTCTAAATTCAAAATTACAAGCACGCGGGAACAGCACTCTGTCATGCGCAGTAGGACGAAACAAAGATTAATTGAAGACTCTCATTATAACCTCTTAGTGCAGGTGTCACAAGTCCATATCTAAATCCACGGAGGGGGTATCTTATAGGGTTAAGTGATAGGGATGTGCCATTTTGAGAAAATAATTTGGGCCATAATTCCGGGTCATAAATTGAAAAAGGGGACCCATGATTCCGTGTCATAGAATATGTAAAAGAAACAACATTGCAGTAGCACTACATAATTTTATCTGAACAAGCCAGAATATTTCTACATAAAAGTCTCATAACCACACAATAGTGAGCTATTAGGTGAGCTATTATCAGACAATGAGCTATTAGGTGATATAACACGTCACCAGAATTATTCTTTGTATAGAATTTATGTCACTATATATTTCATGGTCTTTATTTTTTCTCAAAAATTCATACCTATCATTTCGGGTACAACCGACTATTAAGTGAAATAAAGACCCATAATTGTATTTGACTTTAGAAAGGTACCCCTAAAAATGGCACATCCCCGCTGCCTTATTAAGGTACCCCCCGAGTCTAAATCATTTATGAAGTCATGTGCCTTTTAAGTTGTCTCAGATTCACAGGGATGATAGCTATAGCTGAAAGAAACTCTAATATAACTAATTGGTTTCCTTGAAAACAAATTAAGAGGAATGGTAACTCGTTATCAATCAAGTATGAACCTCAGATAACTTTCGTTATGAAAACCAAAACTAAGACAATGGAAGGGGCTAATTAGATCATCTAAAACTGTTATCAATTGATTGGTAAAGGAATCATACTAGCAGATATGTAACCTCTACAAGTACGGGGCGTTCATGTGTCATCTAGTAAACCATTAATCGGTAATATCTATAATGAGAATCTTCAATGAATCTCTGTTTTCTTCTAGTGCGCATGACAGAGTGCTGTTCCCGCATGCTTATAATTTTCAATTTAGGGTCTGTCATTTCTCAACATATATATGATTTATCTTTGCGCAGTGGCATTATCGTAGCCTATGAGGTCTAACCGAGGCGCGATTATTGCTAATTGAAAACTTTTCCCTATACCCCGCAAGACGACGTGAAATATCGTCGGCTTTGCAATTTTTGAAAGCCCTTTACAGGGCTACTAATCAGTGATCAATGAAATTATTATCCTTGAAAAACTAAAAAAATACGGTAGGCTTTATATTGCAAGCAGCGATGCTGAAGCTTATAAATAGAAGTTTATACACTAATTGATAGAAAAGAGACAAGAAACTACTCATTCATCTCGACAAGCCTGTTTCGTGGTTTCCCACTCATCAGGAGATGTTTTACAACTAGAACATCTCCTGATGAGTGGGAAACCACGAAACAGGCTTGTCGAGATGAATGAGTAGTTTCTTGTCTCTTTTCTATAAATTAGTATATATTACGCTCTACTCTATGTATTGAGCACTCTCACGGAAAGCCGACATACAGACTTCGTAAATAGAAGTTTAAATAGATGTAATAATATCAATGATTTGTTATCAAGACATTAAAAAGTTGAAGATGAGAGTACAAGAGGTATGACTACCAGAAATAGTATTTAGTCCTGACTTTATTTTGCCTAATCAACCGATAAATAGTTTACTAGATGACACATGAACGCCCCGTACTTGTAGGGGTAACATATCCGCTAATATGATTAATTCACCAATTAATCGATAGCAGTTTAAGAATATTTTATTAACCAGTTTCATTGTCTTGGTTTTGGTTTTCATAACGAAAGAACAGCTGCCATACAGCATCGTAATGCGAGCTGGAAAGTTATTTGTTTTCTGGAAACCAATTAGTAATGTTAGAGTTTCTTTCTGCCCTAACTATCATCCCTTTGAATCTGTAACAACTTAAAAGGCATATGACTTCATAAATTATTTAGATATGGACTTGCGATATCTGCACTTAGAGGATATGGTCTGCACTTAGAGGATATGGTAAGAATCTTCAATGAATATTTGTTTCGTTCTACTGCGCATGACAGTGTAGCATTCCCTCATTTGTATTCTTTTCTAATTAGAGTCTGTCTTTTTCAAATCGGTTTAATAATTAGCTTTGCGCAGTGGCATTATCGTAGCCTATGAGGTCTAACCGAGGCGCGATTATTGCTAATTGAAAACTTTTCCCAATATCCCGCAAGACGACGTGAAATATCGTCGGCTTTGCAATTTTTTGAAAGCCCTTCACAGGGCCCACATACAATAATAAATTAACATTAATTTTCTAGAGAAATTACTGCAATACCGTAGGCCCTGTGTACCAAGCAACAAAGCTGAAGCTTACGATTAGATGTATAAATTGTTACAATGAATATAAATGGTCTGTTATCAAGATTATTAAATACTTGTTATGAAGTAGAGTTCCAGAGGTAAGACTGCTAGAAATAGTATTCTATCTTTTTGGTGAATCTGTCACAAGTCCGCTTGTTTGGAATTTTGTGATAGCTTTTGGAATTGAGACCATAGCCTACCTGGGAAATAAACTATGGCAGCTGTTACCCCAAGAATTAAAAATTCCGCAAATCTATACATTTTCCAAAAAACGTGTTAAATATTGGAAAGGTGAGAAATGCAACTGCATGCTCTGCAAGACATATGTCCTGCAAGTTTGCTTCCTTACAGCGTAGCTTATTAACTTTTTTGCATCCTTATATCCTTGTTTTCAACTTGTAAATATATTGTAAACTAAATTAGGTTTAGATTTTTTGCACTAATAGTTAAGGAGTAGGCCTTAATTAGCCGTAATCTGGCTATTTTAATTTCAATTTTATATATTTAGCCTACTATAAATAAATTATTGATGATGATGATAATGATGATGATGATGATGAAGTCCATATTCAGATTCAAAGGGATCATAACTAGAGCTGTAAGAAACTCTAATATAACTAATTGGTTTTTGGAAAAGAAGTAAAAAGGGAAAGTAACTCGTTATAAATCAAGCTTTATCAGGAATTTTGTATAACCTCAGATAACTATGCAGATCGCATCACAAATTTATATTCATAACATAATTCATACTTCTACTTTTACGCTACACCATCGTTATATACAAAATTAAACATACAGTATTTCACTTATGATTTCACAGTTGCCATTTTATTTATTACTGGAGGTGGGCCCTTTGCAGGGCTTTCAAAAATTGCTAAGCCGACGATATTTCACGTCGTCTTGCGGGATATTGGGAAAAGTTTTCAATTAGCAATAATCGCGCCTCGGTTAGACCTCATAGGCTACGATAATGCCACTGCGCAAAGATAATTGGTAAATCGATTTGAAATAGACAGAGTCTAATTAGAAAAGAATACAAATGAGGGAATGCTACACACTGTCATGCGCAGTAGAACAAAACAAATATTCATTGAAGATTCTCACCATATCCTCTAAGTGCAGATTTCACAAGTCCATATCTAAATCATTTATGAAGTCATGTGCCTTTTAAGTTGTTTCAGATTCAAAGGGATGATAGCTATAGCTGAAAGAAACTCTAACATTACTAATTGGTTTCCAGAAAACAAATAGCTTTCAGATCGCATTACGATGCTGTATAGCAGCTGTTGTTTCGTTATGAAAACCCAAACCAAGATAATGGAACTGAACTGGTTAATTAGATAATCTAAAACTGCTTTCAATTGATTGGTAAAATAATCACATTAGCAGACATGTAACCTCTACAAGTACCAGGCGCTCATGTCTCGTCTAGTAAACTATTTATCGGTTGATTAGACTAAATAAAGTCAGGATCAAATGCTATTTCTGGTAGTCTTACTCCCCGTACTCTTATCACCAGCAACAAACCATTTACATTCATTATATCAATTTAAACTTAGTGGCGTGACGCAGTTTAGGGCACCTTGGTTCAAAAATAAGGGCCCCAAGCCAAAGGGACCCCAAAATATTTTTCATTGTGTTTCACAGAACTCCATAGCCACATTTTATTCTACAATCCTTGACAAAAGGTATGAGACAGTGCTTGATTGCCACTCAATATATACTAATTGTCGAAGAAAGACCCCCATCCCCCCTAAACAATGTTGTTTCAGAGGTTGCTTTGGTGCGGAAATGCATCTGCAACATCCTCTGGTGACATCCAGACCTAGTATCAACATTGGTTTGTGGGAAGGGGGAGCTCCAACATCATCTTAGACCTTCTTAGCTCTATGTTTAAGATCATGCTAAAATCGCCATTGTATTTCAAGACCTTATGGCGAGGATTGTAGTTAAATGCATAATTTAAAAGAGAAGTTAAAATATGCCGGACGTTGGTTTGTTGAAGATGGTATCTTAGATGCAGATAGGTTCCCCTGGACGGTACAGCAAATATTGCATTAAAATACCTTTTCTGTTGAACAATGGTTGAAATGGTTTCTTTTGTATCAGGCTACGCTTTATCAAGTCAATAAGGTTATGTTGGAACAATGCTTAAGAGTCGTATGAGTTCATAATGTATTCATGGCTCATAGCATTGCATGGTGAGTTTGGTCACATAGGAATAACTTCCTCCAAAGATGCTTTAAAGTGAAATTAGGGATGGACAGTTTCTCTCGCAAGCTCGCTACACACAGAACAGATGTTGTAATCTCTGTTCCCATCCTATCCCTTTCTTTAATTATAGTTAGTAGTTGCAGTTCAGTATTAATTTATTAGGTATGTAATGTATTTATTGTATTTAAGTATTTAATGTAGTAGGGATGTTAAAGTATTAAGATGAGGAAAATCCCTAATCTTTTGTGTCTGCATGCATAATTACCAGGATCCCACTTGGTCTATTAAGAAGTGTTTGGTTTGGTCCGGGATAAATTTTAACCCCTTGCAGCTCACTCAGCTTTGTGGTCACTACACAAGGGCCTCACCGTGCTTATTCCTAAGGACCCGACTGCCTTAATTATCAACTGCAGAGTCGCTGTCTACAACAAAGGGTCTACAGTAATTGATGTTAATTTTGAGAAATTTCATTTATTACTGAGGATTGGCCCTGTAAAGGGCTTTCAAAAATTGCAAAGCCGACGATATTTCACGTCGTCTTGCGGGATATTGGGAAAAGTTTTCAATTAGCAATAATCGCGCCTCGGTTATACCTCATAGGCTACGATAATGCCACTGCGCAAAGCTAATTAGTAACTCGATTTGAAAAAAGACAGAGTCTAATTAGAAAAGTATACAAATGAGGGAATGCTACACTGTCATGCGCAGTAGAACGAAACAAATATTCATTGAAGATTCTCACCATATCCTCTAAGTGCAGACCATATCCTCTAAGTGCAGATATCACAAGTCCATATCTAAATCATTTATGAAGTCATGTGCCTTTTAAGTTGTTTCAGATTCAAAGGGATAATAGTTAGGGCAGAAAGAAACTCTAACATTACTAATTGGTTTCCAGAAAACAAATAACTTTCCAGCTCGCATTACGATGCTGTATGGCAGCTGTTCTTTCGTTTTGAAAACCATAACCAAGGCAATGAAACTGGTTAATAAAATTATCTTAAACTGCTATCGATTAATTGGTGAATTAATCATATTAGCAGATATTTAACCTCTATATATACCAGGCGTTCATGCCTCTTCATGAAAACCATTTATCGGTTGAATAGACAAATGAAGTCAGGATCAAACCCAATTTCTGGTAGTCTTACTCCCCGTATCCTTATCACCAGTAACAATTCATTTACAGTCATTATATCAATTTAAACTTAATCGCATAACGCAGTTAAGGGCACCTTGGTTGAAAAATAAGGGCCCCAAAGTCAATGGGGCTCCCAAATTTTTTTTCATTTCATTTCCCAAGGAAGAATTTAAACTCCACAAATATAGGTTTGAGTGTATAATTTTGAGGCTCTGCGTAAAATGAAAATATCCAGACGGTACTGTACGCAATATTTTCTCAAAAAGTTTCAAATGTAATACTCCTGGATTGGCGAAGAATGCATTACTTGTTTATAACAGATTTCACTAGCTTTCCTTTCGATTCTAAAAAGATCCACTAAGATGTCTTTCGTTACGAAAAAGACGTTTGTTTGATGATCACTGCTTTGCAATTTTAGATTTCTTTCATCTTTTGAGAATTGCAAATCTAGCCTTGTGTCTAACTTGCATCTTGATAATCAAAGAGTGAAGGAATCTTTTTAAAAACCACAAATTTCAATTTACAGATCCACAATACTGTATACAACTCCAATAAGCGACATAAAATCCACCTTAGAATAATAACTACCCATAAGCCAGATTTTATACCATCAGTTTCTCTTGCAAGCTCGCTACACACAGGACAGATGTTCTAATCTCTGTCCCCATCCTGTCCCTTTCTTTTTGTTTTTGAATTTACGGTTTGTTTTGCATGTATTTTGTCGGTAGGATTTCTACCTGATGTGTGCATTGACTCGGAAATTTGGCTATTTCGGGTTCAATCACCGAACGTGAAAGCTTAAATCACTATAGTGCAGGGATCCCAGTTGGTCTATTAAGAAGTGTTTAGTTTGGTCCAGGATAAATTTTAACCCCGTGCAGCTCACTCAGCTTTATGGTCACTACACAAGGGCCTCCCCGTGCTTATTCCTAAGGACCCGACTGCCTTAATTATCAACTGCAGAATCACTGTCTACAACAAAGGTTTTACAGTATTTGATTTGATGTTCATTTTGCAAAATTTCATTTACTACTGAGGATTGGCCCTGTGAAGGGCTTTCAAAAATTGCAAAGCCGACGGTATTTCACGTCGTCTTGCAGGATATTGGGAAAAGTTTTCAATTAGCAATAATCGCGCCTCGGTTAGACCTCATAGGCTACGATAATGCCACTGCGCAAAGCTAATTGGTAAATTGATTTGAAAAAAGACAGAGTCTAATTAGAAAAGTATACAAATGAGGGAATGCTACACACTGTCATGCGCAGTAGAACAAAACAAATATTCATTGAAGATTCTCATTATATCCTCTTAGTGCAGATGTCACAAGCACATATCTAAATCATTTATGAAGTCATGTGCCTTTTAAGTTGTTTCAGATTCAAAGGGATGATAGCTAGGGCAGAAAGAAACTCTAACATTACTAATTGGTTTCCAGAAAAACAAATAGCTTTCCAGATCGCATTACGATGCTGTATAGCAGCTGTTGTTTCGTTATGAAAACCAAAACCAAGACAATGGAACTGGTTAATTAGTTAATCTAAAAGTGCTATCGATTGATTGGTAAATTAATCATATTAGCAGATATTTAACCTCTACAAGTTCCAGGCGTTCATATCTTGTATAAACTATTTATCGGTTGATTAGACAAAGCAATATAAGGATTAAATACTATTTCTGGTAGTCTCGCTTCCCGTACCCTCATCACCAGCAACAAACCATTTACATTCATTATATCAATTTAAACTCAGTGGCGTAAAGCAGTTCAGGGCACCTTGGTTCAAAAATATGGGCCCCCAAGCCACAGGGACCCCGAATATTTTTTCATTGTGTTTCACAGTACCCCAAAGCCACATTTTATACCAGTTAAATGCATAATTGAAGTGAAGTTGAAATATACCAGACGTTGGTTGGTTACAGATGGTATCTTAGATGCAAATAGGTTCTCCTGGATGGTAAAGCAAATATCGTATTCAAATACATTTTCTGTTGAACAATGGTCGAAATGGTTTCTTTTGTATCAGGCTACGCTTTATCAAGTCAATAAGGTTATGTTGGAACAATGCTTAAGAGTCGTATGAGTTCATAATGTATTCATGGCTCATAGCATTGCATGGTGAGTTTGGTCACATAGGAATAACTTCCTCCAAAGATACTTTAAAGTGAAATTAGGGATGGACCGTTTCTCTTGCAAGCTCGCTACACACAAGACAGATGTTCTAATCTCTGTCCCATCCTGTCCCTTTCTTTTTGTTTTTGAATTTACGGTTTGTTTTGCATGTATTTTGTCGGTAGGCTTTCTACCTGATGTGTGCATTGACTCGGAAATTTGACTTTTTCGGGTTCAATCACCGACTGTAAAAGCGTAAATCACTGTAGTGCAGGCAAAACCGGGCCGGTGTACAACACGGCCGACTTTTTCTGCAGGCCATTATATTTAGTAGTTGCAATTCCGGATTGATTTATTAGGTATGTAATGTATTTATTGTATTTAAGTATTCAATGTAGTAGGGATGATGAAGTATAAAGATGAGCGAAATCCCTAATCTTGTATGTCTGCATGCATAATTACCAGGATGCCAATTGGTCTATTAATAAGTGTTTGGTTTGGTCCGGGATAAATTTTAACCCCGTACAGCTCACTCAGCTCTGTGTTCACCACACAAGGGCCTCATCGTATCTAATTCCTAAGGGACCCAACTGCCTTAATTATCAACTGAAGAACCGCTGTCTACAACAAAGGGTCTACAGTAATTGATGTTAATTTTGCAAAACTTCATTTATTACTGAGGATTGGCCCTGCTAAGGGCTTTCAAAAATTGCAAAGCCGACGATATCTCACGTCGTCTTGCGGGATATTGGGAAAAGTTTTCAATTAGCAATAATCGCGCCTCGGTTAGACCTCATAGGCTACGATAATGCCACTGCGCAAAGATAAATGATACATATGTTGAGAAATAACAGACTTCAAATTGATAATTATAACCACGTGGGGACAGCACTCTGTCATGCGCAGTGGAACAAAACAAAGAAGACTGTTATCATATCCTCTGGTAGCAGGAGTCACAATCTTATTTCGGATATCTTATTTTCAAGTCCCTTGAAATTCATTCCCAATGCAATGTTTTGCATGCATGGTTTTAAAAGTCATTAAATTTTGCCAATTGACGCCTTAAAATTTCTTTAGCTAACAAGGGTACATTTTTCTGACAGCAAATATCATAAATATGTGCAGTTCCTCTTTTTTATCCTGTTGTTAGATTGAGTAAAAGCTCCTTCGAGTTTTTTGAGGTTTGTGAAGCACAATTGATCTAATTTTAATCTTAATATGTGATAAAGGAAAGTAGGTTTTAAAGAAAGAGTTGAAAAGAACCATAATTTTGAGACTCAAAAGCTAAAATGAGTTTATTCATTTTCCAGACTAGGAAAGCATTACGTTGAAGATTTCCCTGTCAATCCAATATTGTCTAAACATGATAACTGGTTTTTTCTGATTGGATTAATCCACAGCAATTAATAGCAAAACTATTCAAGGCGCCTCAGAAATTACCAAGATGACCAAAATTCTATCAGTTGCTGAAAAAGAAGTTCAAACGTAACTGTTTAAAGGTAACCACTACAGTTAACTCGTAGCTAACTGGTAATTGTACTGGTAACTGGTACTTGCAACTGCTATTACTGAAATAGTAACTCCCGTAACTATAACTGTTTGAAGGTAACTGTAACTGTTAACTGGTAACTGAAAGTTAACTGGTAGCCAGCTGGTAACTGTACTGGTTACTGTTACCTGCAACTGCTATATTACTATAACAGTAACTGTTTTTTTACTTTAGCTGTTTGAAGGTAGCTGAAACTGTACTTATTACCGGTTAACTGAAAGTTAGATGGTACCTAACCGGGTACTGTACTTGTAACTGGTAACTGTAACTTTTATTACTGTAATAGTAACTGTTGTAACTATAACTGTTTAAAGGTATCTGCAACTGTTAACTGGTAACTGAAAGTTAACTGGTAGCTAACTGGTAATTTTACTGGTAACTGGTTACTGTAACTGCTATAACTGTAACAGTAACTGTTGTAACTATAGCTGTTTAAAGGTAACTGTAACTGTTAACTGGTAACTGAAAGTTAACTGGAAGCTAACTGTTGATTGTACTGGTAATTGGTAACTGTAACTGCTATAACTGTAACAGTAGCTGTTGTAACTATAACTGTTTAAAGGTAACTGTAACTGTAAACTGGTAACTGAAAATTAACTGGAAGCTAACTGGTAATTGTACTGGTAACTGGTTACTGTAACTGCTTTAACTGTAACAGTAACTGTTGTAACTTCAAGAAGTTAAAAGATCCTAAAAACGGAAGTTAATTCTATCCCATACAAATTCATATTCAAATATAGTTCATCTACTTAAATATTCTCTAATTCTTTATTTTTTATTAAACAAATGCTTTTAAAGAATTTAGAACTATGAGTTTTACAGTTTTAGTATTTCTAGATATTACTCAAAACTATATTGCAGGACATACTCTTTAAATGTACACAATTTATGGTCTTTGTCATTCCTAGCTTTGACTCTTAAATGATTTCTTGGCAGCCATATTGGAAGGACCAACAGTAAGCCCAAGCAATTGGCTTTAAAAATAGTACCATGGAACCAAAAGAATGCTAGCTCAAGTCTCTATTTTGAAAAAAGTGGACAAATGTTGTAGTAGGCCTAATGGCTTACCTGTTTTCGTTGGAATTCTCAATTTTGGGCAGTTGAGCACCGAGAGCTTGACAAGAATCTTGAGCAGAAGTCCAGGTTTTCATATCAGAAAAGTACTTGTAGCATTTCTTGACACCGTCTACTTTCAGGTAGTACCATCCAATGGGACACATTTCTGGAAACAGGGGAAAAGAAAAAGATTAAAAGTATATTACAATATATAGTTTTAGGATTATTACAATGAGCAGTGGACCAGGGCCTATTTAGCGTGCAGTATTACATACTTTGTGCAGTATTAAATTAAAAACGTGCAGTATTGTTTTTAAAAAAGTGCTATATTGAGCTCTTTGATTTGTTGACATATCTATTTCGAACATATAAGGACATTTATATTCAAATTTCTATACCAAAATAAAGTTTCCTCATCAGTACAGCTTACTTTGCAGTATCTCTTTTAAAGCGTTCAATCCATATTTGTTTTGCAGCTGTTTCGAACTTATTTTAGATGAGCAAGGCTTTGTTTTGTATTGATTTTGAATTCATTTAGAAATGTAATCACAAATGTGCAGCATAGAAAGTTTCTTAAATTAGGCCCTGCAGTAAACTAGAGATAACGTCTCATCACACTGTGCAAGTAGGTCATGGGTTCAAGTCCTGGCTGAGCTTTATAAAATACTTCAAAAATGGCACTCAATACTTCAGCAGACAAAGTTATAATAACAACAACAAAGTCATTCAATAGCTAATTATCAATTTTGATATACAGCGCGTATTGAATACGCTCCGTTTTCAGTGTGAACACCAAATACAGAGACATTTGAATACGACGGTATTCAGTCAATTTAAACTATCTGTCTAGAAATGGGATTAGAAGCATCGTATTTGCCTGGAGTAGTGTGAACATTTCATCGTATTCATAGCGTATTTGCTTGAAAACTGAGTAGTGTGAACAGGTACTGTTTTTCGTCTTCAAATACGGAGACAAACAAAAACGGAGCAGTGTGAATGAGGCCTTAGTCATAAGGCATGATGTGATTCTGTATTATTTTCATCAGTATCTGATGCAATAAGGATAAAACTGTAGAATTTCAAACAGAAATAGCAGGCTAGTCTTACTCGTAAGACTCCATTTTGAATACGGGAGCTTTTAACAACAAAAACAACAATAAATGTGAAACAACAACAGCAGAAAATCGACTCAATATTTAACAAAAAGGCCTGTCATTTTTTGATTCTAGATTATCTTGTAACTATGCTGAAAAAGTCTTTAAGGCATACTCACCTACACAAGACGATTTGCAATAAGATGATTGGCTTCTACTTTCCACCTCATTAGGCTGGCACTCTAAGAAATTGAAAAGAATCAAAACATGAACAAGATAAACTTGAATTACAGGGTTCACCAATAGTTTAAGTTTTGTTTTTAGTTATGATGTTATTTGGTAAAGATGTATAAGGTGAGGGTTCGAGACCTGTACTGACCAGTAGTTCCGATTTTGTTTGAAGTTATCAACTTTTAACCCTTACCATAATCTTCATGGCATGTACTGCTAATTTCGTGGGTTCAAGATCTACACTCACAAATAGTTTCAATTTCTTGTATTAGTATTGATGTAACTTGGTAAGATTTTGTAAGCCTTGAAAACCTTTAATGACAAGGCTAGTTATCTCAGTTGGAAGGTAACAGTGCTACCTATCAAAAGGGTGAGGGTTCGAGACCTACACTGGCCGATAGTTTTGATTTTTTCTTACGCTATCATATCTCAACCCTAACCCGGACTCTTATCATATTCTTCACTTGCAATGGATGCTAATGTCGTGGATTCAAGATCCACTCTTACCAATTAACTTTGATACTAGTTATCATGTGATTAGGTCATACTGTCAGTGCCTTTAAATCTTTAACTGAAATGGTTTGTTAGCTCAGTCGATAGAGGGTGATGCCTGTAATGTTAGGGTCATAAGTTCCGACACCCACATTAGCCCAAAATTTGATTTTGTTTAAAGTTATCATTTTATTCGGCGAGATTATCAAAATCAATAGTTTTATATCTTTGTATGATTGCAAAGATTCAAGAAGGCTTTACAGTAAAAACCGGCGACTAGACCCTTCATTTTTAGGAGTTAGCCTAAACAGGTTCTTAAATAAATTGTAGTTAACAGCAGTAATAATGCTTTTTAATGGTTGTTTTAGGAGGTCTTTGGACAATCCTTGAATACCATTATTATTGTCGGTGAAAATTAACAAACTTGAAACAAAAATTTTGTCATTTTAAACTTTAATAAAATACTTCAAAATGTTAAATTCTTAGGCTAACAGGTTCTTAATTTTTAGGTTCTTAGTTGTTTGTTTTTACTGTACTGTGTTTTTGAAATGCTTTAATCAGGATGCGAACCTACCATTACTGGTACATCGTAATGCAGCAACTAACAACTTTACTATTGCAGCCTTTAGTATCTTGATAGGGGACAGCATGGCATTTGTTTTTACATCCTTGCATGATCCAACTGAAGCAGGAAAACCAATCTTTTTTCATAGAATGCCATGACCAGGAATCTTACCTTTGGTTATTGGGTTCAAAGCGTAATACTAACCACTTTAAGGCTGCAACAGTTAGTTTGACCTACAACGATTTGATTTGATTTTCTAGAAATGTCAGTAGCTGGATCAAACATGCTAGGACCTCAGTTCTCTTTGTATTGATTTAGTGCATGCTACCATACCCCTAGTGCTGGAAATAAGCTCAGGCCTTTGCCAGACTAAACTGGTAAACAGTGACCGAACCGTAAGTACCCCAAAAGAGTACGTCCTGACATGAGATCAAAATCTCAGCCACATGATATCGATTAATAAAACAGAGTCTTAATTTTGTCTTACCTAACACATTCATCCAGAAGTCTGTTGTTTCTTTTATATCGTGAGTTTTGTTATAAACAATCGCTTCGTAGTATGCTGCGTCTTTCAACGTGACGTAGTCTATAAACAGCCTGCACAAAAAGAAACAAAGACAACCAATTAATAAGCAGGCTGACGTTAGGCTTTATACAAATTGATTCAGAATGTGCCACCACTGCAAATGTATCATGGATAGGTCAGAGAAACGCCTGTATCTTTAAAACTCTTAATTAAAACCTTTTTTCACAATATACACTAGCCTTCTTTATCACTGCACCACTAGATCCAAAATGAAAATGGCGTCTGGTCAAAACACAACATCTACGTGCAGTACTTATTAATCTAGCCTTCTTTAGTACTGCAGCATAGATTCAAAATGGCATAAGCAAAACAAAATCTCGTTTCAAAACTTTTCCCTTGATTTTACACTTAGTTCACCAGTCAGTTTATTTTTAAACATTGCTGAGTATCATGGCGTCAGCAAATTTCCTACATTTCCCACCAAAAACAATTATTTGTTTGAGAGCTGTCTAACTGGCCATTTTAGTTTCGGCAAGGTCACCAAAATAGTGTTTCTTGTACGCCATTTTGAATCTAGTGGTGCAATAAAAGAGAAAAAGCCCCAGTTTTCTTTAAAAGGCTGTTATGAAGTCATACCATAGTTCCTATTCTCCTCTCCTTATTTTGGTACGAAAACGACTACAAAGAAGGCACCAGCACCTGATATCTACCAATACCAAGGCATTTCCAAATTTTGCTTTTTAATCAACAAATTTGGTCTCACTTTACATGGTTTCCCGTAGAAAAAAGTACACCTATTTGGTCGAAAAGAATAAAGATGTAAAATTCTGAGTCTTCAAAGTAAAATGAATAGACTTCCTTTGTTTTACCTTACACATACGTGATTTGGATTCAATAATTAGTTCAGAGATTTTGTACCCGGGAGGGAAATCTATCAGCAGAACTCAGACCTAGAACCCTGGACTTGGCGAAGGTGATTAAATTCTGGCCAGTAGGAGGGATCAGGAATCTGCGTTATTTCCAATTAACTCGTTCACAAACTGGGTCATTGCTACTTCTTATTTAAGTGGAAACATTTTTAGAGGAGTTAATGCTATTTGGGATAAGCTGATTGGATTGAGAGTAATTCAGGGAAATAAGTCGTGAAAATGTAGATAATATCTGCGTTTGATTGCACTCATCCATCACAGGGAACTTTTTTAACATATTAAGTGCTGGGGGCGATTCCTCACTGGCCTCCACAACTGCCCCACTGGTGGAGCAATTTTGCCCCAGCACTTTGGTGCCCTTTTTATTTAGAGAAATTTGGTTACTCATAGACAGGGAATGTCTTGCAACTATTGAGCAAACTCCTGGTCCTTTGACTTTAAGCTTGATGTATACTTAATCGACCGTGGAGATCGAGTAAGACTTGGATACAATTTTGATTTTGATCAAAAGTGCTGACGTCAATAACTGTCATTTTAAGAACATATGTCGCTATAACTTATTCTCTGACGTGTAAAAATAGTGTAGTTATACAGCATTTATTCAGACTTCTCGAATGATGAATCATTTATTTGATTTTGACAAAATCTGAACAATTTCGTCATCGATTGAATGACGTCATAATTGAGCTGTTTTTTTGACTGACCGGAAGTTCCATTTTTAGAACTTATGTTTCTATAACGCTTTATGCGTATGTTTGACGTGTATATTTCGTAAATAATTATGTCTAGAAATATTGTTTTTAGGCATATTGTTTCCAAACATGAGAAGTGACGTAAAACGTGACATGCTCTAAAATCTATTTCTGTACAAAATAATTCCTTTTCAACTGCAAATTTGGAATCAGCGTAGTCGATTTAGGTACGACCGGTGAAAAAAACTGAGACAAATCAATTATAGAAATAGCTCAATTATGACGCCATAGGATCGATGACGTCATAAAAATTACTCACACTTTGTCAAAATCCAAAAAAATGATATATCAATCGAAAGGTCTTATCAAGTGCTGTCTAACTACAATATTTTCGAGATACACATCAAACATACGCATAAAGCGTTGTAGGGATTTAGTTCTAAAAATGGCACTTCCGGTCAAAATTGAAAATGTATCCAAGTCTTATTCGAATCTCCATGGTCGATTAAGCTTAAAATCTTAGGTTAGGCGCGTCTCGATTTTTGGATTACTAAAAGTTCAATTTCAAACCGTCAGCAGGCATCGGTTTATTAGTGAATAACGAAGTTTTTTTAAGAAAATATGGAAAATTTCAGTTCGCATATGTTAAAAACAATTAATTATTACGAATTCGTTTTGCTCTACTGTCTTTGTAAAACTATACAGAGGTCTTTTTGCAATGTTTTAGATAAGTAAATGAGTGTTTTTAAATGCCCTACCAGATGCCCCCACCCCACCCCCTATATTTGTACGTGAAGCGTTATTTGGCCTATTTTCTTGCGTGATTTCGTGATTTAGATATTTTTGGTGCGTGAATCCGTTATCAAAGAATCCTTCGTGGAACGTGATTGGTTGAAAATGTGGTCGTTATTCCTTGAAATAGAGTTTTCAAGTGCGTGATTGCTTGACGCGTTCTGGTCGTTAAAATTTCTTGCATAATTTCGGTCCTTGCCAAATTCCACTGTTCAAATACTTCTTCTTGCAGCTTTGAAGCCAAAGATTGAAAAGATCGTGAAAATTCTGTTTTAAGGTCCGTGATGGCGTGATAAACGAAAAATTGACGCGTGAATCCGTTATCCAGGGGTACTATGGGGGGGCCTCCTACCAGTGACAATGCTTACGAATCGCACTTCGAAATGGAACAGGAGCTTGCCAATATAAAGAATAAACCACTTCGACTATCAGCATAATTAGCTGGGTCGAGTTCTAGGGTGTAACCATTTCTATGAATCTATGCCCGTCATTACTCACCATCGTCTGGTGTCACCAGTTTTGTGCGAGTCTTTCTTCCAAGTAATCTCGACATCTTTCGAGGAATGTGAAGTTGTTGAGAAATATGATTTTGCGGTTAGGTTTACACATTCTCCAATCCTAACAGTGATGGCTGGTTCTTGGAAGTTGTAGGTGTTTGCTGGGGAAGAATGTTTCATCCATGAATCGAATCATGCGCAAAATTAGATATTAAATTTAGATATAGATTAGACTTTAACTTTATTAGGGAATCGCTAAACCTATGAATGTGTCTTTTCTGATATTCTTATTATTTCATTCAAAGTTAGTTGATGAAAATAAAACAACTGTATTTACAAAATTAGAAACAATCCAATTTAATAAGAAAAATACATTACTAAAAAAGGGCTAATGGGATGAGTTCTGAAACCCTATTGGTCGAGAGGCCAAATCTATTCTAAGGATATCCAGGCCCCATGTTTGTTTACCCTTTACTAACCATCAACCCTCAACTAATTCTAAAAGTTGATACCACGTTGGTAGAAGCTAGTTGCTTATAATTTTTGATATGAATCATATATCTCAAGGGTCATCAGTTGAAAAGAGGGGTGTCCATACCCCCCATTCCCCCTTCAAAACTAGATTATGGTTTTTCTTAAAAATAATTGGCAAAGTGAGGGATATTTGGTTTTCCAAATGATGATGATAGTGATTCATGAAAACATATTTCGTTAAAACTAACTACATACGTTTCATACGCCCCAGGAGAAGCAAAGCTTATCGAGCCTGGGGCGTTTACAACAAAACAAAGAACATTATAAAATTTAACAACTATTCTACAAGGTTAAATACAATTACAAGGTTAAATGGAATCAATAAAAAAAATGGCAAGGTACATGAGTGATATCTTTTAATCAAATTTTCCAATTATGAATTTATCTTCAACGAGGCCTCAATCTACGTATCGTATACTAGGCCTTAATATCTATAACGTATCATATCAGACACCTTCGTATTTTCTTTCATCGGACCTAGACTTGCTTCATATTCCCGAATTTCGATAGAGAATTTCCAATTCTAAACATACCACCCTTCACAGGATGTCAAGCTTATGGCTGATATTTAGTGCGCATTTATTTTTATTTGAAACTTTCTAAAACTCTAAAACTCTCTCAGTAAGCAAAACTCAACCATTTTGGATGGTGACGTAGGCGTGAGCGATTGTTTCCACTTACGCGCGAAAACTTTGAATCGGGAGACTGGGTAAGAGATTTTGGGTTTGAACTCTGAGAATTGGAACAATACCCGCCCACACAAACTGGCTCTCGAAACTAGATATGATGATGACATATAATCGATACTCGACTTAATTTTCTTGAAAATCTAACAAAAAACATCATCTACGTGTAGTATTATTTCGATTAAATATATAGACAGTGCTTGTGCTTCAAAGCACATTATTAACGCATTTTTGTATAAGAAACTCACATGTCTTCCCAACACTGACAGTTTCTTAGATTTTTCGAGCTTTAATTACTCATTGTCTAGTTTCATAAAAGTTTCTTAACTCAACACATTGGTTTGGATTGAACGATGCTGATGATATTTGTTTTAGAAGCAAGCACACCCTCATTTCATCAGTAAAATGCAAAAACACAACTAGCTTTATATTTAACGAGCAATATGGAATAGAAGTTTCTTAGCAAATATTTTTCCAGTACTTGGAGTTTCTTAAATCAACGGCCATTCGAGGGCCTGGGTTGCTAATAGCGAGTTTCTTAAAAAAGATACATACCGTTATCGAAGGCCTCGGTCTTTTATGGGCAAATAACTCCCTAAAATCTCGTGTAATTTTCCTAACACTACAAATCATCTTAGGAACTTCCTATGAATAGTTCTTATGTGAAATGTTCTTTAGAAATCCCCTTGTCCTTGAGAAAATCTCGAACGCTCTGAAAAAGAGCGATAAGACCCCTTGCCCCTTTCCTTCCGCGTGTCATGTCATGAGAGAAAAATTTTAAACCGTGAACAACACACAAATCACAGCATCTACACAGTATCATGTATATTATCATCATATTCATCAATGTTGATACTGATAAATATAAACCTAAAGGAAAATATCTAATCAACATAATAAAAGTAAATTTATTGATTAATACCAACCATTTAAATTATGGGTCTACCGTTTTTAACTTGCTTCCCCTCTTGCACTGGCCTACAACGATGATCTTTGGAACTTACAATGAATGGCGAACTTACCTAGAGCCTGCAGGAGAACGAACAAATCAACCAGTTGAATAAAACGATAAAAATTTTCCACTTTCATTAGGAACAAAGAGGTTATACCCTATTCATTTAGTTTATCAAAAGATAAGATGTTTAATTGAAAATCAATCTCTTCTAAGTCGCACATTTTCTAATTTCAATTCAAAGTCTTTGATGAAAAGCCACAAGTGAAGGACCATAGTTGACGGGGGGTTGCTGACATGGGGAGAGAAAATATTATGATACAGGGGAGGGGGGGGGAGATTATTAAATTAACATTTGGGTATACTCTTATTCTTCCAGGAAATATAAGATTCAGAATTTCCCTTATCATTTCTAACGTTAACTTCATAATCATGAAATAAATTGAACATTTTGTCGACTCTGTTCCGAACCTATCCTTACACAATCATCCTAGTAGTCCCCCGGGTAAAGTTTAATGGCCTCTTCACCAACTGGGAATAAGGAACAAAACAGCATGAGAAGCTGCCACTCAAATATTTTCGTGACAGACAATTGATAATTAACAGCGGGTATAAATATTTTGCAGCAATGTTTAACTTTCTGGATTAATTTAGGCCTGCAATGTAAAATATTTGCAGTGCAAGGGCTTAAAGCATACATGCAATTTATAGTGCATTGTTTTGTGAAGCACATTGTTTATTAGACACCTGTACAACCATTAATTGTTGTGATTTGTCATTATTTTGTTCGCCCATTCTTTAATCCTAGAATCATTGAAACTGAAGGGCATTTTCTGCTTCTCATAGTAGCTTAAATTTTTGCTGGGAAGGGAGTGGAGGGGGGGCACTTACACTTAGTAAATTGGATAGGTAATGGTGGGAGCATCAAAAAGGGGACCTAATAAATTCCTCTACACAGCTCTACACTTTGCCTATCAAAGAAAATTTTTGTTCTTGAGAAATGAAAAAAAGGTTTTTTCATTTAGCATTAGTAAATTGTAGCTCAAAATGCCCCAAAGCTACACCAAAAGAAGGAAAATCATAAAAATCACGGGTCAACTTTATTCAAATTTTAGTGGAATCACCACCCAGTTGCGCGGAATGGTCCACTCCCACTTATGATAGGCTTCTCAATATTTACCTATCTATATCAACAAGGAAGGGGTGTTGCTAGCCCTCAAAGAGTAAGGTGAACAAAACAAGAGAGTATAAAGCCGGCTAGAAGGTCCTGTGTCACCAGATCGGTCAGTGACCCATTGCTGATTGCATACTAAAGAATCCTAGTGGGGTACAGGGGTGGATCCCCCAGAAGCTTTTGTAATTTGGTAATATCTACCAAAACAAACCCAGATTGCCAGTTGCATGCTCTTTTGTTTATTGTCAATCAGCTTTTTTGCTGTCAGTTGCATGCTGCACATTGATTCTTATATTCCCATTGTTATTTTCAACAGGATTTTCTTGTTATAATAATTGTTCAGAATTTCAGGTTGCTAGGCAAATTCGAAACATAACAAAACATAATAACTACTTAAGCATTGCCAGTGACAGTCACAAGAATAGCACGGCAGAAAGGGATAAAATAAAATCTAATGAATAATTATGTACCAAGAAGAAAGAAAGACAATGATGAAACTCAAAATTGGTTACCAACATTTATCAAAAGTAAAAGAATCTATAAAACAACAATCTTTAGACATTCAACCAATTTTAAGCTCGTCCAATACTTCTGCAATATGATCCCCTTCTTCCTTACATTTTTCTTCTTCCTTTGCTATTTCTTCGATAGTTGCGGCAATGGGTTCTTCCATAGGCAAATTACTCAGATCCCTTCTCATTGCATACGCATCTTCTCCATCAGCATAATACTTAGGCTCAATCTCATGGATATTAAACTTCAACGAAGTTCCGTAGAGTTTCAACGCAGCCCTGTTACTTTTCCTCACATGTAAAGAAACATATTTTGCTGCAAAATTCTCTACCATAGCCCTGGCTGCTTGATCCATCAGCTTCCTGGCAAGGCCAAGCCTTCGATGAGATCGTTTCACAGCTAATGATGTGATGTGTCCATGAACGATCTCGTCTGGTTCTTCTTCCATCTTAGCCAACACATACCCCACTATCTTTCCACCTTCGTCCTCTGCTACATAGGAGAGTTGAGGCCAAGATAAACCGTGGTATAGGTAGTATTTCATTTGATAGTTTTCAGGGAGACATAGCAGATTGCAATGCTGCATGTTCATGAGGTCTTGGGGAGTGGCACATCTGATATTCATTGCAGTACTGTTATATATGCACCAGAAAATATCTGGAAAATAAGTTTGATAAAAAGCGTTGATCAGAAACAGATGGTGAGTGGAGAAACAGTCAGGTTCACACCCTGTAGATGAAAATTTTTGATATGCTGATTTGAGAACAGTTCATAAAAGGCATGAAAAACATCTATTGCGGAACTTCCATCTCCTTCTAATTGTGCTTTGGCAGACAACACAAATCTAGTGTCATCTGTAAATGAAAGTCTTAGTCAGGCAGTCAGTCAGTCAGCATGAAATTTTCTCAATTTTTTCAAAATTAGTGAGCAGGCCTAAATTTGAAAAAATTGTTTTTTGCTACTCAGCAAGCACTCAATCAGCATGTCTTCAGATTCAGACTACTGAAGTGAGCATTTTCGGAACAACCTTCACCTCCAAGCTTGTTTTAGGTCTAACACCTGCGCAGGTGTCTTAACTTATATATACAAAAAAGGTGGAATGAAATTAAAAAAAAGCTTTGAGGTAAAATATCAATTATTGCTTCAACCTTTGGTAAATCTCACCAAACAGGAATACTCTTCCAAGTTTCTGTGGCTGTCCGTCTTCTTCACAAATCAAGCCAGGCCTATTTTTCGTAAAGGAATAAGAAAATCCGAATCGAGGCTATATCAAAATGGGCGAGGCTATATCAAAATACGAAAGAACAACAACAACAACATAGACAAGAGAAAAGGAAGAAAGAGAAACGAAAATAAAGTAACAAGAAAAAATTAAGAGGAAGTGTAGAGGGCAAAGACTAGAGGCAGCTGAAACTTCACTTTTCACTTCAGGTATAGAATTTTCAAGTACCTTAAAACTAAAACAATAGATTAGATAGTTGCAGTTGGTTACTACTTGCTGATTTTGGTCTTTATTTTGGGGCTGGGGGGTCACCCACCCCTAAAATAAAGACCAAAATCAGCAAGTATTACGTGGGTCGCCCTCCCTGGGCTGCTTTTGGAGAGTGCTTTTAGTCAGGTTCAAAAGTATACTGCTATTTCACCAACATAGTATACTCAGTGGCGTTCCGTCCGGGTATTCAGGGTATTCAGAGAATACCCTAGCGTTTTCACACAAAAGATAACTTTTATGCTATAAATTTCTTATGCAGATCATTTCGTTTTATAGATATAATAAAACATTTATTGCTTTTCATTCTTTTAAAAAACATATTCATAAAATTTATGAAGTCATTGCCATCAAATAAGTTTTCCTTAAGCGCTCGCAAACCCATCTCGTCCTCTCGTGTTGTGCAGTTACTCTGCAAACAAAGGGCTTTAGGTTACGGCCAGTATGCGGCTTTTTGATTGTTGGTTATTGTGGTTGATACTGCGGCCCCAGCAGAATATTTGTTGACCTCACTCTTAGCACCTGCTTTTAGAGCGGGCAGATACTTTTCTAAGCTTGTGACCTAAGTTCCCCGAAGGGAACCTTAAAGCACCTTTAGCCAATCAAAATCCATGTTGGCAAAATCACTGAAGCGGCAAGTCCTATAGGTTTGTACTGGCAAAAGACGCACATCAAGATCCTGCGTCCATCAGGTCGAATTTCGTTTTTGAAATTGGCGCGGTAAGACCCGTACACGCAATTTCCTTTTCTTTGTTATTTAACTCTCACACTGTATTGGTAAATACCTTCAAGTTAACGAGGCGCGTTTTCCATATCGATTTTACGACACAAACAAATCGAATAAAGGGAAGAAACAAATTTGTCAAATAGTCTTAGCAAGAAAGAAAGGAAGCTTTTAGAATCTTAATGTTGATGTTGCAAAAGACAGAAAGCAACCAGCTTGAAGTTAAGTGAAGAATATTTTATATCTTACTCTTGTTGTTGTGAGCTGTAAGGGCCTATGAGGCCACACTGAGAGGCCTGCAATCTTCTCACTCTTTGTCGAAGCATCCATTCTATAGGTGATAGTTACTAATTCATAATTTTATAAGAATATCATTTTTTCTGTTTAGATGGTCCTTACAGTGTCAATCTGATGTGTATGGGTTTGTGTTTGGGATATTGATCCTACTTTTAGTGTGATATTACAGTGATATTATGTTTTAAATGAAGTTTTATTTGCATAAATTTACTACTTCTTATTTTGTAACATTTAAGCTAAAGTAAAGCAGCGAAAATCAACTAATTTGATATCTGTTAAATTCTATTAGGGCGTGGCCCAGCCCCTCTTAGATTTTTTGGGTGTGGTCAGAAAAATTATCCACAGAATACCCTGTCTTTGAACTCACGGAACGCCACTGAGTATACTACGATATTCATTAGGATGTATTGATGCTTAATCAAGTTGTGCGGGAGGAGCTTGTGTCTCCACTGAAACTATTTCTCGAGATGATTTACAAGAAAGAACATTAATCTAGTTCTCCTAGGACTTGAGCTCTAACTCTAAATCGGTACTCTAGTTCAACAATGTCCTGCCATATCACTCACACAAATTGCACCACCACTCCAGAGGTGCAAACTCTCCTGGTGAAACCAGTTTGAACCTTTCAGGATCAAAGTAACGGCCAATTTAAAAACAATTGAAGGCAGCAAAGATCAAAGAATCCTACAATTTCACACGGAGGAAGTTGGGAGGTCTGCCGCTCACCAATTACCTAGACAAACATATACGGGATCTTTTACTTAAAACTTCATACTTCAAATTATTTTTAGTAATAAATTGTTAATAAAATATACAGAAAAGTGGGTAGTTAATTAGCTGAAGGACACAGGAAAAACACTGGACCTTACACCTACACCGGACCAGTGATTGGGGGAACTCTATTGTTTTTCCAAATCCTACTTCTTCTTAAGGCTCTATTTCTTTATGACAGATATGAGTTTCCCTTTCTTTGTTTTCTTTTAGAGTTATGCAGTTCTGGAAAGGGACCATATAGAGCAAAGAGATGTTATCACAGTTCTTTATTCTATCTTCACGTGGGGACACATTGATATTTAGAGATTGTATCTTTTCCAGTTGTGTTAATAGCTATTTGTTACTCTCTGTTTACAGTTGCAATTAAATGTGCTTAATATAATTTCCCTTTCTTGTTTTGTTAGGGGAAAGTGGCCCACCAGTTCTTTTATATATCCCACAGAGCTTGACTACAAAAAGAATTTGTGAGATTTATTTTAAATTAGGGAATCTGGATCCTATAGGAACTAGGGTTTATTACCATGTTTTTGTAGGAGAAATATGGCATCATCTTTCTTTCCCAATACAAGGGGTAATCTTATGGTTAGATGATTTAGCTTAGCGAAATATAAATTTTAAGTTTTCAGTTTCTTAACTATGTTTAGTCCGTGGCGATGTGGTCAAAGGGACAGCTGAGATATTTTTTCGCAAACTCAGTTCACAAAGAGAAGACCAAGCCACACCGATATTTGTAAGTTCTTGCATCATCCTCTCTTTTTTTAACCAACTATCAGGCTGATCAATGCATCCTTTGGTTCAATTGGAAAAATAGAACCATGCTTCATTCATTTTTGAACTTTATTATGCATTTTCATAAAAGCCAGAGTGCCAAAAAATATTTCATTAGTTAAAATATATATTCATCTCATGGATCAATGCTGATATCTGCTGCAGTATAGCTGAAAAAACATATTTGGGGATTTCCTTGTAGAACACTTTATTGCATGAAAAATAATTATTGGGTTTTTTTATGAATTGCCATTTGAATTGCCATTTAGATTGCCATATGAATTTTTATGAATTGCCCTACCTTTTTCAAAATATTGCCCTGATTATGGAAAATTTTGCCCTTGTTTATGGGTCTACCTTTTAGATTGTCTAAGGCACATGTGTACCAAGTCGTTTATCAGAATTACCACCCCCTCAACTAGTGCCCATTGCTCTTTCTGCTCAGTTCCAATCATTCAGCCCTTTTCTAATCGGCCTGATATTCTTAATTCGCAGAACATTGAGAATATTCAGTTTATATTCATAAAGAAGTTTGGACTCTACTTTGTCACAACAACGAAGTTCAATATCAGCTCCACATATGTCATTGAGCTCTTGAACAGGTATGGCATTATAGAAGTTTTTAAGGACAGATTTCGTTTACGCTCGCTGCTGCAAAACGCTTTCGTTTGTCGAAAATACATTCGTTTTCACTAAAATAACGAGAAAGGTTGACGATGAACCGGCTGGTGAAAATCCTTCACTCGTACCACGTGATTTTGTATAATAATAGAGTCTATCTACGTCAATAGGCCGAATTTCCTGAAAAAAATATTTTCATTTTTTTTCGGAGATGGTCACCCTTAAGAGGCTATAGCAAGCAGCAACAACAAATTTTGAAAAAAAACTATGCGATGCCTCGAGACTCATCCCTAACTATCAATTCCAGCAAAAATCAATTTCTATGGGTTGAGAGGGTTTCAAAATTGAATATAATTCATTAAGACAGTCTTGAGTCTTGAGACTCGTCAAGAATTGCAGACCATCTGATTAATATGTGATTTACAAGAACAGACAAATGAAGCTCACTAAAACTATCTCAGTTTGTTAAGTTAGGCTATCCAAGTCTCTTGACCAAGGGAAAAGGGAAGGAGAAAGACTTCAAGAACTAGAACACTAGTAATTCAAATATTGCAAAAGTAATTCAATACCGAGAACTTTCATATATGCATGTTTAATACCCAAAGTGAGTAAGTTTCAATTCACCAAAAAAAGAGATAGACCTAAGCATAAAAGGACTAGAAAGCGTAGGTTGGAAGATTGGAAGTTTCTTTTTCAAATCGATAGTAGAAACATATGTCATGTATTTTGCTTTGTTGAGCCTAAAGAATTTCTGATGGTCCAAAACTTTATCACTCCCCTTATTTTGTAAGCCTCCATCTTATCTTTAATTATGACCTTTGGATTAAGGTCAAATATGTTAATAGAAAATCTTAAAGCTTCTTGTTTTCTTCTTTCTCAAAACAAAGTAAACTTATGTGGAATTCCCCTACCTTTATCTTCTAGAATTGCAGGTATATGTAAAGATTATTGCGGGATTTTGAATGAAGAATCCATTCGATGCAATTTCACGTTAATTTATGAAATTATAGATGAAGTACTGGTGAGTCTCTTAGGGCCTTATTTTTCTTTTTGAGCCTATCTCTGTGCATATCGCTCCGCCCATGGCATCGAGCACTCTTTATCTAGCATTGACAAACGAAACGTTCATCTGAAACTAAATGACTGCATATCATAAGTTTTGTGGATTGGTTTATACTCTTTGTGATGGTTATGGTTATGGTTATGGTTATGGCTAGCTTTGTTTCCAGCAGGGGCATAGTAGCCTGTACTATACCATGTCTTATAGTAGCATATAGTAACAACGAAGATATGTTACTTGTTTGAGCCTACCTCTGTGCATATCACTCTACCCATTGCATTGAGCACTCTTTATCTAGCATAGACAAACGAACCCTAGTAATGTAACTATAGTCTAATGATTTATCAATATTTTGAGTCTCATTTGGGCTGTTTTATTTCAGGACTATGGCTATCCGCAAACAACTTCCACGGAGAGACTCAAGTCATTCATATTCAATGACGTCCATCTTATAGATGATGCTGACAATTTTTCAAACCAAGCCACTGGCCCTAATATTGTGAGTTTGAGTTGTCACTTTTACGTTATCTGCAATCAGTGCCTATAGCAGCGGGAAAAAAGAGGCTTCACTTTACTCCATTCTGAAATCATAACACAAGAAAAAACCAAAATGTTACTTAACATTTCCAGAAATACATGGTAGCTACACGGAAACCGGGGTTAAGGCATAATGACGATACAGTTATTTGCATTTTCATATTCTATTTTTAAGTCGAGATGATTTAGCTATAAGTGAGAATTAAACAGGAACTGAGTAGGACTCGAACCCACAACCACTGCATTGTTTAGTCACTACTCTGTCAGCTGAGTATCGGAACAGTAGTTTCCCCGTGTTAATTGAAGCTGATGGACAAATTTCTGTTTTTTCCCCAAAGTCAAAGCGTTTTGTAATTATGCATATTTTTCTTGAGAATAATCATTTTCTTAAGAATGCTTATTTTTTTTTTAGAATGATCATTTTTTTAAATGCTTATTTTTCTAGAGAATATTTATTTTTTTTGAGAATGCTTGTTATTCTTAAAAATGCTTATTATTCTTTAAAATACTTATTTTTCTTGAGAATGTTTATTTTTCTTTAGAATGCTTATTTTTCTTTAGAATGCTTATTTCTTTGCAGTTTGGAAATGAGAAACTTACTCTGCCAAGCTCTGCTTCAAATTTGCCAGTTCAAGCGAGCTCAAAGGTACAACTGATATAATTTTTGTTTCCATTTGGAAAGATAGAAGGAATAGGCCATGGAATCTCTGCTTGTACTTGCAATGTCTTGTTTCGAAATTCATTTTGCTGCTTTCAGGCTTGGTCTGATATAAATGGCTTTCAAAACAGTTTTCTATGCAACTTACTTAATTGTGAAAAATCTAGAAATAAAAGCTTTCAATCATTTAACCACGCAGCCAATTTCAAATTTTTTCGATGTATTTTGACATTGATAATTTTGATTATCATGACATTGATAATTTTCAGTAATATTTTCCTTATATCTTTTCAGAAAGGTGGAAGAAAGAATGAGGTATTCATCGACGTGCTGGAGCGATTGACTGCATTGTTTGCATCAGATGTAAGTATATCCATACTGTTTGTGACAAAGAAGGCGCATAATCTCAAATGGGTTATATGAAATCTGGTATTAAGCTGTTTGCTAATGTTTTATGTTTAAAGATATTTACTTCGGAACAATAAGAGAATTGAAAACGTATGAAATTTATCGAAATCATCCCAATGCATCGACGAAAGCTGCCAAAATGCACGGTACACGATTTATATAGATAATCAACGAAATCCCTCGTAAAGGTTGTCTATTGTAATGACAGCCAGTTCACTTTTTTGTCTTGCAATATCTACAAGATCAAATACAGGCAGTCACACAATTTTACGAGAAGTAATTCATGAGTTTCTTTATATCTTTTGAAAATTTTGAAAATGATTAATTAATAGAGACCTTGATAACTAATAAAGATTCAATTGAGTTTCTTATATTGCTTGTTTTATGTTGTATTCCTTTTTTCTTGGCTGCAGTTTTTACAAGATGAAATTAGTACGTTAAGGTGATTCTTTAGCAGTACTTGCACGATCTTATTTTGATTATTTTGATGCAACTCCACTAAATCTCAGTAAAGGGTGTAGATAGTTTGCTGTAAATACTGGATTCAAAATGAGTTCAGCAATTTGGTTCGAACCAATCAAGATCTTCTATTCACTCGAATTTATCTTTGTAGGGAAAGTTAATTCGGTCTGAGATTGATGGCTCTATTCAGGTGAAAAGTTTTCTTGCTGGAAATCCAGGTAAATCAAACTCTGAAGATACTAATTGTATTGAATGATATTGAAGACAAACAATCAATATATGAAATAGATCATTTGCAGAACAAGATGAGAACTATGATGAGTATAAATCCAAGTATAGAAATATGAGGTGTAAACACGAAGATGAACGCTTAGGCTAGCTCCTACAAATGCTGGTTCTTAGTTGCAGGTTTTTACTGTAAGCAGATTAAAGTGTTTCCATATCTTAGCCTATTGATTCTTTATGCATTCGTCGATTTTTCCTTATCATCACTTGCTTGTATCGATAACTTATTTTCATGTCATTTTTCAACTTGGATGCGAGCTGTTTTCTGCTTCTTCTTATTCTTACTCCTTATCTTCTTAGAAATCAGAATTGGATTAAGTGCAGATGCATCCATCCAGAAAGGTATGTAGAGATGGTATTAATGCAACTTTTATCTTTTACAGAACTTCAATTTAGTTGGTGCGGTATGATTCACGACAGATCAGACTTGCAATTAACCTCTAGAGGATATTCAATACAGTCGAGGGAAACCAAGAGTACGTTGGGTATTACCTCCATAGTGCTTATAGTTTCCCTCCACAGTGCTGAATATCCTCCAAATTACTGATAATTTCTCCAAAAGTACGGATGGTATCCCTTCACAGTACTAAAAATCCTCCACAGTACTAGATGGTATCTTTCCACTGTACTAATGGTATTCGCCACAGTACTGAACACCCTCCACACTATTGAACGCCCTTCATAGTACTGCACAGACGTTTCTCGTGGTGGTCTAATGTATAGGATGAACGATGTAGTGCCAACGAAATCATTACTTATTTCATTCCACACCAAATCAAATATTTGCAAAAGTAAAAGTCATAAGGTAAACCAATGACTCTTGTTTCTTCCTATAACCATCCTACATTTGCTGATAGAAAATTAATGTTTGTTGTTTTTTGCAGCAGGGTATGACAGACTACGTTTCGATGACTACTGCTTGCATGACAATGTCGATGCTGAAGTATTCGAACAAACCGACTCTCTGAATATCCAGCCCCCTGATGGCGAGGTAAGAAGGCATTTATGCCCAGGATCGTCCAACTTTTTTATTGACGAATCTTATGGTTTCAAATTTTCAACACATTTTGAATTATCAATTATTGGTACGGAACTTCAGGGTAAAAGGGAAAATCAGAAACATAGCGAAACATAATAGATACTAAGCTTTAGCTTAAAAATGTTGAATTAATGTGTCCTAATTTCGAATCCAACTATAAAACGAAATTTCAAAGGGTGATACTTTTAATTGGACTTAGTGAATTGAAGGGTATGGGGTATTTCTATGGTGGGGGTGAAGATAGAGAGCCACATGGGAAAAACATTCTAACATTTTTTCCTTTTAATCATATTTCTTATCTGATGGCTGGCCTATTGATTTTCACAATATTAATGAAGTATTTTTTAGTTTACAGCAATGAGTTATCGTTTGTCTGGGGAAACCAAAAAACCCTTGCCGTTTCGGCTGCAACCTTACATCACTGAAGATGACAACGGAAAGTAAGTCATTAGATTTCGATTAACTCTATTCATGATAACCCCATTATAGCTAGACGTGCCAACAAGAGTCCTTGGTTAGATCAGTATGTCGCCAGATGATTGAGCAATCATGAAATAGGCTTGTTGATATGCTGTGTTTTGACTCTTCACTTACGTATGTTTTCTGTGACGTAATTATTTTGCTCTACACTTCATGTGTCGAGCACTGTTTAACGGAAGCCAAACCAAAAACTTTGAAGTTCTTAGTCATTAGTCTAACTTTATGCCACTCAGAGTTAAAAACGTGAGGGGATGTTGGGATTTCCTATCTCTTCTCTAATGATTTCTGTACGGCCCCTGTTGCTTAGTTTTGGAGTACTTATTCATTTCAAGGTAATTCAATTATAAGTATGATATTATTAAGCTCAGGTTTCTATAAAAGTTAAAAAAAACCTTTAGAAATGTCATTCATGCAACCTTTCCTCAGCACTTTCAAACTGATATTCAGCATTGCACTGTATTGAGTGTGTGGTTATTTTTAAGTAACACGTAGTAGTAGTATAGCCAATTGGTAGAATACTCGCCATTTCATCGTGGGTTCAATACCTGGCCTATTAATCATACCAAGAACTTGGAAAATGGCACACAAAATGCTCTCAGCTAAACACGCATAAAGAGATAGATCAAGGTCAAGTCTCTGTAAAGCTAGGGATAAGACTCGTGCCAACAACTGAAAGGATCACAGAAAATTAAAGATGAGCCTGCGGGTCTACGGTCGGCCAAATTACTTAACTAGCTTATTACGAACTTAAGATGTAACTGTCAAGGTCGCTATTTTCTTTCCTTCCTGGGAGCTAAAAGCTCTACGCAGTTAGTGCGTTTTACTCAATGGCCAGCACTAATTCATTACAATACATCGTCTACAATACATTCTTGTGACATTTATTCGTTACAATACATCGTACATTTTCATTCATCTCTTTATTCTTCCATTTTCATCTGATTTCGATTTATTTTCAGATTTATCAAACTGCAAGTTGAGCTTTTCTGTGATCTTCCTCACTCAAAGTTAGTTTATAAGCTTTTACCAATATTGAAACATGTAATAAAACATGTCTTGCAATGCGGTGTAAGGGTATAACGGCCTAAAAAAAGATTTTCGCTGAAAGAAGCTCAAATGGACCTCCTAGAGTTTTCCCCATATTAAGCAATACTATCAGCCTCTCAGGAAAAAGGTCGTCCCAAATTAGTTCCCAAAAAAGCTCCCAAATATTGTTATGAACTAAAGATTAGAATGATCACGAAACTTTCTAAGAGTAAGAGTATGCCAACATGATATGTATTGAAATATTCATCATATGACTTGAAATGGAGGAACAAATACAAATCAGAGTGGCTCCATTCACGAGCATCACCTTTTCAAGAATGATTCACATATCCAAGGAAATAAACACTAATGCTTGAATCTGTTGAGTTCTATTTCGTTGATTCTCCACTTTGATATCTTTTCTTATTTTCTACAGCGCAGCAAGTAACATTTTATTACGGATTCCAGTACCGAGGTCCACTATCAGGTGATTTAAAATGTCATCTCTGATAATTACTTATTTGTTTAACAACTTTTGTCTGAATGGAAGGTTTACAGCCCAGAGACATATTTGCGAAATAAGACTGCATCTATATAAATGATTCGTTTTCATTAACACCAATCAATTTTATGTTTATCTTCTGTAAACAACATCATCTGAACATGAGCTCATGATTGAGTCATAAAACTTAACTAACAGTCCAACAGATAATTTGACATGTACAAAAGTAATTGAGTTATTAAGATCTTGTTCTCCCGGCTTGAAACTGCTCTTTTTCCCGTGAATATCATTGTAAATTACCGGTTTATACTCTAATCACGAAATGATTGAAGTGATGAAAAAATACAGTGTGCACAAGAAAGAGTGCATAATATTTGACGAGCTGTGTAAATTGTGGTATCTAATCAATTTGAAAGATTCAAGCTGCTATTTATTTTGGAATTAGCTGAATTATTTGAAATTTATTTTTCAGATTTGTCAAGATTCAATAATTTGCATAGAAACGATTTTGAAAGCCCCTTTTTTACACCAAGCCTAGAAGTATGAACATTGATGTTATATATATCAATTATTCATCAAGAATGTTTTATATTTCTAGTGTGTCCCATGATGTCTCAACCGGATCAAAAACTGCTGAATTCAGAATGAAAGAAAAGATTGTTTATTGGGGTATAAAGAAAATGTTTGGGGGAAAAACACATCTGGCAAAATTAAAGGTAAACGCCAAGGAGCAGTTTTTTCAAATCTCGAGAGTAGATTTAACGAAAAAATTACACCGTTATAATTGCAGGGTCAAATCACTTCAATGAAGTGTACGAGATTTTTTGAGATTTTTTAAGATTTCTAAGATTTACAAAGATTTTTCAGATTATTAGGCCAAATTTATAAAGATTTGTTAGTTTTTCTAAAGTTTTTTTTAGTTTTTTCTAGATTTTCAGATTTTAGAAAATTTTTAAAGATTTTAAAGATTTTTAGCATAAAATTGTTCGAGATTATTTTGAGTGATTTGCCCCTCGGTGTAAATCAGTTGTAGCATTAGTCCAGATTGGATGCAGTCCGGTAGATGTGAGTCTGGTAGTTTTTAGTTGTTTAAATCATATTTTCATCATAGAATGATTATAATGATAGCCTTCGCTGAAAGTTGGAAGGATCAATACGAAACACTTTTAGGATAACTAGCTAGTGTCTAAAGAACCTCGAAAATATCATACTTCAGTCAAATGTTTCACGTCTTTTACCATCTTTATGAAACTATGAAAGCCATTGGCAATTTGATATAAGGCGCCTTTACTGCTTCCCAGATGGCAAAATAGGAGATAGGCGTACTCTTCCTGAACCATCGGTCTGGAGAGAAACGTCTGTGCAGTACTGTGAAGGATGCCTCAGTTCTGTGGGGGATACCATCAAAACTGTGGAAGGACACTATTAGTACATTGGATGGTGTTCAATACTGTAAGGGATACCATACCATCAGTACTGTTTATAATGTCCAGTACTATGAAGGAACTCAATTAGTACTGTTAGGGGATACCATTAGTACTGTGGGAGGACACTTTATGTACATTGGAAGGTGTTCACTTCTGGGGGGATACCATAAGTACTGTAGGGGATACCATACTATCAGTATTGTTGAGAATGTCCAGTACTGTGGAGGGATACCATCAGTGCTGTGAAGAATGTTCAGTACTATTGAGAGATATCATTAGTACTCTGGGGAGATGCCATCAGTAATGTGGGATACCATCAGTGCTGTGGAGGGGCACCATCAGTATTCTTAGGGGATAGCATTAGTAAGTACTGACTGTAGAGAATATTGAGTACTGTGGAGTAAGCCACAAGAACTTTGGGGTATTATCTCCATTTATTGATAATATTCTGGGTTTTCTCTTTATCTTTATCTTTTGAAATTTCTTCTGATACACCGAGAAGTAACAAATACCGTTTTCTATTGCAGATTAATTTACCGAATATTTCTGCTTCTGCAATTCAAGAAATGGGACCAATCAGGTATAATCCAATTCATTTTTTTTTTCGTTTTCAGTAAAGGTTTATAAGTAAAGGAATAATTAGTTAATAATTGGTGTTAATTAATATGTAGGATACTCGGTAGCTTATTGCAACTTGCGAACTCAATTGCCAAACGTAGCTACTGAGCATATGTGGTAAGTGAAGCCACTTGAGATATTTGGATCTTAATAGGAAAGTGGTTGTGTAAGTACTGTAAAGTTAAAACATGCTATTTTCAAAATCATGGCGGAAAGATTTGTCAAATGTTCAGAGAAGATTCTCCATACCAAACGCACTCTTTTTTTATAAGAACAATTCTATGAGAAGCTGATTTATATTCTTTGTTTTATTTCAATTCTATAAGGCTTCAAATTTTACCAAAATTCAAGAAAAAACTAAGAACAAACCGAGGCTGACCATTTTTTAGCTCAAGTTGATAGAAACAGGACTTTTCTAAATTATTTCATTCTTTGAAAAATAACCTTTGATGTATGACTTTTTTCAACAGCATTGACTTTGAGGCTCCTCTGTATGTTTGCTCTGGGGTGAGCATTAAACTTCTGAAAGTTTACGAAAGAAACAACCTTTACACGCCGATGAGATGGGTGCGGTTGATAACACACAGGTTGGTTTTGTGTTTCCTTGCCTAGAGAGTAAGAACATTGCTGCATTAATGTATTTATGTAAATAGCTATTTTTGCCGATTTGAAAACTGTTCCAAATGCTACTATCTTGATCAAATTTATTAGAAAAATGTAAGATGCATGAAATGAAATAAAGAGCTAATGATTACAATATCTACCTACATCAAGAAATAAAACTTCAAGATTAGAAAATCAGAATTCTAGAAACAACAGGCCAAACTTTTTTAGCCTCTAGATTGAAAGAAAGGTCAAGTAATTATTATTTTCCGTCATGGCTTCTTTTCCTTCAGAGGTATGGTCAGCGAAGATAGCTTGCCAGGATAAAGCAAAAATTCTACTATCAGCCACTTAGTTTTAACTAAAACGTCAGGGGGTAAATGTTGTTCAGGGACAACAATAGGTACTGTAGGGGCTGTGTGTCGGAACAGTTTGATTTTAAACTGTTCGTGGGACACCTCCCCCGTCCTCTCGAAAAGTTATGTGGATTCGATCTACATGAATCATGGATCTTACATTTCTATGTTCTTGAATTCATACATTTCTATCTAATTGAATTCACACATTGATAAATATATACTGTTTTCCTTTTAGTGACTCGTATGTCCACCGACTTTGAAAAAGAGAAGAAAATTTAAAAATATTCTTAAATCTTTGATTGAATAGAGAGAATTATGATTTTTATACGACTAGCTAATCAATTTTTTATGTTTTTGTTAAAGATACTTGTTACACAGTTTATATCACAAATCATTGTAGATTTTTTGTTTTCTTCATTCTCAAATGTGTACTTGGCGTTACAAATGATACTGGTAGTAATTTTTAATTTTATTTCATAAAAGTTACAGTACACTCTTTTTTTTATAAGAACCAGTAAATTTGATTTGAAGCTGGCTGTTCTTAAATATTCCTCTATTTTCAGCATGAAATGTTCTTAAATTGCTCTTACTTTTACAATGATTAGGAAGCCTTTTTTGCTACCAGTTGTGTTAATTGTTGCATAGTTTGACTCTCTTGGCCTTCTGAAATTATCTGTGTGCTGTACATCTGCTTGTTTGGTTATTATTGCTCAGTCTCTAAAATTTTCATATCAAGCCAAAGATGTTCAGCGTCGGTTTGTTCTTAATTTGTTCTTAAGTTTTGGCCAAATTTGAAGCTCGTGTTCTTATAGAATTGTTCTTATAGAAAAAAAGTGCGTAATTAAACTAGGAAGAAAGAAAGACCAGGTAAAGCACTCAGTCGTATGTATCCTGACTGAGCGGTGCCAAAATTCAGATGAGACAGCACACATTATGTGATATTTCATCCCACCATCCAGAATCTATATCATAAATACCTCCCAGCTCTAAGCCTGGAAGTTAGGATGATTTTGTTCCAATAAACAGGCCTTAGGCAGGCCTTTCCTAACGTATGTGCTCACCGGCCCCATTGGCTTACAAGCCCCTTTTTATTGGTCTACTTCTTTCATTACACTCTTTTTTTATAAGAACCAGTAAAGTTGTTGGTTGGTTTGAAGCTGGCTGGCTATTCTATTTCTTAAAATTCCTATATTGAGCAAAATATGGTTAGCTTCGGTTTGTTCTTAGCTGGTTCTCAAGTTTGGCAAAATTTGAGGCTCGTGTTCTTATAAAATTGTTTATGTTTTGGAGTTAAGAAACTTGTAAAAAACTTTAACTCTTCGTAGGGTACCATAATATTCCGGGTCTAAGCTTAGAAACAATGTTACCAAGATTTAGCATAGTTAGTTTTAAAAATAAGTGTGTTGAATCACAAGGAATTTATTTCAAATCGTGGGCGGCATTGTCATGGTGATGTTTACTTGGTAATGCTTGAGGGAACCAGAGAGGTACAAATGATGAATGGGAAATTATTGCATTGTTGAGCCTTTGTCAAAATTGAATTGAATCTCAGCTTCCTTCCCTTCCGAAATTCCAGTCGTCACGCCTACCTAATCATAATCCTTCAATTTCAAACGAAGCGATTCCGACAGATAAAACCAGGCTCATAATATTCCATACGACAAATTGGTTTGAAGAAGGAAGAGGTGATTGTTTTCAGAAAAGCAACGATAAGGATTTGGTAATTTCATTAGTTTTTTTCATGAATGCGTATGTGTCTCAAGTTTCTTAGGGTTTTAGGCCTTTGAGTTTAAATGTAAGTGAGCTAGACTAGGTCGTCGTTGTAAAATTACGCGAATTCCTGAATGACTCCAACTACGAAAGATATAAATTTTTACAAACAAGAACTCAGATAGGCTTAATACCAATGCAGTAAATGAGTAGTTCATATACTAACACCTGGACGGGAGGTTCTCAGTTATTTCTCATTAAAAATTTATGAAGCTTGTTGAGAAATTCGGGGGACTTTACTTAGTTTGTAATCCAATATCAACATATAAAAATTAATCTACGATCCTTGACGTAAATCTTAGAATTAGGTCAAAATCAATCCAAGGATTGTGGTTTTGCTTTTATCTCTATTATTTTCTTTGTTGATTAGTTGATTAGCTAATTTCCATTCAGGTTTTTTGCTGGTATTCAGTAGGTTTACAACCCAGGAGGATTATTCAGATTTCATGTATCAATTTTCATAGTTTTGGTGTACATTTAAGCATATAAATTTACGAGATTTTGATTTCAATATGAACATATACCTTTTTAGAAATGAATCCAGGAATAAGAAAAAGAAGGTATGCTTTCTGTCTTAGAGCAGAGCCGGTTCGATTAAATGTTTAAAGAGAAAATTAATGATTATATTATATTTGAGTTGTAATCAACATATGACAATGATTATTACATTTTTAGGTGTGTAGAACAAGAACTGAATATCAGAATGCATAGATCAATAATTCTCATTGGAATATTTATGCTCTCGCTGAATCTCATTTCTGCATACAACCCATGGCAAAGTATGTCGGTATACTGCAATAATCTACCATATAAAGTTCGAGCCGTAAGAGCGGGATGCACTACACAGATTTTTAGCATAAATGCCTGCCTGGGGCTCTGCAAGTCCTACACCAAAGTTGAAGCCAGCTACCCCTACTTCCAGAACCAGTGCCAATGCTGCAGAGCTTCCAAAGTGGAAAGGAAATCATTCCAATTTGCCAACTGTAACGCTGGAGTAGATAAGTCCATTCAAATTGATTCTGCTGTTAGCTGTTCCTGCAAGACTGTTGCTTGTTAGCCTTCAACAATTTTTAATTGAATTTTATTATAAATAAAGTCCTTATTGAAGGCGAATATGCTCAGGTAAATTTTGAATTGGGTTGAGCTGAAGTGATGAAATTTGTCAGGGGGTTACTTTGTATGATACAAAATATTTTATACAAATCTTAGAGATAGCCATTAGAGTAAGAAATAATACATCAATGTCCTACCTTTTTTAAAACCCATACCTTTAATTGAAGGTTTAACAACCATCCAGCCGACCATCTTAATTAAAATGACAATTTTCTGAGACCCATATTTAGGGTTTTTGCTGTATTTAGACAAGGCAAGTAGGTTGGTCAACATGCTAGGGGCAAACATCATTCAATAACAATGGGAGCAATAGAGGATGTGCATTAGAACAATGGACTCTACCATTGTTTGGGGGGGTATTGCCCCCCATGCCCCCAGCAGCTAAGTGGGTGATTTACAGACCCATCATTATGGGCAGCATGTCCTTGTTAAGCAACATGTAGGAGTTGGAGTTAGCCCTGGGAATTTTATGCTGATGCTCAGGTTCTTAGGTTGAATTTACATAAATTTGACACAAGGATAACTTTTTGATCCCTGTTGTAATCTTTTATCAACCTCAATACAGATTCTGAAAATTGACTATATGAGCAATTTTTGCCTCTTTTCAAATTTGATGTCGGAAAAATGTGAAATCCTGTTCAGAAGGGAAGTTGTATTGCAGGCACTGGTGTTTGCTGTCAATGACTTTATAAGATCACATTTTTGCTAAAATATTTGTATTGAGGTCAGAAGGAGTCTCGTACTGATGTTGTCAAACCATATCATAAAAACACACTTTCATTTTATATTATGTGATTGTTAGTTTAGATTTTAAAGCTCTGCTAGCCTGCTGATACGGTTCGACTGTCGAAATTTAATTCTGTATTATATCAAGTCTTTATCACCAAGATATTCTCGTTCACAATTTTGCATAAGACTTTAGTATAATCTTTGACATTAGTTTTTTGATATGCAGATTTAGTAAAGTGGGTACTGTAACTGTAGTATTTCATCCAAGTGGACTTCAACCAGCAGGGGTGCTATTTAAGAGGGTGTGGTTATGGGACATCCTCTAGTAATTTCGCAGTCGCTTCCAACGATAAGGCTTCTAGAACGATGGCGGAAAGTTTTCCTTTGTAAAGATTTTTTCTATTCCAATTGATCTATATTTCATCAAAAGACACCCGACAGCTCCAACAGTGCCTCGCAACAGTCTCATAAATAGAAATTTACCCTGAACAGAAATGTACCTATAATTGTTTCTTCTTGATTGATATCTAGTGTTTACTCGACTCGTCAATGGCTGATGTAAGAACGAACAGTAAATGGTACATTTCTGCTCAGGGTGCCTTTGCATTCGTGACAAGGTGCCAAACGATTTCATCTCTATTAGTCTATAAGTAGCCAATATTTCTTGTCATTGGTTTTATTTTCTTTCGCGAAACATAAGAAACTCATAGGCCATACATCACTTCTAAAGCTCGGTCCACACTAGCTACGTTAACTAAAACTTTCATTTGCAAACATTTATGTTCGTCACTGTTTGGAAGAGTTCAAGGCATCTATCACTCCACCTAACGTTGACGAACTTTGACAAAGAAGTACGTTAAACGGACTTATTGGCATGCATTTAACCCACTTGTGACTACAGCAGAACATTTGATTGGCTAGACTCTAGGAATCTTCTAGAAACTAACTTGGCATGAAGGTGCATGTCCTAACTTGGGCAAACTAGTTTGCTGAAGTTTATTCGAGTTTTTTTAGCTAGCTCAATACACAAGCCAACTTTACAAAACTTTTGTTTGAAAACTAGGAGTTCGCACAAGTTTGCAAACTAAAGTTTGTTGGTTTGTACGAGGTTTTACAGGATTGTAAAAGAGGCCGTATTGGATCTCTTTAGACACCTTTCGTTACTGAACTCTGACAATGTCAGTGAGTCAGTGATGTGAGTCTCGTATTTCAGCCTCTTTTTGATTCAGCCTTCTATCTAATCCATCCCTATTTGCTTGGCTTGGTCTATTTGCTTATTTGAGTATTCATAGGGATATTACAAAATCTCATTCCGAAACAGAAAGCAGGACTCTGCGCAAAGAACGAGATATTCAGCAACAGCAGGCGGTTCCTTATTTCATAGAAGAGACAAACGAAAATTCTCTTAGCACTTAAGCTTGCTTTCTAAAGCACAGAAAGAGTCACGGTTTCTGAGTACAGTCTAGAATCTTACTAAGATAAATTAGAAATCTGCAGAGTTTTATCGAGACAAACTATGAAGATAAAGAGAAAAGCAATGGCAGCCACAACGACGGCTAATACTGGGTTACTTTCAGACAAGTCCCGTCGCAAGAACAATAATCCTGAAAAGATTGACTACAAGTGTGCAGTCGAGGAGTTGAAGGAATTATTGCCTAAAAGTTTGATTGATCTGAACAATAATGACGAATTGGCCGTTTTAGAGGCTGCTGTTGGTTATATAAAACTCTTACAGACAGCCGTAGATGAAAAGTATGGAGAATAATCTAAAGATATGTTATCAAAGACTGAATCGTTAACTTACTACAATTATTCGTTTTGAGGAGTGTACATATTTGTAGAATGGAAAGCGGAAGGTTGATTTTGCCGCAAGAAGATATTTTTCGGTCCTGTCTAGCCGCTAGCTGATTCAAACACAAGGGTGGTTTTTTTCACTTATCAAGATGATGTGACGTCAACTGAAGAGAACGAAAGACTTCCCTGGAAAAACTGACTCAAATGCGTTAGACTATCAAGATTAAAAATATAGATACTATAGTGGAAAGATATTTCTTACTTTTGCAGAAGTACATCATCAGCAAGTCAACCTCTTTCTTTTGATATATAATTATGAAATATAATGGAGTGGCTTCAAGTCTATCAAGGATGACTCGAATAAGTGAACTAGGCCTATTTTTGGTGATTAGCGTTAGGTATAATAAATTAGCTGCACTTTATTAACAAGCGCCAGACGACCAAAGATTTACGTCGTGAAAATGTCGTCATAGTCCTTAGTGGTTAGATGGCCCCCTCTAAATAAAGGTTTCTTTTAGTGGGCCTTAGGGAAATGAAGTAATGCTATCATGAACTTGATGGCCCCTTCTTTACCCAAAATTGGGTGGAGCCCCTTACTGGGAGGGAAAGCTGTTCTGCTGATGAAATGGGAGGTTATGATGTAACTGCATGTATTCTAGACTAGAGACTTCTGCAGAACAATCTTTAAGTGACTGTTGACTTCAATATTGATCAAGGGATAACAACTTGTTTGATTGAGACTGAAAACGGAATTCCTCAAACCTTCCTCTATTTGCTTTATCTAGAAGGTGCATGCCTCTAAGGTGACGATTTGTCACTTTTTATATTCAACAACAGAGTTATTTTATTCACATGATTTTCATAGATTATAAATAAAATCTTCTACATTCTGAATTTTCTTTTGTAATTCGATCAATATTTTCCAAAGAAATATGAGCATGTATTATTTTTCCTTGTTGAGTGCTTGTGTAAGCTTTTTTAGAGAGAGAGAGCTTGGTAATCTATGGTTGCATAGCTGAGTCAACAATTGAACCAATGTTTCTGTTCTACTGTCTGGTCTAGGTGGATGCTGAAACATCTCATTATCTTCGAAAAGCTGAATGTCTCCATGTAAAGAGTTCGCTAATGTTTCTTTCCCTTTGAGATCGTTGCTTGCTCCTCTGCAATAATCCAAAATGAATGATAGATTATATTAGCAGTTGGGAAGTAATACAAAATTTTGGAATTTCCATCCAGTGAAAAATTAAAACACAAATGGCTCCCTTAATACTCAAATAAACCTCCTAAAGAAGACTAAAATACACTGTAAACTGTTATAATACGACACCTTAACTATTTTAATTACAACTTTTGACTAGGGCTCGAAAACTACTGTCTTTATGCAAAAAATACATCTTTACGATTTTCAACAACACAAACTTTGAGACACTCTAAGTATTATACCATTTCTTTTTTGCCTTGTGATACTTTATACTTTGGTCTATTCTTTGGGGGGGGGGGGGGATATTTTGGAAATTCTAAATATTATCACACCGTGGGTGGGTGTGGTCATCAATTACATGAATAGTGGGCCACGCCCAAAATGGCCCCAGGCAGTTTTATAGATACTCTTCATCATGGAGAAACCGAATCTGAAATAGAATTTAGGGTTAGGCAGTTTTCTAAATGGTTGTGGTAATTTAACTGTTATGTATGAATTACAAGTCTTGTAAGTCTTGGCAACTTGTTGGTCATATTGATTTAAAGTGAACCCTTGGTGACTGTTGCGAGGCTTCGGTTGCACCTTAGTCACAAAAAAACAGATTTATGGACGAATTAAAATACAATGTATATTTATTGATAAAAACTATACAAAATCTTTTCGAAATCCTCAATCTTCAGTGCTAATTCAAATGGTTTTTTTTCACTTTTGAAAAGCACTGAAGATATATGTTTTGGATTCATAGAAAAATGCGATGATAAATTATTTTACTTTTAGATATGTGCCAATTATGCACCTCGAGTCCCTGTATATCAGATTGAGAATTATTGACCAATCAAAATCCAGCCTTATGTTGTTCTTTGAAAGGCGGGCTCTTCGTTCAACGACAAAATCGAAGCTGCGGTGTGCTGAAGGAAATTGAACTAGACTTTCAAGCTGTAAACTAAACGTTTCTGTCATTCCAAAACAAGAATTGATCGGAATAGAACTATTTCAATAACCTTATACTTGGATATTATCTTTCTCGAAGATAGAAAAAGGCCAATTATTTGTCTTACCGTGGGAAATAAGAAAAGGCTGTCTTTTTGGCCTAAATTTTGAAAATTCTGATAGATATGCCGTCGAGCAAATTGGAGGACTACATTGTTATAGAAACAGTTGGTTCAGGATCAAATGGGACATGTAAGAAAATAAGACGCAGGTGTGATGGAAAGGTAAACGATATGAGTAAGAGAAGGCTACGATTTAGAACAATCAAGAACAAATCTTCGGTTGGGCGATATAGCCTACAGTAGTCAGTCAGTCAATCCTAGCCAGTTTAGTTACACAGAGAGAATTGAATTGCATCGTTGTTAGTGTTAGGGGACTAGATTTGGGTGACAATAAGGGGTTGAAGGTCACACAGTGTTCGGTTAAGTGCTAAGGGGGTTAGACGTTAGAGTTGAGGGCTATGATTAGGGTTTAAAGTCGGGTTTTATAATCAGGTGGCTAAGAGTCAGATTTAGGGGTATGGGTTCATCATTCAGGGTCAGACTGCACTTCACATTTTTTGTGCGGGTAAGTGTTACTAATTAATGTGTTGGCAGGGAAACAAAATTTCAGTATATATTTAAGAACAAGCATGGCAGCAAAGTTGAATCTGGATTTCTCAAGAGTGGGAAAAAGTGCATTTTGGTTTGTCTTCTTTCTTTTGTTGCCTCCGTAACCCTATTAGCATGGGGGCAGAAAAGTGCCGTATCCAGAAAATTGAATCCCGTAAGATGTACAATATGACAGTAAAGCTATTCACATCTGTGCTTTTTACATATTATCAACTGGTACGAAGATAGAATGTTGCTAGAATAAATATTTGGTATCATCAGGCTAAACACTGAGCAATAATATTATTACAGCCTTTTGGTGTTGAATGGTGAAAGTGTTTCTAGATGTTAAAGGATAAACAAAGAAACCCATCAAAAATCTAGTATTTACATGTGCGCAAAGAAAACATGCATGTCATTTTCTATTTTTCTGATGATTTCTGAAGCTCTGCAGTTGGGGATCTCAATTTTTTTCATTTGCTCCACTTGCTGCATTGCCCACTTGAAGAGCTCCTTACAAAGAAAAGAGAGAACAGTTTTCCCAATCTTAGAATGGTACTTCAGAAAAAGCCCTTCAAACATATCAATAAATTTTGTTGGTTTGACCCTTTCTACCAAACACACTTGACCAAGGGCCTTAGCAAAGCCCCTATCTGCCAGCTATTTTTCATTTACAAAAAAGTGCCCTTTCAACTCTTCCTGCCCCTGCCAGTCCATGAAGCTTCCGATACCCTTGAGCATATTACAATTTAGAATATGCGGTCGTGCTGTAGCAAAAAGCTACACAAAGGGAGCACAAAACAAAATCAGAGAGTATGATAGGTAATCAAAAAACCCTTAAACAATGAGAGTCCAAAAAGTTTGTATATGCCCAAAGTTTCCCTAGTTTCGGAAAATCTGGAGCCATGAAAATGTAGAGAGGTCATGGTTGAGAATGTGGAGCCACAAAAAGTAGGACCCATTGTTCCTTTTTTACGTGCCTCAACACTTTCCACAGCCATATTTTAGCAAGGTTTTCATCGTTTTCCGCCTTATCGGATTCTGGCTCAATGGTGGACCGTACACGAACATGATGCAGAATTTTAGAAGAGTAGTAAATTACTTGCTAGAACATGCAGACCTGTTGTATGCCATCACCCATTCATTGCACTGCAATCTACGTTTCTCTTATTTCTTTTAAGAATCTGGTTTGGAAAGAGCTGAATTATGGACAGATGAGTGAAGCTGAGAAACAGATGCTTGTGTCTGAAGTCAACCTGTTGAGAGAGCTTCGGCATAACAATATTGTCAGATACTATGACAGAATCATTGACAGAACGAAAACCACCATTTACATCGTTATGGAGCACTGTGAAAAGGGCGACTTGTCCAATGTTATTTCCAAATATAAGAGGGAAAGGTAAACTTTTTGCGGAATTTTTTACTCAAGAACTAGTTGAGGACTGGTGTAGGTTGACTATAATTGTGGTTGCAAGTCATGTGATTATGAAAAGGATTAAGAAACCAGAGTGAATCTTACAGCTGATGATAAAATTGCGATTTAGACCAAACTGAGATGACGCAAGTCGTTGATAGCAAAATCTCAGGGAACCTGGAAGAATCATCTATTAGTTATTGCTGCAAATGTGTTTCAAATATCATTGAAATGATCAAGTGTTGCAATATTCTGTTATAAACACGTAACGGTTGCGAAAATAGTTTCAAATTCACTGCAAATCTCTTCAAATATCTTCAGAGTTATTACAAATCATATTTCGATAGATGAAAATCAGCTGAAATCTCTCAAGTAGTTGCAACATCCTAATAAAAATTTATCACGCATAATATAATTTGTAGCCACTTTCTTAGGGGCCAGTTCATATGGAGCGCGGCTAGCCCAGCACAGCAGGCTAGCCTGTTTGGTCGATTGAATTTAGTATATCTTCATTTAAAATGGAGATGAGCAAGCTGTATGTTTATAAATATTTTATTCAACTCTAGGAAATTTGTTGAGGAGCAATTTGTTTGGAAAGTACTCTATCAGTTGTCACTAGCTCTGCAAGAATGTCACCGAAAAAAGGGTGGAGGACACATATTGCATCGAGATTTGAAACCGGCCAACGTTTTCATTGATTCTGATGGAAATCTGAAACTTGGTGATTTCGGTCTGGCTAGAGTATTGAATCATGATACGAGTTTCGCGAAAACTTTTGTCGGAACACCATATTATATGTCACCGGTGAGTACCACATTTTTTTATTGCTTTTTTAGAGTTGATTAAGTTATTTCCTGGCCAGATGTGACCAGGTTATGATGGCTCAATAGACTCAAGTTGGGATTTAGTGTGAATTTAATTTGTAATGATTCTATTTAAGGATGGCAAGGATAATTGGAGACATAGCAATAATGAATACAAATGGAAAGCTTAGTATCTGACTCTTATCAGAGTATTGCATCAGAGAGAGAATTTTTGAATGGCTAGAATACTGTCTTTGCAGATAGGGTTTAGGATCTGTTTGCCACTTACTACAAATTTACCCTCTAAACACATTTCTGCCTCTTACTCCTACCACACATAATTCTCTTTCTTGCGTGATAACTTATTAAAGAACAAAGAATTAAGTGAAACATCACATGAATATGAGCTTCTTATAAAATATAACTTTGTTAAAATTCACCAAAGAAACCTTTAGTTACTTGCTACCGAAATATTCAAAACAGTAAATGTTATGAACCCATCTTTTATGAAAGATGTTTTTGCTGAAATGACTGTTTACGTATAATTCGAGAAAGAACACGATTTTGTTTACTGCTTTGTTTCATTAATCCTCTAATACTTTGATTTCACAGGAGCAAGTCAGCAAGATGTCTTACAACGAGAAATCAGACATCTGGTCTTTGGGGTGTTTGCTGTACGAGTTGTGTGCTCTGCATCCACCATTTCTTGCCATGGACCAAAGAGCACTGGCTGTCAAAATACGAGATGGCAGATTCAAGCCCATACCCAACTCCTTTTCAGATGAACTCAATGAATTCATTAAATGGATGCTTCAAGTTTCGGTAAGTTTTTCATTCATAGACGGGGATTGCGGAGTAGTTAGATCACTTGACCCCAAAGAGTCCTGGGTTCAAAACCCCTCCAGACCTGTCAAAAAATGGGAGGTGAGAGTTAGCCCACTCTCTGTAATTCCAGGAAAAAGGCAAAGGGAATCACGAGGTGTGGTCACATTGAGAGAAATGACCAGGGTCGAACTGCTCATTTAGTCTAGCTATTTAGCAGGCCCTTTGTGCTTAGCACATAAACCAATACCTTACAAAGATAGTTAGCGTACTTACCTATCAACATCAACAACATCAATATTCATGTGGAATTCTACAGTAAGTAAAATCTTCAAAATGGTCTGCAACGCGGCAAAGCTCCCCAAAGGATGAACAGGAGGTACAAAAGATCAGACTAAGGGAAAATTTCTGTGAATTTCAAATTGCATTTAAAAAGAATAACCTTAATGAATCATGTATTTGTTGAATAGGATGACTGTAGACCAAGCATAGACGAGATCTTGCGCCATCCTTCCGTGGCAAAATATGCGAATATATTTGTGTCGAAAGAGAGGAAAGCAAGCACCAGTGAAATGACGTAAGTAATGTCAACTCTCACATGATTATCGTAACTTTATATCTTTTTAAACATCTTTGATATTTCAAGTTGTAAAACAAGGAACAAAATTTGATATTTACATCTAGATTCCTTTGATTCCTCCTCTACAAAGCAAATAATAGTCAAAAGACATTTACATCTCCTGATGAGTATGAAACAAGGAATCAGGCTTGCCGAGATGAGGAGCCTGGGTTTTTTTAATCTTCTCTTCTTAGTACAAACCTTTCGATGAGAATAAATTTTTTTTGTCCAGGGCCTCCCAGTTGAGAAGGAAAGAAGAAGCATTGAAAGCAAAAGAAAAACTTTTGCAAGATAAAGAAAAAGAGTTAGAGCGTGAGTCGGACTTTCAGTCTTAATTCACCTATTTTGCCATTTCAAAATTTTCTCCTCTATACAAACTTATTTGCCATTAATTTTGTATCAAGGCCCCTGAAGGTATTGTTACAAGTCACTTGAATCTGGTTTTATTAGAGCTAGGGTAGATTGACAGGGAGGGTAATCATGTGCAATTTGAGATAACTGTGTGTACAAAATATGCACAATTCCGAATTTTTAGACACAATGTTTTGTTTTGTGGTAATTTTTCTGGAATTATCGTAAATATATCTCAAGAAAAAAGAAACGGAAAATATGCAGTATTTATCCGAGCTTAATTTACGCTCAATTTAGAATATGCTACATCACTCTGCAATATTTTCCCATAAAATCACTAGGTCACATTGAAAGACATTTATCAGGAAGGTTTCCCCTCAAAGCTTCTTGAAGTAGTGTGCATTAAAATTAAAGTAAGAAGGTAAATGTTTCTTATCCTGCGTATTATGTTATATTTCCCTTATGCATTACTCTACAGGGAAATATTGTAACAGTAACATTGCTTTGTCGAAAAAATGACCGAAAAATGAATTGTGTAAACATTGCTTCAAATTGTAAAATCTAAGAATAGTTTTTGTCACCGATCAAAAGCTGGAGAGAGTTGAAGTTTGAAAATCTAAAAAGAACCTTAAAAAGATAGAGATCCAATTAATTCATAAGATAATAATTATTTTCCTGGTTTTTTCTAGGACGAGAAAGAATATTATGTGAACGGGAAGCTCTTCTAGAAGAAAGAATATCAAGGTAACTTGGCCATGTCTAAAAGACATTTTCTTGGTTTCTCTATTTTGAATTATGTTTTATCTCTTATAAAACGCGGTTAACAGCAAGTCATCTTAACATTATGATCAGACCCTTTGTGATTTGCCAATAAACCGATTGATGATAGTTGCATGTTAACAAAGCATTGTTATCCAATAGGGTTGAGAGTGATCAGGGAACCAAAGCAACCGTTTCGCGAAAATAGCAAACAGCTTTTTGTATTTGCAAGGATTTCTCTTCTCTGCTGTTAGAGTTATAAAGGAATTGAAATAAAGGACACATTGTATACACCAATCTATCACTGATAGTTGAACCAACTTTAACTAAACCAGGTTTTTAAATTTGAATGTTCTCAAATGGCTGTTAAGTAAAAATCTAGAGTTTATAAAACTGGGTTAACCATATCAGTGATAATGCAGGGCCGGATCCATCACCCATAGAAAGGGGGGGCGTAACTCATGTATCAAAGGATAATGTAAGAGAAATAGGGTATTATCAAGCTAATTTTATTGTTTTTCTACCAAAATAGGGTGGGCGTACGCCCCTTACGCCCCCCCTTGGATCCGGCCCTGTAATGTTATATCAAATACTCAGGAATGTCATGCTCCTGAACTTTTCTCTTGAAGAAATCATCTGGAATGTGGTGTTACTGTTAGGCATCTTGAAAAAATTGAATTAAAGATTCTGATCATTTGTAGCTTTAAAAAATTTATTTGAGATCCTTCTAGGTTCTAAGAAGTGGAATGTACATTATTCATCAATGTTCTTAGAGAAATAAACTCAGAAATTGCACAAGTGCGCAAAGAAGACCTTGAAAACTTTGCCTCAGATTCAACAATGCAAGTAACCTCTCACCTCTGTTTCTCCCTGATTTTGTGAGATTAAATAAAGAAAATAATATTTTCAATTCTGAAACCATTTCTGAGATATTGCAATATATTTCTTAATTTTTGGTTAGGTTAAAGGTTTTGGCACCAAAATTTGTTTATAGATTCCACCTAGTAGGGCAACATCTGCACCAGAATACCCGAACACCCTCCCTAGCGATGAATTGAATCACTTCTATCAGTTGATTGTTTGATTTCATAAATTATTCAAACACAGGGTTGACAAACTTCATCAAGACATCGACAAGCATCCAAACGAAAGACCTCTGAACTCAAAGAGACCAAAGCACAGCGAGGTTCGAGCACTAGGTAAAGAGAACGACCAGATGTTTATTTACCAAGAGAGAAAGCGAGCCTGCTCCGACAATGATAGATTCTTCAAACTTCCTGCTGGGGTTCGTGAGTATGCCAGGGCCTTTGATCAAGCACCTCGGAATGCCTTCAGTAAGTTAGACAACATGGGAGTGAGAAATAAATTTAGTGATGGTTACATGGGAAGGAAATAAATCATGTTACATTTTTGTATATATTTTACTAAAGAAATTATGTAAGAGTTTAATATAAAAAATCAAGTTTGCAAATATAGGGTGATTCAAACAACGTTAGACATGGGAAGCATTTTAAGTAAAAGAAAATAAATGCTTAAATCAAAATAGTTTTTTAGAATGATGACCTAGGTAGAATTCGATCCCATGACACCTAGCTGAGTCAGCGCCTCAAGGTAAGTATGAAATCCCACTGGCAAAGATCACAACAAACAACTTTCGAAAACGATTTTATGTATGTAGAAGTTTTTGTAAAAGTCCCACAAATAGACAAAAGTAAAAACTTAAAATCAAACATTAGGTGGTTGAAAAAACTTCAATGGGTGTCTGTTCACAAAAACACAGTTCCACTTGTAAGGGAGGTGATAGTGACAGGCTACCTGGAAGCAATACTTATTCAGGCATAATGTCAGTAATATTTTCTTAGTGTTCATTATCAAGTGGGTAAGTGGGTCCTGGCGTGTTGTGATTTTGTGTTCACCGCGCCACAACCACTTACTTAATCAACTAAGTTACAAGGGCAATCCCGAAAGAAAATGCTTCTTTACGATAGGAATATTTAAAATGTAATGTGCCCCTTAAAGAAAGTGCATTATTAGTCAAAGATAAGAGTATGTCCTTGTCATAGAGATAAAATTTACGCTGGACTAGGAGCAAGAATAAAATGCGTTTGAGAACAAGAATTCGAAAAACCAATCTTTGTGAAATGGGCCTGAAATTTTGGAAATGTATATGAAACTGATCTAAGGAAGAGTCAGGATGATTGAGCCAGAGGTGATGGGTTAAAGTTCAGGTCGTGATATTTGATGAAATTAGCTAAACTAACAATTATTTAGCTTTCTAGTTACTGAGTCCAAGGGGATCCGACATACCACTGTGGTATTGCTATTGCTTGAAAGTATTTTATGAGGTAATGCACCCATATCCTAAATCTTTGCAGCTATAAATACTGGGACAATTATGTATGCATCCCCTGCGCCAGGAAGTTAAAATATTTTGTTGCGTTCTGATAAGGATCAGAATGATATTCACATGCCCTAGGAAGGAATCTGATTAGGTTTCGTAAGTTCAATTCATAATTTGTTGTCTCGTTCTTACAACACTTGGCATTATTTGATGTGTTCAGATTATGGATATGGCTTCAAGAAATCAGGGATAACAGTCAAAACACTTTCTGGTGACATGTTGATCTTTTGAATGGTCCTTAGCTGCTAACACCTCCACTCCGCATGAAATTATAATCTAAAAAACCATTTTTCATTTTATATTAATGTCAAAATTCAAAGATTCTTAAACTTTAGCTGTAAGAGCCAGGTTTAAGATTTCTATCCAAAACTGATCTTGGAATGTCCTTCTTTTCCTTGATACTCGTCATTTCTGCTGGGTTACCAACGTTCTCAAGAAGTCTATCTCCTCTCGCGTCCAGGGTGCTCGGTGCCTGTATCTTCCCTTTGTCCTGGTCAGATATATGCGATTCTATGAAATAACCAATGGTTCCAACAACGACAGCTGCAGGGAATACAAGATATGGTGCGTACGCTCTTGCACCTGCAAGAATGATAGGCCACATTTTCAAGAAAATATTTCTCTAAATTGAACTTTTTATATGAAGTCTTCCAGTGAGTGGATAGGCTAGGCCTATAAATTGTGAAATTCCAACAACACAACAGCAACAGCAAGAACCTGATATTTGACTGCAATTTACAGTTTTGAAATCCAAATAACGACACTACCTAATTGTCCAATGAAAACATCCGCGTATCCTCAAGCAAATTTTCCAGGCGTTGTTAAACACTGTATGAATAGTTACTGCTTTCACATTCAGTGTAGCTTGGAGTAGAGAGCTTCTGCTTCATCTGTTTAGAGCAACCGACCTTTGCATATGGCTTGGCCTAAAGAGAGGCTAGTTATTGTTACCATGCTCCAAAACCATCCAACCTCGTGGCTTTAAATGTAGGTTTTGGAGAAATTTACAGGCTGGATTGCTTACCCTTGGAATTGGACAAATTAAGATTGATGGAAGGATCATAGGATGCAACTTCAGCAGTGCATTCCATTAAAAGGTGTTCATTTTCTACAAGCCCCTCTCCTTATTCGTGGCCCTCCTAGGGCTTTTCACTGTAGGGCTACGAGGGCAGGAGGGGTGGTGATTAGTATCAGAAAGAGGCTTTGAGGCATTATTTTGATCCATGTTAAGAATCATAGACCTAACCTAAATTACATAAATTTTTACTCCGTTCTACGCATGGGCAGTAGGTTGGACTACGAAATAGTGGGATATTTCCAATCCATTAGCATCCAATAAGCCATGTTCATTTTAAGCAGTTTGAAAAATGGCCCATCACTAAACATATCCTTTGAATAGATAGATTGGATTGATCAAAATATTTTTTCCCTCTCTTCGCACGAAAAGAAGAGTCAAACAGTGGAGATTTTGCCTATCTTATTTTGTCCTTACACTCTTTCTTTTTATAAGAACCGTAAATTTGATTTGAAGCTGGCTGTTCTTAAATATTCCTCTATTTTCAGCCTGAAATGTTCTTAAATTGCTCTTACTTTATAATGATTTTGAAGCCTGTTTTCGCTATCAGTTGTGTTAATTGGTTGACTCTCTCGACCATCTGACTTATCTCGTTCATCAGACTGCCAAGGGTAAATGCGTATAAAACCTCATCGAAAATGGCCAGGGCCAGCGGCGTGGCCAGACGAAAATTAGTGGGGAGGGAAAACCTAAAACTTGGGGGCAAAAAGGTATACCCAGACATTTTTATTGCATTTATCAATTACAATTTTTGTCAAGTTTTGAAAAGTGGGGGGGGGGGGCAATTGCCCCCTCATACCTCCCCCTGGCCACGCCACTGGCCAGGGTGTCACCTTGCCCTGCCCAGTCAATTGATTAACATAGTTGTGAATGGAGGTCTTGCTTATTTTCCATCTACAATACAGTAGACTAAGACGAGCGTGCGGTTGCTACCCAACTACGAATCTCTCTCTATCTTTTGTGGGAATGTGAACTATAGGTCCAGTTGTCCAAACAGTGATGTTATCCCGTATTATATCAGCTACCGAGAACACGTGTCTTCCATCTTCATCAACATTGGTTGGTGACATTTTGAAAGAAAAGTAATGTGGATGGAATGCTATCGAGGAAAGAGCTCATTAACACAGCTGCCGGCTGTTGTCTCATCTTATTGTGTTGAAATTGTCCTGATGTGCGTAAGCATAATTGCGCAATGGTTTTGAGAGGTTGAATTGTACTTCCACTTCAAAATCAACCTAGATAATGTCTGTTTCGTACAGTGGAGGTTTTTCAGTACAGTGGAAGTTGTTCAGTACTTGGGGAGTACCATCAATACAGTGATGGGATAACGTGAGTTCAGTGGTGGTGGTTCAGTACAGAGAAGGGCTAACATTGAGTACAGTGAGTAACGCCAGTGCAGTACAGTGGAGGGATACCATCAGTACTGTGGAGGTTGTTCAGTACTGTGGGGGGATACCATCAATACAGTGGTGGTTGTTCAGTACTTGGGATATACCATCAATATAGTGGTGGGATAATACTGGGTTCAGTGGTAGTGGTTCAGTACAGAGAAAGGCTAACATTGAGTAGCTACAATGAGTTAAGGGTGTGCAGCTCAGTGGAGGGCTAAAATCAGTACAGTGGAGGGATAACATGGTTTGTGGAGGGATATCATCAGTTCAGAAGACGTTTTTCAATAGTGTAGAGGGATAACATCACATCAGACATCAGTATAGTGGAAAGATAACACAATCAAGGCCGTACACAGAACATTTTTAGCGAGGGGGCAAAACCCCTTTTGAAGAACTTTTTGAGGATATCCTCTATAGGAAAGCATATACTTTTGGAATTTTTTGGGGGGGGTAGCAGCCCCCCTTTCCCCCCCGCTATGTACGGCCATGAACACAATGCTTGTTGTCAGATAACATCAGTTAAGTAGAGAACATCGTTAAAGTGGAGGCTGTGCATTACTTTGGAGGGATGGCATGATGTTAAGGTATAATATCAGTACAGTGGAGGAATAACAAACATGATGCTTCTGGGGAGATAAAATTGAGTTTAGTGTTGGCTGTTAAGTGCTGTGGAGGGACATTATCAGTAAAGTAGGGGCTCTGCATTACTGCGGAAGGATAATATCACTATGGTGGAGGGGTAAAAGACATGATGCTTGTAGAGGGATAACATCGAGTACATACAGTAGAGGTTGTCAATAACGATTTAAGAAGGGGGGTTTCAGGGTACTTCTGCCCACTAACCCGGACAAAAACGCGAATGTGATTTTTTCAATTAAATTCGTAAAACCCGTCACCAACCTGCAAACTGATGGCAAAAATTAGGCTGTTCTTATAGAAAGAGCCCGTGTATCTCCCTAACAAGGGGTATACCCAAAATATGTTATCAACAGGCTAAGGAGCACAAATGACATTGTAGAATACGGGTTACATTACATTTAGTGAGGGTAATATTCGTAATGGCTCCGGTAGATTAGGGGCACGAGGTCCACAAGGGATCCAAGGAGACCATGGCCCCTGTGTTTATTACGACAAGAAAAGGGCCTCCCCTGAGTAGTTGTGCCCCTAGTCTTCGAGTTTGAGAAAACGACCCGGCCAACCAAACTTTTGCTAGGCCAGAAAAATGGGCCAAATGGTCGTTATCTAATTTTAGTTCCGGTTAGTTACGTATTTTCCTGGAAATAAAACATTCTATTTTGTACACTATCAATCTATCTATACTATCTATAGTCTAGCTGCTCTTAAAACGCTGTTCACTTTAGAAATTTGTTTTGGTTATGTGGTAACGGCTGCAACGATGAAAGAAAATTACTTTTTTCTTCTTTGGGATAGAGCATGCTGTCCTGGGTTGCTCTAGGGTATTCACAATTGAGGAAATTCCCATATGGCGTAGCCACGTGAAGGAAACAAAGGCAGCGATGCGCTCCATGTTTTGAAGGAGATCTCCTTTTGTCTCCATCAACAGGTCTTTCTTGAAGGTCAGCCCATACAAACGAGGGCGGCTGTCTATTGGCTAAAGGAACAATCGATTCCATCTATCGGTTTCTGATTGGCTAGAAAAGGATTGTGCGGGTTTTTGTAGATCACTGATTGGCTGATTGGCAATGTTCTTGTGGCATGTTCACAACAATGGGGAGTTTCAAATTTGAGAAATGATCTTGTTTTGATCGCGTTTCTCAGATCAGGTGTTCAAAATAAAAGACACAAAGACCACGATGCTGGCTTCCCCAAGCAAACTTTTTTAGAGATCATACATAATGTCTTCTGTGCGAAGAAGCAGAACAGAGGAAATCCATGAAAGGCGTTCTCTACGATTAGCAAGTAAGAAACCTATTTTATTCTTTTTCATTTTGAGGTCCTGTTAGGTGCCTATTTCTTACAGTGGCATAAGGCCTAAGCTGGTAGGCGTCTTCGCTTATCCTGTGGGCCTAGAGGCCTAGCCTTTAAAAAAGTGAATAAATGTTGGTTTCGTTTTCTCGGATGGCTAAAGTTGATTCAGCTACTGCAACTTTCTCTGTTTTATTTGCAATATTATTCTAGTTCCAATTAGAACTCGTCGAATTCTATCAGTGGAATTCTTATCGTTCGTGTCTATCTCTTCAGGAGGGAACATGACCTACAACGAAAAGACAATAATAATCGAGAGAAAACGACCAAGGATTGATTATAAGATGGTAAGCAAGTTATCTCTATTTATACATTTAATGATTTAATGTCATCCACAATATAGTTTGATCACAAAGAATATATAACATGCGGGGAAGCTATGAGATAAAGAAATTAGTTAAAACTTGAGAAAGATAAAAAACTTCGATTACCCAACGAGGATAAAGTATTGATTTCGTTCTAAGAAAGCTTTTGTTCACACGAAATGCGGAAAATTATTTTTCAAATACCAGAGACAATTATATATGCTAATTTATCTTTCCATGCCGTGTTATTCTCTAAAGTTTACCCTAAACTCCTAGTAATTCAATTAACATAGGGAACGTATACTGCAGACTGGCTTTATATTATATCCAAAAACAATTTCTTTTTATGTGAAGGAATTTTTCAATTGTAATATGTTTCTCACAGGAAAAAGATGATGAAAAAACTGATAACTGCAACAAATCATTTGATAAAGGTATGTTGTTAAGAATTTTTGATAAGATTATCAGTACCAGATGCTACTTATCCATCTGTCTTTATACCCTGAAAATATAAAAGGCATCTTTATTGCTAAACCTCTATATGCCATATATCTAGCTATCAAAAATCTTTTCTAATGTTAGTGGAGGTTATACTCTCTCAGCTGAGTTACAAAAGAAAAGCTAAAAGGCCACATGGTTCATTGAGCTGCGAGACCAGTTTATCACCAGGTATTCCACGCTACCAGCAGACATGATGTATATTTAGACCCATGTGCACTCCTACCAACAAAAGGGCAGCGCATAATCTACAACCTGTTTTCAAACAGCCTGCATTGCTAACACCTGTCAGCTTGCATTTTTGTCTTTTCAATCCTACTTATAAAAACACATGTCGAACAGACATAAATATTGCATGTTGGGGGAATTAGTCTAGAGGAGGGTAGGGTGTACAAACTCTTGGGCGGACATTTGGAAATAATGGGGCATTACCCCTACCCATTTTTGGGATAGAGGTAGATCTCGCTTTAACAAGGGTCTACTCTTGTGAGATGGGTCATAAGTCATAAGAGTCAGAAGTCATAAGTCTTAAGAGTAAGATGGGTCATAAGTCATAAGAGTAAGAGTTGTCATAAGTCATAAGTCATAAATAAGTCGGGTCAAAAGTCACGTGGTAAGATGGGTCATACGATGCATCATTCAACATATTTTCACTCTTATTTTAGCTTTTTGGTAGTTCTCATCCCTTTTCCTGATTTCGATTTTCGATTCATTCGATACAATCCTGGATAAGATAAAACTTTTTAAGTTAGGTATAAATGATTGTTGTACTTATATGGGTTAAAGAAATTCTTGAAATTCTATTTCCTTCAACCCCTGAAGTCCTACAATATGAAAACAGTATAAACTGTGGGTTTCATCAAATCCATAGAATTTTTCACCTCCCCTATTTTCCCAAGAAAAACAATTGACTGTGATTTCTGATTACTATGAAAATTCCTTAACTTATTAGAAATTCAATAAAGGGCTCAAATTTTTAGAGAGTTTGAGGTTTTCATTCTATTTCTTTTCAACATCTATTTTCTTCATGCTTTTTCATAAGGAAACTTCTACACTGTTCCTGGTTAGAGTGTTTCATAGCTGGATCAATTCGATCAATTTGTTTATTTGGACTAGAAATCTTTACAGTTTTTAAAATATCCCAAAGAATCTGCAAGCCATTTGCCTGGAAAGGCTTTAAAGATTTTGAAATAATCTTGTCTTCAGAAATTAGATTTTACTTCTTCTACGATAAGGTGTATGAATGGGCTAGATCTTTTATATGTAGCCTAATTGACTAGCAATCTAAACAGAGAACCACTCAGATAAGAAACATAACTTATAAAAGCGTGCATTTTGACATTATCCCATGGACTGACGCTCTTTGATCATGTGGTCATAAAACTCATTTGATTGGTTAGATAAAATGTAAACATCTTAACTCTTGAAAAAATTACAAATTGATTTTTCAAAGACATACCTTTCCATGCGTTAAAACATCATAATACTTCATAATAACATTTATATGATGCAGTGGGATTACTTAATTGCATATAAACATTTCATAGCTACCAAAGGCTCGTAATCTTGAAGAATACTCCGGTTCTGCTTGTTATGTCATTATGCCTAATTCCATTGGGAAGACGGGATTAATTTTATGTAGAAGCTAAAATATCATATGGAATATTGCAGGCTTTTTACTGTTTTGAGCATTTGAGAAGGTTTAGCAACGAATATTTAAGTGACCCTGATCGAAATGGGGCAGCAACCTTAACACGTATTGTCTCGGCCTATATCATGAAGGACCTCTCAATCAGAAATTTGTAACTATTACGAGGCCATAAGGGCTGGTATCTGGTAGTTTCTGGAGTTTCTGGTAGATATCCTAGCCCAACCATTGCTTGGTCTTATTTCTATCAGGGAAAGAGTGACATGATACCAATTTATACAACAGCAAGTTCTGCTTCAATGACTGATAGAAAACATACTACCCTTCAGTTTCTCTAAGCAGCTCCCCCCGTTTCGATGTCGTGACTTTTTATCCTATTTCGAGATTGGATAAAGTTATTCAAAAATGCATGAAATGCATTAGAAGCTAGTTCATTGCTGAGTACTAAGCATTACTAATGGCTGGTATCTTTACTTTGATAGGTATCGTAAAACGCAGGCAGATACCAGTGGGATACCTACAGAAGATGCTGCCAGACGAAGTGCTGCTAAAACTGTGCTCTTTTTGCACGCCACTCGAGCTCGGTCGGCTGGCAGTTACTTGCAAACGTCTTAGTGCTATCTGCAGAGATGATTGCCTGTGGTAAGTATTTTTATGCAATCTAGAAAAGTGCAATTTATACAAACAAGTAAATAATGACGATAACATTGGAAGCCAGATATACATGTCTACCCAATGGCCTTAAAAAGAATAATTGCAGACAATACTAATGCTGAAAGCAACACCAAGGTTACTGCAGGCATCACGCCAAGGAAGAATAAGAATACCAAGACAGTCTTTTTAGTATTTGCTCAAATTTCTCGAAATAGATAGAAGCGTTTTTGTGTCAGCGTTGATAATGTTCGCTTGCACAACAGAAATTAGAGTGAATCCAAAAGAAATCAGCTAAGGGGCAGCTACTTGATAAATGTGCTAATAAATGGTACTCATAAAAAGGAGAATCAATTATTCAAAAAGATTCAAAACTTCCAGAATGTTTTGTACAGCCTTTTTCAGCGAAGTGGGCCTTTTTGTCCCCCAGTTGCACCACTAATTACTCGGGGAAAGTGGTTTGCAACGTCTGCTTCAGCGCAATTGTGGAAACTAGCACCGTTTAACATTTTACTTGGGTTAACATGTTAAATTAGAACTCATTTACTCCATGTCAATTTTATTTTCAAAGCACTTGGTATACCTCCTTCCTGCATCTGCGCCTGCATCGGTACAAATCTCAGACAAATCAAGTTCATTCTTGGGATTAACATAAATTGAATGGCACAAAAAAGTACTTTGCTGCATTTCTAAATACAAACAGCAGGGATATGTTTATTTAGATGCTCAGTAAACAGTTTTTTTAGAATGCGCAAAATTAATTCCATGAAAGCCAATTTTAGCTGAATGCACTAAGTAATTCATACCAAATGAAGCGTTTTATTCTCTAAGCTAAGAGCAGCGATGCTAAATCACGCCATCGAAAGGTAATGCAAAAAGCTCCACAATTTCAAGTTTCGTTCACTTCTATACATAAGTACTTTGTTAGGGTTGCAGCAAGGTGGTTTCGATTTCAGGCAAGGAAGATCCAACCAAGTTTGATGCAGCAAGCGGATGCATTAAACTTCGACTATACCTGCCTTTCCTGTATACAATGTTCCTATATCTATTGCACCTAACTTTAGCAATAGTCCCTAAATTCCCTAGCCATCTCTTACATGGTTTTTAGATTTGTTAGGTTCATACAAGGTGATTAGAGTGCATTGCCAGTTCAAAATTTTGCTACCATCGTCCCCAATTTTCTAAACAAAGGCAAAACCAATTTTGTTTTATTTTCTAGTTTATCTAAAAATTTAAATCTGAGACCTCGTCCCCCTACTTGTATCCTTTTTTAAATCAACTGCCTAATTAGTTTTACCCTGCTTCTCCTTTTTCGCATTGGAAAATCGTTGAGGTCTATTCTTTTGTGGAACTCAACCAGCCTTTTCTTTCCAGAGAAAGTTTATAGGTGTGGTAGGTGTTAATGCTGAGCAAACCTACATAAACCTTACTGAAAACAAAATTCATTTTTGGTTACACTTGAAAAGCATGCCATGATCACCTTTGCCGTCAAAAAAGTGCTTTGAAATGTGATGGTATTTCATTCCAGTTCACGATGAGTCCTCTTACTTTCGTCTTCCCCATCAAAATAAAGAGTCATCGAGACTGCCAAACCTGTGCGACATCGAACGTAATTTTTCAAGTAATCACTTGATCCTCAGAGTTTGTAAACGGGTTCTGGCATTAGGCTCTAAGGGTGTAACTCCATACCCACAGCAAAAAATTTTGAAAATCAGCCTTAGCTTCTTTACTCTATTTTAGAGACTTCATGTATTTAGTCGACCCGTAAGAAGTGCAAAGGAGTTTAAAAGCGTGAAACAGGAACCATACACCGGGCAACATGTTACAAAAAACCCATAAGCTGGGCAGGCATATGTTTACCAGGTCATTTAAAGGAGTCACCCTCCCTTCGTTATAAGCGCTGCGATTTGATAGTGCTCATCTGAAGTGTCACGATGCAAATGGTATTGGATACGGTATACATATGTGGTATTTGTTAGTCAGTGGACGCGGTCTTTGGTCCTATTCATGTATGTTTGATTCTTATCTGTTTCTATCGCAGGAAAAGCTTGTATGGAAGGATATACAGAATGCATCGACCAATCATGAAAGGAAGCAACAGTCTTTACGAAGTAGTCAGCAAGAATAATTACCCCGGCTTGACCTGGAGGGGGGCGTTCCCCGTTTTGTGCAGGTCTTATCACGTGACGAGTGATGAAAATGTTTTTAAAGAATTAACCAGGCTTCGAAGAATGGTAAGAGTCCTCATGGGCCTCTCATTGGTTGATGTGATTTTGATGTTCAATTGGCTGCTCGCAGTCACGTGACAATCGACCTGTTTGTTCCATTCTCGGTAGCTTTTTCACCAAAAGATACTTAATGTCTGAAGAAACTTTTCTTAGCTCTAAAATGATTGTTGCGAAATTTTCAAAAACTGAACATATTCAACTTGGTCCATTTGGCATTGATTTAAATGTTTATGTGTTCGACATCATATTTTAAGTGGCTTATTAACGTGTCTACGTTTCTCTGGCGCTACAGTATACTTTTTAGACAATCTTCATTATTGAAATAACTATTTGACTATCTCAGCGAGAAAAATTAAACATTCATAGCCATATCTAAGTTGCCTATTTCGCATTGATGTAAACTACTTTCTAAATGTGTTTCTGACAATACTCGATTTATAAAGACTTTTTAAACATGTCAGCTTTTCCTGGTACATACGATACATCTCTGTCGATGTGAAATGTCAGACAAAAACGTTTCGTACGATAATGTTTCCGACTCACCATGTTTCCAATTATACTGAGTTTTGGAAAGCATTGATGAAAAACACGTGCTCTGCCACATGTGCTATTAACCACGTGTTCGGATATGATTATTTGACCTTTAACTCGAGACTTCAGAATGAGCTTCCAACTCTGCAATATTTGTAGATCTGATACTTTAGATCCCCTTATCAAATGTATGCCTTGTACCCCATGGAATTAAACTTTGATTTGGCCAGATATCTGTTTATGCCAATGCAAATAATCCAGACCTATTTCTAATTTTAGTGCTACAAAACGATAAAAGAAGCAGTCACCGAATGTCCAACCGATGGCATGATATTAGTTCATCCTGGTGTTTACAATGAAGAAATCTCACTGGAGAGGAGGGTCTCAATTATCGGAACTGGTAAGACATTTGACAATCTTCGCTTTGATTCCATCCTTCTATTACCTTTCTCTTAACAACAAGTCCATTGTATGTGTAGGCCTATCACAATGCGTACCAACTAATGACAAATAAGCTCGGTTATTTAATGCTCAGCTGCATATAACCGTTCAGTACTGAGGAGGATGTCCAATAGTCTGCAGTGGATACTATCAGTACTAGGGGGGATAACATCAGCATATCGGAAGGTGTTCAGTACTATGGAGGATATTTAGAGCTGTAGAATGATATTGTCAGTATATCCTCCACAGTATTAATGGTATCCTCCACAGCACTGATGGTATCCTCCCCAGTACTGATGGTATCCTCCATAGTACTGATGGTATATCTCCACAGCACTGATGGTATATCTCCACAGCACTGATGGTATCCTCTACAGTCTCTACAGTACTGATGGTATCCTCCACAGTACTGATGGTATCCCTCCACAGCACTGATGGTATCCTCCACAGTACTGGTGGTATCCTCCCACTGTGCTGAACTTCCTCCACATTACTGCACTGACGTCCCAAAGGTTTTTACAGCTGCACATAAAACCAGACATGTTTGCTTAATATTTTTTCGCAACCACTATCTCAAAATTGGATCTTGAAGATTAGAATCGAATATTCACAATTCCTTGTTGCTGATTAATTCCTTCCCTTATTTGCTTCAGAGAACGCAAGCACAAAAGAATACCCGACCGTGAAGTGTTCATCTGGAACTGTATTTCGAATTCGTCCTTCGGCAACTGGATCGTCTTTAGCTTGTCTCAGACTAGAGGTAAGCATATGCATCATATTACATTTAATCAAGTTTGATTGGGAACTACTGGCATTGTCATGAAGGGACATCATATTACATTTTAGTAAGTTTCATTGGGAACTGCTGGGAGAAATTGTCATGAAGGGACATCATATTACATTTTAGTAAGTTTCATTGGGAACTGCTGGGAGAAATTGTCATGAAGGGATAGGATTGTGTGTAATATGCTTACAAAATTGTCCTTGAATCCATAAAAAACCATCTCACGCATCTAAGTATGTGATCAAGAGAGACCAGCTCCCCCCCCCCCCCCCCCCGGCTATCGCTACACTGAATTTGCAGCAACTCTTAAAACTTGGATAAACGATGTATGGTTGATAACAATACTTTCTTCCTTTTTCTTGCAACTTCTCTCCACTTCTTGTGTATCTTGACCACAATCTACAATCTAAGAATGTAGCGAAACATTTATAGGGGCCATATTTGTCTAGACTGGAACGATTTGAATATGCATGTCTCATAGGTTCTTGAAAATTCATTAAGTAGGACACAACATTTTCAAACAAGTGCTTGAGAAGTGAGCGAGTTTCTGTTTATCTAGTTAGTGTTAACCAAGGCCAAGCCTTGTTTCTAGTAGGTGCACGGTAGCCTACACTAAACACATATAGATTAATGAGTAGTCCTATCATGTCCATTGCTCCCACTTTAAAAAACTTGAAACTGGAATAACCACTCACTAGACAACTTCTCAATTTTAAGTTCGGCGTATTGGGGTTCGGAACTCATCCAACTGTCCAGAATCTTCAGCATTAAGCAGCTGTCTTATAGATTTACCTTTCTGTACCTGTTTCTTTTATTAACCACACCTTATGTTATTGTTAAAGGTTGAAGCTCCTGAAAGTGGGAGCTACAGTCGAGGTCATTGTATTGAAGTATGCAATGATTGTGCACCTATCATTCAAGACTGTCATATAACTAGTAAAAATTCAAGTAAGTGTGTTCTCATTAACTCTTAACTTCATTTTTCTATAGTTATTTTTTCAACAAAACGGCTAATTCTATTATTGACCTGGTCATGATTTTTACAACATAACATGTGTGCTGTATAGCATGAATATCTTGTAACAGGGATTGCTAGGCCATTGCTTGGACCCTTTTTCGAAGGAACCTATCAAATTGAGTCGGTGGAGAAAATTTTGTATCTCTTTGTTGATTCCAGACAAGAGGTAATTGGCATTGTGAAGTGCAGTCACATATTGAGGGGAAGGACCAAGAGCTGCACTCCTTTGATTTTACCTCATCCACATTGAAATATTCGAACCACCACCTTTATTTTGTCCAAATCAGTCTTCAGCAAATCAAAGTCGTTCTAATCAAAAGATTTACCGGTTAAAAACAAACAATGCCTTATTTGCTACCCGTGAGGTTTCTTTCGGTGGAAATTAGGCCCCCTAAGATTTGTTTTGATTTGCCGGGTGCCAATCTCACGATGGCAATGGGCCTATTCTTATGATCCATTTCGTGAAATGAGGTCTGCCATCTTTTGTGGAATCATCTGTTGCTCCTTGCCATCTCACAAACCTATTTCAATCAGAAATGCTTTGAATTACTCATGCTGATGGTGGTTTTCTTGCCCATAGGTTCATCTGCAGTGTTTGTTCACGGTGACGGCGCGAAACCAAAGATAATCAGATGCAAAATCACCGACTGTGAAAACGTCGGTATCTTCTTAACAGAAGGAGCACAGGGAACCTATGAAGAAAACGAGATATGTAATAACAGATTAGCAGGCTTTTGGGTGAAGGGAAGTGCGAACCCAGTTGTGCGAAGAAATGTTATTCATCATGGCAGAGATGCTGGGCTGTTTATATTTGATGGTGGACTGGTCAGTTTTATGCGAATTAGATGTGTTCAGATTTGAATTCATGCTATAATTTAGATGCCAGTTATCTAGGATAGATCCCCCGGCATTACCCTACAGTAGTTGAATTTGAGTAGTACTGTGCAGTACTGTAGGGGATATTGATATTACGGTGGGTTTGGGATACCATCAGTATATTTTAGGGTGTTCAGTACTGTTGGAAAATACCATTAGTATTATGAAAGGAGTACTATATAAGGATACCTCAATACTGAAAATCGTCAACAGTACCTGAGCCTGAGCATCTTCCACAGTTCTGCAAAAACGTTCCCAAGGTGGGGGAAATTTCATACATTAAGAAAGCTACTTGTTAAAGTGCAACATGTGGAAATAGATAGTAACTATTGTTTGTTTGTTTTCTAATACGGTTCATTTTTGTTTGCAGGGGTATTTTGAAGAAAACAACGTTCATAGTAACAGAATAGCTGGATTCGAGATCAGATCTGGTGCAAATCCAACTGTAGTCAGATGTAAAATATACGGGGGATCAACCGGAGGAGTTTATGTACATGACGATGTAAGATTTTATTTGATATTTGCTTTTTATTTGCTCTCCAATCCCCCCTTTCAGCTTTGTCCTGAGATCAAAATCAAGTTGATAACATGATGTGATATCATACAGTTGTAAGCAATAACCTTGGTTTTGTATGGCTTGGTATTTTTCTTTGGCTTTCTGTGGAAAGATATTTGTTGTTAGGCAAATACGCTTGCTATCTCCGCAAGGTATTGGTTTTTGCGTAAATCACAAAGGGCCCACTGAATAACTATAGTAATCGTGACAGTATATGGGTACTGAACAGGCAAATGTGCTGACTTTCTTTGCAAAGTATCGGTTTATGCTCAATGCTAACTGCCCGCTGAATAGGAAGACTAACTGAAGCAGTGCGAACCTGGTCTTTCCTCTCGATCTGACCACACCTCTTGATCCTTTTGCCTACTATTGCAGAGACCTAGCTAATCAAAGTATAACGCCATAGGTAGCTTTATTTTGAACCAATAGGTCGCACATTTTGTTTGGCAAAACAGTAATTCACAACTCTCCTTTCATCGTTTTGTTAGGGACGTGGAGAATTCATATCGAATAAGATTCATTCGAACACCTTCGCTGGAGTTTGGATTACATCAGGAAGCAACCCTACGATAAAGTAAGTTTCATTTTACTTTTACTTTTATTTTACTTTCTCACTATCTTCAGCTAGTATTAAGGACCGTTCACAAATTTTCACCGCGAATGGGAATATTTTGCAACAGTTATAAAAAGTTGTGGAACTATTTTGCAACCCTTTCGCATATTTTTCAAAATCGAAGCGACGTGGAAAAAGAAAAGAGATGTAAGCTATTTTTGAGAAAGCGACTTTTCAGCATTTTGGGATCCCAGCCATCTGTAGGTTAGCATGATTAAATTTTCTCAAGCGCAAATAGGCACAGTAGCAGTCTAGTTCAGATGCAAGATAAAGTGACACAAGAGCACAAGGAATGTGAAGTCACTGCTTGCATCTCACAGATGTCGAAACGCAGCTTTTTGGAAAGAAAGAAAGGTTGAAAAAAAGACTACGCATTTTTCAAAATAGCGCTACAAATTTCTATCAATTGATGATTTTACCTACCTCCGAATCGTCCTTTCAGCCCTAATAAAAGTATTTTTAATTCAGCCAGTCAAACCATTTCATGAGAACCATTTTTCATAATCACTTGTGGACGTTTTTTCGGATCCATTATAACACCTTGATTTATTGTTCACGACATTTTATATTGTTCATTACTTTGAATCCTTACGCTTTTTGTTTATAGAGATAACGAGATATACCATGGCCAGCAAGGTGGAATTTATGTGTTTGGGGATGGCCGTGGACTTATTGAAAACAACGATATTCACGGTGAGTGAGTTACATTCTTTGAAATTGTGTTTTAAAAACATTTATTAGCAATCGTAGCTTGAAATCTTACTACAATTTTGTTCACTTATATTTGGATCGAGATAGGCCAATCAGAAAAGCTGAAAACGATTAAACATTGTTTTGAAAGACCAATCATCAATCTAGTTATCATCCCCCTGTCCAGTGAGTAAGTTGACAAGCATGACTTGTAAAAAAGCATCAGTTGCAAAATATAATCTCTCTGTCTGTAAACAACTTCAAAACTTTAAAACACTAAAACACGACTTTACTGCAAGTAAAAAATGGCTCAATCAACAAGGATGTGCTCAATACTTCATTTCAAAGTATAGGAGGGATAGGTTAACTTGTCATGTAGGAGTTTCGGGAATCTGTCTAAATCAAATCAATAGATCCCGTATTATGTTGATGGACGGAATCTAAGTGTGGCTGCACCTGCAATATTGTGAGACCAAAGTCTACGGTTTCGAGAAAATATTGACCTATAGTATTCAAACCGCTTTTTTATTGATAGCATTTAAAGTTATATAGAGACCTATAGTATTTATTGCATGAAAGGACATCATCACCCATCTACCTCGTTTGGTAGTTGACATAATCTTTGCCATGTTTTCATGGGAACACTTGAAAAGTAGCCAAGCCATGAGTTGAGTTGAAAAATGATTATGATTCAAAAAAATGTTTTCCTTTGATTAGGAAATGCTCTGGCTGGAATCCAGATAAGATCAAACAGCAACCCAATTGTCAGAAGAAATAGAATCCATCATGGTCTTCATGGGGGAATTTACATTGTGAGTACATCATATTTCTATTTTCTCGTAGTGGGAATTTCGATTGCCCCTTCTTCATGCTTAATCATATCTGTATATCATTTCTCGTTTAATGAGGGAGAAAAAAGTTGATAGATAGCAAAGCTTTGTAAGATGTTTTGGCTGACAGTGATTTAGAGTTCTAAAGCAAATTCAAGCACGCCAAGCTACGCAGTCCGGTCGAAATATAGTATACTACGATTCCATGAGGTTGGGGGCCCAAATGTTGCGGAGAAGCTTGTGTCGGCATAGGAAATACTCTTCAAACTCTTGTGGCATCTTGAATCGTTCTGTGGGCGCTTGTGAAATTTGAGGATTCTGTTTTCATGACTCATTTTAGGCCTAAAATCAAAGGTTTGGCGACAAACCATCATAGTTAATCAGGAATAAAAAAGGAAAGTCAAACAAGCTAGATTTTCTTTCACAAAGGTGGGATTAAAGATAATATATAGATCCCAGGTATCTTCCCTAAAACTGCAACTATAGGCCTAAGGGCATGGTATAAACAAATAACCACATCTCTACCATTTCACACTTTTTTGAAAATTCTTAGAAGCCTGTAAACATTCTCCCCTTAAAATACGAGCAAGAACTCAGCACTTACTGTTTGAGAATAGAAATACACTTCAGATTGTTTTCTTGTTTCTCTCTCTTGTAACTAAACTGTCTATTTCCATTTAACAGCATGAAGGGGGACTGGGTCTGATTGAAGACAATGAAATTTACTCAAACACTTTGGCTGGAATTTGGATAACAACAGGTAATGTTTATTAAACTTTCTTCCAACCACTCGATGTGAATAGTGATGCTTACCCTGTTGAAAACGATCATCGTACAGCACAAAACTTTTTAGAGGACTTTTAGTCTCTAGGTTTGAACCCCTTGTTTACCGATTACAACAATTCCATACAATATTACTTTATTTCTTTCCTACCCTCTAGAATGCTTCTATGCAATTAAAATCTATTCATTTCTGCAAGATAAACTTCTTATGTATATTCATAAGTTTGGATATTCTTATGTATATTCATTATTTGAACATGTTTCTCCTTTCTTTTTGAATAGGAAGTTCACCAATACTGAGGCACAACAGAATACACAGTGGAAAACAGGTTTGTGCGTTTGACAGTTACATTATGATTTTGTAGTTTTGCTAGAAGTATTAATTTTTTAGTATGAGGTTCTATCATTATAATTTAGTTATCTGATAGCTTACCATGCACTGGTTTACCATGAGTCTAGAATGAATGACATTAGTTTTAAGACATGGCTGCACTACCTAGTCCATTTTTTCAGTTTGAATATAACCCATTCTACAACACCTATACCCTAGCTACACATTTGTGAGTCGGCCATGGTATTGCCACAGCAGAGCTGTCAAGGTTAACACTTTTTCCCTTAATTCTAAGGACTTTATAGCCATATTAAAGATGTTTCCTCACTGGCAGAGAGACTTATGGCTATGGCTTACGTCATGATGATTTTACTACCAGGCCTGCATCCCCTCAATTCCGAGAATTGTTTTGGAATTTTGTTCCCATTGCATTAACTATAATCTGTTTCGCTTAGGTGTATCCTAAAAATATTTCTAATTTTACCTTTTTCCAGGTTGGAGTATATTTTTACGACAAAGGGTGTGGCACGCTTGAAGACAACGAAATCTACAATCATAAATATTCCGGGATTCAAATTCGGTATGTTTCTAACGATTTAACTTAGACATAGGCTACATCTTAGACCTATTACATGAGTCCCAGATATCGCTCATCACGAAACTGAGGCTAGCAATAAACCGAGTCCGCTCAGTTTGAGCGTTCGTCGAATTCACCAATAGCGATAACTGCGGCTCATGTAATCAGTCTAGCTACATCTGTAGAAGAATATTTCTAAAGATAGCCCAATAAGATCTTGTGGTTTATACAATAGGAGAGGGTCCATTTAGAGCTGCTAACAAGACCTAAATAGCAACAAGCCTGAAATGCTTTCCGAAAATTTTAAAAAATAGCCCTATATATGACTTATCCTTGCCAATTTTGGTACTTTTGATCAGTCCCACATCTTTTTAAAATAATGTTATCATTCACAGTAGCTAACTACTCTCCAAATATGGTCATGTTGGAACTATATTGAATTTTGTTGAAAGGAAAAATTGCCAGAAGATAGTAGTAGCCTACCCCTGTAGTATTTGATTTACCGTGTTAGACCATGCCTTATGAATTAATAACAAAAGATAGGCAATTGATATAAACTTAAAGTGAACTTATTTTCGAACAGGGTAGGATTTATATTTTAATCAGTAAAAGAAAAAGTTTCAGGGACGTCGAAAACACCCCCATTACTGACTAGGGTTAAACTCGCGATTTTCCAATCTGTTGACATCTTATAATAAATATTTCTTCTTCTTTGCAGAAGTGGCAGCAATCCTGTGATTCGGAAGAATAAGATTTGGGGAGGTAAAAATGGCGGCGTATTGATATACAATGGGGGACTAGGAATCATAGAAGATAATGAAATATTTGACAATGCCATGGCTGGCGTGTGGATAAAGACAGAGAGCAACCCTATTCTCAGAAGAAACAAAATCCACGACGGTCATGAAGGCGGAGTTTGTATTTTCAATAATGGAAAAGGTGCGTGTTTTCAGTGGTATCCATTGCGCCAGATAAATATTGCTAGCTCTCAGCTAATGTTAGAGCTCCCCTCCCAGTCTTTAGTCCATGAATTTCACCTGAGTCTTCGATGCATCTCAGCAGCCATTGTAACTTTAATGTCTTTCTTTCTCCTTATATTTGGTTTATTTGTTTAAAAGTAGATCTTAGGGAGCATCCATATTTTGCAGCGAACTGAATCAATTTACAGCGATTTCAAAATTATTTTGAGACAATTATGGATTTTGAAGCTATTTTGTGAAGATTTTGAAAGGATCTTCTTGCAATAAAAATGAAATTATTCTACAGCTTTACTTGATTTTGAATTTATATAAAAAGATTTGCAGCAAATATAAAACGATTTTGACTTCATTTATTTCAACAAGTTTAGAAACGATTTTCAGCAAATCTGAAACGATTTTCAACGAATATAAAAGAGTATTGTGAAATGCTGAATTTGTTTATTCTAGCAATTTTTTAAGTGAATCCACCACAATGATTTTTGAAGATTCCTCGTTCAAATTCATGTTTGTTGTTGCAGGTCTACTTGAAGAAAATGATATTTTCCGCAACTCTCTCACGGGTGTTCTTATCAGCACGTCGAGTTTTCCTGTTTTAAGGAAGAATCGAATATTCGAAGGAGGTGCTGCTGGTATAGAAATAACCAACGGGGCAGGTGAGGGTCTCGTATTTAAATATTGTGATACTTCAATTAATCGCCTCGTTTTTAAAGCCCTTCGAATAAAGGCCATCCTATTCTAAATTTTTTCAATGAATACACCCTCCAGCAAACATTACTAGATTTTAGCTTCAATGCGAAACTGCAAAGGGCATCTTGAGTGGTGGAATTCATAATCAACGTCAGTTTGCAGGAAACTTATTGATTCAGATTGAGCTTTTGTTGTTAGAGAGAAATTTTCTCGCTTGCGAGGAGTCCCTAAATTTATTTTTAATCACCAACACCATGGACCCTTTAATGACTGGTGAAACACTAAAGGTCTCACTCTTAATTTGATATGAAATGTTTCTTTCACAATTTATTGAGTATTATGTCCCTTTTCATTTCAGGTGGTGTTTTAGAAAAGAATGAAATATTTGATAATAGATTCGACGGTGTTAGTTTGGCAACTGGAGTATCACCGAAAATGTTAGGTTGGTTCATTTGACTTAAAGTTCTTATTATGGTTTGTCATGATGTTGCTTCTTGGGGGATTGGAAATATGGCGAAGCATATCATTATGATAAAGCCTTTTTTCTGATTCTCATCCCAGTAGTACGATAGAAAGAGGAAGAAGATGAAAAGCTAGAAGGTCACGCTCTCATTGAAGAATATTTGAATCTGTCTACATAAACTTAGAATTCATTAATCTACTTTTCTTCTCACTTGAATTTATTAATCTATTCTTCTTCACATTTGAAAATGCATGGTGTAGAGCGTAGACATCCTGATATTCTATCTTGTCAATTCGATTGGGGGAGATTTACCTTAGAAATCTAACCAATGTATGAGGAAGAATAAGTAAGCACAGCAATCTTCACTGCTTTCAAAATACAAGATGGCCACTAGGAATTATCGCAAGAAAGGGAAGAACATATACAAACATTATTCCCAAATTTGTAAACGATTTACTCACAAAAAATAATGTTCTTGATGCTTACCGATTTGGTGGCTAGCAATTATGGTTATAGTACTAACTTTTTTTTAGATAATTATGTTCATGACAACAAGAGGGTGTTAACAGAAGCAGTAGATTCTGGAAAGTGCTTGTATCAAGTTTCTGGCAATATCTGTTATCCGATGCACGACTTCTACAAGTAAGCCCTAAAACTTATTGTGCTTTTTCTTATTCAGTTATTGTTGTCCAAGTTGCTTCCTAACTAAATTGTTATTGAAGATGAATTCTGATCTTGGTCTCGCGGAGTAGAGGACTTATGTACATTTGACAAAATAGCTACGGGAATGTGTCCCTTATACTGTATTAGTGTACTTATACAAGTGAATAAACTTTAGTTAAATTGCCTGAAATCCACCTTTTAGCTTTGTCTTATCTGTCTATCTACCGTTTTCTAACTCAATACTATTGGTTTTCTTTCGCAGATGCGTAACATGTACATCAACAGAAAACTTGGCAATTTGTGTGAATTGCATACGAACATGCCACGAAGGACATGAAGTGCAATTCGTTCGCCACGATAGGTAAAATTTACTCCTTTTTACTCTCTTTACTTTACCAATTGAAATATTGAGACTTTTTATGAAATATTACGAAAAGAAACTTAAGAAACCTTAACGTGTCTTCCTTACTCCCTTAGGAATATCTTTTATTGAACACTTTCATCTTTGACTGAAAACTTAAAATTTTTTGTAGATTCTTCTGTGATTGTGGCGCTGGAACAACAACAACACCTTGTCGTTTGACTAATAGGAAGCCAGCCGTTTCAACAACCAAGCTGCGTTCAAATCGCTCACCAAAAACTAAAACGAGGCAGAAACGAAATGCTAGCCGTTGTCTGAGGAGTGCCCGTAGCAAAGCATCACAACACGTTAATCTACCAGAGAACATGACCGAAACTATGGTCAGGTAACAAAATTAGAAATCATATTCAATCAAATTATTTATTTAGACGCTATGAAACTGCCAACAGCAACTAAATTGGAATATCTTAACTTATTTATGGCAAAGTTTTGTCATCTTTTAACAAATAGTGATTTCAAAAAAATAGCAATTGGAGTTAGTTTTCCAGAGGGGTTTACTTTTTCGTGTTCTCGCCCATTTTTCATGTCGAATATATGAAACGTACGTGGCAGGCAAAAACAACTACTAAGAAACAGATAACCAGAGATTGAGATATATCATTCCAACTGACATTAAAATTGCCACAATTTTTGCCTTTCCCTTTATTTTTTGGCGATGATAAGAAACTTTTGAAAAGCCTGCGCCCCCTGTTTAAAATCACAACTGCTTCCAACTCCAAGACCTCAGTTTTTAAATGATTACTCATATTGCTGAACATCGATTACTATTTTTATTAATCATGACACCTTTTCACCATGAAAATTACTCTTCTCCTCCATGCGACGAAGATCTGTCACTGAAGGCAACTTCCCTGAATTTCCAAGAATTGTCCAAAATGATTTAAAAGTGAATTGAGAACGGAAAGAGAATGCCATATGAAATAAAACATTTTGATGATATTGCTTCACTTTATGACACATTATATAAACATTTTTTAATGCAATTACACACTACCTAATACAATTATACAAGGTATGGCAGCTATAATTTGTAAAGTAGAATAAGAAGAAAATACAAATATCATATATTGCAATTACATTATTATTATGTGGATAAGTTAGATCTATATTGCAATACACGTTTTTTTTTATATAAGAAACCTAGCTTGGGTCCTAGTACTAAAAGTTTCTTAATTTTTCACCAGTTTCTAGTACTAAAAGTTTCTTAAAAGTTTCTTATTTCTAGATACGCAATTAACATCAAATTTTGCACTTTCCCTCGCATATTTCTTGTATCAAAATTTTTAATTCTATCCTATGTTCCTCTAAATAAAAACGTTTAGCAAACTTAAATCAAGCAAAAATGTATTGTTGACATGTTACTTTCCGGCTCAGAAAGTCCTCTTATCTTTTCAGAGTTTCTTAAAGATATTGATGTAGTTCTAAAAGTTTCTTAAATTTTTAGGGCTCTAATACTAGGTTTCTTATAAACCGGTTTCTTATAAAAAAAAAACGTGTAACTTGGGGAATTGAAAGATAATACCTGATACACGTATAAAAAAAGGACAATTAAGGGTGCATTTTTGAAGGAACCCATTTTTAACCACTTAAAAAGTTGGATTTTTAAGAAATTTTATACAAATAGGAAATTATTCTCTAAAACGTTTATCAACTTGTTCAGATTATATTTAAATCAATGCTAATAAGTCAAATAGATTTTAGATTATATATTTAGAAATACAATAGAGAATATGCATTATTTAATAAAAACAATCTTATTTATAGCTTTATTGAGTTTTCTTATTTTATTCTTTTCAGCCCCTTGTTTAAAATGTGCACTAATTTGTTTACAAGAAACTATGGCGAATCTTGGTATCATAGTTTCTTAGCTCTCACCCAAAATTTAGTCCGAATTTTTGAAATTCTGATAAGCGGTTGCCAAGGTGCGGCAAAACCGAAAAAGTATTTCATCAATTGAAATAAGAATGTCTCAAGATGTAAAAATGAAGTTTTTAAAGATAATAAAAGTTTTGTTCCACGAAAATGAGCGTTTTAATCCAATACTAAGCGGAAAGGATATAAAAATGAGACAAACCTCTAGGTGATTCGTGGCGTTATGACACTAGATTATTAGTCTTAAGTCACTACTTAACTTAATCAATTTCAAATTAATATCACTATTGTAAGCTCAGTCATCTAAAACTTCAATAAAAGACATTAGGTGTTCCTGCAGTCCCTTTGGTGAAAATATCAACAACAAATAACCACTTACTGTCATGGTGATTGAGTTGAAGTTAATCTGAGTGGCTTGGTGGCTCTGGTTCGAATCTCTTAAAATCCTTTTCCCTTTGCTTTTCATTTCTGAGATTTATGAAATTTGGTTACAATGATAGAAAAGTAACACCTCTCTTGAGGCTTTGATTTCTAAGATTTGAAATGCTTGGAAAAAGTAATCTCTCCCCTTTGCAAACCTCGTGTGGCTAAGTGGAAAAAGACAATGGCTGTACATGTTCGGACCGTAGTTCGAGTCCTCGCGGGGTACGACTTTTGCTTTGAAAGATAAATTATGTTTGGTAAAAACGATACAAAAGTAATATCTCACTCATTAAGAAAGCTCGGGTGGCCGAGTGGACCAAGCCATGGACTTCAGATGGTCGGACCATAGTTCTACTCTTCGCAAGGTAAGACTTTTGATTCCTAAACCCTCAATCAAAAGTGATATCAACTTCAATACTCTCCTGCTGGCGGCAGGGATGGCCGAGTGGATAAGTCACTCGTACAGTGATCGAAGAGTCCTTGGATCGAAACCAGCAGTCGCGAGAAAAGGCAGAGAGGGGAAATGAGGAGTCGAAGGAAAGGTAAGTCGAAAATGGGAGTCGGAGAAAGAAGGGAAGTTGGAAGAAAAGGTGAGTTGGAGGAGAAAAAGAAGAACAAGGGGAGTCAGAGAAGAAGAGTTTTGATCTTTTAATCTAAGTTTTAATCAACATCAATAATAAAATCTTACTCTTCCTACTCGCCTCTTCTTCCAACTTCCCTTCTTCTCGTCTTTCTCCGACTCACCTTTTCCCCTCTTCTTCCGACTGCTGGTTTCGATCCAAGGACTCTTCGCTCATTGTTCGAGTGACTTATCCACTCGGCCATCCCTGCCGCTGGCAGTAGAGTGTTGAAGTTGATATCATTTTTGATTGAGAGTTTAGGAATCAAAAGTCTTACCTTACGAGGAGTCGAACTACGGTCCGACCATCTGAAGTCCATGGCTTGGTCCACTCGGCCACCCGAGCTTCCTAGATGAGAGAGGTATTAACTTTGTATCATTTTTACCAACTATTTAAATATTAGAAATCAAAAGTCTTACCATGCGAGGAACCGAACTACGGTCCAACCATCTGAAGTCCATTGCTTGGTCCACTTGGCCACCCGAGCTTCCTTGACAAGAGAGGTATTACTTTTATATCACTTTAACCAAACATTATTAATCTTAGAAATCAAAAGTCTTACCTTGCAAGGAACCGAACTACGGTCTGATTATCAACAAACCTTGAATTGGTCCACTTGGCTATCTAAGCTTCCTTAATAAGAAATGTATTACTTTAGCATCACTTTTACCAAATATAATAAAACTAAAAAAAAGTCAAAAGTCTTCATTGGACGGACTCGAACTACGGACAGAATAATAATAGCCTTAGACTTAGCCCACTTGGCCATCCAAGCTTTCTGGGTATTAAAGGTATTACTTTTGAATCATTTTCAACCAAACATTATAGATCTTGGAAATTACCTGTTTTACCTTCCGAGGAATCGCACTACAGTCCGAGCATTTACAGCCCTTGGTTCAGTTCACTTGACAACCTTAGGTTTCTTGATGAAGGGGGTTTAACTTTTGTATCATTTTTATCAAATATTATAAATCAGAATTGAAATCAAAATTCTTGCCTTCAACAGATAAAAAAAGCTTATTTGAATCAATGTATTTTGAGCTAGTTTTGACCAGAAACCTTTTTCCAATATTTGATAGATTGGAAGGAAGCTTATTAGGTGGTTATTTTTGTTCTCTAAGGCTATTATCAGCTAATATTGTAACCCGACTAGTCCTGGATTGATTAAAAGCGTATTTGCAACCATTTATTTTGGGTAAATTTTAACCAAAAACTATGGGCTAACCATCAGGCTTTCTTCCAAATATTCGACTGAATTTGAAGAAATTTTTTTTGGTGATTTCATGCGTTTTCTAGGGCTATTATAGTCTAAAATCACTCCCTGAAAAGTCTTGAGTGGATTAAAAGCTCATTTTGAACCCTTTATTTTGGGTCAATTCTGACCAAAAACCATGGGCTTACCATCAAGACTTTTCCCAATTTTTGGCTGAATTTGAAGAAATATTTGTTGCTGATTTTATGAATTTTCTAGGGCTATCATAGCCTTAAATTGCTCCCTGAACAGTCTTGGGTGGATTGAAAGCTTAAGCCTAATTTTCACGAGGCGAAATCTGTCGCACGAATTCTAACAGTTCGATCGAAAATGTTCGCGCGAAAATTTGCTGTGATTTCCACATGAACTAAAAAGTTGAAGAAAAATGGCAGTGGAATGCAATTCCAAACATTTTTGGCATCGTTCCACTACCTGCAACACGATAGGTAAAAACACTAACTTTCTTTATAGAATAAATCTGCCAGCTTTTTTCAAGCATTTTGCTTTGCTGTTCTGTATTTATAACAGGATAAAAACGTATTCCACAAGCAGGGTAAATATCTGAATGCCTCGATAAATTCCTCCACTTCGAAAATTTTTTTTCCGGTGTTTCTTTCTCAGTGACTTTTAAGGAACTCCCTGCTGGCTCCATGCTTTCCATCGTATGGTCTTGAAGACTTTGCGAAAAATCGCCCATCTACGAATCGTTGTTTTCACTATTTTGTGAGGCCACTTGTCTTAAAAGAGATCCAAGATCAATTCCTGATTTTTGAAGCTGATTTTCGACAGTTTCAAAATAGTTTTGAGCAGCCATTTTGCCTTAAAGTTCGAGCGAAATGTTTCAAGAGTTGGCATGCTTTCAACTCTTTGAGCGAAGAAAAAAAGTTCGAGCGAAAAACATGTTTTCGCACTACGCATGCCCAGAAAAATGTTCGCGCGAAATAATGTTGTTCGAGCGACAAATTTCGCCTCGTGTAAAATAGGCTTTATTTAGAACCATTTATTTTTGGCTAATCTCGACCAAAAACCATGGGCTAACCATCAGGCTTTTTTCCATTATTTGGCTGAATTGAAGGAAACTTTTTTTGGTGAGTTTATTTTGGTGACCTATAAGGAACCAATCATTTTAGGTCCTTTCAGACCGAAAATCATCGGCTAGCCATCAGCTGATTTTGAAGTAAAATGTTTTGGGTGATTTTATGCGTTTTCTAAGGCTCTTATAGCCTAATATTGGTAAATGAACAGCCTCGATCGGATTGAAAGCCTATTGGGAACTATTGATTGTCTCTTTTTATTCCTTGTGATATTCTACTAGCTAGTTACCACCGCATTACCCATACATATATTTTCAACCTCCTCTTGCTTTTACCATTTCGCCACTCAGCCACCATCTCATTTCTCTTATATATCTATCGTCTCCTCTTCCTGTCTTCTTGCCTTCTGTGGTCTTGCTTTTCAGCCAAAATGATTAGTCGTCCTATTCAAGGCTCGCTATGGAAAAGAAAATAAAACTCATGCATGGAATTTTCACGAAGATGATGGAAACGATAATGGTATCATGTATTGGTCATGTTATCCTGACTAATGCTCTCACTTTGTTGAAAATCCCAGGAAATACAGGCTATTGTTTCACGCATTTCAGTCACAGAAGTCCCTATCAAGAGGGTCAGATACCCATGGTATCATATCAATAGGAGCATAGTCAGTTCATTGGAAACTTAGCTTCTTGCTTGCAAAGTTTATTGATAGCGTTGATAGACTGATACGGTATCTATCTTCGTTAAGGTTCATGCGTATTGGTTCATACCGAGAGCGTAAAGGATAGAGTATCATCGAGGGCATGATCTGGTTTTTTCTCTCGATGTGACCAGACTTCACAAATCCTTTCGACTTTTCTCCTGGATTTACAGAGAGGTGGCCAATTCTCTCCTCACACTTATTATGTGAAAGGTCCGAAGGTGTTTCTTTAACCTAAGACCCTTTTGTTCGATGGGGGTTAAGTGGCCTTACCATCTCTGCACAGATTCATCCAGAGTTTTATTCAATACAAATAAAGTTAACTAAGATAGTGATATACAAATTTAATTTTACTTTCGTTTAATTCAGAGATGCAGAGCATTGGCAGAGATTTTGATTATGGTGATAGCAAGGGCCGCAATTCAAAATATTGATTTTGAAACTGATGCCTTATTAGTTTATAAGCTATACTATATACCTTCGAAATAGGGACCAAGAGAGAGTCTTTTAAATCTTTCTGGAATGCTTGATTCTAAATCTTAGAAAAGCAAAATATATAATACCGTGATAACATGAATAAAACTTGAGAAGAGATATTAATTTAAGAAGATGAGATTAAATTTGATAATTAAGATTTGGAAGATTTTGGCCAATTCTCTTGGCTAGAGTCTAAATGCGAATGAGCCAAGTGAATAGAAGTCGACATCTTTTACAACCAATCAAGTTTTTGAACCGAATAATAACTTCTCCTACGGACTAAATTTCGAAAAATAGTGAGGGATTTGAAGAAATTCGAATTAACTTTTTTTCAAAAGTTCCCATATGGTATTTTGAGCTCTGAGATATATCATCAACTTCAAATTCCTTTTATTGCATTCAAATGAAAGGTCTAAACAACACTTACATAAATTTTTAACCCTGAATTCCGATACTTGCAATATTGAATAGTATTGAATATGGCTCATCCCTAGTAGAATTACAACCTATGAACAAAGCGACGGGAAATCATTACCATTGGTGTCCATTATGTGGAGTATCCATGGTCATTTCTTTGTAAAACCAACCGTTTTACAGTAGAAACTAGATTAATGACAGAAACTGGAATTAGTTCAGCATTCATCTGTACTAGGAAAAATCTACTTTAAGGAGCAAGGAAAAGAAACTTGAGCATACCTGGAGTAGCATGAGCCGTCAAATTTCCTTCATCCCGATCTGGCGCATTATCTTCCAAATTAACAGCGAAGGATGATGGGAAGAATCCTTCTTTCCCATTACACCTGCCTTTCCACCAGCCATCATTTCTTCTTTGTAGAACAGTTATGACGTCACCAGCCTCGATTGCAAGTTCATCAGTTGCCTCAGGATCAGGAATGTAGTCGAATTCAGCAACAACGATGCTCTCTGCTCGTTCTGAAATTAACAAGTTGAATGAGGCAGAAGTAGTGGGGATCGTAGAAAGTCAGCACTAGTTTTATTTATATGGCACTATTTAGTGCATCCATGTTTGGCATGGCTTGTACCTAACAAATACTAGGTCACTCAGAAAAAACATGAAAACTAACAGAATGTCAAATGTTTGAACGTTTTAGTTTAGAAAACGGCAAGTCGCAGCTGATCAGCTGAATTAATTTGTCAAGTTTTTCTTTACTAGTACTCCAATATTGCATATTCAACACCCATCGTAAGTATTAAAATTAAATGAACTGAATTGAACTGAACTGAAGCCCTTGATGATGGTCATATAGGGGTTCCAGGGAACAGGGGAACGTGCCAAAAATTGAAAAGTGAACAAGGGAACATGAGACTAATTAAACAAGGAAGAAGGGAACGTTGACAGCAAGCAGGGATCAGGGAACACAAAATATGAACATCTCTTCTTAGAACAATGAGGGATCATTTGTAATTTCTATAAGGAACAGGGGAACATGACCCCCCTGTATGGACCCTCTTTGACGTTTTGCTTGCATCATTTCTTTGGCAGCGTGCTGACCTACCTAACTGAGACCACCTAAATTATCTTTATATGCTGCATTTTTCAGAGATAAATTGTGATCAGAAAATAGCTCAGTAAGAACCATTTCAATTTTTCATTTTCAAATATCTACTATGAGAGAGTAGCACTTTCAGCACATAAGTGCTAATTTACAAGATGCTCTTCTTAAAACAACGCATGATAAGACTAATTAAAATTTAACAACTACATTAATGATTACCTACAGAATATTCTAAATGGAAATTTTTGGAAGTCTTTTTGAAAAGACAAAGGGAAGAAGCCTGCTTTGACTCGGCTGAGAGACTTTTCTACACCATTGCTCCTCTGTAATAGAAATATCTTTGACCACCCAACGTTTTTCCAAGGGTGCACGTATTTTTTTATAAGGAACTGCTTTATAAGAAAGGTTCTCTAGCTAAGAGATTTTTAGTACTTAGCTAGAGCTGAAATTGCTTGTAAAAAATGCGTGTAGTCGTAAATCCATCTCAGAAGGAGTGCTCTGAGTTCTTAGTAACACGAGCACACAGGCATTCTGAAGCCAACTCATTCAAGGACCTTAAGACCATCATTTGAGACCACCATTAGAGATTTTGAATGAGTTAGTGGATCTCCTTCCAGCCAAGTAGCTCAATAATTGGTTTACTTGGGGAATCAAAGCTGCTATTTGTTGCAATTCTGGTCACACGGTTTTACAGTTTCTGTAACTTATCAATTTCAGTTGAACCAGTGCATACAATCCCAATCAGAGCAGCAGTATGTAAGATATGATTCCACAAAGCCTGTGTACCCGTGTATCATAATAAAGATAATAAAGTAGATACCTGCTAAACCCTGTGTCTCGTCCAATTCCTCTTCAGAGTCATCAACACGCACAATATCCAACATATTCGAAGAAATCGTTCTTAATCCTTCTGTTTGGAGGGTTAGAAGGCCTTCGGGAAGGATGAGTTGCTGGAATCGGCTGTTATCTTCAAAGTAAATAAAAACACATTGCTCATAAATGATATCTTTTCTTCATAATCAATGAAAACATTACAATGAAAATTCATAACACAGAGAAAATACCATAAGGATCGTGTTATTACATTGCAGCCCTGTGACGTGGAGACACACTACATTGCAGCCCTGTGACATGGAGACACACTATATTGCAGCCCTGTGATGTAGAGACTAAACCATTCGAAATAAATGATTTTAGGTTTTGGTCACAGTGTAAGGATTCGGTAAGAAGAAATACTTCTAGGGAATCTGGAAACGTTGGGCTAAAAATATCTTTTCAAATGGTGTCGAATCTACCTGCACAAAACAAATTGCAAATACATTTGCAATGCAATGTTGTAACTCATAACAGAACTCAAAAGAAGAAATCAAGAACAGGTTCAGTTAGGAATTCACACGATTACATAATAATGACGATAATCCTTCAAATATTTTTGTTGTATGAATAAATTTTGATTAACGATTTAAAACACGAGTGTTAGTTTTGATGGATAACTTGTCATGGCCATTTAGAATGAGCCCAACTCTATTTCTACATCTTGATGAAACGTTTTCATGCGAAAAACTGATTGGTCGAAAGCATTATACGGGGTGTCAAAGTCAGACCCATAGCGGTTTTTACATAAGTTTTTACATTGAATAATATACTGAAGTTTGAAATAGCCAGAAATATCGGAAATATAGCGAAACGAACACAGATTACTTAAGCTTTTCGTCTGACACTCAACAGACTGTGCCACAACGAGAACAACCATCTCGCGCCTCAAAAACTAAAAGATCACTAAAACATGACTCTGCTATAGGTCAACATTTGCTCCATAACTCAGAATGTGCTTAAGCCTACAGTGAGAATTGTTTTCGAATAATTGGCAGAGCAAGATCTACATTTCATTTAGGTTTTTTTTGAATTTGACTACCATAAAAACCAGGGATTCTCTATTGTGTAGACAAAAGGAGTTCGTGTTTGCATTAAGACTTTTGAAATAATCTCAACGGTCGGCTCACTGTATCGTGGGTGTTGATTGGTGTTCCTACTATACTAATAATTCACCTCTTTTCTAATTGGCATATTTCGATCCACAACTGGGTATATGAATCTGTTAGGTTTCTGTTTTGTTCTCTTTCTGACGTATTACTCTGTTGAGTGTCAGACGGAAAGCTTAAGTAATCTATGTGTTCGTTTCGCTATGTTTCTGGTATTTCTGGCTATTTTGAAGCTTTGTGCCATCTAAAGACTGTTCTTTCCTGAAGTATCATTGATTTTAACAGGTCTGTTATGATCACTGATAATAGAAATGTTTCCTTCTGATTCATCATAAGATTTCGTAGATGAAAGAGTATGATGTAAAAATTGCTGTGAAGTATTTCACAAAACTGCTTTCAAGGTGGGTATACATCAAACTCTGTGTCAAATTATGTCTGGGTTTGCCAAATATTTTTGGGTCTACTTCTTTCGAGTATGACTTGGTTATAGTGTAATTATTCTTGTGAGTCAAGCCAAAAGCCGAAAAACAGCCTCAAACCTTCCCTCCACAGAGGTGGACGTTTACTTTTAGTACGTAAGTCGGAGCGCAGACAAAGTAAATGCATACGAATAATAAATGATTGCAGGAGTACAGTAGCATGCTTGAGAGTCTAATTGAATAATTACCGTCTTGCGTAGATGAACCAGAAATCGATCCAGTTTCCTAAAATGAGAATTGAAATTATGAGTATCATCATCAACATCAAAGAAGTAAATAAGAGAAAGAGTAGAGCAACGACCGATCTAAAGCAGGGCAAGCTCAACTTTCTAGGCCATGATCAAGTTTTTAGAAATAGGACAGAACATTGGTTCACAAATAGCTTCACCACACTTATGAATTTACAAATGTAATTTTATGACCCTGAGCTAAAGCATTCTCTGGCTCCAACAAAAAACCTGTCACATGATGACGTATGTTACCAGTCCTTATCTTCAGGTGGATACTGAATCCCAGGCCCCTTCTAAAATGCACTCAATGACGCGACAAAGATGAAGACGGATCTGCAGAAACTAGAAACGAGGACAAGTCTAAAACAGAGAAAGTGGCCATGTTGGGAAAACGTTCTAGCTTCCGTCTTTGATGTACAAGTGTGTTGATAAAGAAGGTTTCCTAATAACGCGTTTTTGAATTTGAAAATTCTGGTCTCAACCCTAAGTTGGACAATATCTTAATTCCCAGCTTCAGGGATACCGACCATAGTATTAGCCAACAAGTTTCTACATATCTACGGCCTGTTCTTGAATTTTGAGTTGAAAAGAAGGTTTAAAAAGAGGCTTTTCTCTTATCATATTTTTGAATTCAAAAGGTTTAATACAACATAATCTTTTCAAGTGGGTTTGAATAATGAAAACCATCCGTACCTCTTCTACAAAGTTGATAGCTTGCCTTGATCTTCGAAGCACAATTTGATCAACATTTCTGGAAAGAGGAGAGGAACGTAAAATAGAAATTCTTTATCACAAAGGTTATTTGATATTTCTTAAAAACATATCTAAATAGAAGCAACCTGTCTAGGCGAATGTGTCAATGCTTTCTTGGAAGTACACTGACGAGTCATCAAGTAAGATAGAAGTAAAAGGAAAAGCGAGTGAAAAATTTGACAAAAGAAATCAAAATGAAGTTTCAAAATATTCTATTCAAAAGAAAAGCGAGTGGAATCATAAACCAAACCTGGAAGAGCTGGCAACATCAGCTGGAATCAATCCTCTCTTGATAGCAGAAATGAATTCCCTTCTTTTTCTAGAGAGCTTGGCAGTTGCATTTATGATTTGTGATCGCGTTGATTTCAAATATCGCTGAGCAATCATGTGTGATAGTGATTCTGTTGCTTGTTCCACTTCGTCCTAGAAATAAAAATACGATCGAAAGACCAGAGACATAGAAACTGGAGGACACTAGTTACACATGGTCCTAAAGATTTGGCAATTAACAAATAGTATTCCTCTTCATATAACCAGGGATTCTATTTTATAAGCCCTGTCGAATAAGCCCGGCTTTCAAACAACAATGACTTCAAAGCACCCATTTTTTAATGTGTACCTGGCTGTGGTCTAAGGCGCACTTCACCCTGTTTTTAGAAGATCATAATTTTTTCATCGGCATTTGAAAGACTTTAAACATAACACTCAATGCCTCACTGTTTAGCACCAACCTTAAAGGGTCGGATTGAGGGTAGCTGGCTCTGAAGGCAGAGATAGGAGTTAAGCAGATCCGTGTCTGGAAAGAAAGCATCGAGCTCTCCTCCGACTACCAACTTGACAACTCACTTGAAAAGAAACAGCCCTCCTTGCTCAGACGTTTTCAAATACCATTCCCAAAACTAAGGTTAGAACTAGAGCTACAGGGTTAGGTTTGTTGTCGGACAAGTTTTTGACTAAGCACACTTGGGAAAATAGTTGAATTCAGATGATTATTGCAATGTTTGTTCGAGAATGAGCAAGATAAATCGTAGAGCAACAAGGAAATTCAGGGGAATATTAAGGGGGCACAATTTCCTAACATCCTCAATCGATCACTCATGATAGTGAATGAATAACGAACAACGACAAAGGAAAACAAATTATTATGAAAGCATGAAGTTGCTTACCTGCATAAATTCGAATACCACCATTTCTCCAGTCAAATTGTTTAGAAAAAAGCCGTAAGGATAAGATCCTTTTAGAATCTGTCTTGACCGTAATAACTCTTTCACTGCGTCTTCTAAAAACTGAACGCAGTCGTTCTCAGCATCACCTTCCTTCTCGAAATAACCTAGAAAGTAAGATGATCAAAATTCAAGGCGTTGAAAAAATCCCTCTAATCCAAAATAAATGCCTCCCTAATAATCCCACCTTTTGCCAACTAGATTGAAACCCCAGCCCGCAGCAGGAATGATAAATAAAGCCTGCTTGTATCTTAAAAAACTCCGTACAGGCCACAAAACAAAATATTTAAACTTTTGTAACTGGAATTTTCAGCTGACTGAATTGAAACTAATCTCGTCTGTCTATTCAATCCTTTTTTAGTTTTCAATTAGACTGATGTTTTTCAACCACGAGTTCAAAAACCGTACCTAGGTTGAGATTTTATTCCAACAGGGTCCAAAAACAACCGGAGAGAAAATAACATAATTATAGTTTGTTCGTTTCAGGTTTTCTGCCATGATTCAAGTTACATTTGAATGAATAAACAAAATAGACCCAAACAGATCACAGTTTAATGTATTAAGATTGGAATACCTAATTCACTTGCTGTTTTCTGCAAGCAAACCATCTTGTCCTTCACAGCATTGAGTAGTCTTACTTCCAACTGTCAAAACAAACACACCAATCGTAGTCCAGAAGGAGACAGAGGGTATCATCATCACACCAGGAATTTACGGGAATTGGTGATTCCAATCAATTTAGGGATGCTGATTTCGAATTTTGATGCTATACGGAGAAATTCTGTGGGCAACTGCCTCGTTACCACCATGACTGGGATGGCTGTGCGGTTAGATTACTTGACCCTTAGTTGTGTGGTCATATCCAGAGGAAGGGCTAGGGCTGCACTTCTCGATTAGTTTACCAATTCAGTGGGCACTTTGTGTAAACCATAAACCAATACCTTACGAAGATAGTAAGCTTATTTGCCTATCAACTATTTATACAGCACTCAATTAAACTACCTATTCAGTGGACCCTTTGTGCTTTACACATAAACCAGTACCTCACGAAGATAGTAAGCTTATTTGCCTATCAACTATCAATACAGTACTCCATTAGTCTACCTATTTAGCGGGCCCTTTGTACTTTGCATAGAAACCAATACCTTACGAAGATAGTAAGCATATTTTCCTATCAACAACAACTGCTTCTTGATCCTAAGTATGATTCAGTTCCTTGCTTAAGAAAAAGCATTTAATGCCCTAAACAGAGGTAAAAAGTATAAAAAAAAGGCGATTGGGGAGAAATCTTACCTGAAAGCTATTTTCATGGTTCTTGCATCTTGTATAATAATGCATAAAACGATTTATTCTCTGAACTTTATCGTGATCTCTCTCCATCTGAAATATGAACAAATCTACTTTTAATAACGAAAACAGAATAATCTAGGTATCTCATTGAAAGGGTTTTTAAACAAGGATTAAGCTTCATTGAGAACGTTATCTTTGCAGATCTAGTTATAGTTAATTCCACAAGTACGAGTTTAGATCTAGCTCTACTCTGACACGTAAAGTAAACTAATGGCCTAGTTTTGACATCTATGCTGTTAAATCAGTAGCAAAAAGAGGCAGAGAAACAGAGCTTGAATCAGCAAACTCAGGCCTTTGGAGTTATGTTCTCTTCTAGAGATTGGAAAAAGTATAGTACATAGCCAAGGAAAAAGGACCCTCTTAATGAGAACATGAATCACAATCAATGTTACCATTTCCTGCTCTCTTTCTTGTTCTTCCTCTCGCTTCTTCACAACTTCAAATCTATTACATCTAAAACCAAAAATAAAATAAATTAGTTGGAAAATCGAGAAAGAAATAAAGTTTTGAGATGATATCTGATAATGAAGTAGTAGGAGATGCCACATGACCATTACGTAATCTTACATCTGATTGGTTGATATCGTCTGAAGGGTGGGAATGTAAAATAATGGATTTTCGTTCACCAAAGAAAGCTTGCAAAAAATCCAACAAATGTGACTCAGTGGTTTCGAAAATAATGTTACATACTAAAAGATAAGGGAGGGTCATATAGGGGTTCCAGGGAACTGGGGATCATGTCCAAAATCAAAAAGGGAACAAGGGACCATTGACAGCAAGCAAGGGTCAGGGAACACAAAATATCAACATATCTTTTTAGAACAATGAGGGAACATTTGCAATTTATATAAGGTAACAGAGGAAAATGACTCCTCCCCCCCCCCTATATGACCCTCATAAGGGAGCTAAGCTTACCTAAAATAACCACCAGTTTCTGCACTGTGAATCTTCCAAGGCTCCATGCACACCCAGCAAAAGTCATGCTTGCACTTTGAAAAGAAATCATCACAACAACAACAATTAGAAATGTACTTCAATGGTTTCAAGGATAAAGGGCTCAAGAAAAATATCTACAATAATGGAGATGCCGAGAGAAATCTGCAACATTTTGAAACATAATAAGAAAGCTTTCCGTGTGACACTCAATAGGGTGAAACATAATGAGAAAGCTTTCCGTCTAACACTAAATAGGGTAGTACGTCAGAAAGATATAATATAAACAAAATTGATTGATAATTGGTTGTTTCAATAATAGCTTATTGTTTGTCTCACTTAACTCCTGGTTATGATTGGTTGTTTCTCAATATTCTCACCGTACTTTCGGGAGGATACCATCAGTACTACGGAGGGGTACCAATTAGTACGTTGTAAGATGTTCAGTAATGTGGAGGAATGCCATCAGTACAGTGGAGGATATTCAGTACAGTGGAAGAATACCATGAGTTCCATATGCCTTTTGGGCATTACCTCCACAGAAGTGATGGTATTCCCCCTCAGAATTGATAATATCCCTTCACAGAACTGATGGTACTCCCTAGAGTATTGAGGTTATCCCTCTTGAGTACTGATGGTATCCACTACAGTACATAGGGTAAAAGAGTAGCCCCTAAGTACTGAAGGTATCCCTCCACAGTACGTAACATCTTACACGGTACTGTTGGTATCCCCAACTGGTATCCCCAACAGTACTAATGATATCCCCCAGTACTGCACAGGCGTTCCCCAGGGTGATCTTAAAGACCAAAATTCTATCCTTACCTTATAGCATGTCATATGATTACAGCCCTCATTCTTCTGGATGTGACTCCTAAGAAAAAAAGCTCTAAGAGGTCAATTTGAATCTGATAATCTTTCACCGTAAGATGATTCAATATTATCATGGTCTGGAAATCTTGAACAGAACAAGAATCTTCACCTTCGCCCTTTCTGTCTGAGGCCCTAGTTCCCAGTTACTACTCACTACTTGTAACTCAAAAATACATAATAGGTGAGACTCCCCAATAATCACTCAGTCTGAAATTGTTTGAAAATAGTATTACCCAAGCCTAGGACCCATGACTTTTGGCTTTGTACGTCACTGCTCTACCACTGAGCACGAAGAATACACTTAAAATCACAACTGGAACACAGCTTTATGCAACAGACATTGCTAAGCCCCACTTGCAGCAAAGCCCTCTAATAAGAAATCTTGAAATTTTTGAGCATGAAATCCCACCACTTAGAATCACATTCCGTAGGAAAATAATGTTCCGTTTTTTATGTTAAACATTTGTAATACATTATCCAATACATTAGACTTGATAGCAAGTGGTTTTATTCCTTCTCATGTAAGGTTTCACTTCATTCTTCATTCTTACTTAATTTATCTCAATAATCTGGATTCTAGACGCTTGGTATGAAAAATAGAGCATACATTTTTACAGAATGTGATTCTGATTGATGGGATTTGTGCCCACCTTAAAACTGTTCGATTTCAACGACCCCTTTTGAAATATTAAGTAGCATATCTGCTCTTCTATTTTCTTTAACAACAAAATAATAACAGAATATACAAAATGATAAAGAAAACCTACATGCAATTCGGACATTTCTTTGAATTAGTAACAAGCCAATAAGCAGTGGCAACAGTCGACCTTTCTTCTGATAGAGCTTGTTCTTTAAAGCAAAAAGATGAATTTAAACCAAAAAGTAAAAGTAAATTACTGGTTCAAAATGATAAATATTTTTCTCGGCTCTTCTTGACTTTGAAAAGTCAAGATAAAAATCTGAAACATGGCGAAAATAATGATTTTGTCACTAATAGCTCGAAGCCTTTATTCTAAACTCTTACTGAACTCACAGAGCCAAACTTAACTGTGCTAGACTCTTTTTCTTTTATAAGAACCAGTAAAATTGGTTTGAAGCTGGCTATTTTTGAATATATCCTCCATTTTGAACTCTAAATGTTCTTAAATTGCTCTTGCATTGATAATGCTTGTTTTTTCTATCAGTTGTGCTTATTGTTGCAAATTGCTACTTTCCTAGCCTATTTGACGTACCAGTAGGCTGCCAATTCACTTGTTTTATACTTTATATTTATTTTGAATTATTGGTAAATTGAGCAAAAATAACCAGCTTCAGCTTGTTCTTAGCTTTTTCTGAACATTAGGCAGAATGTAAAGAGGGACGTTTCTAGATTTTAATGCCATCAGAGCCCTAGACAGCGTAGAAGACCATGTTATCGCATTAAAATATTTTGTTTTTGAGGATATGAAGTATAAACGGACGAATTTTTTTTTTCACCAAGATCTCCACTGAACATTTTCCACCAGCTCAAAATTGTCTCCATGGTCCAACTCTATGCACTTCTGCGTTTCAATCTGTCAAATTCCACACAAAAGCTTTTAGTTTTCTAGTCTATTTTATGAGCTGTTTAAATTTTGAAGTTTTGTTCAAACTAATTGTTGTTTAGAAGATTGAAATTTCAAATAACCTTTTTGTGGATTAATTTCTTGCACTGTTTTATTCCACTTCTGCCATTCTTCGCAACTGCACGGTTCGTGTGCGTCTTCGAGACAAAGCCTACAAGGACAAATCATATGCAAGTATTTTGTAAGACAGGGCAAATTGAAACTAACTATATTTTGTATGATATGTACTAATATGTGGAAATGAAGTGCATGCTACCGTAATATTGCTGAAACGGGGTCTCATTGCTTCCTTTCCATTGAGGTGGGCAGGAGGAAGATACCTAGAACTTTTAAATTAAGCTAGCGAAAACTCGGCTGAAAGTATGTATGACTTCTCCGTATTTTGCAAGCTAGACGGTTGAATATTTTTCTTGGACTCGAATCACTCAATGGTGAAGCTATATCATTGATTATTTAAATCAAAAAGAGAGCCTGCGTACTCATTTGTGACTCAACTCACTCATTTAGAGTCCTAGAAAGTCATTTTTAATCGTAAAACGACGCATGAAAAAGTTATTCAAAAATCACACATACCAACAGAAAAAGTGTCCATTGCCACAGTCAACTGATTTTGCTTTTACCGATGGCTGCTTCGATTCATTCAATGATGCGGAAGTTTCAGAAACCTTAATTGCTCTTCCACAGTTTGGATGAGGGCACCATCTATAATTTGGGTTTGTGTCGACAAATGCCTAGAATATTAATGTTGCAAAAACTATTTAAGTCACACAATAACGACTTGAAACGATTATTCAAAACATCACCACCAAGGGGAACGTCTGTGCAGTTGAATGTTCAGAGCTGTGGGGATACCATCAGTACTGTAGATGGATAGCATATTATTGTAGAGGGATACCATTATTATTGTCGGGTGATACCATCAGTGCTGTGGAGGATACCATCATTACTGAGGAGGGATACCATCATTTTTGTGGAGGAATACCATAGTACTGTGGGGGGATGTCATCAGTACTGTGGAGGGATACATCAGTACTGTGAAGGGATACAATCACTACGGTGGATGGATACTATCAGTACTGTGGAGGATACCATCAGTACTGTGGAGGCTATTCAGCACTGTGGAAGGAAGTCGCAAGCACTTCGGGTATTACCTCCACAGTGCTTGTGAGTTACTAAACGGCCAGCTAAAAAATGAATGAAATAATTTTTGAAATAAAAAGTGTTACCTTGATGTCAAATTGAAGGTAGACCTTGGCCATATCTCTTGAAACAAGTTTTTCTGTCATTTCCTAAAAGAATAAAATGAATGTTATATCATTTGTCAAACATTGTCTATTTGATGTACCAGTGACCGAATGGGGAAAAAATTGAAATAGAGCGAAAAAAATAACAACTAAAGCTTCCTGTCCGACCGTTATCAGGGTAGTACGTCAGAAAGTGAACAAAAATGAAACCTAACGAATCGTTATGCCCGATATGAACATTTCTTGATCGGTTTTAGAACTTGAGAATGGTGAGAAAGATCAGAAACAGAACGAAACATATTAACTACCAATAGTTTTCCTTACCACTGGAACAAGTTTGTCACACTGATGTCCGGGACAGAGAAGATTATGTGTCTGACCACTGGAGATTTTCGATGATAAATATCTTTGGAAAGAATAGAATCAATTAACTGGTGTAGTTCATTTGCAAAATCGAAGAGATTTTATATTCACCCCTCTCCCACCCCTTAATAATTTCTCAGGTGAAAGCGTGTTGCCTGTGTAAGTTAGCATTCAGCAGATACCTTCAGTACCATCGAACCGGAGGAAGAAGAACAAAGCTGAGCAGTTTGCTACTTTTCAAAATAGCACTTCGATTAGACTTTGTTGCTTACGAATTTTACTCCATATCTATTGTAATTTATTGTAATTAATGTGGATGACTTTTAATCTATTTTCATTATAATTAGTGGTTCTTACAAGTCTCTCAATGTCAATTTAAGTATTTAGACTACCAAAAAACTTTTACTTATAGTGGGCACTGATGCAAATAATTGAACTTAAACTCAATTAGTTACAGGCTACCTTCCTTAAACATCAACTATTATCATTATAGGGAATGGGAGGAGAGGGTAATATGTCGAGTTTTCATCCCAACTGCTGCTTTTCAAAGGTAGGCTAAAGAGTGTCTTCATCAATTTCGGCCAGGCCTGTTTATCAAAAATTGAATAAACCGCCACAGAACGATCAAGTTGGATTAAACTCCTGATACTAGAAATATTTTTATCCATGTGTCATTACTGAGTCTAAAAAAATGAGATTGAAATTACCTGTCCCAGCATTCATCACAGAACACGTGTCCACAGGACATCTTGGTGACTGTTCCAGTCGACTCGTTTAAGATTGTTTCCTCGCAAATATTGCAGACATCCTGAAGAAAGAGAAATTGAGTAATGAAATCTGTCCATTGAAAACAGACTACTGCAAAATAGAAACAACAATATCAAAATATTCATGAGCAGATCTAATATTCTAGTGAAAGGTCAGAGGTAACACTTACTGGTGTTGTGTATTGCACGTTTTTATATATTTATAGAAAAAAACCGGCCGGAGAGTAACTAATCATTGACTAAGTCTCATAGTCAGTCTCATAGAGATGCTATTACCACTCTATAAAACGTGTATGCAGTATTGTTGGGGGTATGCTGGAGTGAGGGGATTATTTTTGATAGAATGATCTCTGAAATTAATGGGGAGGATTATCTCTGAGAAGTGTAGGGGATGTTCAGTAGTGTGAAGGGATATCGGTGGGACCCCCCTATCACTGAACATCCCTATTACTACTGTCTTTCCCATTTGTTGTCTTTGTTTCGTTAACGAAGATATTTGACTTGACATATAAGAAATAATTACAATGTATAAAGAAATGGAAATGCATTATGAAATATCACCTGCAACTGAAAGGTAGGTGACGAAGAAGCCCTTTTCTTGCTGTTTGCATCATTCTTCACTGGGTATACTGTACTGTGATCTATGCAAAGAAAATGATCATTTGAGAAGAAGCAGTATTTGGAAAATCAGTGAAAATGACCTGAGTGGCATTAGAGCCCACGACCTCAAACATTCTACCAACCGAGTTACTGGGGCAATCTATTTAACAACAAACTCGAGCCATATCAATCAAACAAATTGCCAAATGTAGAGACAGGCCTATCTTGGCTCTTTGAAAATACAACAATCTTGATCGATTTTTACAATCCTGCTTCTCAAGGTTACTTCTCGTCGAGCCTAATCAGTGAGAGTTGGTTGCGATGGTCGCCCTGATGTAGGAAAGCCGTCGCCCTCTGGCAGGCCCAATGTGTTTCAAAGTGAAAATGTTAAAATACAACACAAACAGACAATTTTATGAGAGGTGCAATACACTAAACATATATCAGTCGAATCAAGCCTACCTGGAGAAAGTTCCACGCCAGCCTTTTCACAAATAGCGATTGGATCTTTCATCCAAGACTCAAGAACTTTTTCTCTTGACCAACTGTGTTTTTGTAACAATGCCTCTGCAGTGAATAGTGGAACCTAGCAAAGATAGAAAAAATAATGAATGGGAGGCTTAAACAAGTCGATATTGACACACGCCCATGTTCGAATGAGTACCCAGGGTGGTAGCCAGTTTAGTTTTCTCTCAAGGGTATTCAACGTGCAAAAAATCTCGTTGATTTCTTGTTGGATGATTCGAGATTTGAGATATTTAACAAGTCTCCTGATTAAGCTTTCAGGGCGTAGACCATTTCCCCTTCACCTAGTTAGCTATTCAGCATTCAAAGCTTAAGTTTAGTGTTGAGCTTGTTGCATTTTAGAAAGTTTGAAAAACAAAGAATGACAAACCTGCAACATATCTGATGTTTCCACAATCAGCTGGTCTTTCGATTCTTGCAAGTCAAGAGCGCACAAACCAAAATACTACAAAGTAAGATAAACCATTGAAGGGATATTCAGAGGAATCTTTGCAATCTGATTTGCTTAAAGCAACCATCCATTTAAAGGAGGAAGGAGCCTTTATTGAGGGGAGGGGCTTACAAAAACTCTTGATTGAAATCAACCTTTCCACTCTCAATTATGAAAACTAGAATCATGTTAACACCCCAGTACATTTATTATTCATGCCCCTATGTGGCTTCCTATTCAAAGGAAGAAGGGGGATCTATTGTGTATTGTGTAAAGGCTCCATAAGACCTAAAAAGCCCTAAATGTACAGCCTTCATGGTTTATTCTTTTGCCTAACTTTCAGGATTTTGTCACATAAAAAGTAGGTTCTTTAAATGTTTTGTTATATCTATAGTAGTTCCTTGAGGATGGTGACAGGTAAAATGTACCACGGTACCAAGGGGGCAGTACCAGGTACCAGACGGCCCAGTACCCAGTACCACTGTGGTCGGTACCCGGTACCATAGAGCCAGGTACCAGGTACACCTTCAAAATAGCCAGTACCAACCATAAAAAATATGTGATGAAAGAAATCAGCTTGAGTCTGAATAAAAGTCAAGAAATTATTTTCTTCGGCAAGACCTTCTTGTAGTATGCAGGATATGTGGTGCAATCCAAACAAAACTGACGTCAATACCACGAAGTGTGGTGTTCTCATCATGTGAATGTGTGAGGCCAAGCAATTTTCCAAACGAGGCTGCATAAAGCGCGCGAAATTCTCCGAGCCAGGGACTACAGATATGCACAGTTAAAACATTAAAATGTCTTCTGTGTGGCACCGAAACTCGAGTGCGTTGTTGATTGCTGTTGCATTCCATTTTTCATACTTAAAGGGAGTACAAAGACCAACCCCTTTGCCATTGTTTGTTTCTTTTTGTGAATTTCGTACAGTCAGTTATTCTGGAAGCTGTACAGAGCAAGTCACTGATTTCGCGCAAGGCATGCTTTGTACTCTCTTTAAATCATTTATACACTGATTATAGCTTCTTCAATGTTTGTCCTTGGTTTTCAGGCAATGAGAAGTACAGTTTCTTGATTAAAATAATCCGTTTTTAAGTACAATGTGACAAAATCATACAAGGATTTGAACACAGCATGTTTACCGGCATAATACCAATCGATTTACAAAAGCTTTTGACACGATTTACCATGAAATCTTCCTCTAAAAAATAATACACCTTGGCTTTGTCGATTCAGTAATTTTTTGGTTTAGATCTTACCTAACAAACAGAACTTTCTTTGTTAACATAGGGAAAGAGACCTCGTCACCTGGGGATCACTCGAAGATCTAAATACAATTTGAATCAACCTTTTCGAATGAGTAGCACAGGGCAAAGTGATCTCTGCTTCCTTGGACCTAAAATCTGGAACAGTCTGCACTGTCATAAACGTATATTAAACAATTTTGTTGGTTATTCTTTGACTGATGACATATAAAATTTTGTTCTTGGAAATCTTGTTCGGTACCACCCTCATACCAACCAGTACCCGGTACCAAAGGGGGCAGTACCAGGTACCACAGGAGCCAGTACCCAATACCAGTAACCCCCCCTGTCACCATCCTCTTCCTTGTGAGCTGCTTGTTATTACGAATATTTTTATTGCGTTATTGTTTCTTTGTTCCCTTGTGTAATTTGTTTATTTAGTTGTAGTCTCGTGTTTAAAACTTGAATTTACATATGTTAATTTTTTATCATATGATACGTTGTTTTTTGTTCAAATGTAAATTAGGAACTCCCGTGAGGCGCCCTAATTTACATTCTCGTGCGTATCCTGTGGCTATAAAAGCTTGCATCCTCAGCTGCAAGCACGGTCTCTCTTGTTTTCAATCAGCATCGGTTGCAGAAAAAAGATTCGCTCGTCTTGGCCTACTTGAGCATTGAGGTGTGGCCCATTTGTTGTTGCTGTGTCAGGCCCATCTCATGCTACACTTAGGCCATTCTCGCTGTGGTTAGGCCCATCTTATAAGTATGTCGTGTTGCTGCTGTGTAGTCCGTGCAAGCTTCGTATAGTTACAGGAACATAATAGATTGTAAGTTGCTCATTAATTAACTTATTTATTTACTTGCCTATTCATTATATTAGTTTATTTAATTTACTTATCTAGAATATTTACGAACATTTAAGAAACCTTTTGACTGTTTAGCTGTAATATTTATTGTCGACATTTGTTTGTTTTGCATTGTTTAGATTTCAGATTATAATTTATGTTGTATTAATTTTCTTTAGCAAACCACACACACACACATACACACAGATACACGTAAACAGAAGCCCTGCTGTGTTTTTTTTGCGTTGTTTCTGCTAGAAGACGGTGTGCGTTTGGATCCTGTAGCTGTGGGCTACACTGCTTAAATGTACAAAACTCTTTGTAAGGCTTTTGAAGGAAAAATGAAAATCTGAAAATACAAAAATAAAGTAGGCACAATGAAATAAGGATGTTTTTGAAGATTGTCCTGAAAATAATAACAACTACTAAAGACACTCACTTGGTCGCCATCGTAGTCTAGTATTGGATTGGAAACATCAGTGGAGACTCCTCCTTTCTGCAAAATATTTAAATTTGCAATGAATTCGGAGCAGCTATTACAAGCCAAGATAATACAAGGCAGCACATCAATCATATTCTTTAAGTCAAGGCAAGCTCAAAAGGGAATGGTCTGGAAGCCTTTGATTTCATATCTTTGTCTCAATCTGGATGTTGAACCGGTCTGGATCATGCACAAACGTTTTTTGAATTCATTAGAATGAAAAAATGAAAAGCATGCATTGAAGTTTTTTATGGTCACACCAAACGCTTCCTGTTTCAACATAAGATGGTTTTGGGTTAAAAAAACTTTTTAAGAAACTTTTTGTACCATATATGAGATGAAAGCAAAGAAACTATAGAAGTAAACAATATTCAGCTGAGATTCTTATAAAAAATTGCGTAGTATTGCTTTTAATCACTTGAGTCACAAGAAATTTTTTTCAGTAGCCCATGGATAAACTGTTATCAAATTAAAAAGTAGAACACCGTGTATAGCGTTTAGAAATTAAATGAATTTAAAAGAATTAGTCAAAGAGACCAAACAATTAGGCCAAATCTCACTTACTTCCAGCGAGAAAACCATTTTGGCTTCCAAAACAGCTGCAACTGTGAAATGATGATGTTCCTCTGCAAGGTCACAGGCTGTGAGGCCATCAATATCTTTCGCAAACAGTGAGCATTTTTCGGATAGCAGTCGCTGAAAAGGAAAACAAGTTCAAAATTTCCTTGTCCTAGCAAAATATTGGATTTTATAGCTATGTCACACATTCATGTGAATGAAAATTACCGGATTAGGGCTCGTACAACCTCATACCTGGCAATAAGAATTTTAGTGAGTGAACAGTAAATTTCCCTCTTCATTGCTCTCAAGTAGGCTATCCCAATGTAAAAGTGCACATTGAGTTGGGCCATTCCCTTTAAATTCAAAAATAAGGAGGGCAACTCTTTCCCCACCTAAGGTAGCTGAGGAAGGCATCTAGGTGGAGCAGGACGATCACCCACCTTAAATGGCTAGGTCTAAGCAGCATTTAGATTGGTACTCTAGTACACTACCACTGTGCAACTGGAGCTCTCCAACTATAGTACCCAAGCCATGTCAATCATATAAATGCATGGCAACTAATCAAATAAAGAGGCAAACCTATCATTGGTCTTCAACTGCATTCATTTCACCTTAATTTCACATATTATCACACAAATCCCCTCAGCTACTTATGATGATATATAATATATTTAGGAAATCATTAAGAGCTGAAAGTATTGCTAGGCACAAGAGGACCTGCCTGATTGATCTGCCTCACCTATGGGATAATGCATATTGGGGGGATCAGGGGCCCAGTGGCGTGGCGCAGTGGTAGTGCACTAGATAACTTATCTGAAGGTCGTGGGTTTGAGTCCTACTCAGGTCATTTGCATTCACCCAAATTATCTCCTTTGAATAACATGATGCCCTTATAAGTTAATATTTAAGAAGTTGTCTTACCTGAACACAGAGAAGTAACCCAGAAGCTGCAGCATAATGAAGAGCTGTTTTCTTGTTCTAAGAATAAGTTAAGATTTATTAGCTGAGAACACAAAGCTATTGGTATCATATTGATTATACTAGAAACAGAAGTTAAGCGATTCCCGAATAGCCACATGTTAGACACTCTAGATATTACAGTTTTTTATTTCCTGTTTGGCTTCCAGTCATTACTTTTATCTTTAGACGATGTATCAAAGTTTTTCACACTTATATTCAAAGGTAAGAGTAAGATATTGTATCAAACTGGTCTAACATGTCTTACAAACAGGAGACAAGTCCACAAGAGCATATAGTTCCATTTTGAAATTGCATCAATCATAATCTTTAATTGCTTATGAAGTAAGGCAAATCTTGAGAAACAAGCAATTGCAAATCAGCATATCTTCGGCAATCATAAGGCATGGTCTGACAAGGGAAATTACATTTCATCAAAGGAGACTACTGTGATTGACATAGTATGCTATCCCCAGGTCTCGAACATGAGTTTTTCCCATCAAAGGTAAACTTGCTAACCACTGTCCTAATCAAGGACAACAAATTAGCATATTCTAAGTAACTTCGAGATGTATCCCACTCCAGGTTTGGTAATTCGCGTTTCGGATTAACTTTTCTTCAGAGAAGTTTATAATGACAAAGACATTGTCCTGGTTAGAGATTGCATATATAAGGAATGCAGTAGCCTACTCTGGCTGGAAATTCCAGTATTACTGTACCTTATCAAGAGCAGATACATCCAATCGCTCATCGACCCTTTCTGAAGTTGATCGACCTTTCCACCTCAATAACAGATGAAGACAATCAAGCCTCTTCTGAGAATCAGCCTCATTATCATTATGTGAAGCTGTCATCAACATATGCAGACATGTCTGTCCATGTTTATTTGTAAAGTTTGGATTGCCTCCGCGTTTTATAAAGTCCCTCAAGAGAGACTTCATACAGTATCTTGCTACATAATGAAGCAGAGAATTTTGTTCCACGTAATCATATGGAATGTTTGGGTTCAATCTCTCTCTAATATCTGGGTTCTGGACGTATATCTGAAAAGCGACCACTTCATTTCCTTGCTGCAGTGCTTTTTTGAACTTAGATGTTGAGCCACCCATCACCTTTCTCTCCTATCATTTTCTATATTGGAACCACAGCTCCTAGAATTAACAGAAAATACTCAGCAAAAAATCAACAGGAAGTCTATTCCATTTTTATTGTTTTATGGCACAAATAGGATCACTTAGCATTCTGGCACCTTACAATAGGCTAGGTTGGAATCCATGTAGTTAACCCCAGAGATATCTGGCATTGAGTTTGACAAGAGCAATGGATCACAAATTTTACTATTGTTTCTTGGCATAAAATCAAGCTTATCTTAAACATGGATTCTACTATAGGAAACAGTTTTAGAGCAGGAAAGTTGTGGTAGAGCAAGCCCTTCTAGTTTGTCTATTGATGGCGGGGATGAGTGGTTAGATCACTTGACCCTTGTTCAAAGGGTCCCGGGTTTGAAACCACCTTTAGACCTGTCATAAAGTGTGAGGAGAGAATTAACCAGCTCTCTGTAACTCTAGGCAAAAAAGCAAAAGGAATTACTAGGTTTGGTCACATTGAGAGGAAGGACCAGGGTTGCACTGCTCGATTAGTTTACCTATTCAGTGGGCCCTTTGTACTTAGCACATAACCCATATAGCTTGCGAAAATAGTAAGCGTATGTGCCTATTAACCTATCAACCTATCTATTTTGTTATTTATATTATCTTGCTGTCTTTCATGATCTACAAATAGAGCCCCCCTAGACAAAAGGAGCCCCCCCCCCTAGATATTTCTCTCGCCTACATACACAACTGCTTCAAAATACTACTTTATCATAGTTATTAGAGGGGAGTGGTCTGAAAGCATTTTGTTTAGTCCCTAACATTATTTATTTCAAACTGAAATGTATTGAGCAATCAGCGAAAGAAAAATCGGATTTCCTTGCTCAATAATGCCAACTGAGGTCCAAGTGATGGAGATGAAAAACTTGTTATGGTATGCATAATCATAATTCTGCTCATAAACAAGGATAGAGCAAGGAAGGATCTCAAACAAGTTGATTTTCTAAAGAAACTGCTTCAATCAAAATAGCGTTCAATTTGGGCAACACCCCTAGGTATAGCAGGAATTATCTTCATTTTATAGGGTAGAATAAACAACAAATATTTCGAGAATGATGGTAGATTTATCAGTATAAGCCTGGTCTTGTGGTGGATTGTAAGGGCAATCCAAAGCAATAAAAAATATAGAAAAGCAAAACACTTACCTGATAAATGCAGCTTGCTTTTTGCCTTTCAATGCGAAATATTTTAGAAGCCGATGCAATGGAAATCAAAATAAACAACAACAACAACATTATCCATTACGTCATTTGCCTGATTTGACAAGTTGAGATGACAACAACAACAACAAATTCGAATGACAGAAGAAAAACAAAGTTATGGCGTTGAAGCAAGACGCGTATGACTACCTCTACAAAGTTGTCCTCACTGGCGATTCTGGGGTGGGCAAATCTTCACTTCTTTCAAGATTCACTAGAAATGAGTTCGATGAAGAGTCGAAGTCAACGATAGGAGTGGAATTCGCTACCAGAAGTATTGAGTTTGACAACAGAATCATCAAAGCACAGGTAAAGCTCTGGTATAAACAACCCTGACCACAGAATGGAACCCACCTTACTCATGGTTTCGAAGACTACCTTGAATTTTTGAATTCTAATATAGGTTTCTTTTTGCAATTCATATTAAGACCCAACCAAATATAGGGTCTAATATCTAAGGGAGTAAGTTAAATATAGAAAATAATAATGTGTGGAGAAACTGAAAGTGGTCTAGTAAACTTATTCATCAAGTATGCTCATGGTGATAAGGATTTCATAGGATTTGATGATGATGAAATAAATTCTTTCTGGCTATAGCAAGTAATCAGGTGGAAATCTGGAATATTTGCAAGCTTTGGTGAGTCCAAGGTCAAACATGTATCCTTTAGGGGTCGCACCCAAACAGCTTAGTGTTCTAGGTTTTGCCATATGCAACTACAAGCACTTCTCTAATTATAAGAATATCATTATTACATCCCTTAACAAAGTGCCCCTTTTCCCAGTGCCCTTCCTGTCAACCACATTTCACATAGTTGGCAATGAGAAAATAATAGCTCATGATTCAATGGTTTGATGATTAATGACTTTGTCTTATCTAAATAGGTATGGGACACAGCAGGGCAAGAGAGGTACAGAGCAATCACGAGTGCTTATTACAGAGGAGCAGTTGGAGCAATGGTCACGTACGACATTGCTAAACTCACTAGCTTTAATAATATCCAGAGATGGCTGACAGAATTGAAGGAGCATGCAGACCCGTCCATTGTTGTCATGATTGTTGGTAACAAGTCTGATTTGAAGCACCTCAGGGCCGTGAATGAAGAGGATGCAGCAGAGTTTGCCAAGCAGAATGAGTTGCTCTTCACTGAAACTTCTGCTTTAGACTCAACCAATGTTGAAACTGCTTTTACGGAAACAATAAAAAAGGTTCATGAAATTCAAGTAGCGAAAATCAGAAAACAAGTTCAAGGTTTAACGACGGAAGAAGTCACAGCTCCTGATATTCCTGACGTAGGCAATAGAAATCAACAAAAACAGCAAAATGTGGTATCATGCTGCAGAACATAGAAAATCATAGTAGAACTTTTAAATTTATATTTAATCTATTTTGTATGGGGTTGTCATAAGTTTGGTAACAAGGTGAACAGGAGTCAAAGCTTTTTTTGTTTGCCTGCAACTGAAATAGCTTGACCAAAAATATAAAATATGAGGAGCAAGATTTGGAAAATCAATCCAGATAATGCGAGAATGAAAATGACCCACAACCTCTAGACTCTATAGAACTGCTATACCAACGTGCCATGGGGTTGATTATCAACCATAACCTAAATACGTAGTGTAAAGAATATATCACAGTATGTGAAGTAACAAAACTTATCAAAATTTGCCTGCAAAGAAATCATGCACCTGTTCCGGACCATTGGTCCTAGTGGTCTGAACTTTGTTGACGATTGACGGTAATACAGCAAAGTCAAGGTTCATCTCCTTTTTCCATATAGTTTTGCTCATCTCCTGAATGGCTAATATTTTTCTGGTAAATTCATCAGTGGAATCAAAAATATATTCCGCCCGTCACAGCTCAATCCTACTAGATGTCATATTTAATTTGTTAAGTCTTTTGTAAATGTACGCACTATAATCAGATTGGCTTGTATTTAAATTTATTTTTGCTTTTCTTAAAGAATAAATTGATTTTTGTATTCGTGTATTCGTGATAATGAATAATAATATTATTTCTAGACGAGTGAAATTAGTTTATCAAATCTGCAATGATTGGCACTCAATGAAAATATCAAATTCATGTTAATTTTTTATTACTTCTTCCCCTGTGTTCTCAAATAAACCAAGACCTGAACCTTTGTTTTGACAACCATTGTTTTGCTCAACTGGCAAAGATTATCAAACAATTCTTTCAGAATTAATTTTAGAGAATAAAAATCTTAAGTTTTTTCATTCTTACAAATTAATTCAATTCATTTTCCTGCTTTTTCTCAGATTTCTTTAGGAAACAAAAGTGTTTGTCAGACAAGTAGAAATATTTAGTGATATGAATTTTTGGTGCTTGGCAAAGCTTTTCTAATGAAGTACAGAAGAAGTGTGCTTCACTGATACTGTTTGTAAATAATAGAAAAGACTTTCATAACTTTTTGCTGCATATCATCTGATCAACAATTTTACAAGCAAATTCAATCGCTAGGGCAAGGAAAGGAATCAGGTCGAACACTGATAGCTACATAGCTTTGAGGAATATACCTTATCTTAATAATAATCTTCAATATTCTTAAATAAGATTCTTCATGTGTAGACTGAGAATCCAACCAAGATGGTGCAAGTTACACTTCATTTTGTTAAAACTTTCCTGGCTTGTTCTTCTAAACCTTAAGACCTTCCAAATTTCCAAAAAAGAAAGCTACCATTAGCAAAATATGTTGCTTTCAAAAAATAACAGATTTCGATTATTTGCAAACTCAAAACATCTCAAAAACACAGAAATTCTTGACTAGCTCATTCTAACTTCCATTGATGTTATGTAACCGGAAAATAATTCTTTAAGGAAAGTTTTCAGAAGATAGCACCCTAACTTTTTGGTGAATTGCTGCTATTCAAAACCGAGAGATGACAATATTAAATTTAAATTAAAGGATAGAAAAATCACAAAAAAGAAAACGGTTGATTAAAACATTGTAACAAAACAACATTCGGTTCGATAAGTTACAAAAAGGTCCACAGGAGATGTTCATTGTGGATGTTTTATGGAAGAGGTAAATGGAACATCGATTAAGATGAAACACAAATACTTGTTATCATTTCAATGAATTACTTTCTTTTTCTATTCTTCTCCTGTTTACGGGATGAGCTGGATGATTTCGACCTACAAAATAAAATAAACCTAAAATCACAGGGAGCTGCCAGCAGAAAATACACAGAAAATAACATTGGAACTATGCTCACTGAAGAGGTCACCCTAGAATTTCAAAGAAAAAAGGAATATTGCTGGTTTCATTACAAACACATTTTGGACAACAAGAAAGGTAGCTATAAACTTCATTTTTCTAAATGTATATAAGGTTCTACAAGGTTGAAGTCTACCCTAGTCCAATTTGGAAAGTTTTGGTGTGGCAAAAATGTCTTATCAATTATTTAGTTTGGAGGCTACTTTTTTTCCAGGTCTACCAGATAAAGACAACTAAGGGCCATATTGGATGAGTTGAGATTTACCATTATAATTAATTCATTGCTCTTGTAATTTGTAAGTGTATATGTATTTAAGTATTTAATGTAATGGCCCTGGGATAGTCATGGACTCTTGCTTCCCAGGGTATCGTCGTCCCTGTTATGTATATGTATGTAGTAATTGTTAGTGGTGTAAAGATTTTTATCCATTGAATATAAAAATAAAAAGTTGAGATTGATGAAGTTATCTGATGGTTAAAAATCATATTTTTGTTATTTTGTAGAGTTGAGGTGTAGAGAAACTTCAAATAACAGACCTTGGAGCGAGTTGAAAGCTTATTTCATAGAAATTTCAAAAATCAAACTAGGATTCTTGGCTCCCCCATTTATTTGCAAATATAGATGAAAAAAGAATAAATAAGATCTCAACAATTTATCTACCGCTTCTTTTTAGATTTTCTTCTTTCTTCTTCAGAGTCAGAGGACGATGAAGATTCTGAAACAAAATCAATTAAGCTGAATGTAATAACCTTGGGGGAGGTAACATGACCAAGTTTTGAGTAGGGACGTGCTACCCAACAAACAAAATATGTACCCATCTCTGAAATTTCTTAAAATTTATACTTATATTTGAAACAAAAATTGGAAAATGTTTACCCAAACGTACACCAAAACTTTTTTAATACAAACCCTAATACAAATTCAAACCATTTTTTGCATATTTGAGACCCATATTTTTACCATACCAACGAAAAGTACACCCATTTGGGTGGCACGTTCCCAGTAACCAAAATATACTGACTACCCCCCCCCCCTAGGGATAACAACCTTACTGGGTTCATCAAACCGCTAGCTGTATTTGTGACTACAATATCTTTAACCTTACATTACTTAGAATAATTAGGGGATAAATTGTACTAGGCACCAGATTTGTTTATTAGGTAAGAAGCATAGATATACTAGATGGTGGCATATCAGAATTATAGTAGCCCAGTTTGATAGAATATATTCAGTGGATAGGTCTGGAGCTGGATACACCTTAAAGCCACTGTGCTCACTGAAATGGACATTTGTTCAATAAGGAAGGAATGTATTGAGGTAAGTAGTTAACATATAGATAATAAATACTATTCCGAATAGGTGCATCTTATTTAACTTTAATTTTAAGTTCAATAAGATGCACCTATTTGGAATAGCATTTATTCTCTATATTTCGAACGTATTGGCTTGAAAAGGAATCTGGTAAGTAGTTAATGTCCAGTCAGTACAGTGGTGATTTTTAAACTTATGAACAAGATAGGCTAGTTTTCCAGTTAGTGGGTGAGATTTTTATAGATCACTAGAATTTTTCATTCTTGAAAATATAAAACCACTACTGAGACAAACTGGCAACATGGTAAAAACGACTGACAATTACCCTGGGGGATGCAGTGATAAAAGAATTTATCTGCAACTGTCGTCAGAATTGCTATATTTTATACCTTTGACTTTTAGTAATAGCTAGATATTTTGGGGGACCAGACTTAACATAGTATCTTAGAGGGGGCTACGTCTGCCTCCCTTTAGAAATCACCACGTAGGACCCTTCTGCAAAATTAAGCATACCTGATGATGAGGTGGATGAATCACTAGAGTCACTAGAATCACTAGAATTACTGGAATCACTGGAATCATCTGATGATTGCTGTTGTTGCTGAATGACCATCTTTTTAGGGGCATTCTTTAAATGTTCTCGAAGACTGTCACTACAAATTGGAAAGAAATAAAATCAAATATATGCTTCTTTAAGAATCCCTGCTATCGACTTCTTGGTAAAAAATGATTTCAATATTAATACTCAATGTAATTCAAATCAAGTAAAAGAAGTCCTAAGCAAATCACAAAAATTCTCAAAAAGAAGTTATCAATCATTTAGCTGTTCTAACCAGTGGTAGGAAAAGATAATGCCCTACTTCCAGCATTTACATCTAGCACCTGCAGCATAATGTCCCACCTCAAAGGAATAACGTCCTATCTTCGAAGAAGCATAATGTCCTGGCTAACAAGTATGTCCCAAGTATGTCCCAGTAATGTCCCAGCTCCTAAGCATAATGTCCTAGCTCCAAAATATAATGTCTCAGCTCATAGACATAATGTTCTGGCTCCAAAGCATAATGTCTCAGGTCTGAAGCATAATGTCCCAGCATCGAAGCATAATGTCCCAGCTCCAAAGCAAAATGTCCCAGCTCATAGGCATAATGTTCCGGCTCCACAAACAAAATGTCCCACTCTAAAGCATAATGTCTCATCCACAGCGTTTGCATCAACCATTGTAAGCACATGGGTTAACAAGCTAAATTTTCAATGAGACGTATTGACGGTCTGAGTGAAATTATGTGAAGATTTTTACATGAAGTAATGAAATGATTGACAAACAATCCTGCTTACGTCAATCCACCAAGACCAATTGCAGTGAAGAAATTGATGGCGAATCTTGTGTCACGTGGGTTATCTCGTGGAAACAGTCCATCGAAAAAGGGAGCAAGAACCCTGTTGAAATAAAACATAAATCAATTCATTCCTCCCATCTGCTAGAAATCATAGCAAAGCATCAAGAGAGCATTTAAAATAGTATCAGGATTACATGGATATTAGATATATCTATGATAACTACTTTATCATATCGGTATGAGATATATCTATGATGACTACTTTATCATATCGGTATGAGATATATCTATGATAACTACTTTATCATATCGGTATGAGATATATCTGTGATAACTACTTTATCATATCGGTATGAGATATATCTATGATAACTACTTTATCATATCGGTATGAGATATATCTGTGATAACTACTTTATCATATCGATATTAGATATATCTATGATAACTACTTTATCATATCGGTATGAGATATATCTATGATAACTACTTTATCATATCGGTATGAGATATATCTATGATAACTACTTTATCATATCGGTATGAGATATATCTATGATAACTACTTTATCATATCGGTATGAGATATATCTATGATAACTACTTTATCATATCGGTATGAGATATATCTGTGATAACTACTTTATCATATCGGTATGAGATATATCTATGATAACTACTTTATCATATCGGTATGAGATATATCTGTGATAACTACTTTATCATATGGGTATGAGATATATCTGTGATGACTACTTTATCATATGGGTATGAGATATATCTGTGATAACTACTTAACCTCAAATATATTTTTATTAAAGCTTGCAATCACACCTCTGAGGATCTTTTAACATACAAACTAACGGGGAAAGTCCCCACCAGTTGCCCAGAGTTTCCCAACCCTTTGTTCAGAATTTTTCTAAGGGCTCCATCAATATTGTCACGTATTATTACACCCTTCAAGAGCAAACAGGAACAAAAAACTATCTTTGCCTGGCTGCAATTATTGAACAGTTATGCCTTACATACTTTCTATCGACAATTTAGCATTGAAATATCTTCTACTGCCGTTAAACTAAGGATTTAGTAATTCAATTTTGCCAGTATCCTATAGGGGTAATAACTTCTGGGAGAAAAACATCAAAAAAAAAGAAAAAAGGTCAAACAACGATAAAAAGTGAAAAGTAGCCTAAAGTAAGCGTAAATTGTGCTAGTGTTTCGTTTTAGTGTTTAAGTGTTTTAGTGTTTTAGTGTTTCGTGAAAGTGAATCCGGCATCGTGTGAACGGGGCCTTAATTCAGTTATGCTATGTTAATCTCAGAAAAGGTTGCCGTATCAGATGAGATCCCCATCAGTGAGAACCAATCGAAGATCCCCTTTCGCACCTTATTAGGACTATGTGGCCTCTATAAAAACTACATTTAGTGTGCCTAGGGCAGTGTCTCCTTTTCTCTGGCTCATACGGTATATACATGGTACATGGTATATGATGCATATACGGTATTTGGTATATGGTATATGGTATATGGTATATATACGGTACAGTACTAAACCGCCACTAAGAAACTGAATGTTGCATAGCAAGTTTGTCTAGTTTCTTACAGGTTAACAAGAATTAGATGAAGAATTGAAATATATTCAGCAGGGCAGCCACTGAATTTTTATGATACCAAATATTTGCAATCAAAATTAGTTTATGAAGCAATATGAAGTTCCAAGCCGAAAAATCTAAACCATGAGTATAGATGCCCTACTATCTGGTAGGCTGAAGTTCCTTATAAGTCAAATTCTCAGAGGTGTGTTGGTGTAGTTAACTCTTTTTTTATAAGAATAATTCTATAAGAACACAGGCTCAAATTTTGCCAAAACTTAAGAACAGCTAAGAACATACCGTGGCTGACAAGTTGAAGAATTATACAAACTAGCCATGACACTGACAGATAATTACTAAACAGCAGATTGGCAGCACACAGATATATCAGATGGTCAAGAGAGTCCACATCTAAACCAATTAACACAACTGATACCAAAAACAGACTTCCACATCATTAGAAAGTAAGAACAATTTAAGAACAAGGCAGAAAATGGACGATTTAAGAACAGCCGGCTTCACATGAAATTTACTGGTTCTTATAAAAAAAAAGGAGTGTAATCTATATAGAATGTAGCATTATCAACAAATAAGGACTCACGGATCTGCTATTCTTTGGTTTATTTTCGGAATGCCAAGATACTCAGCTAGAGTTTGAAACATGATTTTGATGAAGATACGACTGAAATATAAAAAGATCACAATTAGATAAACGAATAAAAGCAAAATAGGCCATTAAGTTTCAGAGACTGATGGTTTCAACTAGTGATTCGTTATAAATAACTAATAATTCATGGTAATGGATTATACGAATTAATCTAAATATTAAAGTAAACGATTGTAGACATTATGGAAAATTAACCTGGAGCTAGTGGTGTCGTTCTCGTTCAATTTGATGCATTCCATTACCTGGAAACATAATAGGAAATATATAAATAAACATTTAAGTAAAAAGTCTTTGTTTCGATTTCAGAAAACGTTGCTCAATACATATTAGTAAGACAATCATCGGTAGATAAGAAAAAAGAAAATTCCCATCTCTTTCATCCTAGTACATTTCCTGATGAGTGGGAAACCACAATTTAACAGGCTTGTAGAGATAAAAAAGTATTTTCTTATTTCTTTCCTACCGATTGGTAAATCAATGAAAATGTGGATGGAAGGTTGCTTATATCTATGAGAGGCTAAGCTCAGATTTTCATATGCACCTCTACGAAAACTGTAAGGAATTCTATTCGTGGAAGTACACAACTCAAAATCAATTTCAACCCATCAAAATTGCCTCAATTCCAGTCTGTGATATTCATATATCAGCTCTCTGAAGTTGATAATAAAGAATCTATAAAGAACATCTGTAATGAAGCAGCTTCTTTGAATCACTCGTGTGGATAATTTGAGCTTGAGAGCTCAACTGGACAACTCACGTACAGATCTAGCCTACACACCAACAGTTTTTAACAAGGGTTTAATTTCTATTGCATTGTCTGGATTATTACTCGTCATATGATTGGCGTAAAAGCGTGAGCTTAAATTGTTGTGAATATTGCAGACTGGAACGAGGACGATTCGTAAGCAATGAAACTGAATTTTATATAATTGTGTTTTTTCTTATATAGAGCTGTCGCAAGGGTATCAGTAATTTTCAATTTGGAAACTTCTATAGCACCAATGGGTGCAATGAAAATACTAGGACCTCATGACAATGTAGTGATATAGTTTATGCTATCGTCCCCTGCTGGGAAAAAGACCTTGCCTTAGTTAGGCTAGCATGTTTAAGAGAAACTCACTCACTCGTTTCCGTTATACCCAAATTTGATATCTACGTTTGTGGAGAAGCTCTACTGCTAATGGAGCACTTCTAATGAACTCTACTATCTCGTATTACTGCAAATTCACCCCTGTTGCAAAGGAATCTGGGATATATCATTCAAAGATCCTTCGCCAATTCTAAGAAGACACAATGTAATAAATAATGCTCAGGTAGACTTGCTCCACGACTCCTTGTCTCCCTGTGTTCACTCCGGTCAACTTATTGCGGGAATGACGTCCGCATGTCAGAGAACGCAGGGAAAAAGGACTCGTGGAGCAAGCCTAAATGCTCAGGGGTAAAATTCACTGATCTCAAAATAAACACTGGATCTAGCATTCTGTTGTTTCTGGAGCTTAATATCTGAAGCAAATTGCTTCGACTTGCACTTGGCCTCCCAATAGGGCTGCCGAAGAAATAGGATGGCTTAATTCTTTGCTAACAATAGCTTCACGATTATTCTTGTGCTGATCATTCATAACAATCCAACAATCATCAAAGGAAAAAGCACGCCCCAGTGGAATTACAATATATCGAATTGGACTTTCCAATATGGCCACCAATTGTTTCATTATTGAACGATTCTCGATCCAGTCTTCATTTTTAGATCAATGGAAGAATTGCATGAATCAAAGATGGTAGAATTATTTAGAAAATTCGTCATTCCTCAATATTCAAAAACATCTGAATTCTTAATGCTCAACCAGTGAAAATAATTGCTAAACTTACCGTCCATGGTATAGCATCCGTGTATAGGAGGTGTGAGAAGAATTTTGCCACATTTCGAAGTTTATTCGTGTCGTATCTATGAATAGTTTCATACTGCAAGGAAATTGGAGGAGTTTAAATCATCAATCTAATTGTGAAAACAAAATAAAAATTATTGATGAATAAACTGATTAACAGAATGATCGAAGGAGTATAAAATTTACGATTCCAAAAAGGTAGTTGATCTCAAAAATCAAATGGTGAAAAAAGAAATATAAAAAGAGGACACAATATCCAGTCTTCCACATGTTGTTCTGGATATTTCATAACTGCACATTCAGGAAGGCTTCGTGTATATTACATTTGCCAGCAGGAAAAGTCTGAAAATTTTTTCAAGACCCTAGAATTTCTCTACTTTTATGGTTCATGGTTCTCAAGTTCTTACTTTCCGTTGTTTGAATTCGTTATGTTAAAGGAAATGAATCAGCAAAAGTAGGCCCTAATTGCAAATATTTTATGACTCTGTTTATGTATGGGATTCAAACTGAAGGGCAAATTACTCTCTTTAAATCTCGTAAGCCCGTAAACTCTAATAATCTATCACTGTACATTTTCCCATAAGCATTTACCATTTTGCATTATTGATTTATCACTGCATGAATTAGTTGTTGATATTTCAGATAGTATTGATTAATTAGAATAATGAAATAAATGTCTAGCTTGATTATCAATTGTATTACTTGCTGTATTCCTGCTGCATTCTTTTCAGGGGTGATCATACCTTGTTTTGGAAAAATAGGCCTATTCAACCATATCCCCGAGAGAAGGAGACTTGACAGGAAATGCAACATGAACAATCAAGCCAGGCATTTCATCTTTAGTCTAATTATCTAATGCCCCCTGCGTTTATAAAACTGAGCCTTAGACCCCCTTTACACTAGCACGGATCCAAATGGATCCGTATCCAAACTAGCACAGATAGGCCTCCCGTTTACACTAGACCAGTGGATCCGTACCCATTTGGGTCTGCTATCTGGACCCATTTGGGATCGTTTTCCAAAGTGTACTCATTTGGATCCGTGCTCGTTTAGGTCTAGTGTAAACGGTTAGGACCGTTCCCAAACGGGTACGGATCGAAAGCGAGGCAAATTTCGCTTTGTTTTGTAATTAGATTCGGGTCAAAGTGCTGAAAACGGGGCTGGACCTGGCTGTGCATCCGTTCCAGAGTAAACGCGATTTGAAATGGATCCGTTCCAGTGTAAACTGTACCCATTTGGATCCGTTCTAGTGTAAACGGAGTCTTAATGTGGATGGATCCTAGTTGGAGATAGTACTGTAAACTTAAAATGTGTTGTTTTCAAAATCATAGCGGATGCTTTTGTCAAATTTTCAGGGAAGACACTTCATAGCTATTCCCAGGTATTGACCGAGACAGAACTGTTCTACATTATTTCATTCTCACATCAATCGAGGATTGTGTGCAATTAAAATGCTTTTCTTGAATTAGGAGTCATTTACACTCAAACACAGCCTTTTGTTTTGCGCAAGGAAACTTGGCTGAGCGTTGAGATTCATATTCATATTCATCGCTACATTAAGGTGGTCATTCAGTTAAGGATTCATGTAATATTTCAACTCTCACCTGTTCTCTGAAAATCGATATGTATTCCGTCATGAACTCTTTCTTCAAGAGGCAAAATCGCTGCAAAAGAAATTTACAATTTTACCATTGAAATTAGAAAAATAACCATTGAAAAATGAAGAAGGATATCCTACAGCAAATTTGAGGGCGTTAGTTATAGTGGAAGGGTTGGAAATATTTCAGGTTCGTGTTCCAATAAATCTGTGTTATCCAGAAAATAATGTAGTTTTGAGTTGACTGTTAGGCTATTATTGAGCTGCAAATAGCCTGAATTCATGATTAAAAAACTGCAATGAACATGGACAGATGTCAATGGAATAACGTCTTTAACTCAAGTGGGAAAAATAGGACGATTTTCTTCCTCCTGTGTTTGGTGTGAATGACACTTGACATGAAGAGAAATTGATGAATCATTATTGATCATGATTTTCGAGCAGCTGCTGCAGCAACCATAAGGGGTGCGTTACGCATGTATTGTAAAGTTGTCTCAATGTGAGAGCTTGGAAAAGTAAACTCGGAAAGAACCTTTGTCTGAATTGAAGGCCTCTTTTGGAAACAGGGTCACGAGGTCAATGCCTGGCCGACGATTGACGCACTATAATGGTCTTGCACGCGTTTTTATAAAGAATATATTTCGATATGCTCTCAAATTTTGATAAAATGGTAAAAATAGGGTTTTGAGTATCCATTTGGAAAGATGTTGTTGTTCATCATCGAGATCTTGGTATAACTATGGTAGAATGCATTTTCAAAATACTGGTGGTGTAGAAATGCGTTTGCTTATTGGTTTTCAAATGACAGGTCCCTATCCAAGATTTGCTCAAGCCCCCCTCCCCTGCACACAAAATATTGTTGGAGTGGTGAAGGCATATGTATTCTCAAAGAGTGAAAGCCATATAAAAAATGGGTACCATGCTGGGAACGAGGGGCGTTTCACTCCCACTAAAAACGTACGAGATTTTTTCAAGAGTCAAAGGATTTCAAGTTATTTCAAGAAATTTTCATTTAAAACAAAAGGAATTTCAGGAAAAGTGTACGAGATTCTTAGGGATTGATTTGCCCCTCGACGGAGGACAAGACACCCATAATTGTTTAAAACAAAACCGTTTATAAGAAACCGTAGGGCCAGATTTCCAAAACTTAATAAACTATGGTAGGAGATTTTGGGTGAACCAAAAAAGTTAAGAGACTTTATATTTTTCTCAACAAGAAAAAGAACTGCTACACTTCAGTACCACAGAGTTGAATGCAGGCAGGTCCTCTCTGGTTGAATGCCAACTCACTGACAGATTCATTAGAATGAAACCTTGCTTTTTCATATGGAAGCAAATGGCGTAAACTTGATTTGAAGTGTAATTTCTGGTATATGAAGGAAAACCAGGTTTTTTTGTTAAAAAAACTTTTCGTTCCATAAAAACTGAGAATCTGTGGTACGAAGATTTAGATGAGAATCTTATAAAATAATGCGTTTACTGATTTAGAATTCTTAGGGGCTAAGGTCCCCTCTAAGAACCTCGGCTCCTTGCCCTCTACTTCCTACAAGCCTGTTGAAATGAATGAGTCAGCTTCATATTCTTGAATTGTGATTATCGATTAGATAGCATGGAAATAAGCAGAAAAACAATCAGAGAAATGAATATAGAAAGGTATAGAAGCAGACCCTCTCAATTTTTGCGACTTTGGTTCAGAGCCTTTTTTAAGAAATTGTTAGTGGGGGGGCAAATTGAAAAAAGGGATAATGGGAATTTGGGTCTTGTCATGATTTACTGAAGCAAGCAATAGAGCTAGAAAAGCTGGGGGAATGAGGGTGGTGCAAGCCAGGCAGGGCCCTAGTAGGGGTCCAGGGGGCGACGCCCCTGGAAGCTCTTTAAATTTTGTCATTTTTGAGGTCTCAAAATGGCTTAGAATCCTTAAGTTTCTCTTGCTGCGCCACTGTTTAAGCAGCTGATATAAGTGGCTGAATACCAAAAACTTATTGACCACGCACACCTTCATGATTGGAAAGAAATAAGGTCAAAATTGACTTTTTCAAACTTATCTGTACTAAAAGGGATAATATGATAGGGTCAAAAACGCCATGACTGGAGGGGCAAAGTAATAGAATGGGAGGGCATTTGCCCCCCCAGTATTAGTGTTAAAAAAGGCCCTGCTTTGGTTGAGATAAGGGCCACAAATTTAGAAAAACGGTGCCACTGAAATTAACGAATTGCTAAATAAGGTTCAGTGCTAGGATCATCTAATTTCTTCTTAGGCCTGTGGTACTTGGTGGATAAATGATAAATTATGTTACAATGGGCATGATACCAAAACGTTGTAAGAATCTAATTTATGCTCTTTTTGGTAGTAAACTGATTTATTTCATCGTATTATCATAAAAAAAATGCATATACGAATATACGAATAATCCTTAGTGAGTTCGCCTTTGCTCTCTGACTTTCTACTACACTCTTTTTTTTTTATAAGAATATCTAATTTTTTTCTGAGCCTCAATATTCTTAATTTTTTGCTATTTTGAGCCTCGGAATATTCTTGAATTATTCTTACGGCAGAAAACACGGATATAGCAATAAAATGTTATTATTTTCATAAATGTCAAAAAAGCACACCTACAGTATTACAAATATGGTGGATAACAGAACAATATCCTTATTTCCTGTAAAACAGAGCTCATCGACACTTGCATCAAAATTTAGGTTAGTGTATTTAAACCATTCCCGATAAAAAGCACACCAATTCAGAAGTAAAGAAACACTTGCTAAAATTTTTCCATAAGATCTGAGCCTCGCAATATTCTTAAAATATTCTTAAATTTCACCGATTTTGAGGCTCATTATTCTTATAAAATTTATTCTTATAAAAAAAAAAGAGTGTATGAACTCTAAATAATCAGTTCCTTGTAAAAAAGTGTGCTCTGCATGAATTTAAACGACTCTTTTGCCTGAAGTTAATTGCTGTACAGCTGTTGAGCATATAAAATGTTAGCTTGTGCGCAGACTGTGAAACTGCAATGGGAACTATTCGATAAGTAGGGTCTGCGAGCAGGCTGAACGATTGTCAATTGTGACAGAATCGATGAACTTGATTGATTCATAAATAGTTATCAGTTCATAACAAGAGCGAGGAATCTTGAAGTGTTTCGTCGCGTATCAAGTTCGGCCCTCTTGACTTGAAATCCTGAATAGGAGATTGAAAGGACATGGACAAGGACTTCTTCGCTTACATGACCACATCTCCTTTATTATGAGATTGGTGTCTGTCATAGCCCAAGTGCTTCTGTATTTCATTCAATGTCAGAGTGACAAAAATAAACTCTGTCTTGAGAAAGAACAGAATCATCCAGCCTCTTTCATGCACACAAGTTAAGATGGAGCGGAAAACGAGGCAAAAGACAAATAATTCAAATTTTCACAGTAACGCCATAGAAATGCCACAACGCATGCGTACAACATAGGTTTTCTCAAACAAACAAACAAACGCAAGCTAAATGTTAGTTTCTCGAGTTCTTCCCGAGGTTTTCTCGTCTTGTTATGGTTCAATAGTGTAGACGAGGGCATGGCTCTGAGAATTATAGGGGCAAAGACCACAGGCTCCACCTATATTAACACACACTTCATAGAGGATGACACCACCGCCCATCGACAGTTAAATGGAAAATTGAAACACTCCAAATATGTTAGACAAAGTGTGAGCAGAAACAGTCCATTAGTTTTATCCATCAGAAAATTATGCGCATTTTTTTGTAATCTCACTCGATGTGTGTGTTCATGAATCCCGCACTATGTTCAGGCATTGGGTATCTGTAGCTTGTAGCATTACCTCCCATGTTAACCGTGTATTGCACAGAATTTTTCATTTGAAATGCAAGAAGTTTTTTATAAGGAACCAGGTATATGAGCCTACATTTCAGTCCTGTCGAGAGCGGGTTGAACGAGGGTAGTGGGCCTTAAAGGCACGCGTAAAAATGTAAGCTATCTATATCTATTCATCAAGAGCATTTTCAGGGGAATTAGGCCAATTGAATTAGCCTTTACCCACTATCTTTCCAGTTCGATGCAACTTACGGAAAAGGGCAAAAGATACCCGGCTTCTCGTTTTGCGCAGCACGTTACTCACCAAACCACTGCGAAGGAGAGTGTACCAGATCAATATGGAAATGGTAAAACTATGAAGGAAATTATTTTCGGTCGTGCGTTGACAGACGTGAGTTCAATATTCAGAAATCCGCAGATTCTGCTTTATCCTGAACTATGTCTGCCTGTCATCGACTTTTAAGTGGAGGATATATCATGGCCGTTGGTCAGAGTAGGCGGGGAGTATTCGTAGCACTTTATTACAAAAGTAACAGAATCGTATTAACCTAATTCCGTGGGAGGGCTGTTGATAGGATGGCATGAAATCGAGACGGAGTTTCAAAATGTGGCCTAACGATCGACGTCCCCGTTTCCTCTTCACTTCAAGAGCGAGCGAATTTACGAGCAGCCATCTTTAATTTATCCTTTTTGCTTTAACATATAGATTCATACTTAATCATTTCTTATTTTGATGAAATCTTAGCGCATTCACACTTTAGATTATTTTGAACTTTAATAATAAAAATCCAGTGAATTATTTATTTTGGCAGGTCTAGTTATCATATTACGTTTGTCTCTTTTTCTTTCATTTTAGTAGATAGCAGAGTTTTTAGACCTCGAGCTATTCTTTTTTCTTTATTCCTATGCTTCACCTGTCTCGTAAAATGCAGGGTCACATGTAACAATCATAGCTTACAACTTCCACATTAAAGCTCGACCTTCTCTTTCAATAAACAACTGGCCTCAGATCCAACCCCTTGCTCGACATATTGCTGGCTATAACAGCTAACTACGACCTGCTACCCCAAAAACTAATTTATTCGCTGGCAAGAATGAGTTATTACACATCTTTTTATAAAAACAACCTTTATAAGAAACACCCGACTGAAATCTGCGTTAGAATCATCTCAAAACGTATTTGTGATAGACAGAAGATGTAGGCATTTTTATAAGCAATTTCAGCTCGAGCTCAGTACTAGAAATTACTTAGCTGCAGGGTAAATTTGAGTACTCAAAATTGCTTAGCAATTGCTTAGGCCTAGCTTCTTTTACCTAGAAATTTTGTTTCCTCAGAACACTATCTCACAAGTTGTTGTACAACGAATGTCGATTGTATATGATTGTATCTCGCATACAAAAGTGTGCCGGGGTACTAATATCCACAGTAACCTACTTCTCTATATCTGCTGCACGATTGTCATTGCCAATTGGATCAGAACTAAAATTTGTTTAGCATTCCTCTATATCCAGTACTAGAATTGCATAAGTTTTTATCTTGTTGAGTACTGTCTTGCTTATCAAAAAAATACGTGTAGATATACCAATCTAAAGCCTCTCCCTTTGGAACACATTTTTGAGAAATGAAGCAAAGGTATAGGGGAGAAATTGGTTAAAAATCACCTCTCAAGAAAGAAACAGGCAGACTCAAAGTAGAGCTAAGTGTTCTAATTAAAAAACGGATACTAGCCTTGTTAAAATTGAATGATAAAAAAGCGTGTAAAGTGTGAAATCCAAAGCCTAGAGTCAATGATGATCATTTCACGTAGATGTGTTATTACATTTGCTCTTGTCCACTCTCTCTTTTCAGTTTTGAGAGGTTCATGAACCCTGGGCAAAAGCTTTTAAGTTTGTTGCGTATCACAGCTCACATTTCCACATATTTGCGGAGTTAAACAAACTTGCCAATGGAAATTGAGCCATCTCTTCAAAATGTATTCCTTTTCTGTCAAAGTGTATTAATTACTTAAGTGAGAAATGTTTGCCCAGTCGAGATCTTGAAATAAGAGGATGGCTCTCGACATTAGCACTCGTGTTAGAAGTTTAGACAGCTAATGGCTCGCTAACAAAGCACAACGAGCTAAACCAACACATGAAGCCGTATCGCGCCCGAACACTGGTTGTTAAGTCAATTCTCAATCATGAAACACATTTATTCATTTGACTGGTGACTATCGTCCGGCTGGTGCTCGAGCACAAGACTAGGCTTTTATGATGATTGTCAGGTCTCTTTGTGTAATGTGTCCGGCATTAAAACCAACAGGATTGATTACCTTTGTTACGTTTGTTGCCTTGTGGATTTAAGCCCATTACTGGTACGAAGGTTTCAGACCACACACCATTTCTCACACGAACAGAGCCTGTTTTAACTATAACTAAACCTGAGCTTAATAGCACCTTCCATCTTTTTCTGTCGCATCTAAAACATTTTCGGAAGTTCAACCTTCATATGTTGCCTTGTGGATTTAGGCCCATTACTGGTACGAAGGTTTCAGACCACACACAATTTCTTACACGAACAGAGCCTGTTTAAACTATAACTAAACCTGAGCTTGATGGCACCTCCAATCTTTTTCTGTTGCATTTAAAACATTTTCGGTAGTTCAACCCTTCATATGTTGCCTTGTGGATTTAGGCCCATTACTGGTATGAAGTTTTCAGATCACACACCATTTCTCACACGGACAGAGCCTGATACCTAACTAAGACAAAACATAAGCTTAAAAGCTACTTTCTATGTTTTTATGTTGCATTTAAACCATTTTCGGGGGTTCTACCATTCATTTTTTTGCTTAGTTGATTTAGGCCCATTACTGGTATGAAAATCTCAGACCAGACACAATTTCTCACTCGAACAGAGCCTGTCTGTTTTTAACTTAAACCAAACCCGAGCTACATTCTCACTTTTAGTGTTGAATTTTTTAACATTGTTGGGGGTTCTACCCTTCATATGTCTTTCATCGTTATCAGAATGTGTTGTTTTGTTGTTGCCACGCCTGTAATCAGAAGAAAGTGCTCTGCAACTGTGAAGCATTTTAGAAACTATTCAATCTTTTAGTATTCGATTGTTTGCCTCACCAAAACTATCCATATCAACCGCCACAACAACAACAATTGAAATAAAACTAAGGGGTGAGGAACTAGTACCCAGTCTCCAAATCACATCTTCATCAGTATCGATCTTAGGGCATCAATTTTGAGGGACAAAAATATGTAAACGAGGTTAGCTATGTGATCAGTAGAACACAATAGGCCAGGGCAAAACATAAGGGTATTTAATCAACGTCTATTTAAATATGATTATTCAAAGTCTATTCGCTAAATCATGGTCTTCATGTTAGGAAAACCTTTAATCTGGTAATTTTAACAAAGTTGCTTGATTAACTAGTTGCTCAATTTATTTCATTGAGCCATGGAGATGTTTCGTATTTTTGTAATTCATGGGCCTCGTTTCTTTTTGACTACACTCATTTTTTATAAGAAACTATACTAAATCTTGGTAACAGAGTTTCTTAGCTTTCATCCCAATTATGATAAGAACAGTTTCTTAGCAAGTTTCTTCGCATAAAAGCTTAATTTTTCTTCATATACCGTCGTTTCTTTATCTTCTATCATTGCCAAACATGAATTGGATATAGCGAAGCAAAAATAAATGCAAATTTCATTGCAAACAGTTAAAATATCTTGTTAAATGTGACCCCTACGGTTTCTTATAAACGGTTTCATATAAAAATGTGTGTAAATCCTTTCAATAGGCAACCGAACTCTTGCTCCAGCCCTCAAAGTTACATAAATACTTTGGATTTTCATTCCTAAAACTTGCTTAACAGTTTCTTTCGAAAACAAGAGAAGCAGATCCATTACCATCAACCCCAAACTGCTCGTGCTCGACCAAATTGATCAATTTCGTTGAATTGAATTGGATAGCTCTGAATGCCCCGTCGTCACAGACAATAGGGAGCTTACGATATGACTACGCAGGCGACTGCTACGGTAAGTTTTGAGGAAAATGACGTATGTGCGCATGTGCAAGGGGAATCACCACCAAATCTGCGTAGCGTCCATTATTTCACTACGCGTTGTGGTAGATTTCAACGTACTCTCGACTACGCAGGTAAGCAATAATATTTTTATGATATTTACCCAGCTTATTTTATCAAAACTTTTTCGTTTATCTATTCTGACAACAATATTCAATGTTTTTTGAAAGTTTCAGTGTATTGCAAGCAATTTATCTTTGTTTATTTTCAGTTTTCCTCAAGAATAACCAACGATATGGAAAGCGAAGCCCCTATCGAAAAACGTAGGGAAAATACGACGTGTGTCAACAATTATTTTGATTCTGTTGTGGATTTTAAATAGAAGAGAAACATTGGAGATATCAAGGATATGAACATGGGCGAATTAACACTGTTTCTAGTATCTGGTTTGTTGTTAAATGATGTATTTACTTTCGATTTGGGCTACACACCCTACAGCTAGGCCACTATCTGACCTGAGTTTGAATTTCATGCCTATTTCTCCCTTTTTGTTTTAAAAGAATTGGCATTATCTCTGCTAAAATGTAAACAATATGGTTGGCCAACGTCGGGGTTGGCCATCTTTGTTTCGTGAATTGTGAAGGCAAATAAAATTTTGACCCCAATTCGTACGTAGTTAGCCTGCGTACTCCAAATCGTAAGTCAGATACTGCGCACAACGGTAAGGCAGTGACTACTCAGGCTTCTACGTAGCCGTAGTCACCTACGTAGTCAAATCGTAAGCTCTCTACTCAGCAAGCAAGCACCGCCAATCCACAAGCAAGCGCATTAGTGAAAATGCCTTGCTTTGCGAGGGGAGGAGTAGATGGGAATTAATGGCAAACAAATTAATTTTAAACAGGTGTCTCGTTGTTCGGATTGTAATTTGTTAAATTTAGCTTTTTATTGAAGGTTAATAAATCATTTCGGATATTCTGCCCATATCTACTGGTGGCTAGGCCTTACCGACCTTGTCAGCTGTCTGATTACTGGTTTCATTGCCAACATGAAATCCATCACCGTATGGCATGTCTCCCAGACCGAGTGCAGAGCAATTAGGACCATAGAGTCTTCCACTAATCCTTGAAGGGAAGGACTACACTATGTAAATATTTTAATGTTGTCTTATTCCAACATCCTTTACTTGCAACACTCAATATTTGAGTCAAAGGAAACTACAGCCCTTTCCATATTTTCTGCGTGATGCGTTATTGGCCATTTCCTAATACGTGAGATCAAACGTTTTAATGCGTGATTTCGTTAGTAGAAAAATTGAGATGAATTAAGCGTGAAAATCCAGTTTTACAGTGCGTGTGTACGTGGAAAGTCAAAAGTTCGTGCGTGTATCTGTGAATCACCACAACAATCTATGGGTGGCCCGTTACAAGTAGGCCCCATCACCCCACATTAAAGAAACAGGACTTTCAGATTGAGCCCCGTTTTTGACCGATATCTATTATTGTTCTCCTGTTGTTCTCCAGAGCCTAAAAGTTTCTTATATGGGGCCTTGCTGGGCCTTCCTAAGACAGCTGTGCCGAGACAAATTACTCCGAGAACATTTTACAACATTTTCGAGATTTTCGGAGATTGCAATCCGGATTCATGATTTCTCATGAGTTTATAGGTCAGCTCTAAGGAAGAACCTCTTATAGATTTCTAAAGATCTCTTGGGCTTTCATGAAGATTTTCAAGATATCAAATCTAAGTAAGAAATCTAATAAAGTGATTTTTTCATAGATCTGAATAAGGGCCTCCATAATTGCCATCATTATGACGTACTGTTTGTATCGACTTAAGGTGGGTATCGTTGCAAAGTTTCATTGATAACGTATGGTATCACTTTAAAACAACGGTTATGCTTACAAAATCTCAGCAGAAAACGCCCATGCAACTACCCCAAACCCCCATATGATACACAACATAATGACTACTCAAGATATTCTTAAGTTCAAAGACCAATCCTTTCATTACATAATTGTGACATTTATAAAGAAAGATCAAACAATACTTGTGTGCACAGTAAAATAATGATCAAAACAGACATGTTCAAGTTTTATGATCTCTCTTCAAAAAACCAAATCGTTCAACAATGCAATGAGATCTGATACATCAAAGAGCAACTGGTGAATGTAAATAGACCTGGGTAAAACATTCCGTAAAAAATCCACTGATCAGCTGATCTCATTTCACGCAATGCATTATGGGAATATGCGCCTTAGCAGCGCATAGCAACCAAAACTACAATGGCCTAAACTAACTACTATCTTCTTCCTAAGTTATTTTTCCTTCTGGAAAACCGTGATTTGGAAGATTTTTTCGATATCGATGGCGGAAATAAAATATGGATGCAAGGTTGGACGTCTTTTTATAAGAAAGTACTTCATAAAAACTGAGATCATTTGAGATTATTGTATAAAAAGCGCAATGGAACTAGTGCCAACAGGACTCACCGCTGCGAGTCGCGAAATATGTCTATAATAAGGTTTGCAAACACTACTTTTCAAAACACAGATAATTCAAAAATAAACTGCATCTATAACTGTATCGATTGAATCTAAATAAATTTTCATAATATACATAGACGAGGAAATTTACAGGTGGGCTACTAAATCTTGATATCTATCTTTTACATACATATATCTGTAACGAAAATTTTAGCATTTGCTGTCCAAAGTTTCCATATTGTGACTGAATATTGAATATATTCGTTTCAGACGAAGTTTTTAAAGATTTCTGAGATTCAAAGAAATTTTCAAAGATTCCTGAGATTCATAGAGATATTTTCAAGATTTCTGATATTCATTCATAGAGAATTTTAAACATTTCTGAGATTCACAGTGATTCGGAAAGATTTCTGAGATTAATAGATATTCTCAAAGGTTTCTAGACAAAGTTTGAAAATATCTTTTGAGTGGTTAGCCTCTATCAGCCGAATGAGCACGTCTTCGCCACTTACTTGAAAAATGGAGCAGCAAAGGGTAAAATAATCAAATAAAGATATAAATCAACTTAAGACTTTGTGATGCGCATGATCAAAGTGGGAGCTCCTTATCAAACTATCACTAGTCCAACAGCATTTGCAGTATTTCGTGAAGACGGGAGATCGATAAAATTCCATGTTCTCGCACTTCTCAGTTCGATGAAAATCCAGGTTGCACTTGAGCGCATGGTAATCGAGATTATTACAGTGTTTGTGATATTCAGATGTTTCGTATAAACTCTCTCGCCGCATAGCTCGCCCACGTGGTTGAATCGAACTCATTAAAGATGGCATTTCACAATCATGTTGCTGTTGTTGTCGAAGTGGTGCCATTTTCCAAGATGGTGGATCAGAATCAAGCTCTTCTTTTTGTCTTTTGAATTTGTAGCGATGGTTCTGAAACCAAATTTTGACCTAGTGAAAAATGAGATGGGGTTGAAATCCAGTTAAGAATAGAGTGAGATATTTCAAACACAGTTCCAGCTAACTTGTTCTTCAGTTTGCGGTATTTCAGGCTCGTGTTCTCATAAGATTGGTCTTTTAAGAAATTAATGTAACGTTCCTGATAAAATTTGGTAGATGCTCCAAAACCAACTGATCAATGAAAAACGTTTACCGCACTAAGAAATTAATGTAAAACAAGTAAATTGGCAGCCCACTGAAACATCAGATGGATAAGGAGAGCCAAATTTTCCAGCAATCAAAAAATGATAGCAAAAACAGGCTTATTATGTAGCATTATGAGATCAAGAACAATTTATGGAAATTTCAGGCTGAAAAAAGAGGAATCTTTAAGAACAGCTAGCTTCAAACGAATTCAACTGGTTCCAATTAAAAAAATGATTGTATTACCTACCTGTGTGGCACTCAAATTTATCATTCGGCCTAACTGCTCTCTTTCAGGTGCGGAGAGGTATCTCTGGTGCATGAATCGCCTCTCGAGTTCGTACGTCTGTGCCTTCGTGAAGAGTATTCTGCGTCTCCGTTTCTTCAGACCCGTTGTCGATGAAACTGAACTTTCTTTCACAGTTTCATGCATTCCATTGCTCAGCTCGGAGTACGAAAATCGGTCCGAAGTTTCAGGAAAGAATTCTTCAGACTCGTTATCGTTATGGTCATATTTAACTGTAAGAAAGCGAGAATATGAGTTTAACTTAGGCCCAGCAGAGGATTACAGTTAATGTTAACTTAGGCCCATCCAACGATTACAGTTTATGCTGATTGTTCATAGAGAGTGTTTCAGGTAAACCTCATCGTAAGAAAGCAGAGCTAATGTAATCTTGTTTCACCATTGCAGAACTAATAATCACTTCAGTAAAGTACGTCATTTAGTTGGGACCTCATTTACTACTTCAAGTAGTTATGTAGTGCAAACTACAATGCCCCCTCTTGAGATAAGGCCTCTGGTGGCGTTTGGTAGGCTAACCCATTTAACATGAACCCACTCACTGATCGATAAGTAAACTAACAACTAATATGTTTCACGCCATTCCACTGATTCAATTTGCGTTTAACTCTACGACAAGAGCATTGTCAAAATAGTCTTGATATCCCATGAGGTTAATCTCGTTTTAATGCTGATGTATACAGCAGCATTTCCGTAGCAAGTTTGCTCACTCAGAATCACATGCAAAAGTGCAAATAAAACGCAGCTTATTTGAAGAGAATGGCACCAGGTTTCAGCTAATATTACATAAATGTTGACGTTATTCTTATGACAGAAGTACCAGATTTCAGCTAATATTACATAATTGTTGACGTTATTCTCCTAACAGAAGAACCACACTCTTTCTCTATTTTCTAAATAGGCTGACGCGTCATTAACGCTTGGAGTTGAGGCTGTGATTTTTGGTTTTAGAAGTAACTTATCTATTTTCTTTGTAGCCTGTCTAACATATGCTTAAAGACACAGCGAATGGTAATGGTAATTCTCGGTGATAACTATACAATTAGTTTAAGTTTTGATTCATTGATCTATTTGCAATTGTGAATGTGAAAGCCCAGGCATCTTCCTCCCTCTCCATTCTAACTATTTTTTTAATCTTTCACAAATCCTATAGTTGGTAAAATAGCTTCTTTCCAAACACATAGAGTTACGTTACAGCAAATGTCCGTAGTTTATATCTTAATACCTTCCTCTCTCTTCTCTCTCATAGTTTACAGTTCCACATCTCCATCCCCCGTAGCTATCTAACTTATTAAGTAGCAAGATAGGGGAGGGTAAGTATCTAGCTAAATATACATCCATTAACTTCACAGACTATACTAGAGAGCCTGTAGCTACACTTACATTGCTATTTCTCCCTTTCTTACTTCATACTTTCATATGTTTAACAGTGAATTCAAGTTATTTATATTACTGTGATTAATACATATCAAAATTAACTTATATTGCACTAAACATACATCTGAACACATACTTTCATATCTCTGTAACTATCTGCTGTAACTAAACTTCTATTCGTTTCTTTCGATCTTTAGACTATAGGAGAGTCGTCAAAGCAGAAAAAAATGATAATTTTATTGTATAACTTAACACACTAACTGAGTCTATAACACATATCTTAACTCGTACTTTCATATCTTTCAAAATAAACATTTTAACTGCAAGATAGCTGAAACAAAGATGCTATAACTAAACAATAACTTTTTATCCTTGCAAAAAAAAGAGAGCTGTCACACCGAAGAGCAATGTGATCTTTATTGTATAACTTAATATACAAACTGAACTTATGATACTTATCTTAACTCGTGCTAATAAACATTTTAACAGCAAGTTAGCTGAAACAAGAATATTGCAACTAAACTATCAGTGTCTTTCTATCCTCAACATACAGGAGAGTCGTCAGAGGCATGGCAGCTATATTCATAGCTAATGTTTCTATCTTCCTCACTTAATCTCGACACTTCATCTAGTACAGGTCCATAAGCCTACCATCAACTATCAGCTAACTTTGCAGAAAACTCAAGATGAATTAGAAATGTAGATCGTTATCGTGCCCAAACATTCTTTAATACCCAACTTTCTCTCTCCCAACTGCTCTGAATCCCAAACTCACTCATTCCCTCGATATAAGACTTTCTCAACATACCTCAATAAATATAAGGGTGAATCGTTTATTTTTCAAATAAAAAGGGCTGAACTATTTAGTCAATTAGCGAATGTATTGGTTTTATCTTTGAAACCTAAAGAAGTAGAAAACGTTTGCCCTGGCAGTTCCCATGAACTGTAAAACGGCAACGGCTGTCGATCTTAGAAAAGATACTTAGCCAGCAGTATTAAGTATTAAGTAGAGCAGTATTAAGTATTAATTAGAGTAGTATAAAGGGTAGATGTAAGGCTACAAGGACGAGTTGGGTAAGAAGGTCATGTTGTATTGAGTTGTTGTGTTTTAGTGTCGTTTGTAAATTGGGCTTGTTTGTTGGTATTGAAGCTTCAATTGTCGATTCCAATGGAGCTTGGTGAAGATTTGACAATTATTAGGCATATTTTCAAAGATGAAGATGAAATCAGATAAAACTAGATAGTAAATGTATTGAAAACAAATTCAAGACCAACTTTATAGATAACCGAGTCTTAAAATACGCCCTCCCTCTCTCTTTTTACTGGCAAATTAGGCAATCTAGGGTATATTAGGCTCTGACTTGACAAAAAACAAGAGAAACTAAAGACAAACAATGGAGAAGGTAAGGTTGGACTGATTCAAGTATTTTGTAAGAAGACGGTGGTGTAATTGACACCAAGGGTAGCCAAGATAGAGGTAAAAATCAAAGATGAGTTCTGAAGTTTGTATTTAACTACACCTCGGGTTACAAGCAATCTGTAGGGAAAGTAGCATTGAGCAGTTGAAAACATAACAATGTTAATTAGATTGTATTCGAGTTAATTACCTTTCTTTGGTGACTCGTTATCGGAAGACTCTTCGAAGCATGCATCAGCATTGTCTTCGTGCCTCTTCACGTCTCGGTTCTCCTGATGCAGACTTCGGAATGAATCAATCTCTCTCACACCAAATGAACTTCTATCGACTTCTCCAGGCCTTTGCAGAGAATTTCGCTGGGTATTTTCTGCTTTTCTGTCTGAATTGTCCCTCATGGAATCTTTATCAACGAGGCCAAGAATATCTTCCATCAAAAAGGACTTGAATTTCCTCTGGCTTCTACTCCTGTTCGCCTCCATGTTTACGGTGGTGGAACTCGTGTTTGAAGCACGCAAAATTGGCAAAATAAGCACGAAATTCGACAACTTTCAGTGCACTTAGCGGCTTCGACTATCCCGGAGTCGCGACTGACTGGTTATCACCGGCTCCAGAAGGTTTAACTTCATAAACTAGATTGACGCGCCGAGGAGCTGGAAACCAGTGGGAATACCGAAACTAATCGTTAAGAAAATATTAGGCGATTGCTGAATGCCGGTGATCAGCTGCGATACGACTTTGTGAATGCTGGCGAGTGCTGATGTTTTTGGAATGCTTTCCTTCGAATGATGAGTTGGATAGAGGACTGGCAAGCTGATATGCCACTTGCGAAATGTAATGAACCGCTGATGGCAGTGTCAATCAGGAACGCAGAACAATAACCCGCTCCTTCACACCCACTTCTGGTTTGATTGACACATTCCTGACTTGAGTGATAGGTACAGAACACTTGACAATCAATCCGCATCAATAACAGACCAGCCCGGACATAGAAACTTGAATGTTCACCTGCATCGATAACAGACCAGAACGGACAAGAAAACTTAAATATTCATACGCATCAACAACAGATAAGACCGGACATAGGAACTTGAATGTTCATACGCATCAACAGCGGATAAGACTGGACGTAGAAACTTGAATATTCACCTGGATCAAAAACAGACCAGGCCGGACCTGGACATAAAAACTTGATTATTCATACGCATCAACAGCAGATAAGACCGGAAATAGAAACTTGAATGTTCACCTGCACCGATAACAGGCCAGACCGGACACAAAGTAAAGATTTGAATACGAATCCATATCTAAAACATACTGGGTTGAGCCGCAGCCTGGGAATGATAACTGTACATCGGACCCGTAACATACAAAATTGCCAATGAAAAATCGAATATTTATCGCTACCCCTAGCCTGTGTGCAAACTTCAGAAAGAAGGAATTGTAAATTTACAAAACCCTCTTTGTGTAGTTTAAACGCAAGCTACTCTACCCCCTGCACCCATAGCACACACACTGAGCCAGACCAGGCATAAGCAATCAAACATACACCGGCATTGAGTCATTCAAAACTTAACCACATTGAAAAACAGACCTATGGATAAGTAAACAAGAACCTATCCCAGACAACATCAGCCTTAACGCTGAATGAATCCTTAAACATCTATCTGCATCGTAACGGACCAGACCGGAAACTTAAGTCCGCGTTTTATGTCGTGATGATAAAACTTCAATACAGGAAAGGAAATAATTTCAATTGAAAGATCTCAAAATCATCACTTGCGTTTAGGAGGGACATGTATCTGTGTGGAGGGCCACAGGAGATTTGAGAAAGAGCTCGTGAGTCATGGCTCATACCACAAGCAAAGTTAGGAAATACCAACGTTTAAACGCATTCTCAACGTCTGCCTAAATTGGCGCTATTAGTAAGGTACGCCTTTCAGCTATTTTCAGTATGAATGCAATGCCCGTGCTAAGAAAAGAGCAGCTAAACAAACGATGATATCATGGACAAATCAACAAACAAACGGGGAAAACAGTAACATGTAGATAATGAAGTATTTATTTGACTATCAGATCATTCAACATCATAGATGTGATCATCATCATCATCATCATCATCAACATCAATATCACTATCATCATCATCATCACCATCATTTCTATCATCATCATTATGAAAATCACCATCAACATTATCTTCATCATGATAAGCATCTTCATCATCATCATCATCATCATCATCATCATCATCATCATCATCATCATCATCATCACCATAATCATCAACACCACCATCATCACTATCATCATCATCATCATCATCATCATCATTATCATCATCGTCATCATCACTATCATCATCACCATAATCATCATCATAATACTTTATCGTGTAGTTTTTTCAATTCACTCACTTTTTTAAAGAAACTATGCTCAATCTTGGTAGCATAGTTTCTTAGCTTTCCCATCAAATATGGTACGAAAAGTTTCTTAACAAGTTTCTTAACCACATAGCCTATTTTCCAGAAAAATTTTACAGGGGTAGCAAAAAGCTTACTCTAATTGCATCAGGGGTGGCCATGTGCGGGCCTTCAATCCTTTGCCAATGAAAGGGATTGAGCGTTTATTTTCTTTGCAAAGACAACATGAAAAGTTTCTTAACTCCTCTTAATTGATGCTAAATCTCCTAGTATAGAAGAATTTCTTTGGTCTGGAAACCTGTGTGTATGGCCATTGGTTAATTCAGTGAAGGCTACCGCATGTCGAATGCATGACTTGCACGTGACTGGCAACAAAAGCTATTTTTCAAATGTGCGTGAATTGCTAAGCAAACACGAAAAACAAAACTAAAACGTTTCCCTTTTTGAACACATTATATCTTTACTAAATAAACATTCAAAACAAGAAAAGCAGAACTCCTCAGTCAACAAGAATCGGTCTTCAACAATAACTCCATCAAATTCTTAAAACATGTTGACTCAAGAACCTATCAATTTGCTGTTCTCTCATGGCGATCTCGTCTTTCATTCTTTCTAAATTGACGAGCACTCTCCATTAAATTAACAATGCTCCACCTTGTGTTTTGAAAGTGAGCCAAGACGCTAATTAGCCAAACGAAAATGATTGACTAGTGTAAAACAGTAGGGAGTGGCAGGTTTAACAAAGATAAGGTATAAATAGTATTTCAATGTTTGTTTTTTTCTATTCTTTGGAGCGAAGTTAAGCCAGATCAGATCTAAAGTCAGAGCTGATTCTGATATTGGCGATGATGAAGAAACGGCGATGTGATCGTGATGAAACTGTCATTTTTTGGTTTCGGAGAATGATTGGGATGTGCTGAAGCTATATCTGGGCTAGATTTCACCTTTTTCATGACGTTATCTACACGTATTTTTTCACAAGAAACCCAGACACTCGAATAACAAAATTTAAGAATCTCTAGTTTAGGAAAAATATTTGCGAGAAAACTTCAATATGTACTGATTAAACAAACACTTCCATATTTACACCTAGCCTCTCGCGAATACTAAATACAGTGCCTATTGCGTGAAGTTCTGGGTTTTTAATCCCATGCTGCCTTGCGTGACAGCCATTTAATGTTAATACAGTCATCTAAGCAGCTTCCTTTCGTTGGGGGTCTGCAGCAAACTAACACGTCTTCAATCACTTTCGAGGAGTCGAGAAATAATCCCCTTTCTCTGACGCTTTTAAGAACATTTCTGTCAGATATCCTCCCGACAAGAATAGCTCAAACAGTTCATAAACACCTTCGATATCCCCGCCATTTTGACACTTCTTATTGACGTTAGATCTTGAGAAGCCACAAGATATTCTTAACTCCGCCCCATCCCTCGCCCTATTATTAAACAGCCTCTTGTTCAAATTGTGTATTCATGAGCTGGTGGTGGATGCTTTAGCGATAACGTAACTATGGAAATACCGAGGAGCCAGCAAATGTGGAGAAGGAACATTAAGGATAGTTCCTCATATGATTTTAAAAAAATGGAATTTAGGGCCTAAATGTGACTCTTTCAGACTGAAGCGGCCTTACATTGTTCTTTCTTTTATTTCATGTTCTGCCTCTTTTTGTTATTGGCTGTCCAAATTGCTGCAAATGATTATTTTCCCTGACTCGTCTAACTTTGACACCCAAATAACTTTGCTCTTTTTGTACTCATTTCTTGGTTGTACGAATATTTCTCAAAATTAATAAATTGAACTAATAAGAGAAACCTGTGTATGCCTTGCAGCAACTTTACGCAAATGCAGCACATAAGCTTACTAATTCTTCTTCCACAGAAGCTGAAACTCAATATATGTTTTGCTTACAGTAGTGAGTAACAGCTACGCAAACCAAAAGGCTTTCGAAGCGAACAAAAAAACTAAAACTTTTTACGACTTAGAGCTCTTCCAGTATCCGCATGCGCAGTTGAAGGTGCACTTGCAGCCACAGACCGCTTTGTAGAACTGCCTCTTTTTCAAAAGGCAAATTATTCGATAGGAGGTTTCATTTAATATAAATTGAGAGTATTAAGGAGATGAGATATCACGGAAGGGGAACACGAAAATCAAATTTAAGTGAAAGGCGCAGTACAGGATGAAAAAAGGCTGAAACCACGCACATTTACGACGTTGCACTGCGACCAAAATCATGTCGGCTGCCATGTGATTTGTGTTTTTCCAACCACGTGTAAGAAACTCCGTAGAATAACTAACAAATTAGTCAGCGCATCCTTGATAGGCCAGAATCGTAGCAAAACAGCTGCAAAAGCAGACGCTGACGGCACAAGATCTAATAAACAACCACTCGAACTCGTTTAAAGGAAAGCGTCGGAAGAAAAATCTAATTGAGAAGGAAATCATATCTCAGTTTCTCTTCAACTGTAGTAGGTTTACACCAACTTTACTAGATTTTCAACGCTGTTTAATTCATCTTTCGTCAGTTTCTTCGAGACAAACATTACGACGTTAAGTGAGGACGGATTTTGAAATCTTCGTGTTTTCGTCACACTAATTTTTCTAAGAAAATAGGCGAAATCTTTGTACCAGAGCCAGAGTTTCTTATTTTACACAATACTTATTGTATGATATGTTTCTTAGAAAGTTTCTTAACCTGCAAACCTATTTTATCTAAATTCGGGCTCACACTTAAAATGTGAGATTTTCTTGATAAATCTTACTCACACCCGTGTAAGTTATTCCAGAAAAAGTAGCAGAGGAGGTGAAGCGCGTTAGAATTCTGATGTGCTGAGCTATTTTCGACATCCTCTTTTGTTTGAACAACATAAAAAGTTCCTCGGCCCTTTCTATTCATAAAAAAGCTCTGACGAAAGTTTCTCAATGAAAGCCTTGCCCTACGATTTGTTATTGAACGGTTCTAAAATCAGTGTATTTTGTAGGGTTGGAACAAATGTTGTTGTATATGAATCAGTAACACTAACAACCCTAGCAAGGACGGGTTCTTTTGAGTTTTCCTTGCATAAGGTTATAAACATTTGAAACTAAATAAGAAGAATAACTAGTATTTAGACATTTCTAGCTCAGAACTTGTTTAAAAAGATGCGCAGAGGTGGGTTTAGAGACTGCAGGGCCGAGGCCATACAACTCAAAGGGCCTTTGTTTTGACACTCTATGGCGTTCCCTAACATTCCGTACTTTTTTATTCATTGCAGTAGCTACCATTTTTGGTCAAATAAAGCACCCATAAAACTGCTATTGAAATGTATATTGGTATTGTGTAGACCCTTGGCTTGGATCTAATCAATTTCAAGAGTATGTCTCGGATTTAAAGAATTCTTGTTTTTCTCAATGGATTTTGCATTTGGTAGCGCTCTGTTCTCAGGAATCAGCAGGTTTTTTAGGTTTAGAAGACCACGTTCTAAGATTGAGGAGGATGTCGCCAGCGCAGCAGCGAAGTAAAGAACCAATGGACTGATGCAGTGCGCAGTGGTTCAATCTCAAATCCCCTCGCCATTCGTCAAAGTGGAGGCAGTAAGGTTTTGGATTTCTCCCAGACAAAAAAGAAAGAATCAGAAACAGAGCGCTAAAAGCTACAAGCATAGCACGCAAGTGTTCAAGAAGCAAATACAAAATTACATACCTGGGCCAGAAGACCAAAGAATTTCTCGTATGTTCTTTGCTGTGAGCAACAGTCGATGATCATGAGGCAAAATTCATGCTGAAATGAATAATAATAATAATCAGACAAAACTTCGATCTCTCCAAAGTACACCAGCTCTTACATGTATAGCAGCTCTTCTTAAAGCCTGGTTTCGATATGATCTTTTACGATCGCTGACGATCGCTGGGGATCGCCGAGGATCGCTGGGACTCAGGATGGCAGACTATCGTTCACGATCGCTAGGGATCGCTGGACATTTGACACGCTGTTTCCATATCAATCGTTACAAAAGTTCAGCGATCCCCAGCGATCGTCAGCGATCGTGAACGATCATATGGAAACCAGGCTTAAGGGCCCGACACTTCCGGAAACCTCTTACATTTCTTGCTCAAACAATGCCGATGAATCCCCCATTTAATCCCCAAAATCTCAAAGAAACCCCCTGGAATCCCATAGAAACCTACCAGATCTTTGCAGGAATCCTTGGAGGTTTCCTAAAATCCTCAGAAACCCCAGGCCATTCATTGGAAATCCCACAACTTCCGAATCCCAAAACGTTTTTCCCTCATACTTTTCTTTAAAGTTCGTAACGAAGATGGTAGTTGTTAATATATCAGCTAATCTAAACCAACTATCTAATACTAAAACTGAAATAATATCATTAATAACTATAACATAATATAGAGAATAATGTAATTATCATTTAAAGGTAAATGATAGAAGTACCCAAGTTGGTTATGCATCTGTTTTGTTTATATAGCCGAGGTTTGGCACTAACTCTGTGCAAAGCCTGCCATTGTGACAATTCATCCATCTAGCTTCATTTTCAAGGGTTTGCTGAAAGCCTTGCACAGAATCTAAGTTCTTCAAATCCTCACAAACTGACTTCCATATGAAATAGTACTGAGGATGGAAGTTTTTCTTAGGAAGAGCATATGATTATAATCTTTTATCAATAAAGATACGTTTTCCATTGAGAAATAGCCAATGTTTTTACAGTTAAAGTTCCATATTGAGCTGGCTTTGAAAGTTATTTCAAAGGCAGTCCGTTCCATAGGAAGTCAGTCCCAATTAAGGCCCATAGGCAGTCCGTCCCAGAGGAAGTCAGTCCCAATTTAGTCCCGAAGGCAGTCCGTCCCAGAGGAAGTCAGTCCCAATTTAGGCCCTTAGGCAGTCCGTCCCAAAGAAAGTCAGTCGCATTTTAGGCAGTCAGTCCCATATTTACTTGTATTGCGCCTGCTCATTTCGAAATGGGATGTCCTCAGATTATGAGAACATTGATGAGTGGAGAAAATTTCTTTCATAAAAACTGAGTTTAAGTAATCCCAACGTCAGAAATAAACGATATTCGATATGATTGGTCCTTACGCTAAGAATCAATGTCCAAGTTGAGTGCTTGAGTATGGGAGCTTAAGAAAATCAATGAGAGGCCGAACCTCTCACAGCTTCACACCATGGAATAAAGCAATTTGCATACGAGCTAAATCACGGGTGTTGAGTAGGGAAGATGATCTTTAAAAAGCTTTGGTCGACCTGTAATCCTAAACTAATTATCTCGAATGTACCTCAACGACGCAGACAAAAACTTCCTCGCCTCTGGCGAAGATTTCTTCTCTTGACACTCAACAGAAGCATGTGCTACCTTAACAAAATATCTCAAAATGACGCTGGTAATCTTTTGGGCGCCCTGTTTTCAAGTGACCATTCTGCGAATTACTCTTGCCATGTATTAACATTCGTAGCCTCCCTCTAGACTGTTGAAAAGAATTTTGACATGTCATTATGTGATATGTTGACGGACATCCAAGTTATGACTCAACGAAAACAACGAACAAATCAACCATCAATAAACAACGTATGAAGTCCGTCGGCCAATCTGGCCTCCATTTCAAGTGTTGAGAGATTTTTTTGAAATAAAAACTGCATCTGGGCCTAAACTTTTGAATAGCATTTAAAATGAACTGTAAACAATGGAGTCTGCACATTCATTTATGGAGTGAGCAAATACTTTCTTCTATTGTCCCAGAGAGTAAGAAGACATCTAAGATTATTACTGAAATGTCCTCCCATCTTTGCGTTATCTAACTTAAACTTTAAATCAAAATGCGTGTCTTGTTTATCATTTTTGATTTACTAAAAATCGTAAAGAACGATGGAAAAAATGACCACTTCTTGACCTTTCTAATGCTTTGCTTACCACCTCAGGTTGATCAAAAATAAACTAAGTCAAACGGGATTAACCTAGGGCGCATGCGTAGAAACAGAGTTCTGTCCCTATTTCTGAGTAATTATAATTACTCTCGCATGATAACCTGTTGATACAGAACTCAAAGGTACATTTTCAAATGGAAATGAAACCATCAACATGAATGTGATATTGATATATCCTTGTCGTTTGCTGTTATTTCGTTCCACAGCTGTTGGTGTACAAATCTGGTGAGCAAATACACATCTTAAGTGTGATAAAAAAGTCGCACCGCTTCATGAACTGTGTATCTATTATTTATTTCTTCATTTAATCATCTTAGAAGGAACCTTATTTACCGAGATATCATGTCCAGCTAATGTTCGGTGAGTCAGCAAGAAGTTTGAGTAGTTTGCGTTTTGCAAGTCGAGTTTAAGGAGGGCCGTGTGAGCTCGACATCTGGAAAGGTCGTTTTCGAAGAGGCTGACCAAACAAGCCACTCAGACATTTTTACTTATTTGAAGTATATCTTGAGCTGAGCCTTGAGCTTCAGTGGGTGCTTTGTCTTCTTCATTAGGTGCCCTATCATTGACTTATGTCGGCACATCGATTACCTACCAGTCGTAACATATTCACTGCCCCACACCTAGCAGGGAGCACTAATCCCTTTTAGTAGCTAAGTCTCTCCTTCTTCTTGATCATGTTCTATTTATTTTCCCTTCCAGCACCAGCTTATCCAGCCAATCCTTTCTTTCCAAGTGTTCAAAATTCATGATGCCCACCATGGTAAAGATTGGACTCTGTGCCTTGTGCATCAACCAATACCTTACAATGAAGTAAGTGCATTTGCCTATCAACTATCGTTGAGGGTCATATAGTGGGGTCATGTTCCCCTGTTCCCTTATAGATATTGCAAATTTCCCTCATTGTTCTAAGAAGAAATGATGATATTTTGTGTTCCCTGATCCCTGCTTGCTGTCAATATTTCCTTGTCCCCTGTTTAATTTGTCTCATGTTCCCTTGTTCCCTTGGAACCCCTATATGACTCTCATCAATGTACTGCTTTGATTAGTGCACTTGTTCAGTGGACCTTTTGTGCTAAGGGCGTAAATCAAATCATTTTTCATTCTCATAAATCATCTTGAATAAAGAAAATTGTATGATATTCTATAAAGATATCTAAAAAGCAAATATCTTACTTCTTGGCCAGGTTTGAGTTGCATTTTCATCATCTTGTGCGCACACTCTTCGTAATCCAAACTATTGTAAACAATAATAACAACACGTAATTTTTTATATAAGTATGCTAAATTATTGAACCCTTGAACCATAACTTATAGAAATATAGATGGTTCAGATACCTATTCTTGTACGTCTTTGTTTCACAGTTAATGTTGAGCAGTACTTGAAAGTGCACAACGTATGTCTTTTCCATTAGAATTTTGCAAGTAAATATTGCCTATATAAGTATGATGCTGAATATTATAAAATATTTTCTAAAAAACAAATATTTCTGGATAGGGAACTGAAAGAAGCGTATTGGTCTATTCGCTCAACCATGACCTTGTTGACTAAAACAAAAGCAAATCAAAAGACTGTGCACTCTCAATTTGGAAAACTTCCACAAAAAGATAAAACAATAGGTTTCTAAACCATCTATTTCTAAAAACTATGGCTGATCTTTTGCCAAGGTTTGATACATTATTTCTTGTGGAGGGTCAGGATAACTGGGAGGGGGGCACATAATGCAAAAGTTATTAATTTCATATCTGTTTACCTGGATTGTATTGTCAAATATATGGTTCTCCTTAATGCAACCAAGTTGGTTTCTGTTTTATCGATAATCTCCATCTGCGCTTGCTCCTCTACAAGAAACAAAACATTTAGTTTAGCAAGAATAAACACTAAGGTAAGCATAGCAATTTCTCCTTTCAAAAAAGTGGAAATTATCGTTGCTGGAAGTTTGCTGAACCAACGTTACTGAATTTAATTCCTTTTAAATGCAATGAAGAGTTCCTTTTAGTCTGCTTCATTTAAAAAACCTAATTTTTGGCTGGACTGTTTTTCCCAAAATAGACAGTTGAGGCAAGGGTAGCCCAAATTGAAAACTAATTTTCAAGGGAAGTGAATCTATCAAGAGATTTAAAACTGTTGAAAGGAATTGCTAATTTTACATTGAAATAGGTAGAAATCGGAATCGAGCCTTATCTTAGAATAGTAACTAATATTCCAGTTGACGTTGAAATCTTAGCTACGTAAAGTCCTTAATGAGTCAGTAATAGCAAACACAGTCACCAGTCCATATCACTCGACTTATTTGACAGCCCATAGTTTACGCTGTGATTAACTGTATGATGTGGCAACTACCACACACTTTGAGCAAGCAACAGCAACAAAAATTTAGCAAAAAATTCAATTCAACTGTTCACAATAACTGGGACTAACGTAAGAATTCTACAATCTCATTAGATTTACTACAATAGTCTCAGTTCTCTGCATTGAATTGAATTGCTGTGATTGCTTCAAACTTTGCAGGAGTGATAAATTAAGAAAACTTAAAAGAAAACAATGAATCATGTAGTAAGTCTATTATCTCACCTTCCTCGGCATTTTCGTTTTCGTCATCTTCGTCTTCGTCATCTTCATCTCCGCTTTCTTCATCACTGTCCTCATCACCAATTATGTCTATCAAATAAGATGGCTTATGTTATTGAAACTCTGTAACAACCGTAACGGGATCTTATGCCTTACACAATACAACCTCCTAGATGGCATCTTATAAAGCTGATAGATGTGCATTTTCGTAAAAATTAGTGTATTGTATTTTCTTAATGTCTAATTCCAGGAGGTAGTCATTATACCTTGCTCCTCCTGGTATCGTCTTTGTAATGTAGTTGTTAGTTTTGTTACCTGTTGTAAGATTTTATGATGAATAGAAATCAAAAAAAGAAAAAAAAGCTGATGGTTTTGTTTGGAAAGTTACTAGGCTCTATTCCTAAAGAAAGAAGAGGAATTGAGACATAATCTACAGTTTTAACCACAAAAATTCAAAATAAACATTATAAGTATGTGATCAAGAGAGCCAATATGCCATTCCAGATATCACCACACTGGCTGTGCATCACCTCGTAAACTTGGTTATACATACGGTTTAGAATCAACATTAAAGAAATGTTTAATAACCAACCTCTCTTTATTTGCTTATATTTTTCTTCACTTTCCAAGTAATCAGGATCGAATTTAAACACATCTGAAATTTTAGTTAAAATCTTAATTAAAACCAGAATGAATAATTATAAGCAAAATTCTTTAGAAGTAAAACTTAACAATATACAAAAATGACTACCGTACATCATAAACTGCACATTAATTTGTGAGAATCAAAAGCCCTCAAGATTACTGTATATCTTTGACTCCTACAAATATTGCATCAATCCAAATAATTTGTGTGAGTGAAAATGAAAAGAGTAGGATTCGAACCCACAATATCCGAGTTTTCTCCCCAGTCACTCTACCAACTGAACATCGGGCAATCTATCAAATCGACCAACCCAAGCCACATGAATCACATCAAGTGCACTATCACTCACCGTATATACATGGTGTAAAGATTGAATCCAAACTAAACTGTTGTATCTCTACTAAATGCCTACAAGGATAGCTATAACAGGATGAGTATAATGAGGTGAAAGAAAGATTCATTCAGCTCATTTCTTTCTGAACTCTTCAACAACTTTCAAATTCATTACTATTTTTAAGTTCGGTTCTGACAAAAACCAGTTCTACAATACAATACAGTGCGATGTACTAAATAGTAGCAACAACATAAAACTAAACGTAAAACGTGTTGACTTAGACGTTCAATAGCATACAATGGTGCAAAATTTCTTACTCAGAATGCTGGAAATAATAGATAGGGACAGTTTAAAAGATTGCATTTTATTGACTAAGGAGGAACTTTATAAATATATTAGCTGATTGAGAGAGAGACCCTCAATTAGAATTAAGAAAACTAAACAAAATTTAATGAAAGAAACAAAACCAGATGTATATCAGGTATATCAAGTAGTAATAAGGTCTTGAAATAAAAGACCTTGATATAGTGTACAACATCTTAAATCAGTAATTCAATAACATACAATATGAACATATTTCTTACTGAGGATATCTTCGCCTGTACCATCATCATCTAATCTCAGCAAGTGAGTGATCTGATCCTCTTCTTCAACTAAATCCAGTTCTGATATTACCGAAGGATGATCCTAGAGATTATTGCATTTGGAATCAAATATTTTCATCAAGAAAACATTGAGATCGTTCATGAGAGAGTTTGATTGTTCTTAGAGTCTTAAATATTTTCAAGGGGTTATTTTTCTGACATTTTGTGGAGGAAAAATACTAATTTTAAAGAGCTGACAGCCAATAGCAAGAATCCTCATAAAATTTGAAGAATCATTTATATGCCCCTGTAGCGAAAGGAAGTTTTAAAAAGCATTCTAAATCTGATGTTTTGAAGGTTGTTCATACACTACCCTCCTTTTTAGTACTGCACTGCTAGATTCAAAACGGCTTCCTAGGGGCTCTTTGGTGACAAGGCCAAAATTAAAATGGCCACAACTTTAGTCAAACAGCTTACAAACTAATCTTTTTGGAGAGAAAATGTAGAAACGTTTGCTGTCGCCATAATACTTAACTATTTGTAACAATTAACTGACTGAATTAATCACACACAATTTTGAATGAACTGTGGTCAAAATACTGACATGGAGCTTTTTGGTAGGAATGACGTAAAAATCAAAACAAAATGGCTTAGGGGTCCAGTCCTTGAGAGGAGTCTCATCCTTAACGAAAGAGATGAAAAAATTTGTGATACTCGGAATATATGAATAAAAAGAAACGGTAATACCTTGAAACCGTCTTTTCTGATAGCAAACATAACTTCAAGCATGTATTGAACACGTTTTTCAATAGCTGCATCATTTAACACGTTTCTTAGTCTCTCGAATACAGCTGAAACAAAGAAGCAATTTCTCTTTAGGAACAGTCCAAATGGAGCACTTCCCACTGGTCTCTGATAGGTGTCCCCCCAACTATTGATTTTTAGAACATTTTCCACGCAGAACATTCTTATTTCAGTCCATCGCTAATCAATTCTTGAAACGAGTTGCAAGCAAAACAAGAGTTACACTACAATAATCTAAGAGATTTAGGATTTTGAGTAAAATCAGTGAAGTTATTGCACAGTGCTTTGGACGTCTCACTGTCGCTACATTCTGTCTCTCACAGAGATCACTTTTCTAGTTTAAGTCTCCACCTAGGACATTCTTCTTCCAGCCCTCCCGATTATTAACTATTTGAGGTTTTTCCAACCCCCCTCTACTATTCAAACCCCTCCGTCTATTAGTGACCAGAGAGTAGCTATCTATAATCGATAGTAAGCCATTGAAAGCAATTGAAAGCAATTATACACATTTAAAGAAAATTTGCATGCGATTTTGACGGATTGAAAGCAATTTTTAGCTTTTGTAAGCGATTGCACAAGACAGTCAAAACATCATGTTTGCAAATTGAAAGCATTTGCAACGATTTCGAAACATTTCTTATTTATGCAACAACTTTTCTGCCAAAAACACCTATAAGTCAGCTTTAACATAGTGGAACTACGACAAAATAAAGTGCTGGTACCGTTAAGTCCTCTCGGAGACACTTCCGTCAGTTTCTGACCAACTTCTTTTAGAAATGCAACCTAGAGCAAGTGAACGTAAAACAAATATAAATATACTTTGAAATACACAAGAATTGAACAAGAAAAGGAGAATAAATTGAATTCCGGCTCAAGTCAATTAAGATAGATTCATTGCAAAAATTCTAGCCTAGTATAGTTAGGTTCATGATACATTGGGACACCTAGCAAAAAAATTGGCGTCTCTTCCTTGACAATCCAATTAGGCCCAAATTTTCATTTGCGACTTGCGATCTCTTTGTGATATGCCTAAGCGAGGTTTTGGCGCCAAATTGAAAACACTTGCTCACGCCATATAGTTTGAAATAAAAACTTAGTCAATTTGAGCGGTTTTAAAAATTGTTCAGGCCAAGAATAGAAAACAGAGTGTTGGAAATACAAATAAAAATTTGCAACTTGCAATTTGCAATCATCAACAATGACCTTAACGCGCCACTGATGGGCAATGTCCCGGATCTGAGACCTGGTGGAGGCATATGATAATTGTGCTGGCCCGCTTGTGAGAAAATTATTTCTCCGTGTTTGACCATGACTTATGATTTCATGTAATCATATACAGCACATGGCTATGAAGAAGGATTGAATCTAAAACACGAATTAATGCCTCTAATTTGTATCTAGCTTCAGATCTATCTAGTACTATGGATAGTATATTCAGGGGCTCGCTTATGGGACAATCGTAAGACACCCCTAAAATCAATATCAAACAAGAAAATATTAAATACCATGGTGAAGTAAAACTTCTTTGCAGCCTATTTCATATAAGTTAATATTAAAAATAGTTGAATTATTTCATCATGTTACTAGTTTATAGAATTTTACTTATTTCAACATTTGTATTTTTGCATTCTTGTTACAGTTATACTTAATTTCGTTTATTTTTAATTTAACGGCCCATGCATTATAAGCATTGCTTTTCTTGGGTCGTTTAGTATAAAATATTTTGTAACACTTGATTAGGATTGTATGCTTAAATTGAATTTAATAGTATCAAGTACTCTGGACAGGCCTAGAGCTACTGATATACCAGAAGGCGAATACACTAGCTTGTTGTCCTGATTTAAGAATAGGACTGTTAATTCCGTGCTTGCCTTTGGTAGGCTAGCTTTTGGGTTTGAGACCTGGTGGGAGCATATCAGAAATGTGGTAAACCACTTGCAAGAACATGATTTAGGATTCTTGTTTGTTTCGTCTTCAGAAAATGGCTTTTGTTTTTCTAACATATAGGCGAGGTACACAATTCTTGCATGCAAAAGTAGAATAATATCTAAACTTCTAAAGTATGGTGAAGAGACTTGAGATGAGAAAAATTCAAGTGGATCGATTTCAGAAACAATCTAAAGCGCTGAAAGCTTTTACAGAATCATAATTCGTATATTTCACCATTTAGTGGAACGAATTCCAAAAATCCTTTTAGGCTGGTGAATTGAATCAGTGCTGATAAGAAAAAGGAAATTCTTGTCATAATAACTCACACAAACTTCCACACTGTCATCAGTTGGTTTTTGCAGCAGTAGTGTGAGAACTTCCAGTGCGATAAGTTCATGAGCCTTGAAGAAAACGAAATAAGATCAAGAAAAATTAGTGTACAATATAAGCTGAAAAATGGAAAAGAAAAATCATAAGTGCCGATTAACATTTTCAAAAGCTCAATCTACGTCTGGTTTCCAAATTTTGTACCAGAATGTAATCTAATCTAGTAGTCTCCCACATGTAAGATTTTCAACAACTACCCATTTTATAAGAAACGCCTAATTGATTTGACAATCGAGAAATGTCAAAAAGGCATAGACCAGATGTTGAAATTATTGTTCCCCATACGAGGACACTACTGTAGACTAAAATGGTCATATTGAAACAAGGCTTGTAGCAGTAGCAGGCGAAATTATTGATCACAAAGGTTTTTGAGAAACGCATACATTCGTGTTCAGCAAGAGTTAGACTACGGCGGAGAATTGCACTTGTACTCGAAAAGTTAAACTTCTTGCTTTCATATAAATGTTCACTTGTAGCACTGGCCCTATGATTAAGTGGTGTACTTCTTTGTTATGTCTGATAACTAGATCCTATCTTGGTAAACCTAAGCAGATGGCATATCCTGGAAATTTCTTTACAATAAGAAATCATGTTGACTGTAGACTGGAGCTATGTGCAAATCAAAGCAACCCTTATCAATCTTATTTTCATTCACGCTCTCTTGTTTGAGTATATTGTCGTCAAGTGTAGCTATACAAAAGTTATAAGATAATATTTGACATGTCTCTAAAATGAACTGTCGAGTTTCGACTGTTTTATACTTACCACTTCTTGATTGACAAGATGACCAATAAATCTTGCACTGTTCATGCAAACAATCTAAGATGAAATATTGAACAAGTTATGATTTCGAACTTCAGCCTGGATGATTCTTGAAGATTTAAAAGCCATATATCTAGCAAAATACCGGGAGCTGGAGGGTGCTCCAGCCCCTGGACCTACTGTGGGCTTATAGAGTCCCCCAGATCCCCAGCTGTATTGGAAATGGCTACGTGCTATTGGCACCCATTCCGTAATTTCTTATTTTACTTCTGCGCATGTGCAAAATCTTAGTGGTCCTTGAAATCACTCTTATCAGATCAGACAATGTTTCAAAATGTAAAAGGTTTTACTCCTGCCCAGGCCTTCTCGTTTCAGACAAGTTATCTCGATTTCGTTACTTCTATAGACAGGGAATTTCCTGTAACCATCTAACAACCTGTTTATATTTGATTTAAACTAAATCGACCATGGAGATTTCAATAAGACCTGGATACATTTTGGATTTTGACCGTAAGAGCCATTTTTGATGATGTCAATAACAGTCAATTCTATAACTGATGTCGCTTTTACTCTTTGCCTGTTTGTCTGAGGTGTTCAAGATTAAAGTATAGGTAGACAGCACTTGATTAGGCATTTCGATTGATTTGTAATTTAAATTTTTACAACTATGTAACCAATTATTTGATTTTTTGACTATGTAACCATATACAGCTTTTTGGATCACTTGTACAACTCTTGATAAGAAAGGAAATGTAGAAATGAGAAAAGTTGAGATTGAAGTATGTGTAATATTCACACCTTGGTATTTCGTCTGTATGCTTTTCGAAATTGAAGAATAACTCTTCGGAGAATCAACTCGCCAATCTTTGGAAACTGAAATCAGAAATTACTAGAAATAATTAAAAAAAAATTAAAATAATGCTTATCAAAAACTGATCACTTAAAAGAATATGGTAGCAAAATACAAAATTATTTGTTTACTTACCTTAGTATTGACAATTGCAATAAGAGCTGCGTAAACATTCGTAAACAAGGGAGATGCAATCTGAGCTCTCATCACAGACTGTGCGAATAGACCCCTGAAATTAGAAAGTTATCATGTATCCATGTTGCCCAACAAGTTAGAAAAAAGTATAACCCTTTATCAAGGTACAGCGAGCTTTTGGATTGGTATTGTTGTAGTTAATGGCCTGATGCGACCTCAAAGACTGGCAAAGAAAATGTGTGTGTTTTATGTCTGCACACCCCTTTTTATATAACGAACTAGTTTATAAGGAGCCTAGAACTAGAATTTCTTGTAAAATACAATGGTTTCTTTTGTTCCAGTGTTTCCTGTAATAATGGAGAACAATAGAAAATTCAAAGAACTTTTCGTACTAGGCCCTGAGGTGGGTTCTTTATAGAATAAAAAGTGTGTATTCTGCCTGGAAATCAGTTACATTAGTATCAGGCACCTAGGTGGGAATTTACAAGGCTGCTAGGCGTTCATGTGAGTGTGCTTCAATCACTGATCTCTCAAAAAAGATTGGATTGTGAACTTATCATTCTTGAAGAACTACACTGAAGCAGGTCACTGATATTTGTAAACAAGTGATGATGTCTGTGACGTCTCGGGCACATGTTAAAGGAAGAAAAAAACGTGTGTCAGTCAACCTGAGTTTTCTCCAACTTTATAGGGTCAAAGAAAGACAAACTTCAAATTTGCACAGTTTTTCTAAACCTTGGAATACTTTATATTGATGCAAAAAATGCTAAATCAAAAAATTTTGTTTCATTTGCACTTTAAAAATAGCTGCGCATGTGAAAGATTTTAGAGGCACAAGGTCTATTGTAGCGTTAGAGCAAATACCGTTGACAAAGGTGAAATGGAGGAGCTCAATCATATGAAACAAGATATTTAATAAAATGAAACATATTTGTAAATGGTAAAGTTACCTTCCCCTGATGATGTTCTCTTCGAATAATTCTTGAACAATATTTGCAATGTTCGACACATTCACCTACAATAAAAAAATGCACCCTGTTTCGATTTTTTTGTGATTCTTTTCCTGATGGTAGCTCCAGAAATCAATTATTGGACTGATTCATGTGAGTAAGGAAAGATTTAAATGCATACACTCTTCGTTGGTTCGATTGGTTGCTATCTTTTCTAAGATTAATCTCTTTAAAGCAATTATAAAATGCTTGATTCATAACAAGAAACTAAGAAATAAAAAGATAAAGATTTATAAAAACATCACTTAACCAATGAAATAGGACATGGGAATATCTTCCCACATGATGTTTAAGAATTCAATTCTCTGCTTATTGTGATATATATAGATGTGGTTATTAGATATGAATTACTTTTAGTATGCTCATGTGCTATTGTTCTCTTTGGCAATGGCGTTGTTTAAAACTGCATCGTAATGCTCGATGTACGAAGGTATAGAGTGATATACAAGAGAAAAATAGGAAAGGAGACTGGCTCTCTGTAACTTTCATGCTTTCGAAATCTTCAGGCAGACTATGATCCAGACTATACAATCTCCTTTCTTTTTTCAAGTCGAATGTGCTTATATTAACTATATTAAGTGTGTTCTAAGCAGTGGCGTAGCGTCTGGGTATTCAAGGTTTTCAGTGAATACCTTAGGATTTTGAGCAAAAAATAAGAAAAATACCCTAAATATAAGATTTTGCTAAACAAGAAGACCTTTTTTAACGTCTGGGTTATAAACTTCATAGTGTTTTCTCCATTTCTAGTTGTTGAACGCAACCCAACACAATATGTATATGTTCCATCTTTTCCATTCCATTGTTTTTGATTCCGTGTTCCATATTTTTGATAAAGATCTCTAGTTGAGCAGAGGAAACAGTCCTAAATGGATTAGCGGTTATGTGTAATTGTTTATGAGACCAGTAAACGATTGAATTTCATTGTATTAGTCACAGCAGAGGTCTACGGTACGCACTGAATCTCTTCCGGTAGTTTCCACCAATCAGAACTCTCCATTTCGCCAGTATTTGACCCCAGATTGACCTTTCAGATCGAGAAAACAAAAGAGCTGTACGCAGAGAAATTTCTGCGTACAGCCTCCTTTCTCGACTTAGATGATCAAAACTGATTCCGAGGCTCAAACAATCATAGGCAAGAAGACGGAAGTAAAACAGAATTGAGATCGTGAACAGATAAACATCAACAGATGAATATAAATAGGTCAACATGAAACCCAAATTTCGTCGTCGCCTTTGCAGTATAATATTTGAATAGATATTTTGCTAAGATGGCCTGAGCTCATTACACGAAAACAAGTAAGGATTTTAACGTAAGTGCAAGGTAGATTTTGAGTGATTTTTAGGATCCTACGCCATTTTTAGGGCCTAACTTGAATCTCAACTGAATACCCACTACTGAAAGTCACGCTACGCCACTGGTTCTAAGTAATATTCGATTGCTTTAACATGCCTATTTTTTCGGGCAGATATTGTATATGTTCTTCCCATGAAGATAGATATTTGTTAAGACAAATCCATACAGACATAATATTGAAACATTCAAGAATTTTGGAACTATAGGTTGAAAAGGTGAACTCAATTTCGTACCTTATTCACCAATCCGTTGATACTCTTTTTCAAAGCTTCCCATGAAATCCTTTGAAATGCGGCACTAAAAGGGAAAAATGTAGAATCAAAGATTGTAGACTGAAACCACATTGGAATACTTAAAGCCCATTTCTACTTATTCACAGTGCAGATACAATTTCCTGAACACACTCGAATTCTGCACAAAGTCCGCACAAATTTCCATTGTTTCATAAGCCAATGAAATTTGCTTTCATTACTTGGGAGAATACATCAAATATTTCAATTAATATTTTTCAATTTGCTGTCTGATGATTGCAAGAATACTTGTAACTCTGGATAGCAAAAAAGATGAGTTTCTTTTCTGAGTCCATATCTTTCGCCGCGCCAATGGCAGATAGCATCTTTATCCAGCAAAGACAAACAAAACATCAATATGATGAATATATATCAATATAAGTAAGAATTCTAGGATTTTGTAAATCAAAGACAATTTCAAAATATTTTTACCCACCTGGACTTATCTGTGATTCCTTCTTGCATCATTTTCAGTCTTCCCGGAGGAATGTAAGCTCCACCTTAGAAGCAGAAGAAATTCAAAATTTGAAAATGGTCATGGAAAAAAATGTGCCAAACTTAAACCAGAGAAGTATTTTGCTGTTTTCATTAATCAATGTCAAGTTTAAATCTAATACATTTTTATCTCATGACAGAATTTCCAGATATGAACATGTTGTCTATATTGCAAACAAAAAATATACAGTTTATTTTTTGTCTTCAAGTGCTTTCTATATTGAAGAGAAACAAAACAATATTTTATAGGCATGGTTCTTTGGGAAGAAATAGCGAGATAAATTTTGGAAGACTTAATCACTAACAGCAATAACCTTTCAATCAATCGACGAAACAGAACATACAATTTTGCAACTTTCCAGGTTCATAGTCTTAGAGTGGCAAATCCTTAATACTTAAAAAGCTTTGTTTTGCTATGCGCATGATATTCCTTGCTATAATCAAGTTCTATACTGATCAAAAAGTATAAATTCATAGAATTGGTCACATTAGAGAACAAATATTGCAAAACCTGTGTTTGTCATCATAATGTTCATTTCGCCTCATTTTACATTTCAAAGACTTGGCACTCAGCTGATAATCCCTCTTTCTTCCAATCCTTACAAAGAGTGTGAGCCAGGCTTACATACAAAATACAAACTTACCTGTCTTTGTCATAATATCCAAAACATCCTTTGCCTTTTGTTTTTCATTACTCTTGCTTTTATCCTCTTCGCTTCTGACATTCTGATTATCGTTTTCATTTTGTTCTGGTGGGTCTCTAACCTTGTATATATCTTGTTTATACTTTTGCTCATACCGGTCTTTTTCTCTTTCTTTATCGTATCTTCTTGATTCTTTAAGACGGTCATCTCTTCTCCTCTTCCTGTAATATTCATCAGAATCATCCGAGCTGTAACGCCTTTCTTTTCTTCTTCTCCGTTTATGACTACTTTCATGCCTTTTGAAAATTGAAATAAATAAAATTTATAGATATAAAAAATGGCAAGTGTGTGTTACATGTTATATGTCCCATAATGTGTTATAGACCAGTGGCGATACCAATCTTCAAAAAGTATAGAAAATAGAGCAAGGTCAAGACTTATAGGACCACGGCCACGCACTTACCCCCTATACCCTCTACCTTATTCGGCAAAAGTAAGAGGACTAGACCCTCCCCATTGCCCTGGCCCCGCCTTTGTAAAAGAGCATCTACCACAGACCATTGTTGCAAATCGAAATGAACTAAGCTAATAATGATTATTTGTAAATGGAATATTAACCAAGTAGTAATCTTGATTTGCAAAGTACAAAAGGAAAAATCTGAATTCAACCACTTTTTTATGGTTCTATCAACAAAAACGGAACAAAGGAGTGAAATGTATTTCTATCAATCATAGGTTCAAACTGCAGAGAGACAAAAACAGTGAATAGAAAACATCTTAAGATTACCATGATTAAGTGAATACGTGTACAATGCTACCAGCTTAGGCCTGGTGTGAAACGGTGCATGCTACATATTGAAAAATCAAGCACTTACTTTGGGGACCTTGATCTTGACCTTGACGATGACCTTGATCTTCTTCGATGTTTCATTCTGCCTTCATCTTCTCTCCTCTCTGCAACCTTTAAAAAATTGTAATCATATGTGATTAGATGTGGCATTCAAATTCTAAACTGCCAATACCACTTAATGCTTGTATTTCGACTGAGATCACCTAAGAAATGGGATTTAAAACCAAAGGTCGCTATTTGACATTTCTTTATCATGGAGTATTCATCAAAGCAGAGGCGTAAAAACACCATACATAACTTATGGGAATAGCCAATATTCATGATTTACTTTACAAAATAATAGAAAGATTTGTTATAAATAGGATTTTTAGAATTGATCTAAATATAATCCTGGGGTGTTCTTCTGAGCATTACTTTCAGATAGTGAGCCTGAGGCTTAAACATCATCTATTGAATGACAGAAAATCATCTACTTTCAAGAGCTTTGGCATCATGCTGGTATTTGCTAAAACAAAAAAGTAGAATGAAATAATATATACCTTTACAACACTCTTAAATCTATCTCTTTCGCCACCAGAGCTCCCATCATCGTTATCACTACAATAAAAAGCAAGACAATGGCAATCAAGTAAGTTAAACCTCTGGCATTGAACAATATTAGGAACAATGGGAGAACCGCATATCTATTGTCATTGGGGAATATGGCTAGTTTAAACCTCCATCATCACAAACAGCTTGGAATACTAAGCTAGAACAGGCTAATTTTCTAGAAATTAGCTCCCTGTGGCTAATTTTAGCCCATTTCGGTTAAAATATTTTGTTAAGATTGAAAATTTTTGAACACAAAGAGGGCAAAAAGTTCCATTTCTTGGATTTCTAGGTTCTGGTATACTATTTGGTTGCAATATTCGAATTTTATGCATCAGGAAACGGGGATTTATATAAAAATCTTGGGGGTTACTCGCGGCAGTTTGAGAAAAATTCGACTTTTACTTGTGTGACGCATTTCTATTTTTTCTTCTGATGCTTTGAAGTCCGTGTAACAACACCTGTGCTATGCAGCCAAGTATTGGAAACGAGGCTTTTTATGAATACAATTTAGTAAAACCCTGTGGCTACAAGTACGGGAGCCGTATCCTGTACACAATCAACTACGAATAGTTGTGCGCATGCCCTATCCAAGGCTTCAAAGAAAACTTCCCACATTCTGCCAGGTGTAGAAAATTGAGTTACAAGTACGCGTTTTTTACTTAATAAGGAACCTACCTCAAGGCCTAGTACTAAAAGTTCCTTAAGTATTCAATTGTTCTCCATAGTAACAGGAAACATTAGAACAAAAAAATCCATTGTATTTTACAAGAAATTCTAGCTCTAAGTTCCTTATAAAAGGTTCCTTATAGGAAAAAAAGTGTGTAATAGGTTTAGAAGTTTTACCTGCAGCACAAATCCACTCACTAGGGATGGTTACTGTTGGCTCTATGGATGGAATATTCATTTATATGCAAATTCACATCTACTAAGAGATTTTCTAAGTGTCTAATTCTTAATCTGTACTTGTAGTATGCTTATATTTTCATGCTGAAAAATGAAATTTGATTTGATTTGATTTCATTTAGTGGATCGTGTACAGGATACGGCTCCCAATCCCATACTCGTATCGTTGCTGCAGGGATTCTTTTAAGGAAACACTTTTTTAATTCAAGTTACTTTGATATCAAGATTTTATTACTAGATCTTTTATAGAAACATTTAAGGCTAAAGTTTATTATCTGAATCTTGATTATTTATTTTTTCACAAAATAAGGAAATATTAGAGAATGTGGGGTGTACCTGGAGCGAGCCGTTTGGTCTCTATCCAATTGTTCTATTGAATTATGAACTATGCAAGCACACTTTGCAATAGAAAATGCCCGCAAACAAGGCATACATAAAGATAATTGAGATAAAGAATTTTAGCATACCTCGAGTTCATGACGCTTGTTTTCAATAAGTACCACAAAGAAACCAATCAACGATGATGCTGCGCAGTGAGCAAGTGATGATGGGCCTAAATTTTGTAAGCCACAAATCTGTACGATTTCCCCAATTAAAATAGACAACAAGGTAAAAAAATCCAATCTCACAACACCTGACTTTCACAGAAGAATTCTTAATAGTTGATTAACAACAGCAGAATATATTCAGCTTTATTTCTCAATTTTTCTACGACGTTCAAACGAAAACGTAAATGCACACAACGTTCTCTTGACTGATATTTTACCAAAATTGAATTGAGTTGAATTAGTGTATGGAGCCCCGTTTACAATTATACTCGAAGCCTCGTTTGTAAGTTCACATTCGTTTACAATTTCAAAATCTGTAGACTGAAACAGCGAGTCATTTGTGATTCATAAGCTGTCAATCTTGTTTTCAAGAAAGTCTCGGTGGATCCTCTGATGAGCCACAAATGAAAGTAATCATAAAGAAATGGACTGCCGTTGCCACTTGGCACTGGACGGCCAACGACGAAAACTGTGGCATATGCAGAATGCAATTCGATGGCTGCTGTCCAGACTGCAAAATTCCTGGAGATGACTGTCCCTTGGTGTGGGGCAAGTGTTCCCATGTCTTCCATATGCATTGCATTTTGAAATGGCTCAACTCACAACAATTTCAACAGCTTTGTCCAATGTGTAGACAAGAATGGCATTTCAGGGACTAGACTTGTGACATGAAGTCAGTTCGTTAGAATTTACAGATGTCAACTCAGACCATTCCACAGCCATTTCTATGAATGCTTGGTCAAGACATTGAGTTAAGAAATCTTCATGCTAAAAATGTGACTGATATAAATGCAAACCACTCGAAGATATCAGTGTTTTTTATTACATGACATTGAATTGGTACTGTGAAGAGAGAGGCATATACAAAGCGACATCTCATAATATTCTTATCAAAACTGTTATATATATAGAATAAAATTTCCAACGAAATGTGTATTTTTTGCTCCACTCCCCTTATTGATCTACCTATCTATAAAATATCATTAGCCTATTTTTGGCTGAGTGAAGCAACATAGAAAAGAAGCTTTTTCGATGGTAGAGGAAGTTACCGCCTAATCCAGGGGACTGGGGTCTTCGGGTTTTTAACCAGCGCAGAACGTGGTTTTACCACGTTTTCTTTTAAGTGTACTAAATCAATTCATAGCCTGTTAAAACTGTGTTCTTTCTGCCCTTAAATTCTGACAGTCTGCAAATGTGTAGAAAACCTATAGAATAGGTACTATGCACAGGTAGGGGTTAGTGGTTAGTAAATATGATAATATGACTAAGAAATAAAGATGATCAATAATGTACTTAAACTGTGTATAATCACTGAGAGCAGATGTAATACTTGAGAGGGCCTCTTAGACTAGATCAAAGTTATCATATCATATTATATCATATGTAATCGAAACATCACACTATACAACACTTTGGAGATTTAGCTAATAAACAAACAAAATAACTATTTTTATTCATTCAAAGATACAGGGTTAACACATGACATAAAGAAATAACATGGCAAGGCACAAATCTGAGTTCCAACAGTCAATTCAGCACTTCAACAGAAATACTTCTAAATAAAAACAATGGCCTCTTTGTTGATGTTAAACAGTTTTTATCAAACTATGTGAGACAATAGCATCAGAGTTACCTTTTTACATGGACAGTTTTTAGTCAAAAGTTTTTACAGTCATTAGACAGTTTTAACCTCACATTGGAGTTTCTTCTTTATCAATCAAGGAATATGAAAAACCAAAACAATCAAGCGGCTGATTAAGTTAAAATATAAACTCTTTATCTGGTTGATTTTGATGCATTTATGTTTAATTCTTCAATTTTCTGAGAAATTGTCGATTCAGATTGTTCAGTCTTAGTTTGTTCTAAAAACCTTCCTTCTAACCGCCATTCTTCTCTCTTTCTGTCCATCCACGGAATACATGCCACAAATACACCAGCTGAGCCAATTACCAGGCTAAACCTGGAAAATATTGTAGAATTTAGCAATTAGAGAAATGAAATTCAGAAACAATTGTTTCAGATGAGTTAACTAGTCAAGAAGCATGACCCGTGTGCTTTTCATGCAACTAGGCTAGAAGATCTCTGTTGAGGAACTTACCTGTGAACAATAGGTTCCAATTTTTTCTTTGCATAGTCATGGATATTACATGGAATTACCCAGGCTTTCCCTCCGTGTGACCTTACTTTTTGTTATGATATTTAAGCCTATTGTATCAGTAAATTTGTTCATAATTTGATATGGAATGGATAAATAATTCAATGAGAACTGAAACTAATTACACCTCCTGACTCCTTTTACCTTTTTACCAGGAGTTACAAAGAGTTGGTAAATTGTCTCCCCACACTTTGTGTGACAGTTCTCAAGGTGGGTTAAATCCCAGGACCCTTTGAACTAAGGTAAGCGATAATCTAAGCACTCAGCCATCCCCAGCGTGCATTTCATGTGCTTAGGCCTAAAGATCTTAGGCATGCAGCTTGCCTTGTAGCAATATAATTATAGAATATTTTCAGCATGGGCTTAAATGGAACGCACCCTGAGCCCCCCCCCCCCCCCCTGCAATAATAGGTCTAGGTCTATTACTTAGGATGGTCCGAGTTTTATCGAGTTGGTTGATAACCGATCAAAGACTGTTCAAGTAAATCTAACTAACTGAGTTTCATAATATAATAACCAACCAACATGTTAGAAAGTGGCTTTTTAACACCCTGGACTTTTTCAATAATTCTGCACATTTCTTAAAAAGAGGATTTTACTGTCCACTATGGCTCAAAAATAACACCACACAAAAAAATGTCTCACCAAACAGCGGCTATGATGTACGTATTTCTTATTCTTCGTCGCAAAGATGGTTCCAGGTCCTTGTAAGATGTGATGACTTTCTGAGTTCCCTGGGGATTAGTAGGGTCTACTGATGGATCCATCTCGGATTATTAGTAATACAGCGCATCGAGTGCGAGTTGCGAAAGTAAAAGGCCCTAGGCAGTACTTCATGTAAGACTTTTATGGTGCGATTGTGGTTATTGAATTGCATTCCATGTGTTGCTTCATGCGGCCTGCTCTTCACGCTGATCTCTAAATTAAGACGACCTTTTTTAGAGATCAGTGGCTCTTCATAATAGAAAGACTGCCGAGTAAAATATGATGAGTTAGGCATAGCTAATGGAAATATTTCATCACAATATTGCAAATTTCTCCAAGAACCTCTTCTCCAAACCATCTTTAAAAAATAACCAGTCTAATGAGCCCCCCTTTTCTAGAACCTCAAAAATTAATCAAGCCTCCGGGGGCTTGACAGAGCTCTTACTTTATAGCCGTTTAGCATATGAGCTCTTTAGAGGGAGGAGGGAGGCTAATATCGCCCAGAAAGCTATTTTGAAGTAGATGGTCATATCAGACTTATAGACCGCGTCAGGGCTCTTGAAGTCATTGTATAGAACCCTTGTTTATGTTAAACTACAGTATTCTTGAAAGACCGAATAAGACCTCTAGCTGCTGCCTTGTAAAATGTTTATGTAATTTAAAATTTTAGTCTGAAAGAGGCTACGAGAGCCCAAGTACCTGAATCTATATTCAAAAGTTTCCGAGGGAGCATGCCCTGAGACCCCCATAGTAGGGAGGCACACTTGCTCACTAGTGCCCCTTTTTTCATGTTCCAGCCCCCCCACTTTTCAGTACCCTCCTAAACCCATGTCAGAAGGAGGCGGCACACTAACAAAAAGAGACATTAAAATGAGTAAAGTTTTCAGCGTTAAAAGATAAAACAAAATACCCTCTTAGTCTCTAGACTATATCTTATGACCACTCGTGCATTAAAGCTCTTGTTGGTCCCTCAAGTGTTGTATACCCCTTTTCACTATAGCTGTACAGTAAATCATGGTACAATAAATTGCTTGTTTCGCCCTAGGAAACGTCTATTCAGTACTGTTAAGGATGCATAGTACCGTGGGGTATTCCATCAGTACATTGAAGGATGTTCAGTACTGTTGGAAGATATCATCAGTACTGTAGCGGATACCATCACAACATTGGAGGATGTTTATTACTGTGGAGGGATAACATCAGCAGAGTAGGTGGATACCATAAATCATCAATACATTTGTAGGATGTTCCGTACTGTGGTGGATACCATCAGTACAGTGGGGGATACCATCAGTACTGAACACCCTCCAAATTATTATAAAGACTTTTCCAGTGGGGATTATCAACAAATTCGCATTCTAGGTATATTGTAGAGAGGTGCGAAACAGGAAACCAGAACTATGTTCATTTTATACAACATAATATTCAATTCATTGTCATTTAGTAACAAGTATATTTCAATTTAGAATTTAAATCAAACTACTATTGAAATTATAAATTACAGTCTATACAAATTATGGTTTTACGGTTTTTTGTATTAAGGTAGATAACTCCTAATTCCAGACAAATGTTTCAAATTGCATATACAGCCTAAAGTCGTGAAATCTAGTATTCATTTGAGGAGATATTCATGTTATTAGAAATGAAATTTAACTTTTGTACAAGAGATTCAAAATGGTAATAACCTAATGACCCCTATTATTATTTTAGAATCAAAACATTTTCATTCAGGTATTTCACGGTCTGGAATTTAAATTTCATACACCCCCCCCCCGAAATTTTGGTATTGTAGTCCCTTCAAGACTTTTACAATCTAGTACACATAAAAAAGATTTAAAGAAAAAGTAGAGCTTTTTAGCTTAGAAGTTCTTTGAAGTAGCAACAATCATTTGTCTTTCCTGATTCTTCTCAGTTGAATGTAAGCAATCAGCATCAGAATAACAGTCATAGAACCGAGTGCAATCATGTTGTACCACAAGTCTCCCACTTTGATCCCTTGGCTTTCCAAATATTCGTCACCAGTAACGCTAGTGAATCAAATGAACATACATTAATGAAAATACGGCATGCTTATATAAAAGAAGCTGGAATAATGTGCCAACAGGAACTTTTCACCGATGAAAGTTTGATTTTCAATTCCATGTTGTCTTGCAAGCGGGGGCTACTAACAGATTAGTGACATTTGAGGTTTTTGTTCTGTTCTCTAAAGCCTCTAGAATTTTTAGAAACAGCAAGACGTCTGAAAAAACTATTGCTAACTTTAAAAATATCATTGCAGAAACTTTCAAAAACCATCCCTATATAAGTTGGTCTATCTGGTATCAATAAAACAGTGATTTTTCTAAGGTGGATTTGATGGTGTTTATTGGAGTTGTAAATAGTATTGTGGATCTGTAAATTGACATCGGTGGATTTGAAAAGATTCCTTCGCTATCTAATAAAGATATTTAAATCATATGTTAGATTTACAACTTTCTGAAGTTGTAAGACATCAACAATTGCAAGAGGCATGTCTCCGTTTCTTTGAAGATATTGATTTACTTGATAATAATCATTCAACCCTTTCTTTTTAATTAGTGACGTTCAACTTTAAAATTTCCACAATAGCGAGAAAGCTAATGAAATCTGCCATAAACAGGATTTTTTTTTTCGAAGCCAATCTAGGAGGCTTTCATTTCAAAATTCTCTGTAGATAATAATGTACACAGAACAACATGGATATTCTTCTTCTATGAAGAGCCTCAAAGCTCTACTTTCAAACCTATATTTGGTGAGTTACAAAATGTTCCTTACAATAATCACCGCAATTAAAAAAACTATTTTCACGGTAATATTCGAATTCTGGCGACTTATCAAACGTATTTCTATTTCTCTGGTACTACGGTATACTTTTCAGAAAATCTTCATTATAAAAAAATAACCCCCCACTTAACCATAGACTACCCTCCACTTAACCATATATCTAGGTTGGTATATCTTATATCGTTGTAAATCAATTTTAGTGTGTTCAAGGCAATATTCGATTCATGTTGACTTATCAAACGCGTCTACTTTTTCTTTCACATACGTTTTAGAACTTGAGAAGAATTAGGATTGGAGAACAAAAGAGTGAATGAATGAATGAAATTTGTGGGAATTAATATTGTCAAAAAACCCATTTCGAGCCAATGACATTCGTTCTCACCGAAAAAACTTAGATAATCGTATTCTCTGGGTAGTTTAGGGCAGATGGGCAACTACACACAGCCCACCCACTCAGAGTCCAATAAAGTCTTCAACCTTCCTCTAGATAAATTTCCAGGAACCAATGTTCTTCATCACTTAGGTCAGACTATTTACTAGGTATGATGGTTAAGTTGTAATTTGCAAGCAGACAAATAGCTATAAACATTATTTTTACCAAACAATCCTAGAAGCACCAAAAAGACAGCTAGAATTTACCATATTACAAAGCTATTAAACGGCACTTTCATAACATTCAATTTGAATATGTTAGAATCCTCCCTCAATTTATCAAGTTTTTCATAACCTTGTTCCAATCAATGGGACCGTAATGTTTTCCTGACTCTGAGCTAAATCCCATTTTTTAGGCCTTTAAAGTAAAACAATATTTCAACCCCTACATACCAATGTTGTCCTTTTTTGCAATGAAATGTCAATCCTTCAAACTCATTTATATCCAGTGTCTAAAAACAAAATATTGTCTGGATTATACCTCATAGCAAATAATATTATATCAGCTATATTTCGCTATTCAAAACAATTGCCTCTTCATGAAACCTTAACTATAGGTATAGGTTTGGAAAAGGCAGTAAGTTCTTGCAGAGCTTTGTTGCTTTAATGAAAGCTTTCTCTCTATTGCCAGATTTATGTTTTGTGGTAAAGAGTTTTTTATCATATAACATTAACTTTGTGGATGTAGGTTATTACGTCGTTTCTCATTGCTTCATATTACATAGCTACAATTGATTAAAATCATGACTGAAAATTGGTACTTTCAGTAAATGATTTTTCTCAGTAAATGATTAGCTAATACAGTACTTTTGACTGATACAGTGATTAAACTCATAAAACCAGGGAATTATCTAACATTAAAAGTGGTAGGGCAATTCCCCACTGGCCTCTCCCATTGCCCCACTAGTGGCACGCTTTTGCCCAACCACTTTGGTGACCTTTCATTAAGTGAAATTTGATTTTTTACTCACTTTGTATGTTTGTGGATAAAACAATTTTAGCCTTGATGTTTTGGACTACGAATTCAATTTCGAACCGTTAGCAGACATCAGTTTAGTGTACAACAAAGTCTTTTAGAAGATATGGAACATTTTAGTTGGCAAATGTTGAAAATCAGTAAATCATTATGAATTCGTTTGGCACGTACTGTGTGCGGCAAACTATTGAGATATGTATTGGTATGGTTTTGATAAGTATGTGAGTGTCCTTTTCAAAAGCCCCATCAGTGACAAATGTTTGAATAATGCACTGAATAAAACTACTACACTAAGGAACTTTGCTAAATCTTTGTAATAGAGTTTCTTAGCTTTCACCCAAATTATGGTACGAAAAGTTTCTTAGCAACTTTCTTAACCACCAAAGATATTATTCCTTGACTTAGTGTTGATATGAAGAGTTTGAGCTTTAAGCTTACAAAATCTCACCCCAGGTAACTTAATTCCTGAAAAAGTTACAGATGAGATAAGATACATCACCACCTAACCTGTGTCAATGAAGGGCGTTCAGCATTTTTAAACGTCTTTTTTGTAAAGAGAACATAAAAAGTTTCTTAACTCCAATAATTCACACAGAATCTCCTACCAAAGTTTCTTAAGTTTTGAAAATAAGGCCATACTGTTTCTTATGAACGGTTTCTTATTGAAAAAATGAGTGTTATCAAACTCATGATGTGATTGAAAGGCAGTATAAGGTAAATAAGATATTGACTTACAGAAAGACTGTAGCGAAAGATGCTGAGATATTTCAACCAACCAAGCCACGAGGCAATATTCTTGAGGTTAACCAGCATTCCACTAAAAATCTAAAGCAATACACACAATCATAAAATATTTTCACAATGAGAAAATGTGTCATTCAGAAATATTCATAAAATACATACATTTCTAGCATTGCGTGGTCTATACCTGCATCACAGTGCTCGAGGTAAGGATGTACTGGCTCTCTGTTACTTAAGGATTCATAGTTTTGCAATCATCAGACAAACTGTAACGAATTATTATAGTCTGTCTAATTATAACGAAACCATGTTTGGGTAACTTTAGTTAACAGAGAATCAGTCTCCTTTCTTGTTACATTAACATTCTACACTTTCGAAAAGAGAACAAAACTGTAACCTAAATGTACCGGTTAGCATCCACTGTACTCAGTGCTATTCAAATTATATTTTTGATTTTTCTCACTTTTTAGAACTCTTTACCGATAGACGGATGTTTGAGTATCTTACCATCATAAAGATGTATGGGAGAACGGTGAGAAGTGAAGCGAGGGCGAAAATCCTCACACTGGAGCTAATGGCAAAACAGACAGCGGAAGAGGCCAACGAAGTGAGAACCAGGTTCAATGTGAAAATCAGAAATTTGAAAACATCCTTCCTCAGACCTGAAAACAAAAAAGTGAATAACGGATTTATGAAACTAAGGAATTTTATGAGGTTCTGATTAGTGGGATAATTTGCTCAGTAGGCCCCTAGGCTTAATTTCATTTTTCCCCTAGTGGCCTAAGTCATTAGGCCTTTTCAGTATTTGTACTTGTAAAAATGCATTGTTTTACCTATAATTGTTCTGAAAATAAAAATAATTGGGAGTAATTGTTGGTTTTTGGTGACAATAAGATTTTGCAAATAAAGATAATAATTTTTAGTGCCTCGGAATACTATATTCTACGGGTAGACCGTATGAACGTTAATCTTCCAGTACCCCTTGTGAAATTTCGAGAGTGAAAAAACCTTAAAAACCCCTAGATAATCCTTGTATTCATCTGACTCATGTGATGAACAGTAAATCATAATCTGCCTAGCTTTATCATTTCAAAACCACCCCGTTAACACGAACAGTTTTCGGTACGAGACACACTATCATATGAAAAAGACCCGGTAAATGCATCCCTGTTATTCCAGCCACATTCTCGTGTCCATTGGTGGCTGCAAGTGGGGTTCCACTGTACCTTCAGTTTCCCTAAGTTACGAATATGGATCAAAGGCTATTTCGCCTCCAAGAAAAAAAATCAAAAAATGCATATTGTTTTCTGCGAATATTTACGTTCAGTACTTTATCATTATCATTATTGAAATCATATTTTTACAGGTTTACTTCGGTCAAAATAGCTTCAATCATGGAGCAATAGATGGTTTTTGCTGCAGAAAAACCCGTAACTAAGATTAAGAACCGCTTATGTGAAAGTTTGTTAACTCTTACCAAAAATAATAATGGTATTAAAGAGTATCCAAGGACCTACAAATAACCATTAACCGTCATTGTTACTGCTGTTAACTAGAATTAATTTAAGAACCTGTTTAGGCTAACTCCTAAAAATATAGGTTCTTAGTTGCGGGGTTTTACTGTATTTCTTACTCAAACGTCGAGAGTACTAATTTGAAGATTCAAAATAGTAATTGTTGTTCCGACATTTACATGATAATGAGTTTTATATTTTTATGTTAGGTTAGTATGAGAAAGAAAAGTTCTAAAAAAATTCTAGATTCTAAAAATTCTTCATATTACCTATCATCCAGTAAGAAACAGCAGAGAACACAACAATCGGTAAAATCCTCATCGGAAGAATGTCACAGAGAACCTTTGCAAAGAAGAAGGATGAAACTCGGTAATATCCACTCGCACACTCGTGGCTGCAAAAAAGATCATAATTGAAGTGAAAAATCAGCAGACCATGGGAGAGACATAAATAGTTATAAGAATAATAAAAGTCTGAAAAAAATAGAAGATTGCTTGAACTCTTAATGCAGAAGATCGTTCTTATTCTGGTTGTCTCCTTTTGTTAGTGTGCCCTTTCGTTCTGCTCTACTAGTGAATTAGATACATGAATTGATATATCATCCATTGTTCTCTTTTATCAATTCGATGTTTTCTGTGGTGCTTTCTAGCTTTTTTGAAGCAATTGTGAATACAATGGCTGCTGCTTCAATTTCTAGACATCTTTCTCTTATGAGTATGTCACCACACATAATAAATCTCCTTTACTTTCAAGATAAAACCATAAGGAAACAAAATCTCTGTTTTTGTCAAAAAAGGAAACCATTATACCAAAATGTAAGCATCAAATCTTACTTACATGAAAATCACCCTTTCCTCAATGAAAACTTGAACAGCATTCAAGTTACCAAAAATCATATTCATTACCAGAAAGAAAAACACCCCAGTCCTGAAATTAGCAAATTAAATATTAATACCAAAAAATCAGGAAGAAATAGAAAAGAGGTAAAAAGATTTATAGAATGAGTGTCTACATTGGTATGCAACTCCTATTGGTGCAATAGCTTGCTGATAGCATGGTTTCTATTACAGTTTGCACCAAAGAATTGCCAAGTAGGCAGTGACTTTTTGATTTAAAAATTTCTGTAGAACATCACGTGAGGTATAATAAATACACTTAGCATTATTCTAAAGACTTTCCCCTCTGAATGAAAAGCAAATCTGACCAGGCAATGTCCTTAAACAATGGATTTCTAATATCTACGTTGGAATTCAGCAGTGTGCGGGAGGTGGGTCTCTTATCTCACCTAGTCTTATGAAATGTTACTCAAAGATGTATAAACCACTTGGGGTGTTTCACACTCAATTCAACTGCTTTTGTGGGCCAATCTAAGGCACATAGCTATACTGAAGTCTGTACCAACCAAAAACTTGTTAATATTCTAATAAATCCATTACTGCTTGGATATTCATACACACACACAAACAAGATTTTTATTCCGGTCGTTTTCTCCGCTAGCGGGGGTTGACCGGTCCATGAATTCATCTTCTCCAAGTCTCCCTTTCCATTACCATCCCCTTTTCCAACCCCATATAATATATTACCCTCATATCATACTCAACTCAACCACATCCTTTCATTGCCTTACTAGTCTTCCCCACACTCGCATCCCTGCCACTTCCATTGTTAATACTCTACCTACTTCTGTATCCTCACCTCTTCTCATTACAAGCCCAAGCCACCTCAAACACAGTCTCCTTAACCACCCTTCTATCGCCTCCACACCTAACCTTTCTGCAACCTCTGAGCAATTAATCCTGCCCCTCAATACTTGGGTCATTCATGATGAATCAATTTACCTGTTTTGAAGACCATGCTCCCCTAAATCGAGCTGAAGGTAAATAACCCCAATAACCACTGCCATTAGCAAGTTTACTGCCACCTGAAAATAGGAGTGAAAATTAGTAACTACTACTAGTATTTACACCAAAAATGAAGAATCTATCACAAGCTTTAAAGATCATACAGTCAGAAGATCCAAGTCTTTATTTACTTTAAGTACTACTTAGTGTCTGTGCAAAGGAGAATAAGGAAAATTATTTATCCTTTGTCGAGTTATTCACTGGGGGCCTCTCATGTGTTTTGCAGGTTGCGACTACAGGTCTATTTCAATGTGCGGCCTGCAGGTTCTATAATGGATTTTTTTGCAGCTGCAGCTATTCATTTACTGTTTTATCCTCACAGTCTGCACTTTTAGACTTTATGTCCTTTTAGCCTGATAGAACAATAATTTCAATTATAGATCGGCAAATATTGTATGTTTCTTTTTATCTTAAACTAGATAAAGATAAAGTAAATAGATCTGGTCCTATTAAGTAGATACATTCAGCTATTAGTAAAAATATTTCGTATGATAGTCATTCCTTTCGTGACAAGTCTTTGATATCCAGTAGGGCCCTACTTAATATCAAAGGTTTGTAATGATAAGTGCTGACTATCATGTCAATAGAAAGATAACACAGTAAAAGAATAAAGATAAACAGAAGGAGTTGAATAGACTGGCGTGAAGTTTCAAACTGTGCATTTAGGAAATCAAATAATATGGTTTATACAAATTGAAAAATCAAACAAAGCTAGAAATTACTAAACCTGAGATATGCCAGTTTTCGGATTTCTTATCAGGTTGATGAAATTTCTTTTAGACACAGTGGCGAACTAGAAATCAAATAAATATAAAGTGAAATATGAAATATATATAAGATAAAAATAGAGTGAAATTGAGAGACAAAATACTGGTTAAACAATATTCTTAAGATCTTCTACGAAAATCAAGCCTCATTAATGAAAAAATTATTGCTATGAAGAATGAAATGTAAGCAAAGAGAATCGCTCCAACCCATGGATATAGTAGTGCCTTTCAAAATAATATTTATGCTGTATTTATGAGGCTGTTGCTGATAACATCAGTACAGTAGAAGGATAAAAAATCATTTCAGTTCAATAACATGAAGTTTGGTAGAGGATATGCATTAAAATTAAGGGATAAAAAGATTGCTGTAGGGGAAAATACAGAGAAAAGTAGACACTGTTTAGTACTGTGGAGACTTAACATCAGTACAGTGGAGGGATAACAAAAGTATGGAAGGTATAACGCTGAAGGTATAACAAGTAGAGTATATTGAGTCTGTAGAGGCTATCTATTATGGCTAAGGGATGATATTAGTACAGCGGAGGGATGCCATGATTAATTTGAATAGGATTGAATATATAGTGGAGACCACTCGGTAAATTTGGGAATAAAATAATTACAGAAGAGGTTATTCAGTACTGTAGAGAGGAAAGATAATCAGTACGGTGATGATCAGATGATTAGTACAGTGAAGGGATAACATTACGTTTGTGGGAGATAACAATGAGTACAGTGGAGGCTGATCAGTACATTGAATTGGTAGCATGAATATAGAGGAGGCCATTGTGTACTGTGAAGGGATGACATTAGTGCAGTGGAGGAATCGCATGATTCCAATGGGGGATAACAAAGTGTTTCATAGTTAACCTAGTAATGTCTTAAATTGTTTACCTGTTTAAAAAAAGAAGTTTGATATACAACAGAATCATCAGAGTCTTGAAAAGATTGGTCTCTATTTTTCTTCAATGCTTTTGCTTTCACTTGAGATGAAAGACTTTTCATCATTTGCTTGTAACCTTCTGTGCTTTGATATCTTGTGACAAGACTTGATCCATGAGTTGATTTCACATAGTTTTTTCTTTCCTCCTCTTTTTCTAGTGAGTTGTATTCATGGACTCTTTTGACAGCTGGAAACAATAAGAGGAATCCAAATGAAAAGTATTATGGGGTAAAGAGGGGTAAAGAGGGCCAAATGGGGTAAAGAGCTGGTGGGGCATATTGGCCGTCAAAGCGAGTTGCTTTGAACCTTGGAGGAGCAGAATACATCTTTATAATACCCTTTACTTTTTCAGGCGTGGGTTATTTTTATTTGTTTCAATAAATAAGGATATAATGTAGAAAGTATAACATTGCATATCATAATTTTCATCAAGAAATATATGTTTTTAATTCTTAAAGAATGGCGAATGTTCTTACTTTAAAAAGAAATTATAACATACCACTTATGGACTTTTCTTCTCGGTTGATTACATCCAGCAAGAAATCAGGGGGGTTGTTGTGTTCCTCACATACATAACCTGCAATAAAAACCATTGTAATATTAACATACAGAAAGAAGCGTTTTGGTACATAAAGAACACAAGTAAATATTTCAAATATATCATATTCAGTACCATAGAATATTATATTATGGTACTGAATATAATATATTTGAAATAATTACAATATCAACATACACTGGATCTCTGGAATGGCCTAATAAGGCAACTCAAAGGCTTCCAGAACATTTTCGCGTCAAACAGCATCTCCAACTTAAGTTTTGAAAATATGGCTCAATGACAATCTCTTACTCAAAACTAAATCTAAATTTTACATTGTTCCGTGTTGTTTTAAAATTCTGCAGGTAAATCATAAAATTAGTAATATTTACTAAAAATCACAGTTATGGAGGTACCAGAGTATCAATTGAGACAGAAAAAACAGGCCCTCTTGAGGTCTTCAGCAAAGTACAATTACCACAACTTCTCTTTATCACTTGCACTTTTACGCAGTAAATCTAAAATATCTAAATTGTAAATATGTTCTCTTTGCCAGTAACAAAGGTGCCACCTCTAATATCTCATTTGGTTCAAACTTCCAAGTGCAGAATTTCAAAACTAACTCATCTCGATTTGATTTTTGGCCCTTATCTTCGAATATGCCTAGGCCATTGAATATGTTCTAATTCTACCCTGCACCTTAGCACCAGCAGAGAGGATCAATTTTGGTTTGAGATGGAATCATTATATCCTGCTATATCCCTAAATTAACTTTGATAACTACAGTACATTCATAAGATCTTATTAGCCAGGGGGTTAGCAAACATCTCCTTATAAATGGTAGCTGGCCGTATAGCATTAGGGTTGAAAAAGGATTACAAAGAAAAGTGATTACAATATAGGATTACAGGGGCGGATCCAGGAAAAATACTGCCCATTGCACCAATTAGTCCAAGTGACATAATTGCTGATCTTTTTATCTTAAGGCCTAAATCAGAAGAACAAAAAATACTAGGCCTAAAAATGTGACTACGGCTCGAGCTGTAGTAGCATTAGTCTGGATCCGCCCCTGTATTACGCTACCAAAATCCACACAACCAAGTCACTGGAGAATCATATTGGTTGAAGATAGAATCGTGGATAACAGTTCTTAAAACCAATCATAGCATAGAACAGTAGTCTTACCAATTTTTTCAAAATAAGGGAGAATCTGCTGACAATCTCCATGGTAAACGATGTTGCCATCAGAAAGAAGGGTTAGAGTGTCGAATAATTTGAAAATAGAATATCTTGGTTGGTGGATTGAAAATATCACTGTCTTTCCTTTTCTTGACTGCCTTTGGGAAAAAACAGAATATTCATAATCTTCCAGATCAAATGACAAACTCAGAGTGAAATAACGAAAACTTACACCATCTAACAAGACATTCATTTCATGAAAATGCAAAGGCAAGAAGTCAAAGGAAAGACTTGCCCAAAGTCTCCAACGATGCAGTATAGGTGTTCAGAGGACTACAACAATTGTTATAACATTTTGCGTGTTGTAGGAAATATTGCATGCTTGAGAAGAAGCAGGATTCAGAAAATCAATCGCGATAATTTGTGAGAATGACAATGACCCGAGTAGAACTCAAACCCACGACCTCTAGATTGCTACTCTAATGTACTTATCCATTGCACCATCTTGGTCTAAAGAAACCAAGGCTGTTTCACTGACACAAATTGCACCAACACTCACCGAATTCAGAGAAGAACCTAACAGCTGCAAAGGACCTGCTGAAGGGCGTTCACTTACTCGGGTCATTTTCATTCCCATATATTATGAAGATAGGATTACTAAAGATTGGTAAAAAAAATTTAGCCTCCTTTTTCTACCAATTCAATCTCATAAACTTCCTCAATCAAATATTGCAAGCATTTCATACAGGCTTCATTTGAATAGAATAAAGAAGGAATAAACTAAAGAAAAACGAATTAGATAAAAGTGTTTTACTTACTTGTGCAAAAGTTCCATGACAGAAGAGGCAGTTGCAGCATCGAGACCGGTCGTGGGTTCATCAAGAAAAAGAACATCGGGAGAGGTGATCAATTCCATCCCAATCGAGGTCCTCTTTCTCTCCCCTCCTGACACACCTCTTATAATGTCGTTCCCAATCTGTTTTTAAGCATAACATAAAAATCATATCAAAAATAATAATAATGATTAAGGGTAGATCAAGAACATGAAAATCATAAAAAAATATGATGATAATGATTAGGGGTGGATCCAGAAGATATCTGAGGGGGCCAGTTAGTTTATGGGGGCACAAATGCATTTTCTGAAATTGGAGAAAATATTATTGGTAACTATGTTCCTGTACAATACACTCATTTCCCATCCTTTATTGGTCATGGGGATCTCCTAGCCATATTCTAAAAATAGTTTCAAATAATGCAAATCTACATTAGTCATATTCGAAGGGGCACAAAGGAAAAAGGGGCACCAAAAGCTATCTATATTTTACAGGAGGTACTGCTCCCAGTAACGGCAAACTTATTATCATCGAGCTTTTGAAATGATTGTCAAATGATCGAGGAACAATTTACAACAATTTGAAAATTATTTCAATCCAAATGAAATTACACACATAAGTCATAAATGACATGGCAGCAAGTAATGCGAGATAAAAAACATCATAACTCAAACATCATAAGAAATAATTAAAATATCGACAAACATGAAATATCAAAAAACCTATAAGCCTGCGTGTGGACTCATTTTTAGATTGAGTCTGTGTACAGGCTGAGAAAACCTACCTTTGAGTCTGCAACTTTCGACAGGCCGAGGTCCTTGATCACCATTTCGACTCGAGCCTTCTTCTCGTTTTTACCCAGTTCCGATGGCAAGCGAAGAGCAGCGGAGAACATGAGGTTTTCTCTCACTGTTAATGTTCCCATGACAACATCATCCTTGTAAAAGATCGAAAAGTCATTTGTATTACACTCCTATTTTCCTATAAGAACCAGTAAATTTGATTTGAAGCTGGCCGTTCTTAAATATTCCTCTATTTTCAGGCTGTAATTTTCTTAAATTGTTCTTATATCAATAGTGCTGAATAACTAGCTAAACTACATAGAGGCTCATTAATGATGAAGAACTAAAGAAAAATAAAGTGAAACAAAATAACAATCCGCACATGGTGAAGTCTTGTACTGAACAAAGAATGATAGACATGAAAAAATAACAACGATAGGGATTACCTGTACAACATAGCCAGAAAACATCTTAAAATCAGGTTGTTGCCTCTTTCCGTTTATCAAAACGATTCCTGACAAAAATTTCTTATTTTTTCTCGCAGCTAAAATATCAAGCAACCTGAAATAAAAGCAATGAAATAAACCATAAGAGCCAGAAGATTCATTGTCTTTGACGGTCTATTTGAATACTCTTATCAAGTCGTTTGTGAAGATTTAATTTTTTTCAAAACATATCCTAGAATAACTAAATTCAACCCATACAACCTCTGTGCAGTAGCTACACTCGAGGATATTCAGTACACCGGACGGTTAGCATTGGTACACTAGAGGGATGGCAACAGTAAACTTGAGGTTAGTACAAGGAAGGATAGCATTCAGTAGACTGGAGGTTGTACAGTACATGGAGGAACGGCATCAGTGCACCGGAGGGATATCATTCAGTGCACCAGAGGGACGGCCTTCAGTAAACTGGAGGTTGTGCAGTGCATGGAGGGATAGCATTCAGTACACCGGAGGGAAAGCATTCAGTAAACAGGAGGTTAGTTCATGGAGCGATAGCGCATTCAGTACATCAGAGGATTTGCAGTACACTGGATTGATAGCATTCAGTTCAGCGGAGATAGCATTGAATATCCTCTTGTATACTGCATATCCTCTGGTGTGCTACACAGACGGTCCATTGGGTGAAATTATTGAAATTTCTCACAATTCAATTAGTTAAATAGAAAAAGGTTTTGAAAGCATTTCATGTTACATAATCAAGCAAGCATCTATTCATACTGAGTGTACAAAACACTGTATGGAAATTATAAAATGATCAGTGATAAGTGATTCGTGATAAGTGATTCGTGATCGTGACTTACGTTGTTTTGCCGCTTCCTGTGGGTCCAAGTATAGCATGCAATCCAGGTTTCATCACTCCACTACAAAAACATTGCAATGTTAATCATTAAAAACTGTTAGCATTATCATAATCAATATAGAAATCATGAATGATAAATCAAGATCGATATAAATGAAACTTAAAAATTCCAGCAGATCAAACTGAAATAGTTCGTCGTTGAATTTCAGATTCTGTGTGAGCAACAGAGGAAACTCTTTTAACTCCAAGCAAAAATCTATACAAGTCCTCTTTTATATCATTCAAGTAGTTCTAGTACCTAACGTAGGAATAATCTTTTATTCTTATTTGGAAAGAGGCTATAAGAGTGATAGAAGCTGTTATGTCACCCTGGTAAACGTCTGTACTATACTGTGGAGGGTATTTTCTATTTTGTACTGTGCAGATATACTATCAGTACTAAACAGGATATTTAGAGAACTGTGGAGGGAAAACATAGGTATTGTGGGGGTTATACAAAAATTGCTTGTGGTTACCCTCTGCAGTACTGATGGTATCCCCTAAAAGTACTGATGGTACATCTCCATAGTACTAAACATACTCCACAGTACTGAATGGTATCTCCCCACATCCACAATACTGATGGTACCCTTCAACACAACACAACTGACCATCCTACACAGTACTTAATAATGGTATCCCCTTCACAGTACTGAAAAATACAATTTACCTGACATTGTTGAGGAGGCATTTTTGGGTTTTTTCTCCGTCCACTTTCACATTGATGTTATAGCTAACGTTGTAGAATGCCAGCTCCGACCCAACAGAAGATCTATTCTGAGGCTGCTCCCCGTTGGCAACAATGTTGTGGTGTTCTTCACGTCCTTGTCCGTTGGGAATCAATGGCTCCTCTTCACTTGGGATATTATCCATTCTACAAAAGTAATGAATTGAGTTGTTTACGTGAGATACAAATAAAACAAGTAACCGCAGTGGCTGCTTCTGGCCGATATCTAAGTAAGCGACCAGAAATTGTACCTTCCCCCGAGAGCTTTGAAAAGACAAAGAAATACCCTATTTACGAGAGATCCTTATGCTCCACGAATAAGGTGCCCTTGAAGTGTTGCCCCCCCCCCCCAAGGTATGTAGCTGGAATGAGTCTCTTTCATCATGTACCGTAATCTATCCTAATTATTCAAATTATAAATTTACGTCGTGTAGTGTATATAGTTTCTTATAATCTACTCTGGCAAAACTTAGGGTAAGTGCCCATAATCTTCAAATTGAAGCAGGTCGCTTTCATAAAAACAAAACCCCAAGAGAAGAGAGATTTTGCCTTTACTGTAAAAAATCAAACTCCTTTCAAGTTGAAACTGAGGTACATTTCCTATTATCATGTCCTCTTTACGAAAGTCAACGACAGAAAATCCTAGAAATTACCTACAGGAATTTTCCAAGTACAATATCTTTAAGTGAACATGACATGTTCATTTGGCTTATGAGCCAAGAAGATTATGAAACAACAAAGCTTTTGGGAAATTTCTGTAAGACATCTTTTGAAATAAGGACGAAATATTTTAATAACGTAGGAACTCAAATCAATAGTATGTAAACCCAAATAAGTTCCTTTTATCTAGCTCTGTATCTTGTTTTGTATATATTTCAACTTTATTTCTTTTTGTAACATTCCTTCTGTTGTGATAATGTTGTTTTTTAATTGTAAAAGCTGTTAGAAATGTATGCAGTTAAGGGCCATCTCGGCCTGTAAACTTGATATTGAAAAAAAAAAAAAATAATCATACTAAGGAGAAAAGAGTCAAGAGACTAACTCAACATCTCGAAAAACCTGTTTCGTGGTTTCCCATTCATCAGGAGACGTATAGATAATCAGGAGACGTATAGATAATCAGGAGACGTATAGATTTTATCTTTATGTCCAGATGTTGAGTTAGTCTCTTGACTCTTTTCTCCTTAGTATATATCACGCTGTGCATTTATGCATTGAGCACTGTCTTACGGGAAACCGAAACACAGACTTCGTTTCTTATAATTACGCATAAAATCAGTCAGGTCGTAACCTCTAAGCGGGTAGCACGTCTCCTATCACGCACTCAAAACTACTCAGAACGACCGGAATGAAGACTGTCATATCAAGATTCTCCCTACGTCCTTGAGAATTCTCGAGGTACATTCAGGACTCTGAGTTAAAATTGGATTGCAATGCAAATATAGATAACCTTGGATCAACTCCCGGGGAGCTCTCGATCAAGACTGTCATACTTAACCCTCATATATTTTGGATGATGAATCTCCCTGCTTAGGATTTCAACGTTTTTGCCATGATTTCAACAATGATTTTTCAGTTTTGAATTACCAAGCCTTGTTTGACGTTTATGAATGTAAATAGTTCAGCAGTGAAATAACTTTGTAAAATACTTCAACGAAAACCTTGAAAATCAAGAAGCTGTTGGCCTAAAATCTGTCAACTGTTGGTCACTACTCAAAAACCAAAGTTCTTAAATTCATTTCTAGACTATATATCTATCTTTCAACGAACCACAAGCCGCTCTTAACGAATCGACTTTAGGCTTACTTTCAAAAATTTATGTACTTTAAGGGTTTTTACAGAATTTCAGTCAAATTTTAGCGCTAATGAATCCAAACTGGTTTCAGCAATGACGTCATACATATTGGGATTGCTCCAATGTCTCATTGGCAATGATCAGTGACGTAGATAAAAGGGGGTCAGGAGGGGTAGAAACCCCCCTGTAGGTCCAAATAGCCAGTTTGTGGGAAAATTTCGAATCTTGCCGGGAACATTTATACTTAAGCTAAGGTTGTTATGATAATTTTACTGCAAATTTCCTTGTAAATTTGCCTGTAAGTCTGCAAACTTGTATTTGATTTTTAAATTGGTAGACTTACCAAGGCCTTAAAATTATCTGAATTTTTTTGAATGCCCACCCCCGTGTCAGAGATCCGTTTATTAGAGATCTAAGGACAAAATTTTTTGTCGGAAAATCTTCATCCTTGCCCCTCTTAACAAATTCTATCAACGCCACTGGCAATGATTTTCAAAAATTGTCGAAAGAAACGAAATCAAATTGTTGCAAATGGTTTTATATTTGCAGCAAACCGTCTTTGATTATTTCATCATTATTTCATCCAAAATTCCTCAAGACGTTGAAAAACATTTTAAGAATCGTCCCAAATCGTTGCTAAAACGTTTCAAATCGTTTCATATTTGATTTAAGCCGTTTTTAAATAGATTCAAAATTAGGGTGAGTCGTAGTGAAACGTCGTATATTATCCAAAAGTTATCAAATCATTGGAAAACCTTTTAAAAATTGTATTAACTCATTGCGCATCGTTTCTAATTAATTCTTAACTGGCTGAAAATCGTTTCTCTCAGATCATTTCAACCGAATTGCATTGCTATAGGCAAAGTGCTACAGGTGTGCTGGCTGAAGGGCATGGGAAATCTCGTGAAAAAAGAATACGTTTTTTATGGGGAACCGTTTATAAGGAACCTACATGTAGAATGTTAGATAATTAAGGATTTATAATTTTGAATATATTCATATTAATCTTTCCGCGATATCTGTAATCGAGATGATTTGTGAGAATTTAAATGACACGAGTAGGACCTACATGTTTTCGCATGTTTTCTCATGTATAAGCTTCTTTGTGTTTAAACATGTCTTCCGTGTTTAAGATTCACTAATTTTCCGACATTTCTGGCTACTTTAAAGTTCTGCATCATTCAGAAACTGTTCTAGAACATGTTTTCTTATCACGAGTTTATTGCGAAATGTTGAATCGGTACTAAATGAGCAATTAGACCTATTCAGGAACTTCAAAGTGGCCTAAAGAAGTCTTGAAATATAAGAAACTTACAGAACTAGGCCCTTAGCACTTAGCTAAGTCTCTTATAAGAAATGAGTCAACCCACCCCTAAAAATCCCACAAAAATGCTTTCCTCGTTTTGTTATTCCATTCCCTATAACTAATTTCACAAATGCAGTTTTATGCTGATTCTCTAACAAAATCAGAGTCAAATCTCAGCCTCAGCTTCCTCATGAAGGTGTTCCGTATATAAAAAGGGTACTCGCAAATATTTCAGATCCGGTGTTTGTCATTTTATCAATGTAAACTATTATATAACCATTAGGAAAGGAAAAAATGATAAAATAAGCCTAACTAAACATCCTGATATTATTTCATTCAAGAAGAAACTTCGATTTTCTAACAGAGCCAGTAAAGATTTTTTGAAGTTGGACGCTCTTACTCTTTATAATTTCTCTATTTTCAGGCTGAAATATTTTTCCTAAATGTTGTAATCCTTTGCAATCCTGTTTTTGCTATGGTTGGGTTCCTCGGGTTACTGGGCTGTAAACATTGACTCTCCTCGTATGTCTGAAACGGATATAATCGGGTCAACTTTTAGCTCGTTTTACTTTTTCTTGTATACAAAAGCAAAAGAGTAAAAAGGGTAAGTGAGAGAAATACACGGTTTTTATATGAGAACAGTGTTACGAGTCATGAGCTTCAAATATTGCCAAAATTTAAGAACAAGCTAAGATCAAAACGATGAGGCTGACCATTTTTAGAACAAGATAATAACTAAATAAACACAAGACTAATAATAATATAAGAAAAAACTACAAAACAAGCAAGCAGATTGACATCACTGAGATATTTCAGAATGTTAAGAGTGTCCAAATACCAAACGATAAACACAACAGATAGCGAAAAAGGCTCCTACAAATTATTGTAAGAGTAAGAATAATTTAAGAGCATTTCAGGCTGAAAATAGAGGAATATCTAAGAACAGCCAGCTTCAAACCAAATTTACTGGTTCTTGTAAAAAAGAGTGTCTCATAAGATAATTCTTAGACTAAGAGAGACACTTGATAGCAATCAAAAATGAAAAGAGTAATTCTATCTACAAATTAAATTATATACCTTCAAGCAGCACTATTTGCTTAATTCATCAATCCACCTTAGTATTGGTTTAGTTGTGTGAGCATGGAAATTGTATTCTGCTCCGTGCATAAACTTTGGTGATGTGTGTTTGTAATGCTCTCCATGGAACGATGTTCTGCTCATGAGACTGGTGTTTGCAGAGATTACTATGTCGTAATAATAATTCAAGTGTGGATGAGAAAAACCGGTTTAGTTCCGCTTACGCTGGCTTCAATTCAATTCAATTCAAAATCGGTTCAACTAGATTCAATGCAATTTAATATATTGGCTCCATTGACTGCAGAAATTTATCCCTCATTGTTGGTTCTTGAATCTTATTTGACATACATTAAAACACGGACAGCTGTAAGCAAATTAAGACTCTCAGACCATCGTTTAGAAATCGAAATGGTCGTTATTTTAGACCACCTAAAAAGCCTGAGGAACGACTCTGTACCATCTGTAACACAACGGAGGATGAAATACATTGTTTATTGACATGTAGCCTTAACAGCGAGGATAGAGCAAAATTTTACGATGAAATATCAAAAGGACTAGTCCCCCCCACTTTTTCAGAAAGATGGTATCTGAGATCCATGCAAATCCGATGAGAAAATGGGGGGGTAGGCCTACGTCCTGTGAATTGTGTGGATGTGCGTGCCCTCTCTGCTTAATGTCTTCAGCAAGAACGATCTCCATAATTTGTATGCTGACTTGTTTCGGGTCATCACAATTGTTGCTACTTTACCTGTTACCGTGGCGTCATGTGAGCGCACACACAGCAAAGTAAAGATCATTCATAATTATTTGCGGGCAGCTATGTCTCCCGGCAGGCTTGAAGATCTTGTTCAAATAAGTAGCGAACGTGACATTGCCAACAATATCAAGCTCAGTAAATTGTGAAAAAACGTTTCCAGCATTTAAAAAGGCGTTTCTAGCGTTTAAAAGGGCGTTTCCCTGGGTTTTAAAGGGCGTAGCCCTAAAAAATTTTCCGGGGGCTCAGCCCCCGGGCCTCCGTCGTGCATATATCCCCCCACTTCTGGGCGGCTGGCGCCGCCACTGGTCAACCTAGCTGCTAGTGCTACCTCTTCTTTTTTACCCCTTGTTTTTATTTTATATAGTTGTATATGTATTCTGAAATGTTTAGTTGTTGTTATTTATCTTATAGTAGCTGTTAAAAATACAATAATTACATTATAATTAGGCTATTATTGAGATTATTAAAAATTCCAACAATTTTTTTCGATAAGCAATAGATCGTTAGGTAAAAAACCCTGGATGAGACATCAAGGGTGTTTTTGCATAGGCATTAAACGGAATGAAGCAGGGCCTAAGATTAGAAATTTTTACAGGTATATTCATTTATTTATAAGAAACTATGCTAAATCTTTGTACCAGAGTTTCTTAGTTTTCACCCAAATTATGGTACGTAAAGTTTCTTGGCCAGAAGAGATATTATCCCTTGACTTTGTGTTGATATGAAGACTTTGAGCTTTAAGCTTAACAGATCTCACCCCATACCAACTAATTCCAGAAAAAGTACCAGATGAAATGAGATGTCACCATCATGAGTCAATTACGGGCATTGAGCGTCTTAAACGTCTTTTTTGTAAAGAGAACATAAAAAGTTCCTTAACTCATTTGCACAGTGTGCCCAGAGGTGGAAAAAAATCAATTTGGAAGTTACTGCAAATGCTCTATAACTAAATTTTCTTCAAAGATGACATTTCAAGGGTTATTATGCAAAAAAAATCAGCTCAAAAGCTCAATTTAAAAAAATTTTGTGATGCGAAGAAGTTGCTAGTTTTTCAACGAAAATATTGCTGTGCGTTTTAAAGTTAGATTTAAGGTAAGGCAACAAAAATATACCATTTTCAAGATCGGATGACAATTTAACCTCCTCCCAAAGTCTGAAAATATCATGTTTTTTTGAAATATACAAACATAAAGAAACTAATTTGCATAACGTCTCACTTCAAAAGCTCAAAAAAATTTGTGACGAATCAACTGAAATTTCTTAATGATTTTTCAACCTTATCAATTGTTGCATCAACAAATCCTTTGAACTTAAAAGATAAGGTAGTCAGAATTTTTTTTGCAAGAAGTTGCAAGGTGTTGGTCAACAGTTTTGCAAAATAGACTATTTCTTGTATAAGAAACAACTATGACACATTTGCCGGACTTTGCCAAAAGTTTGAAAAATAATGATCTAAAATCAAATATCTTGAAGAGAATGTCATTTTAGTGGCCGAAAAATTCAAAAAATGTGAAGAACTCAACCTTTTACAGACCAATAATGTTTACATGAATAACTTTGTAACCTGATGAGATTGACCAAATTTGGCAACTTGATGCAAAATTGCAATCTTAGGAATTTGGTCAATTTTTGTTCATATAGTTTAATTGATGACGTCACAATCAATGGTCACGTGACATGACATGAATGCAACTATATATGAAATGATAAGCAAAATTTAGAATGTTCAACTTTGCATGGTTATTGATACTAATAGTGTGCTCCCGTATGATGGGTTTAATGTTTATATACCTGTATTCAGGTGATTTTTTACATATATATCACGTGACTGTGACGTCATCAGACAGCTGTTTTGGGACACATTTGTGCCAATAAAGTTTGCTTGAGAGCAAATACTTTTTCAAAATTAGCCAACTTTGGATTCGCATAAATTGGCTACATTTTCTTTCAAATTATCAAAGTAGATCTAATTGATGCAATATATTGCAAAAGCTGAAAAATGCATTCACTTATATGATGGTTGAGATGTTGAAATTTGTAACAACACATCTACGATCTTCAAAATACAGAGAGAACTAACATTAAATATAACAAGACTCGATAAATCTTTTCTCCTGGTCGAAAACTATTGCAAGGTTCATGGGGCACGAACGAACTGTATGTCCGAATTTTTCACACCTATTACATCTCAACAACTTTCGTTTTGAGGCTGTTATTGGGTGTGACTGTACCAGCATTCTTGTGAAGATATTTTGGGTGTTTAGGCGAATGGAACTCTGCCTTGCCCTTGAAGCTGGACCTGATTTGTAGGCACGAATATGCTTGTTCCAAGCTTCACCAGACTGCTCTGCATAAACTGCGATCGGCTTGCCTTCTGTAAACACAAAAAGCTCCCAAGAATGTGCACACATTTGATGGGCACTGGGAGATATCATAGCCCAAGGAAAACTTTGCTTGTAGTGGACCATAAGATCTTGCCCTAATTTTTGCAACATATCTGGCTTAACGACTCTGCTGGTATCGCACTGCTGTGTAATTGTCAGCATCTTGTTGAAAAAGGCAGGAAGAGTAGAGAATGCTGACTGATCAGATGACTTTAGGATCAAGCTGCAAATAGCTTCTCTGTTTTCTGGGCTGAAGAAACGCTCTGCTATAGGACCAGTGTTAGTATTGCCTCCGATAACTGTAGGGCAATCTACCAGGAAGCCACATTTTTGCCGGATGGTTGCAATGACTTCATTCTTGGCAGCCTTGAGTGCATCCTTGACATTAGCATTTGTTTCTGACCATGTGTGCGTCTGACCAGCAACAATATGGTATAGCAGCTTCAGGCAGTTGTCCAAGGATCTGAGTTTCTGGTGCATGATGGCAAAAAACCGAAGACTGGCAATATTCATTGGTCGGTGGCCTTGTCCTGCTCTTTGAGGGTCGTCATACTTCATAGTGCCAGATTCAATTGCATCCCAATTCTTTATCATCTCTTCAACACTCTTCTCTATCACGAAGCCTTGAAGAATGCATGTCAAATCATTGGCTTTTGCTCTATTGGCATAGCAGTAATGGCAAAAACTACCAGAATCTCCTTGGATAAGATCCACCATCTTTCCGTCCACCATTGAAATCTCCGTGTGTGCTGACAGGTGTAATGTATGACCATCCATAACAATATCAGTGTTGGTTTCCATGTTATGAGCTGCATCAATGTATGGCTTAAAGTGGTGCTGCACACTTTCACGATTTTCTTTCTCACGTACCAAGCAAAGTGGACGGGAGTACATCACTGAATTGGGTAGGTTGTTAGTCCATACTATGATACTGTTCAATGCTACACTCAATGGACACCAGAAAATACCAATATAACTTTTGTCACATTTGACTTCATCTTCTTCGATACTCTCTTCACTTTCAACCAGTTGATGTCTTTCATTATGAGAGCCAGAGCCATCGATACCCAGCTTGCCTTCGACATGTACAGAATCTCCATTAGACAGAGCAGCAGCAGAATGGATTGCAAGTAATGACTTGACTGTGTCAGTTACCAAAACGTTAAATTCACATGATGTTTTTGTCAACTCAACCTTAAACTCGCACATCAATGTTTTCTTGTAGGAATCAATTTTGTTTCGCGGTGGAAAGTCGATTGCATGATGTTGTAGGCTTGTGCGAAGTTTTTGGTATTGGTTTATCGAAAGGTTCACGTTATATATTAAAGATGTGGCATCTTCTACAGGAAAATCTTTCTTTGAAGTCTTGATTTCTAATTCATTGCTTACTTTATCCCCATTTCGAATTGAATCGTTGTACCAACTTTTGTAAAAGGAAGTGCGGGGCTACGTTTTGTTGAGTTGCAGCATCTTCAATTTGCAGAATGATGACATCCAAAATTTTATTTCCCGTTTTTAGTCCTGGGCTGTCGCTTAATCTCTTTTTGGGTCGACCGGCACCTTCAGCTCCTGATGTTTTTATCCCTAAGTTTCGTAACTCATTAGGTTCACACAAAAATCTCCTACAAAGTTTCTTTAAGTTTTTAAAATCGGGCCGTACGGTTTCTTATAAAAAATAGTAATAGGCCTCAACCAGGTCTTTTAAGCCTGTGGGCTTGTCCACCAAAGGCCTATGCACTAATAATTATCATGATTAAAGCATTGGTTAGTGTGATGGCCTGTAGAGAGCAAGGTCCAAGGCTCTAGACCTTGTTGGGGCATACCTAAGGCTGCGTTTACACGGGTCTAATTGGAACAGTTCTTTGGTACGGATAGGGCTTGCATTTACATGGGTCCAGTTTCACTAGAAAACGAGCTGTGTGACTCACAGCTTAGAGGAAAACAATGGAAAGGAAAAAAAGTATTTCTTTGTCTTGTTTCCCATCCGAGTCAACTTAAAACCATTCCACCCGTTTACACGGTATCGGTTCCAAACTGGATCCAATTTTCAAGTGGACACATTTGAAATTGCTAAATAGGGCAGTTCCGAGCAGACCCCTGTAAATGCAAGGCCAAACGGAACCGTACCAAATGAAATCATACCCGTGTAAACGCAGCCTTAATTATGGTAGCCTAATTATGAGTATATAATGATCATATGTTACTCAATGTTTTCGAAAATGCCTTTATGAATTTACATCCTTATTATATAGATAGATACACATTCATATCAGAGAAGAAAATCTAGGGTATAAACTTTTAGATAAATTCTGTGTGCTGTGTAGTGCAACAACTGTGCAATGCTCAGCAAGTTCTTTGAGCAACTTGTGCTTCTAATAACATTTTCAACTGATTTTCAGGCTCAACGGGATGAGCTAGGTATAAATTGTTATAGGCACAACCCTGCACGCCACCAAATACTAAATTAAATCCTTGTTTATTGTCTTTTGGTGTAACATCACTCAAATCCTTCACCATGAATCCAACATATAGATCCTCCATTGGAAATAACTTTCTTTTGTACGAGGTGGTGATGATTCTTTTTAACACGTCTGTTGACATTATATAGCCCCCTCCCAGACAATATCCAGGGTATGTTTCACCGTCATAGTCATCTTCAGAGACGTACCTGGAATGAGCAGAAAAATGTAGCAAATAAGAAAACACACAAAAACACAGTGAAGATTTATCCTTGGGAGGTACTAATCAGAATAAAATTGGTACGAGGATGCGCCACTCATTAAAGTTCATTTTTTATTGATTAAATCTGTAAACAGGGGTAGGATTTTTCTGTCAATCAGATACAGAATCTCAGCAGTACGCTTTGGTCAAAGTGCAGGTCATGCACCTCCCCAATGTTTTTATTACCTAACTCTGACCTTTTCCACTATTCTTTGCACCAATATAAGAAATTTCTTTATATTCTAAATTTTATGCAGTAAATGGAAAATCTTTTGTCACTGGCAATACATGCCATTCGTAGCATGGGCAGTCTTCCATAGTAAAGGTAACAAGGATGTGCTGCTGTAAAGAGTATACTTCTTTAGAGTTTTAGGCTAGCGAAGGGTATCATTTCTTTGGTTGAGACAATGCATATTTGACAATGGATTATCGATTGCCTCTCTATAGACTCGAAACTATCTAAGAAAACCTTAAAAATACCAAATATGCTTCTTTTAATAGTGTAACATAATGTGATCAAACAATGTTAAGCACTTTCAGCATAGTTGCATTTATTTCATCAAGACCTGGAGCTGCTCATTTTTTTATTATTCCAACGCTGTTTGCTTATTGACTTATTTGGTTATTAAAAAAATGTATGATTGAAAAATCAAGAGTTAGCCGTTGGCCCGAATAATAAAAAGATCATTACCATTTGTTATTTGGGTCTCTTACAACTGGAGAATTAAAATTGCACCATCCGCTGTAAAACTTATTTCTTGGTTTGTTTTTAAGCCATCTTATTAGAGGAATTACATTGATGAAAACATCATCATCAGTCTTCAGAAAGTAATCCGCCTGACAGTGAAAATACGCCCATTTCAGACCTAGACGGGTCTTGTACGTTAAATTTCGGTAGTCTTCCTGAAATGCACCAAACACAATGTCCCCATAAATCTCATTTTCTCTTTCAACAAGTCCCATCAATTTGCTATCTTTTGAATGACCAATAAGAAAAACTATTTTGACCAATTTTTTCTCAGGATTCTCTCTACTGCTATGGATTCCCCAGGATCCTCTGATGGAATTCCTCCTCGTGAATCCATTTGGAGCAGATGCAACAACAATAGCAAGGAATACGGATTCCCTGCAGATTGCAGAAGATTTCAAAGGATCTGTTGAGGATTCTACACTCTTTTGCTGCATTGTCAGCTGCAGATGAGAAATGTCTTGACGTGGAAAATTCAAATTGCTATCAGTTTCTTTTTTACCATGGTCTTCTGGGCATTGGCGAGTGAATAAAGTCCTACTCTCATCTTTGAACATCTCAAGAGTGAGGAAAATAACTGAACAAGCAACGACCACACTGATGCAAACAAATACATTTCGAGCCAACGTCATCGTTGTTACTTCGATAATCAACTAGCTGATTGATTGTTGATAAATCTGTGATTGCTATGAATTTATTCGTGAAAACCCAAGTGTTCTTTCATAAGTAAATAAATAATCATAAGCATAAATAGTAGACATTAAAATAAGTCTAATCTAAATTATGAAAACAAAATGCCAAGTGTGAGTAATCTCGGTTTGGCTACGAGGTAATGCTGCTGCTGTTGCTCAATTCACTTCAATAAAAACATTGATCTGAATGTTTTGAAAACGTTTATTTCAGAATATGTAACATCCATGGCATCTTGTGCACATAAGAAGGTGTGTATGCATTTGTGAAATATTTTTAGTAAACTTGGCTGTTTATATTTCTATAAGCTTCAATCGTAACGATGAAGAAATCAGGAAGAAAGACTAAGAGTCCAACAAAGCGTGACAAGAAAACTTCTCCTTCTAAGGATAGTAACAACAAGAAGGTAGCCAGCCAGCTTAAAAAAGATACAAGTCACCGAACTGAAGACAACATTGAAATCAAGCCTACCCAGAGTAGAAAGGCTAATACCACCAGGAGGAAAAATGGCACCACACAAAGAAGAAATGCTGCTACCCAAAGGAAAAAGGCAACCGCCAAGAAAAAAAGTAATGATAACACAGATGAAAATAATACTTCCCTCAGTGAAACAGACAGCATTCTCGGCAGAAATGATACCATCCTTGTAGAAAGCGACACACCCCAAAAAGATGACACAGCCCAGAATAAAAAGTACCAAGCCAAAGGGAGGAAGGGCAAAAGCCATAGTAGAAACACTAGTGATAAAAAGGATGTAGAGAAAGAGGAGGGAAATCTGATAGAGAATACCACTGAGATACAGAAAGGTAATACTGGCACCACAGGAGGCTGTAAAGGAATTGATGTAGACTCTACCAGTATTGAAGAAGATGCAAACCAGAATACAGATTTTACCCAAAATGAAAAGGATACATTATCCATTCAAAGTAAAAGGGGATCTGTTCATATGGAAAATAATGATACCCTTAGAAATAAAGACGAGCCTCCCAAAAAGAAACAGAAAAAAGAAAAGAAAATTTGGACGTTCATAGAAAGATGTTGTCTCGTGGAGGCCCTTGATACGGGGATGGCTATCAATGACCCTAAAATTATTGCCAAACACACTGGTCAATACAAGTTAAGAATGAACCAGCATGAGGCTAAACGCTACAAAAGATATTACTGCAGATTGGAGCAAGGACGACCATTTGAAGGTTTCAAGGATAAGGCTCCATTGGATTGTTGGATTGAACTAGCAAAGAAGCATGTACGCAAGGATGATAAAAGAGCCGAAGAGTGCATTCCACAAATTATGACTGTTGCTGCATTAGAAAAACAGAATTCTTTACAGAAAACCGGGTTACTTGACCCCCTAACTACTCCTAATTTTGCCAACGCTTACAACTTTCTGAGTATGCTATTGAAAGGTGAGGAGCCACAGGATCTTCCGCCTATAGATGCTCAAGTTGTTCTTAGTTTGCTGGACGGGTTAGTTGAAAACCTGGCTAATTCCTTCACAATGTTGCAGAAGGAATTTCTTCATCATGCATTTGAAGTATTGAGCAAAGAAACGGAAACTACTGACATGTCCTCGGAGAGTGAAATTAGAACATTTCCATCACTTAACCCCCTGAATGTACCCCAAAATCTATTGGAATTTAAGAAAAAATGACAATGAATGTAGACCAAAAGTCGTATAAAGAGTGTAATGACACAGAAACATGAATTTTGAACAGGGTGTCACAAAAGACATGGAGATAAGTAAAAACAAGAAACAAAGTTTTTACTTTGGAAATTTTGACATATTTCTAATGTTGAGTTATGAAGGAATATATAGATTAATGGTATCAGCTTTTAGAACCTATGAATAAATACAAATTAAAAGAAATTGCAGGATGTAATCTAAAATATACATTGAAGATTGTCTGAAACGCGGGTAGATAAATTCATCAACCATGGTCCAGGGCCGGATCCAAGGGGAGGCGTAAGGGGCGTACGCCTACCCTATTTTGATAGAAAAACAATACAATTTGCTTGATAATACCCTAATTTCCTTTAACATTATCTTTTGATATATGTGTTTACGCCCCCTCCCCCTTTCCGTAGGTGCTGGATCCGGCCCTGATAGTCAGTCAAATTAAAGTTTCAGCAATAACTAAAAGAAAACAAGTATTTTTGCAGCAAATCTAAATTTTTCTAGCTTCTTACGTCAAATAAATCAAACGAAAATTCTGTTATTGAATCAAGAGTCTCAGAAACTTTATTCAGTCAATTTTTTAAGTTCCATTTATTTTCAATATATAGTCTTATTTCATTAATTCTTGGCATTTCCATTATTAGCTGCTCCTTGAATAAATATTGAAACTTTGCAAACGTTTTGTGGATAATCTGCATATCACTACTTTTTTGTCACTACTTTAATACTCTCTGGTCTCTAATAGACGGGAGGTTTGAAAAACATCTTGAAAAATCCATGAGTAGGGTATGTCCTGATTGGAAACTTGGAAACTGAGAATTTCTAAAAAGGGGAAATCTGAGAGAGATGGAAGAACATAGTGACAGTGAGAGGGTAAAAATACAGTGCAACAACTTCACTGATTTAACTCTACATTTTAAATCACATAGATTTACTCTTGTTTTGCTTGCAACTCCTTGCAAGAATTAATTAGCAGGAGGGTTGGAATAAGAATATCGTGTGTGGAAAATTTTCTAAAAATCAATAAGCAGGGGGGACGTCTATTTGAGTCCAGAGAGTATGTTTCAAAGTTACAATTTCTAACTGATCTTGGGTTATCATTCTCCTTTAAAGATCATCACAGAGCCTGAAATCGCTTAGTTTGTAATGTAATTTGTTAGTCCTTTTTTGATAACGTGAACTTCCATTCTGCTCTACTAAAAATAATATTCCCAGATTCCTCTGCGCTAATGGGCAAATTTCAGCACCTTAATATGGGAGAATTGAATGGAAAGTGGTTGCATTGGTTTCAATAATAAAGGGTATTGGGGTAAGGAAACGAGGTTCCAGCATGGGTGTTGGTGATCTCTAATTTCCCTTCTTAGTTTCTTCTTTTGCTGCCTGATTATCCGCATCTGTTAGGTTTGATGTTGGTCTGGCTCCACGTGCATTCATCTCAACTGAAGAGGTGGCATATGAAACCACTGCAATATCTATGTGGACTGACCCCGCGCGTGAACCAAGCATTAGCACCACTTTTTGACCAAATAGACCAAGCAAGTTTATTGTTGCAATAAGCTCGCAAATGCAGCACATTATTATGATCTGGGTCACACCAGTCTTGTCTTCAGCTGTACAGAAGACGGAGAAGAGAACTGCAAGCACGAGACAAGTTGTGTACATTGTGAATCCAATGTACTTGGCCTCGTTGTAATTCCTTGGGAAATGACGAGTTTTGAAGGCGAACCATGTTGTGGCAATCATCAGAGCAGTGTTGTATGACAGATTCAGGAAAACTGTTTTGCTGCTGAGTTCACAATATCTGGACATGTACTCGCTATGGCTAGGATAGGCTGTATTGATATTGGCATTACTACCTGCTAGCGAAACACAGCCAATGAGGAGACTTACAGCTGTGAGGGCAAGTGACAGCAGAATCTGCGATTTGGGACGCACCATTGCAGGACGTTGTGCGGACGTCTTGGCACTTTGAAATATTCGATATATTCTGTTGATTTTGAGCAAGAGTGGTGCATAGGACATTGTCAGGCTCAAACTCAATGCGGATCGTTGCAGACTGCAGACAACTGAGTTTGGCTCCACAATGTAAAGGACGGGAGTAATGTATGTTGCTGCGATGCCAATTAGCATATTCAAGCAAAGTTCACGCCCTGACTCTCTCACAATGCGTTTATTGAAATGTTTGAGGAAAAGGCCAGTGACGAATATTGTGCATGACACACCGATGCATACGCTGCACGAGATTGCTTTGACGATTGACTGCTGCATCCCGGGATATCTCACTGGTAATTTCTTACAAGTGAGACGAGTTGCATCCGGAACATAATCCTTTTTGCACGGCAGACACATTTCGTTTCTAACGATATCATTACCAGAGCATGAAATGCATCGCCAGCAACATTTGCTATACTTACTGAGGTACTTTTTCACTTGACCCAACAGACACGGTTTACTGCAGACAGATACAGGAGGAAGCTGACCCCCGCTTTTCCATTTGATCACGGTAGTGTTCAAGTGTAACCTTGGGCTTACCATGGGGGGCTGTTTCCTGATATGCTTATTTGGGGTATTTGACCCTGCATCGTTTAAAGGAAGTCGTTTCCATTTTCCGACCTTGGAAATTTCCAACGTTTTTGAATCGTCATCCATTAGCCAATTGAAAATGGCGAAGTCTTCTTCGTATTGACCTTGCTGATTGAAATGAAACTTCCTATCTCGATAGGGTTCTCCAAAATGAACCCTTGGCAATTGTTCTGATACAGATGTCCCTATCAAAGCAGGTATTCTCATCAAACTGGCACAAATTTTTGCCTTGCATCCCATCAGGGCATTCCTAAACGCGTGGGCATAGGCATACACAGCATTGATGACTGCCAACACCGGTGCATCCTTGTAATACCCACGTCCTTCATGTAGTGTTTCCTTTCCAGTACAATTTGGTGGATCACTTGAATTCACCCTTAAACTACAATTAAACTGGCTTTCCCAAAACTCCTTAAACCAGACATTTCTCGTGTTGTTTTCTGGCCGCAAATGAAGGAAATACTTGCGAAATTCTGGAACTTCGCCTTGATCGACTTGAACCACCAAAGATCCATTAAGAAGCGATTTCCCTCTAGTTGTTTGGACATTAATACTCGGGTGATCATAGAGAACGAACGTCAAGTGTTTGTACTCATTGATTTCATCTTCTGCGTATGCAAGCAGCCTCGTTAGATCAAAGTCCCTTAAGAACAGAAACACGACTCTGATGGCCTCATTTTCCATGATGCTACTCAAGGCGGATAGGAAATCATCCTTGGATGAATCTTTACGTATTGACCTTTCCACTGGCGTACATATTCCATGCAATTTGGCGTATTTCTGGAAACCGTTTGACATATGCTGACAATTATCTTCAACCGAGCTAATAACCGCCACATAATTCCACTTGAAGCGTATGGCTAAGTTCACTAATAATTGTACCACGTCATTTTCAGAAGGAACACTCCAGAAAATTTTATGGGCATTTGCTCCGTTTCTTGAACCACTTGTTGTAGAGTAGCTTATGGCAGTTTTCAGCTTTGAACCAAACTGGGAGGCTACGATCCTAGCAAAGTATCGAGGGCCTATAAAACCACAAACGGTATCATTCTTTCGCAATGATTTTCTTAGACGCTTCTTGTCACCGCATGTATCTTGAATCAAAAAACCAAGAGTCTTCCCGAAAAGAAACGAGTTATCTCTGTTGATCTGATCCACTGCGAAGAGCATTGCTTCAACGTACATTATGCCATACTGCGGATTGATTCGACCACATCTATCTCCAGACGTATGAGCATCTACATCATCATACTCATGCACGTTGAAAAGCCCTCCTACTGTCATGTCACCCGGTGAAAACAGTCCACTTTTCGATAATCCTACATAAAAGAAGGGAGAAAATGTTAGTAGACGTCTTTATCCCAGTAATGTTTGGTGGCTTATTTAATATCAGTGGGGTGTAAGAGCTCTTCAGTTTCATTGGGAAGTTTCCTCTCAAAAAATTGCTTGTTATGATCCTTCAACAAATTCATAGATGAGTTAAGTTATATGGATGCCTTTCTTCTTTTTTCTGTAGTTTCAATCTACACAAGCTCGATAGATTCTTTTTCATGAACACCACCGTAAATGCATGTACAAATTCTAATTGGCTGAATCGCATAACACATAGTTAGCTTATGTATATATGTATATATGTATGTTAGCTATAATTTTTATATCGAATTGAAATAAGATGAACAAACATGCTGAACTCAAAACATGTGCATAAGATGGCTCATGAACTTTTTTCTTCCAGGCGCGGACTGTACTAAATATATGAATTCCTCCCCAAAACAAATGGTGGGCACATTAATAAAATATCAATGTCATCGCACTTTCATCAATGAAGAAAAGTCTTGGGACCAAAGAAACCTGGTGAGTTATCAAAGCTTTTATACCAGCAAGAATAACGTACTGTTAGACAATTTTTCAATTGGCAAATAAAAGCTGATATGCTAGCATTTGAAAAAGGTAGAATTGCCATATGAATCATCCCCATAATAGCTCATCATACTAGCTCAATTTGAGCTAAATCTAAGAGAGCAAAATCATTTTTCCTATTAAGAATTGTCATAAATACATAAGCCTAAGTCATGATAAGTTTACTCGTGTAGAATAGCCTTCAGCACACGATCTTCAACCTTACCTTCATTTGGAAAGCTTTGCAAGGCGACGAAAATGCCAAATATTGCTGATAACGTCTTCATTTCTGCACTTTCGTGTTTCTTGCTTTAATGAAGATGAAGAAATCTTGAACTTGCCTTAGAGTGACTTCTTCTCATCTTTGTTTAATCGATTCAAAGTAACCAGTTGCCATTCAAAGACTTTCACCTAGGTTTGATTTTGTTCAAGCTCGAATGCTGTTTGCGACAAACTAAAGCATTTACTTGAAGCGTTCGCTTTTTGGTGCTTTTTCTTGACGGTTGAATGGTCAATTTCGATAAAAGGCATTTCCGCTTTTGATAATATTTGTCTTTAACGTCACAAAACACTTAACGGCGCCTTTTGCTCAAGACGGCCTAAAACTTCAATTTCCTTCTTGGTGGTTTTCTATCAATTTCGATGAAATAGGTTGCAGGTATATCATTGTTGCAAACACAAATATGTATCTCAATACACACATTTATCGCAGATTAAGGATTAAGCAATATCGACTAAAGCGCAGCGCTGGAAATTACTTAAGCTTGAGTGCAAAGAATCGCTGAGCACTTGCTTCGTGTTTTGTCCGTGTTTTTGTTATTAGTTTATAGGAGATAAATTAATTTCACCAGCGCAGGCTACTGCAATTGACATATGCCACAATTGGGTCTCAAACCCGGGTTTTTATGGACACAGGCGAGCGCGCTACCCACCGTCCTAAACCAGGACAATAAGTTAGCACAGTAACCTTGAGGTGTTTACAACTCGAGGCTTATCCACGGTGAGGCATTAATTCGTGTATCGGATTAAATCCCTATTCAGAGCTAGTTACATTAACATTGGTTCATTAGGCATGGTCTAACAAGGAAAATACAATTTTACAAGGAGCAATATATGGGAGATAATACATAGGTCATAAGGCTCCATAGATCCGTAAGTATTGATGGTGGATGCGTGTATTCAGATTATTCATAAAGATGGCCAAGTCTGTTGACAAGGGGGTTTAAAGGGGTTAAGAGGGGGGTAACTAGATTGGTAATCAAGGAATCCAAAGCTCTAAATAGCCTGTTCATTTTTTTATTGGGAGCAATTTTGTTATACCTAGTAAAACCCAGATTTGGACACATTGCTCTTAGAAATTCTCAAGGTTTGATTTATTGCGTTTGAACTCACCACATTTTATCAAATTGGACTCATTTCTACCAGCCAGCTATAAAGTCTGTTCAATTCCTTCTCCTTTCGTTCTACTTTTGACTTGAGAAATCATTTCCTCCAATAAGCTCAAAACTCTTTTACTTGTCTTGTGACTCACTCTGTCACTTTCTGTCTTCTTTTGCAAAATACATTGTCGTACATGGTCAGCCTCGTACCTAAGATTAAAAAAGGGCAAAATCAATAAGATTCCCTTGAGGGAAACTAGGAAGATTAAGAGTCCTGAACATTGTTTTTGGTACATACGAGAATTTTTCCTACACAATGCGGAATCCATTTTTCACGTAGTCAGATTCTAAAATTCCTGATGAACTGTCGACTTTGCTCTGCAAAAGTTGTGAATACCATCCTCACTATAGTGTTAGCAAACTTCGAGTTGTAGAGTACTGTTTTAGTGTCTTAAGAGTTTCAAGATTTAGAGACGAAAAGTTTAGAGGGGCAAGATGGTTGCTATTATTGCAAAACTGTTTTTTGACTTATCCTTGGGGATACGAGGTGCTTGAACCTATCGCATAACTACTGAAAACTGCTAAATACATACTTGGAATATCATTGGCATATGAACTTGTGAACAATCATACTTGTTCTGACATAGAAGCACTGACTTTGTGAACAGGGTGTAGGATCTTCTCGCAAAAGTTTGTGATCAAGAAACTGACTAGCTTTAGCTCTCTTTTCTTAATCTTGCAATATTAAGGGGATTCTAGAAAAGCAACTCTTTCACAAAATTACTTCTAAAAAATCACAAGGCCAATGCTCATGAAATGAATTCCAAAAATATTTCAGTATTTTCTCAACATAATTTTGTTTTATCTAGGAAAAAACATTTTCATAATACAAAAAGTCAGAAACAGCTTACGTTTATTCTGACTCAACCAGTATACATAATATATAATTACCTTAGCCCTGCACTGTTTATGTAATTTGTTTGAGAACTTGTGGCAGGCAAGGGATATTCCCTCATTTCTCCATTGACAGAGACACAAGTTGGACACCAAAATGGCTCTTTGACGACGATCCTTCCTTTTGTTCCGATAATTATGCCTTCATTCGGAAGATTTGCATCTGAAGGTTGAGTAATTGTTGTTATTTGTTAGGGTTCAGGATTAGGTTTCAAATAATAACTCAAACTAAGATGGACCTTAAAATAACTTAACCAGATTAACCTTTGATTTAACGCGTGTAATCCAAACAATGTACATATTTATGTATAAAATGGTACATGGTGTATTGATATACTTTGTCTTTTTGACTTTGAAAAAAGCAGAAACTTGAAATGTCAGTTTATATTCATTGATCATCAATGTGGTAGGGTACTTGACATAAAAACTTTCTCTGACTCGCTTTATCTGTTAATCTGATAACCAGTAGCACACACATAAAGAATTATTTCTTTGATTTCTTTCTATTAAATTTCTATTCTATTATTTGTATCTCAAGATAATTTATGTCAATGAAAATGACCTGAGCAGCATACGAACTCACAACCTCAGACTTTGTGCGACAAATGCTTTACTAACTGAGCAATCGCAAACTTTTATGCCTAACACAAATTTGGGTTCAACTGTGCGGATGATCAAAGATTGAGAGCTCTGGAACGGATTTCAATGATTAAGTTTAATTGGAGTGTCAAATGCTCTACTTACTGAGGATCATACCCTTGACAATGTCTTTCTAGCTCTGGATCTATCAACAAAAATCTTAAACATTGAAGAAAATATAGCATTCAATAATGTAATCAGACAAAATACATTTAGCATAAATTTCTTACTTCCTCCAACCATAGCTTGTGCCATTCGTTTACCAGGGTAGAGAAAAGTTGTCCCACTCGTCAAATCCACACCTGATTCTGATAGGAACCCCGCAGAATAAACATGTTCCGGCATGCAGCCAGAAAATGCAATGTCTATGAAAGAAACTGCGTAGATTCCAATGTCCATCAATACACTCCCACCAACATTGGGGTCGATTATCCTGTCTACTGACCCAATAACTTCATTTCCAAATGAAACAGAGACAGCCATTATTTCTCCTATTTCTCCATTGGCAATCAGATCACCAATTTCTATGTAAGCTGGCATTAGCCTGGTCCACAACGCCTGAAAAGAACAATAAGAATCATGAATCAGAGGTTCGGGTTTTTTAAATGATGAATTGTGGAACATGCAAGCACCAAAAAACCTTGTATAATGTTCCATTTGTAAGATTCCTTATTTCCTATTTTTCACCCTGGTTTTGGGATTAAGTCAAAAAAATTCTTTCTTTCTTTAAAAAGATAGTTACACACTGTAAACGAAGAAGGAATACTAAAGCATTAAAGCTAATTCAAACCAGCTGGCAATGGATCAGGCCTGTGGAAACTTTTCTTTATATATAATTGGTGAAAAGATCAAAACCACAATAACATGATATAATACCATGGTGAGCATAATCCAGAAAGGTAAAGCTTATCGCAGTTATGCAACATCACAAGAACATAACAGGCTTGGCAGATCAATCTAAGCTCAATTTTAAAATTTTTCTAAGGAAGCATGCTCCAAAACCCCCTAGGCATTTATTTGCATCTTTGAATAAGAATTTACAGGAACCCCAAAATATAGTAAAGATGACATCAGCCCTCTTCACTTGCAGAGCATGAATATGTAATAGCCATAATTTATTAGCCTAAGATCAGAGACAGTTTAAGATAAGGGTCAAGGGGTCCATAGCCCATAACCCTGCACTTCATATATCAGGCAAAAAGGGGCCCACAAAATAATGGAAAGTGCAAAATACCATAAAGAAATGAAATTTGAGGTCAAATCAAGGTGTTTGGCACATAGGCCCAGCAGCCTTAGTGGTTTATAGGGGGTGCAGGGGGCCGAGCCCCCCCTTGTTGAAATGGATGAACTTGGGGAGGGTACAGCCCCCTTAATAATTTCTGGTTTTGTTGCTTGGAAAATTTCTTATTATCCAGCAGTTAAAGTTTAAAGGCTTAAGTTGTAAAGATTCTGATGTCAGTTGCATATTAGATGTTCTTGTATGCCTAGTATCATATTCACTTGTTTCTGTTTCCGAAAGGTGTACAAACTTTGTTCTGGCATGCACTTTAAGGATTTGTCTTGGAAACAATGATAAAAAACTTTATATATTTAACAATACTTTCATTGTTTTGTCAACAAAAATGGGTGTAGTCACATAAAACCACACCCACTCAGGTGTTTTTGCTTTTATACCCTCCTTGTTAATTTTTTAGAAATAACCACTATCGATAACTGCCCCTGTCTGAGGTTCTATAAGATCGGAAAGGGAGTGCCATAATCTGATACAAGTCAGGCAATTTTGTGATTGATGACCCTTACAGATGACCCCGGTAGTAAGAGCTCTTGCTGCATGCTGGTCTGTCTATCCCAAAGTTTGCATTCTCACCTCCATAAAAAAAAGATTCTTCTCCTTTGCCTTTTGCAAAATTTCTTCTAAATCCTTGGAATTCATGGCAACTGGCTTCTCACACAATACATGTTTTCCATTTTGCATGGCTTGCAGAGCCAGGTCTTTATGTGTTGTGTTCACTGTCCCAATGTAAACAACATCAATATCTGCATCTGCTAACAGCTCGTCATAAGACCCGTAGTGTCTTGCAATGTTTAGCTTTTCTGCTAACTCTCTTGCTCTTTCTTCAGAGCGAGCTCCTATCGCGTGGATGGAGTGTTCCTTCTTGTCCAGGGTCTGCAGTGCCAGGCAGAAATCAAAACTGATTTTGCCTGCACCAGCTATTGCCCATCTTAAGGCAGTCATACTAAATCAACCTGGTCTCACTCACAACAGCTTCTTTAGGCCACTCTTAGATCTGCAAGGATTTCTTAATCTGTCTGCCTGTCTCACAGGACAAAAAGTGGGCATGCACACACAAGCAAAGACTTAAATTTCAGGGTCAACTTGTAAAGAAACCATGTTGGTGTTCCACACCATCTTGAAGGAGATGTACATCTATGACGTCAGCAGTCTAAAAGGCCTGGGAATGAGTAACTATTTTTTGGGGAATTGAATCGAAAAAGCCTTGGCTGATTGGCTGATAGTTAAAGATAGGCTAAAGAGACACCGAAAGGTCTATTGTTCCATTAGAACACCAGCAGGAATCAGACATTAGCAACATAATAAATGCCTGATTGTTTTTTGCTACAAGCTGCAGGGCTCTAGGAAACTGTTTGCTTCATTTTTTTACAAGAATTGCAATTTCAATTTTCTCAAAGAAAGTAAGCCTCTTTTCGAGTTATGCCCTAAATCCTTACGATTGGGTGCATCTGTGAAACTAATTGGACTCGAATGGCATCTGGGCTTAATCGTGAAGTAAAGGAGTAAGTCTCTATTCAGGATCTTTTATGCAATGCAAAAACATAAAAAACAAATGAATTGAAGTTTTAGTAAGTTTGTTTTTCAAACAACCCGGGTGATAGAGCTTGGAGGGAGGGGTATCATTTTTTTTTTTTTATTAATAATGATTTGCTACACAAATTTTTGAAGCGTCATCATACTACACTACATAAAAGTAAAAACAATAACAAAACTAATCATAAAGTATATATAAAGTATCGTAGATCTAAATCAAATGAGCCCACTTTCATTTTGTTCAACCCCTTTTTCGAGACTCTGGTATCTAAGGGGGCTTTCTGAGCAAAATATACGATGCTGTTTGTTCATGATAAGCTTCAAAGTGAAATTCTCCGGGAAACATTTATCACTTAGAGCAGCTGATGTATTTGGTTACACTCTTTTTTTTCATAAGAACCAGTAAATTTGATTTTAAGCTGGCTGTTCTTAGATATTCCTCTATTTTCAGGCTGAAATGTTCTTAAATTGTTCTTACTTTATAATGATTTGGAAGCCTGTTTTGGCTATCAGTTGTGTTAATTGGTTCAAATGTGGGCTCTCTTGACCATCTGAAATATCTGTGTTCTGTCAATTTGCTTGTTTTGTAATTATTTGTCAGTCTCGTGGTTATTTCGTATAATTCTTACATTGACGTGGAAATGGTCAGCCTCGGTTTGTTCTTAAATTGTTTTTAAGATTTGGCAAAATCTGAGGCTCGTGTTCTTATAACATTGTTCTTATAAAAAAAAATTAGTGTAATTTTCGGGGTTATATTTCTAGGTTCAGATTTTACACAATTAATTTTGTTTTAGGGGGATCACCAGATCCGTGGCCCCGCACCCCCACCCCCGTGGATCCGCGCCTGTTACCAGAGAGTTTCAGCACTGTGGCTTTTGAAATATAAAATGCTGGGGGGATATCATCAGAACTGTTAGGGAAGCTAAGAACAAACCGAGGCTGACCATTTTTGGCTCAATATGAAAATTTTATGAAATCATCATAAGACTGAGAAATAATTACAAAAACAAGCAGATGTACAGCTCACACATTATGTCAGACGGTCAAGGGAGTCAAACTTTGCAACAATTAACAAAACTGATAGCAAAAAAGGCTTCCCAATAATTGTAAAAGTAAGAACAATTTAAGAATATTTCAGGCTGAAAAAAGAGGAATATTTAAGAACAGCAAGCTTCAAATCAATTTTACTGGTTCTTATAAAAAAAAACAGTGTATCATTATCATTACACCCATACCTTAACTATAAGCTTTGCTTTATTTTTACGACATTATTAGAAATTTTCCGACAAACTGGCTATTTGGATCAACAGGGGGGTTTGTGCCCCTCCTGACCCCCTCTATCTACGCCACTGACTAGACCTCCAATTGGAAAGGAAAGAAGTAGCGGGTAGGCACATTGTTCCTCCACAATGTGTTATTTGATTATCAAACATCTTGTTTGGACAACTGCTCCTCCCACAGGATTGTCAGATCAATACCAGTTCGCGAACAACAGAAATAAAAAAAAACAAATCCAATACAGATTGATTCCCATAAAACATTGCTTCCTCGTTGCTCTTTTGTTTTATCATAAATAAACTCTTGCGATATCTGTGTACCACAAGAATTTTTTTGTAATTTTAATAGAGAGAGATTAGCCTGCCCGTGCAACAATTCTTTATAAAAAACAAAATCAAATTTCTTCAGGATGTCCATTGACCTAGACCTTCAGCAAGAATATATGTTGTGAATACAAAAGACTGGATGAAGGAAGTAGAATTCATTTATTTCAGATTTTTATTGCGAAATGATCAAATATTATTGACGACTGATAAAGTAAAATGTAGAAATATATGAGTGAATCAGTGCCTGCGTTTTTCACGATAAATTACATGGAAAAGTTCAAATAATTGGAGTTTTCATCTACTAAGCTTATTTTCAAATATTTTGTATTGGTGAAGGAGATGGATGAAGGAAACGGACTGTGGAGAGAATAAAAATGATTCTTCTCGATGTATGAAGGAAGGAGACAAAGGATGGTTTTATAGCTGAGTGAATTTCAAAAAAATGAATGGCATTTACGTATAACTGACAAGATTACGTTTACTTCGAACGAGCAAAACGAAGAAACGGTGTCTGGATAAAAATTGAAAAGCGACCCCTTGCCAATGCAAAGTTTATTGTTTACGAATGACTTTCTAGCTCAAATTATTTTTGGTCAAGAATTTAAAGAAATAGAAAAACTATTGGTGTGTGAAGAGAAATTCATGCTGCAATTTTAATGAAATTGAACGAATTTTAAAGGTTTGTATAACCATAATTTTCCAACAAACTGCTCGACTTTGCCATGTCCTCTGGGAGGCAATTTTTCGTGAGAAAAACGATTTTCGGCTAACGACATAAAGGAATAACCACGATACAAAATGAACACAAAACAGGGAAATTAAATCACACTGCAAGGCTGGGATGTCAGGAGGTTAGGAGTACTCCCATATCAAATGACAGGGTACAGGGAGGTGCCCTACCCAAATTTTTGTGAAATGCCCAATGGTTCAGCAGCATTTCTTTTCTATCTTATAGCATTTCCTGAAGATGTATCTGTGCATGTACACACAATAAATTAATGAATTAACTTCCAAAAAAAGTTATTTTTAAGAATTTGAGTTCAAAAGGGTGATCTGATATCTGTATAAAGTGCTGAATGTTTACTTTTATATGAAAATAGCAGGGCCCACGCCATGAATTTTGTTGTGGGGGGCCAAAAATAAAATATAGAAACTTTAGAGGTACCGTGCTACGTAGACTCAAATGACTTATTGTCAAATGGCCTAGATATCAGGGGGTCTAGGGCGCTAAAAGCCCCCCAGCGGGCCCTGGGCAGAGCCCAGCAGGGGTCCAGGGGGCGGAGCCCCCGGGAGCTCCTGAAATCCTACAATTTCTAAGCCTTAGAATGGCCTAGGATCCTGTAAATTTTCTTCCTGTATGATAATAGAAAAACACAAAAAACAAAGTACGTTATAGCCCTGAATACCCAATGCCCTTTTGCTAACCATGTAGATATGAGGACAAAGACATATTTCTTTTGAATAATGGACACTTGATCTCAATATTTAACTACCAATCTGTAGGGAGATCTCACAAATTTTTTTTCAACAGAACTCAAACAGGGCCAGTCTAAAACTTTACAACGATTTATAAGTCAGAGTCGGTAAACTTTACGAAATGCGTTACGCGACTCGACTTATTTTCCACAAAGTCATATGCAATGTTTACTAGGGAGAGATTGTCTACGAGGTCTTTGTATTCCTCGACCGAGCGAGAACAACAATTCATTTTTGTCTTCAGTTATCAATTATGAGGCTAGCTGTTTTTGAAAGCAAAGTCCGCACACTTCGAGCTGTACACAAAGAAAGGGGGCAAAACCCCTTTGAAAGAAGTTTTGAGGATATTCTCTATAGCTACTTTTGGAAACTTCTGGGGGAGCAACTGCCCCCTTGACTGCCAGCTACGTAGGACCGTGAATACACTGTGGTTATCTTACTTCTCATTAAATTAATGTACTCAAATTTGAAAACTTAAAAAAATATTTTTGGCCAAATTTGTGGGGGGGGGCCATGGCCCCTGTGGCCCCCCCGGTGGCGTGGGCCCTGAATAGTTGGTTACTTTAAGACCTATAGGCCTATAGGCCTGGATCAAATTACTTTTTTTCCGTTACTTCCAAGCAGTTAGATTTAGTGTTGGAGTTTTCCTGCGCTATAGGGTTTTCCCCAATGAGAATAATAAAGATTGCATACAATTACAAAAGGACCAGACTAGATATAGGATAACAATTTTAGAATAACTATTCTATGCTATAATAAAAATCTGAAAGACTATACTGTGACAACTGTTTTTGCCAATAGGATATCTAGTATCACATTTTAAATTGGGATTTCCCTTCAGCGCTAGAAGCAGGAAATTCGCACAGCATGCAGTGGCTGAATATGTGGCATAAACAACACGATGTAACGATGAATTTGTGAAATAACAACGTTCTCGTTAGAATATGGTAAAATTCCTCTCATCTATCGCTTATTGAAATATCTGGACGAGACTTATTGCTTTGTTCTTCAATACTAGGTCACTTGGAAGCTGAAATTGGAAAAATAACCAAATAGGCCGTACGAAAAAGTTGGAGTAATCTTAACTGTTCATCAAACGAGTTGAAACAAACAAATCACCCTGTATTCTGTGCAATTAGCTGTGTAATGCTTGTTTTTGGAACGTCTAGACACGTGGTAGGCTTTTCTGTATTACCTGATTTTAAAGCTGAAGTTTGAATACAACAACCAAATATAGTATGGAATGAAGACAATGGAATGATTACTGGCTACAATAAAGCGACCAAGTCGACCCATGTGCATCGTGCTGTCACTTTGGAATATCTAGAATATCTTGACTAGATTGACCAAATATGCCATCTCAATGATAACGATTTCTTTCCAGCTGATGAAACAACATATTACCCAATGTACCCTGCAATCACAGTAAACTGGAAACGTGGTGGCTTTTCTCAACAAAGTTGACTGAAAGTGGAAATTTGCATATTGTAGCCAAATATGTCATGATATCAACTATAATTGAATGATCATTATCGTTTACTGGTTAAAATGAAGCAGCCAAGTCATCCGATATACCTTGCAATTAGCAGCTTACTGCCTCTTATTGGAATCCCTGGAAACATCTTATTGATGGTCTTTTCCTTGCGACGTTGGAGATCGTACCACTTGACAAGCAACGAATTTTTGGTCGCATTGTTGACAATTTTCAACGTGATCAAAATTTGTCTATTCTGCGTGATTTGCTACGCAGCTTATTACGAAGGAAGCTGGAATTTCGGAGAATTGATCTGCAAAATTGTCTCTAAATCTGGCGCAGTTGCCTATCTGATGACGGGGTTCATAATCGTCTTTTTGGTTAACATTCATTACAAAGTCATCACGAGAAACCAGTTTTACGTGAGCCTATCTGGAAAATTCGCAATGCTTTGCTGCTTATCGGCACTTGTAGTATCATCTGGAGCAATGGGAATACCAAATTTCTACGAGTGGAACATCGTCAGTTACAACTCGACAACGAATAACACACGAATCGATGTTTGTGAAGTCAAAATGGAAATATGGTTGGTTTCCATATTATGTCTGATATTTTTGCCAGCATTTTACTGCATCGTCGTGATCTTCTTGGTGAAAAGAAACATGAAAACATCACTTGAAACTCTTCGCGGCAACATGAAGTCGAATTATTTCAAGAAGAGGACGAATGAGAACAGAAGAGTTTTCACGATTCTGGCAGTAATGTCGTTCAGCTTCACTGTTTCTCATGTGCCGTTGATGACACTCCATCTCATCGAGTATTTGACCGTCATCAGCTTAGATGTCAAACTGGAACATCTCTACTCGTGGTACACATTTACTTTGTTCTTCATAAGTGCGTCAGACACATGTGCCACTCCGATTGCCTATATCATCTTCAACCCATCTTTGCGAAGATTTCTGCGCAAAATCGTCACTTGCAAGAGTCGACCGCAAGTGATTAAAAGAAGAAAAGCAGTTAAACTGAGAGACAAACCAAATGCACCATCTAGTTCCTCGACATTTATTCTTCAGAATAGCCTAACTGTAGTATCTCCACCTTCAAGTTAATTCCAAGACCATGCAAACAATTTGATGAAGTTTTGCTTTTTTGAACCTATTTCAGTGATTTACTCGAATTTACATCGTTGTTGATTTATCCCATGCACATGGTGCACTCATATTGTGAGCATTTTTGCCAAAGGTCTGATGCTAATGTTATATACACGCCTCTTTTTATAAAGAACCTAGCTCAGGGTCTAGTTCTTCAAGTTCCTTATTTTGAGACCTCTTTTAAGAGTCATTTAAGAAGTTGTATGTCTACACCATTCATTGTAATATAATAATTATAAAGTTCCTTAGTGATTAGACCTCTAGTAGTACAAGTTCCTTAAGTTTTTCATATTCTACATGTAGGTTCCTTCTAAAAAAAAGCGTGTATACATGAAATACTTTAATCAAATGTCTTCTTATAAAGAAAAAAATATAGCTGAGTTCACAATACATTTTGAATTGAATAAGTTTCCGTATCATCAAAAACTGACACGAGATGATAATTTTTAAGCGATCTAGGTATCATTGATAAAATAATAATCCATGCAAATAATTGCAATTTTCATTTGATCATTTTCAAGATACTCAAACATCACCATACTGGAGTATCAATGAAAAATTGTCAGGTTACATAGACCAAACAACACGAGAGGAAAAGAAACAAGAAAGAAACATGTTATGGGCAGGTTTCAAGAATTTCTCATTATTACAAATTTATAATAAATGAATGTTCTTCATTTACCAGGCAGCAAGATTCCCTCATACTAAAAAAGAAATAGGAAATAATTGTAAAATAAGTTTGTTTATAAAGTTTGACAAATTTGAGTAGGATAGGCAAACCAAGCCAAATTTATGCAAATCAAGCAGATCAGTATACTACAACGCTATCATGCAAATAATTAACCTTGAAATTTGCGAAAAGAAGTACAGCAAAAAATTAGAAACAATGAAAAATAGAAAGAAAACGAGACCTAACAAATACTTATATACAAACTACAATTTGAATGAACATATACTGAAAAGAATCTGTAGGAAATCACCCAATGACTATGAATCTAAGATTAAATCTGATACTATCAATGCAAGACTTAATTTTTCAAATGTATGTTTTTTACATCATTGAGAGCCAAAAAGAAATCAGGGATGTGACATAGTTACTTTATTATCAAATAAAATTTTCTTCCTTGATAGTTTAGGGTAGTTTGTTAATTTAACATGTTAACACTTCTCTTGAATCTTCAATACATAACTCCTAAATGCATCATAATTATTTGGGTTATCAAATAAATAAATCTCTGATATGCCATATTTACTGCAAATTTTTGAGCTATTACCTTCTTCTGAAACCATTTCTGTGCATCGTCCTTGACAAGTCGATGACTGGCACCTACTCTGCTTTTGCATCGTCTTCTTCTGGCAACTCTGGCTCCTGGCCTGCCGAGAACAACATAGAAATCCATTCCGTAGATTCCAATGCTGGGGTCATATTTGATCCCAAGATCGATGTGCTCCTGAATTCCAAAGCCAAAGTTCCCGGTAGCAGAGAAATTTCCCTTTTTCAATTCGTATTCTCGAACCTGAAAATAACATACAGAAGTTATTTACATTTAGATGACTTTTTTGCACACCATTATCACAGCCGCAATGATTAAAACATGACTAATTGAGAACTCATAAGTCCATGAGTAAGCTCCTAGGGGGTTATTTAAGAAAATGAAATTTTGGTTAGGGGCTTATTTGAATGGAGGGAGATTTGCGGTAGTCAAGGTTTTGCTATGATTTGACACAGCCTGTTAGGAAGAGGCACTCACGCACAAACAAGAGTAACAGGCTTCTAATAAACTCTACTGACTCTGTACAGCTTGCATTATTCAATATTTTACATTAAAAAGTAAGAATATACTTGGTGCTTTACAATTGGTGTAACAGCTAGGGATCTTTGCTTCTCAAATAACATTTTTGTAATCAATCCTGATCAGTCAAAAAGCCTACCTTCAACCCCTTTTCAAGGATTTCTTCTGCCTTTGGGCCTCGCACCGTGCAATGGACAGCAATTTTTTCATTTCTTCTGATTCCAAAAGATCTGACAGTAAATCTGGCCTTGGAAAAGACGGGGGTCTGTCCAGTGAGTGCCTCAAGCACCTTTCCTGCTCTCACGAGTCTGTCACCACTCTCTCCCACACAGATGTTGAGGCATAGTTTCTTGATGCAAATGTCTTTCATGACATTTTCCTTGTCACCTTTTCCTTCTTTTGCTGTTGGCTGAAATATAAACAAATTGGCTTTATCATCAAATATTCCATCTTGTGTGGGATTACAGGCTAACACAATTGTGATCAGCCTCAACCAGGTTCCAGATCCTAGACTTTGCCCGCCATAGGCCAGCGGGGGCAAATTGATTTAGGTACGCTTAACGTCAATCTGAAGTTTGAAGGGAGGGAGTTTCAATGTTTAGAAAAGCTTGAAAATTCCATAAAAATAAAGTAGACCCAAAAGCCTAAACTATTACTGGTTGTTTTTATCATAAAGCTGTTTGAGTGATTGTGATTTTGTTTTGCTTGATTCAAAACACCACATTGCTGGAATCCAAAACACCATACCTGGTTAGGTTCAAAATATTGTAACAACTATGCTGGTAGTTGTTTTTATTATTGCTGCCATTCTATCAAAAGCTTTTTCATTGAAAATTCAGAGAAAAACTGACCTGACGTATAGGAGAGGGGGTTGATTTCTAAATATCAGATTGACATTTAGCATACCAAAATCACTTTGTTAAATCTTCCTATAGATAGAGGGTGTCACGTTTTTTTTCAACAAAACTTTTGATGTACACAACTCCAATGCAAAAAGGCTGCCCATAAGTCAAGTTTGTCACCGATGACAAAATTTGGCTGCTACAGGGGCAGGGCGTTCAACAAAATTCTGTTACGTGTGATGGAAAATGAGCTTCATGAGTATTCAAGTTCTAAATACTAGTTTTTATTGAGAAAGTAGGAACAATTCAGGAGCAACACATTGAATAGATAGTTAGCTATTTTCAAGAGAGGCTGAATTTTGAATAACCCTGGCCATGCTACTACCATCACCCTTGAAGTGCAACATATGATTAGCGCTTGGGATTTTATTCCCCATTGAGAATTGTTTCTTTATACATGCTTTTCTTGATACAGCACTTGGCTCGGTTTTTCAGCTTGCCCATACCTTATTTTCACAATGAATTTTCATAAATTAATCATCAAATGCTCAGAAATGTGCCGGTGCTTTACAGTGATGAACTTTCATTGTGAGGGCAATTCTAGAATACCCCACAATTACAAAACAATAGTTGACAACATTAAAATGCTAGGTTGTTAAAGTGTGAGAACAAAGACGTACTGTTTTGTTGGGTATTCTAGAATCTAGCCTTGTTGTGTTCTGATTTCCAGACTGGGTGCTTGGCCTTGGGTGTCACCTTGACTTTCTGAAAAACTGGGTTCAACTTCCCCATCATTTTCTGTCCTCGACTGTTTATGTTTTGACAAGCTCGTGATTAAACTAAGTAAAATTCTGTATAAATTTGCTTGTACAAGAATTACTACTGCTACTGCTACCCTCGCGAGTTTCTACTTGTCAACAATAAAGGCTGAAGGAAAAAGGACCCAGGCCCCGAGATCGAACTTTTCATGGGGTAGCCTATAGGTCAGAATTCTACTCGATGCAAACAAGGAAGACGCCGTTTTTGAGCCAAATAAAAGTCCAAGGGAATTTAAATTCACATTTTCTGATTCCACAACAAGTTGGAAGGGCATAAAACGAGTCATTTTGAAAAGAAAATGATGAAAAAAGTTTAGAGAAGCCACGTGAAGTCACTCACCGCCATGATCAGAAAAGCGAATGGTCTAAAGAGAGTGAAATTGCATGCCGGGAGGGCATGTAAAATATGGTATTCTCGATCTCATATCGAGACATGAAACGCGGGTTTTCGAATGAGTCCCGCGTGTTTTGATTATGTGACACGTCGACAGGGCCTAAATGTATTTGTTGCCTTTTCTTTGTTGTTGCTGGAGGGCCTCTCTAATAAAAAAGTGTTTTAGTTAATTTCTAAGCAAGGAAAATCAAAATGGGAGCTGGCTCGTCATCTAACGAAATTCCTGGAGGTGGAACTGAAGGTTATCATGTTCTAAGAGTAAGTATAACTGCTGAATGCTCTCTTAATTCGGGAAAAAAGAAAATGGCCTAAATTGTCATAGAACAAAAACAAATATGGGGGAGGGTTTTATTGGTAAATTGTGCACAGGGGAGAAAATCCAAATTTTTCAAACTTTAGTTCATGATGAACTCTATGTATTTTCCATAACTTAACACGAGAAAGAGCTATCACTTACCCCTTCCTTAGCTCTGGCAAGGATCTGTGTATAAGTTGATACGTATTAATGGATTTGCACAGGTGAGTGGAGGAATTTCACATCTAATTTAGTTGGTTTACACATGCATTTAAGAAGAAAGACCCGTTTTATCAGAAATGGTAAAACATTGAAATACAAGTATATGGTTGATATTTGAGAATCATTGGAGTGTTTTAGTTTCTAGAATTCGTATTTAGAATTTTTGAGGGTACAAGCTGCAGGTCCACATCAGCTGTAAAGCTGCCCGATTCTGACCTTCATACAAAAATACAACTAATATGGGGACAAAATCATTAGAGTTGGTTTTGTGGGGACATGCGGCTTTTCACTTCAGATGAAGTGAATCAAGACCAGCTACAGTCAAAATAAAATGAAATTAGCCCTAACGATAAAGTAATATCCTGCTGATAAACGTTTAGAATGCTTCAAGAGATTGTTGCGAAAACATACAAAAATACAAGAAAACATAATTTGATAGAAAAGATAAAAAAATGGTCAATGGTGAGAAATTTCTCATGACGCAAATGCAAAGTTGAAGGAATTTACCACAAATTTGCTAAAATATTATTAATAATTAACTAAATGTCCTCATAAATACAACTAATATGGATACATGCAGTCCTTTTTCACAAACTCTCCTAGAATCACTTTGCTGGTAGCTGCAACCCACTCATACTTGCCACTTTCTACCTTCTAAAACTGGAAAGTACAATATTTCCAGTCAAATTCAGTAAAACCCTGAATATTATGAATGTGCAAGTATCCTCTAAGGCTAAATTTCAGGGCATCTATTGTTCTGAATATTCCTATAACTTATCAAAGCTTTTTAGTTTAGTTTGCATTTGGTCTTGAGGATTGATACTCATTTCAAACCTTTATCTAATCATGAATTCTTAACACTTTATCTAATTCAATATCATTTATTGTAGGTTCAAGAAGGCTCTCCAGGATATAAAGCAGGACTGGAACCATTCTTTGATTTCATTGTCATGGTTGAAAATGTCAGATTGGTATGTACTTTTTGCCCTTTTAGTCACAAAATTGTGGGAACATATGAGAATAATGGACTGGTGAATGTTCGTTATTCTAGGATATCAAAATTGAATAAATTTTGTAGAATAAAGATTCACCTGAATTCAATGGTCAATTTTTTTGGAGAATAAGGCCTCCTGAATTTCTGGAAGTAAGCTGCAAAGGAGCAAAGGAATTCAGGTTTTCATTTGTCAAAATACATTTGACATACAAACACTCATATGCGACTCCTAAATGAGTGTGTTAAAACATTAAAACTGATTCCAAAGGTAATAGGATAGTCATTTCTATGACTTACTGGTGGACATTGTAATTTTGTGACACTTACTCAAAAACTTGTTTAGGGGTCATCTGAGTTTATTACTAAATTTGCTTCTGAGTTTACTACTAAACTTTCTAGGCAATCTTCAATCCTTATTTATTGAATAAAAGAAAGAGCTATGTTTTCAAAGACTTTAGCTATGTAATCAACTGTACTTTCAGCAATTGAAAACAGAATTGCCCAAAAATTAGCAAACTTGCCTGACTTAAGCAATGAACCCTCATATTAACACTAATCGCAAAAGTCTTTAAATATCTCCAATTTCAAACTGATAGACGCTAACATTAAGTAGCAGGTTCTGTGCAATGCAGCTGTAAACTAGCTGATATGGTTTAAGAGATTTCAGATGGTCTAAGATCCAAACCACTTTGCCTCTATTCTAAAGGGTTGTCTACTTGGTAGTACTTTTTACAATTATGAACTGGCACAAACAGGAAGGTTTAGCATGGTCCAATCCATTTCAACGGTCTTAAGTTGACAGCAAAAATAAACATCAAAATGTACTTTTTTGACAGTATCTATTGCTAATGAATGAAACCAATCAATATTTTTAACTTTTCTGATGTACTATTTTTACATAAAAATAATGTCGTGATTGTGCTAACTACTTAAAAATGTGCTCTTAATGACGATATGTGAAGTCCCGAAAAAAAATCTTTACAAATAGTCAGGCAACTACCGCAATAGCTCAGTTGGTAGAGTGCTGGAGTGCCAAATCGGTGGTCTTGGGTTCGAATCCTACTTCAGTGTCATTTTCCATACTCATAATTCTATTTATTTGGATCTTTTGCATGAAGGTTTCTAATAAAGTTGTTGTTAATAAACAATGTGCACTGATTGATTCCCTTTAAGATGAATCTCAAACTTTGATCTTGATTTTCATTTCCGAGAAAATGATATTCCCATATGCGTTCTTCCATTCATACCAACTCATCATTTCTTCGTGCTTGAATGAAGAACCAGGGTAGAGATTGTTTAGATTGGCACGGAAGCATTTCTCATGCCACCACGCGCCTTTGTGAAACGAAGCGCAGTTATCGTTTGGTACCAAATCATTATCTTGGTCGTAAGTGGTGAATGCCATCCCATTAGATATCTCCAAAGCGTCACCTATGTTTCCAGAGTACTGACCGAACATTAGCTTGTACTTCTGTTGCGCTGTTCCAATGACAAAGCTTGTGTACTCAGCATACCCTTCAACTGTACTACCTTCAAACGATGTCTTCAAGTCAACTCGAAGCGTCCAGTTTCCATTGGAAGTGAAGTAGCTCAATTTCTGAAGGCCCAACCAGAAGTTGCTGTTCAAATCACCAAAGCCGTTTTCGTAAGCTTTCCAATCCCTATAGAAGCTGACACTGGAGTTGATTCGCCTTTGAAAGACAAGCCAACCCCCTCCAGATGTCGTCATATCGCAGTATACGTCTATTGTGGTGGAATTTGCGAATAGCAGTTTTAATTTTCCACTCTTTTTGATGCCGGCCTGGTACGCGTCCTTGCAACTTTTGAATGCTAAAAAAGATTATAAAGGTATAAAACTCTTCAGAATGATCTCTTGAAATGCAGGCTGAAACACAGTCACAAGACAGGTAGTCTAGAAAATTAAACAATAACCACTATATTCTAATCTATCAGCCCTTTGGTAGGACATGGCGAGAGGGCACAGAAACAAAGGAAAACAATTGAAAATTACACCGAGCCGTGTCAATAATTTGCTCGCATAGCGTAAACAAAAACAGCAAGTACGATGAATTATGTAGACATTAGACTTCTTCATTAGAGACTACGAATCTACCTGATGGTCGACAAATCACGCCATGTGTAACCTACACCAAAACATGATGGGTCGAGGTTCTTCACCCAATAGAATATTTATCACGTTGCCACGTTGGTATGCAACATCAGTTGGCACCAAATATGCATGTTGTTACCTAAGATCAATGGATACATTGACACATTAAACATTTTAGCATGTAATCATACTGGAACGTAGCATTGGTTAGCTCGTTAGCACATAAGAATTTTTGGCATATTGGCAAGTAACGTTGCTGTTTCTTGTGTGTCACTGTGCGATGCAAGAAACTGGTACAAGTAAGAAATATTGATACCCAGCGCACGTAATCCAGCAGAATCGGAAATTAGTTCACCTTTTACATCGGAAGAATCTTCTTTGGAATCTTCGAGCGCGATCTTCTTCCATATTTGTTGCTTCTCCCCAGTAACTTGAAGCTCTTGCATAGTGGCAGCGGTGGTTGCCTTATCCCCGGCATTGTCTGCCGGTATGGTAGAGATATCAGCATCGTCGCTGCTGTCTGATACTTTTTGATAAAATGTACCAGAGCAAGAGGCAAAATGGTTGAGAGCAAGAATAGCCAAAGAAATCACAGCCATTCTTGCCATGGTGAAGGAGTGAATGTTGAGAAATGTTAACCATCGAGCTTGATATTATTGATACTCAATAAGTTTCACCTGCTCAGCATCTGATAAAGGTATCAATAATGTATTGATGTAGTCATTAATCAGATGTATTGATGTAGCTATTGATAAGATGTAATGAATTGTCAAGTGAATCAGACGTATTGGAGCACCTCAAAACCATTCAGTCGTTGGTTTAACTTTACTGATTTATCTATGAGATTTTGAACTGATGCATTGCTGAGATTTTAGATGAATATCCTACAGAGCACGCAAGGTTTCAAGGACATACAAAGGACCTCCGGCTTTTGTAAACCTGTTACAGCAATTATACCGATCCACTAGTTTAACAGAACTGTTACAATAAACCGAGCCCGAGTCCAATTCATTAATATTTAAAAGGTGCCTCCAATAGAAATGAAATCTATAGAAAATATTGATAGTTTCAAGCGTGTGATAAAATGTGGTAAGACCAAGATTGCAGAAGCAATAGCTTGTGAACTGAATTTGCAATAGCTCGCAAATTGATTACAAGTGTATCTCTAGATACACCTGAATGAAAACATGATATCATTGTTAGAATCGAGCAATGCCTGAATCAAAACATGGATACACTAGCAGTTGAATTGAAACTGAGACGTTGTTATCTTCGCTTGTTTCTTACAGATTTAGATTGTCAAGAGATTTTAAAATCGCATATTGGTGCTTAGATTGACGCTAATGATAAGTTAAGAATTCATTTCTTTACAGACAATTTTTCTTATTCTTGATGAATAAGCTTCTAAATTTTGCTAGCTTGACCTCCCAAAAAGCGAATCATAAGTTTCTTTTTGCAGCATCTGTTTCATAAGTTTTATCCGAGTTCTCTGATAAAGGCTGTCATTTACATTTTATCGTACTGATCTGAATCAAAATTTCTAAACTTATTGTAAGTAGTGCCCTCGATACGTATAACACATGGTCTCAATAGCTCTATGAAGAGTTCTTTGATATAGCCAGCAAAATCGGAAGCATAGCAAGTAATTCATGTTTAGTCCATGTTTTCGCTATGCTCCCGTTTTTCCGGCTATATTTAAGTTTTGTACCGATTAAAGAAGAGTTATTCCCATGTGTGTATCAGCCAATTATATTCTAAAGGTTGTAACACTTGACAATTAGAAAACCATTGAAAAATTTGAAGTTGAAAAATTTTTCTAGGGGTGGCAAAAAGTTTTACTCAAATTTCACCAGGATAGACAATACCACCTTATGCCATCCCGTAGCTATGCGCCTGGCTGTCTACTGAATTCTGATTATAAACACTTACACCTTCCTGTAGGAAATATCTCTCTTTTTACATCTTGAGTATCATATGTTGTATACGGTAAAAACCTGCATATGAGAACCACTTCTTTTAATAACCTCTACAGTATCCTAGAATTTCAGGATCTTTATCCTAGATCCTTGATCCTTGAAATCCTAGAAATTTCAGTATCTTGGAGCTCTTTTTCTTGAGACATTTTAGGTTATTGCTCTGACTCAGTACATAATCAGTTGAACAAGTAGATAGATTTGCTAAAATGGGCGTTATGAATAAGAACTATTTAGGGTAGAACAAAAACTTAAAGTTTGTTATACACAGGTTTTTACGGTATTACATCTTGTACGGTATAGTTTTCCAGCTTTGCGACTAGTTCTAATACACCACTCTTTTCTTGCAGGATACAGATAATGATTCTTTGAAAAATGTCTTGAAAACAAATTCAGAAAAGCCTGTGAAAATGTTGGTTTACAGCAGCAAAACTGGAAAGACAAGAGGTGAGATTTTTACTCAAGCTCAATCAGTGATACGCTTTATTTAGGCTTAGTTTCAATCCTTTATTCCTTTAGTGTTTATTGAATTCAAAGATATTATAAGAGGCAAAACTATAGTCACGCGAATTAGATAGATTTGTCAATATCTCAGTTTTGCTGCTTGATTTTCCAAATGTTTGATTTGGTTTGGATTTCAAAATAATATCTGTATCAACTTTGTCGATAGCTGTTACATGATTTAAACACAAATCAATATCTTTTATAAAGTGATACTACCTCCTATATTGATTCAAATAAGAGATATTAGCAGTTGTTTATCATGTTTGACTTTGATCGGTATAGAACTTGGGGATGGCAAGGAAAATTTGAAACATAGCAAAACATTATAACTACTAGAGCTGTCTGACAATCAGAGTAGTATGTCACAGCAGCCTTTGATTGGTACAAACTTCAGGATGACAAGGAAAATTGGAAATCCAATGAAACAGAATACCTACTTAAGCTTTAGGTGTTACACTCATCAGAGTGGTACATCAGAAAAATATAACCCAAAGCATTATTCATATTTTGCTATGTTTCCAATCGGTCTCAATATTCTGAAGACTTTATGCAACAAACTGGTTTATCTCGGCCTGGTTAACAATTGCCAATATCATGAAACAAGAGCTTCCGATGGTTGTGTATAAATCCTTGTGTATAGCAGTCTTTTAACGATGCATTATTGATTTTTTTGTAGAGGTCAGCATTACACCCAGTAATTTTTGGGGTGGTCAAGGACTGCTAGGTGAGTTTATATTGATGTCATGTCTTTGTTAAACTCACTGATTCCAAAACCAGTACTGAGCATCTGTTGCTGAGCAAATGAAGTCATTGGCGGCCATATTGGAGGGGATGATTCATTTATTTGAATTCAAAGAAAGATCAACTTAGATGTGTTGTTTGCTTTGATATTTCTTGCAATGTCTTGATCAATCAGCTGCATAATTGTACCCCTTTGTGGCCCTATTTGGGGATCAAGACTCCAGATATGATGAAACTCTCAACCACAATTTTTTATCAGTGTAGTGGTTTGAAACCTTTACTATCACTTAAAGAATTCTAGTCTCACTATGTAATTTTTCACTTGGCACTGCTGTATGCCAAGTGGTGAGAAGACACCAAATAAAAGAGCACCACCATTTTGCACATATTTGCAAACTTTTCAATGTCAGCATTGTTTTTCCTTTCAGGAGTAAGCATACGATTTTGTTCGTTTGAAGGGGCAAATGAAAATGTCTGGCATGTGCTGGTAAGAATGGTTGATTTATTACCCTGGCAAAGGTCTATGCAGTACTGTGGGGGATACCATCACTACATGAAGGGTGTTTGGTACTGTTGTAATGCTCAGTACATTTGAGGGTGTTCAGTACTGCGAGGGATACTATCAGTACTTTTTGGGGATACCATCTGTAAAATAATTGAATATACTATTGCTTTTAATATTGTCACTTAACATTTTATAGAGTTATTGAAAATTTTTCTAAGATAATCCTAGTGTCTTTAAGATCATTTTTATGATATTCGTAATTTATTCCTACAGTTTTGCTTATCATCATTCGATGATCTGAAATAATATTTCACCATTCATTCTAGTAATTTTGTGATTCGTAGGATGTGCAACAGAACTCTCCTGCTGACATTGCTGGATTACGATCGAATACCGATTACATTATTGGCGCTGACTCAATTCTACACGAGGTCAGATATGTTTTCGTAGGTTTTGTTTGATTGGTACTGATGCTGACAATGAATCAAATGAGAAGCTAAAAGAAGCCTTTTTTTCTAAGAAAGACACGGTGGCATGTACTATATCACTACATATACAGATGAGGGCCCTAGGAAGCCTTACTTCAAAGAATGACACGGAAGCATGCATTTTATCGATATATATATAGTAGTTTATATGTTGTTTAAAGCTCGCATTTCTGCAACAGAAGTTCTTAGCCACAGAAAATCAAGCTTAAGGTACCAACAACCCATATTTCCTGGAGGGGTAGTGTAACATGCACATTACACTGCATTTAGTAGTATATAAGATTCTAGTTCGTTTTGTGCTTCCATATCAACGAAATAAGTTAATATTTGATAACGATAACAATCTCACTAGATAATCCCTGAAATTAACCTTTCAGAATTTCCAGGATCAGACTAAATGGTTTACAAATGCAAGCCACTACACCTGCCTGTGACATCATAAGATCTCATTTCCTGCATACCCCTCATACATACTTTGTTTGGTTTGTTTTTCAGGCTGAAGATTTTTTCACTTTGATTGAAGGACAGGAAGGAAAACCCCTCAAGTTTTATGTTTATAATGTCGAAACAGACGGCTGCAGAGAGGTGTGTATGTAAACATGATTTTCACTTTATTTTGGTGACTTCTTATGGAATTTATCTTTCAATATTTAATATATTCATGCATTTCATAGTATGTAGTAAAATGTTACACATAAGAACCAAACAATTTGGAATCACCCTCTTTAGGCTCTGACTCTATCCTAAATATCAGTGCACAATTCTCTTAACAGGCCTTTTCAGGAAAATAATTGCACCAAATTGGCTAGTTACTCTAGTCATTTGGTTTGCAAGCTCTTATGGCTGGTTACTTTACCAGTGTGCTGGTGAGAACTAAGAGTGATTGCTCTGGTCAATAGAAAAGACCTGTCTTAATTAGGGGATATATAAAAACCCTGCATTATGGCCACCTAATTAATATAACTATTAGGGCAATACTTTCAGTCACAAACACTTGATCTTATGAAAAATACCTTGTTGATACGGCAAGTTTGCTATTACTGCCATTTTCTTCTGGCCCAAGATGGCTGTATCCACTGTATTCATTGTATTCATTGTTCTTATATTTATTTGCGAGGTTTTATAGTACTTGTATACATTTTTTACATTTATTTTTCCACTTCTTAGGTAACGATCACTCCGAATTCGAATTGGGGAGGTGAAGGAAGGTAATTGTAATTATCAATTAATTCAAGGGCCGATTCGCAAAAACCCTAACTCACGTTGATGAGTAATAGATTGACTGTTGTTTTAATTCATTACTTTATTTTTTTCATCAACTGCTGTTTGATTCCTTACTTCATTATTTCTATTAACTGTTGTTTTTATTATCTAGCCTTGGCTGCGGTATTGGTTATGGATATTTGCATAGAATTCCTATAAGGGATGAGAACGAAAAGCTGAACCCCCCTGTTATGCCAGTATCTAACACAGAAGGAGGATTCTCAGAGGTAAAGATCTCGTTTTCTTATTTCATAATTGGTTCCTGCCCCTTTGTTTTTGTTTTATAAGTCATCTCAAGTCATTCTTCCGAATCAAACCGATTTTGCTACGATTTGCAACCATTGTAGAATGGTTTTGCGAATTTTGATACTATTAACCACGGGGAAAATCAGTGGTAAGCTCAATATGATAACTCCAATTGGTACCTTCATTTTTCTGTGATTAACGTTTCATGGAATAGATTGAATGGATTATTGAATCAACGGAATTCGTTTACAAGCATCAGTGAATACCGTTAACTCTCTATTTACACCCCCTCCTCTATTTAAGCCCCCCCCTCAAACTTTTATTGACGCAGAACTTTGTAAAAGCAAAGAGTTTTTAACTTGACCTGGTTTGATAGTTATTATGATGTAGAAAACACAAATATAGACATATACGAGTTGGCAGAAAAGAAACTGGAAACTACATGTTCATCTCGCCTGTTTCTTGATTTCTCATTCATTAGGAGATGTACTAGTATATTTACGTTTTACTATGATGTATTGAGCACTATTTTCTGAAAATCGAAGCGCTGGTTTTACAAATGTAAACATAGATATACTGCTGAATTAGCATTTCCACAAAAGTCGTACTATCCCTTTTTCTAATAAGCCCCACTTAAAAGATCCAGATTTCAATCAGCCCCTTTGGGGGCTCAAAAGAGAATTTGCGGTATTACAGCCTGAAATGAAGACGAAATTAATAAGTTTAACTGAATTTTGCTAAATATTGTGTTTTTTTGTTTTCAACATAAATGTTATTTTCAAGGTATCATTACTTGGAGATACTCCAACGAGTTCACAACAATCAAAAACAGGTAAGAAAATCTGTAACTTTTACTCTTGTTCTTCAACTCCAAATATGACAGGGATGGCCGAGTGGTTAGGTCACTCCAGGACATGCAAGTATTTTGCTCATCCTGCGACCGAAAAATTAAGTTTGAAAATTTCCTGCAGAATAAAATTAGCAATCTATCAGCCCTGTGATATTCAAATACAATCGTTAGAATAGAAACGTGTACTGCATAACTCTACTAGAAAAATTGAGTACATTAAGTGAGAAAGTGCATGTTACCCTGTACCTCAGCTGGAAATGAGGTGTCTTATAGCCTCTCGTAAGCAAAAACTCATCGACTCAATTAAGACTATACGGTAGGGATTTTTATACAAGAAACAGGACCAAGGCTATCGACGGTATAAGGATTTAAAATCAATCGTTAGAATAGAAATGTATACTTCATTACTAACCTGAAAATTGGAGTAATATGTTTAGTGATGAAGTGTATGATACCGTGCATCTGATGGAAATAAGACATATTCTGGCCTTTCGTAAGATATAGCACGTTCAACATAAACTTACCCACTCACTCAAGACAATACAGTAGAGTTACTTATACGAGAAACCACAAGTTTAAGACCAAGGATATTATTCGAACCAAAAGGATACTATTCTATGCTTCGTTCTGGGAATTTTAGTGCATTAGCCTAATTTATTGAATCAGGACTCAGAATGAATCAGGAATCAGGAATCAGGAATCAGGATGAATGTCCGTATTTCCTTTTTGTTCACATTTCAAAATATTTCAAAGAATGTTCTGCAGGAATTCTCGACGGAAAAGTTACTCGACCAGTGATCACACGGTCAGGTCAGGTGCGTTTTCATGGCCTGGTTCAATCTAAATCGTCTAATATTGATTTTACAGAGCTCGAAAAGAACCTGGCGAATCTTCACCTTGGATACCAGCCTACTGCTTCAATGCAGGCTCCATTATTAACAGCAAAACTCCCTGGCTCCTCCGCTAGTACAGCTGACGACGTCCCTGGATCGTCCATTCCTGCTGCCCCCACCACCCAGCAGTCACTCGACCACCCTGGACACGGAACACCGACATTTCCTGCCCCCCTAATGGCAACCTCGATATCAAGTGCAGCACCCTTAATGCCTGCTAACGCAGCCTCGAATGCCGCAGTGCTTCCTACTTCTTCTGAAGAGAACAACACAACAATCGTAGCGAACCCAGTGCCCTTGTTAGCAGATATTACCAAAGGAGCAATCCCCACTCTATTGTCGGACACTAATCAACCCATCCCAGACTCGAACACGGCTATTTCTGAAGTATCTCTAACATGATAAATTTGCGTCTATATTTTCATTTATATAGTATGATAGATAAGTCAATTCAATTATATCATTAGTCAATTAGATTATGTTGCATGCAAAATTGGACTCAGCCAGCTTTTCCGTTCAACATCGGCTTTCTCTACCCATCCACTATGAATAGTGAGTACACGCTTCTTTTTTTATAAAGAACCTTGCTCAGTGCTTAGTTCTTTAAGTTCCTTATTTTGAGACCTCTTTTGACCACTTTGTAGTTCTAAAAGTTCCTTAGTAGTTCCTTAATTCCAAGTGTTAACTTAGTAGATATGAATAAGTATGGACGCAAGAAAAGCATTAAAATTCAATATTTTGCAATAAACTCGTGATTAGGAAACATGAAACATATTATGACACAAAGAAGCTTAGGCTAGGCCTATAAAACGTAAAAGTTAGTTACATAGTCATTAGAGAAGTTGCATATCTACACCGAATTATTATATGCAAAATTATAAAGTTCCTTAGTGATTTGACCTTTAGTAGTGAAAGTTCCCTAAGTTTTTCAACCTTCGACATGTGGGTTTCTTATAAAAGGTTCTTTATAAAAAAAGCGTGTATACGAAGCTAGGATGATAACGCCAAACAGAACGTTATAAGGCAAGATTCCCAATGAATTTTACGAGAGGGGTAACTTATATAGATGACCCGGTATACTGTACATGTGCTAGCCCGGGTTTTTTTCGCAATATTTTGCCCAGTTTATGGGTCATCAAAAAGCTTGCCCTTGTTATGGGTCTGGATGCTCTAAACAAGGATGCTCTAAAATAGAGTCAAGTAAAGTGTTTTTTGTGCTGAATCTTATAATCTTTGCCCTGGTTATGGGATAGCCTTTTCAAAACATAGCTCTTATTATGGTAAGTTTTGCCAGGTTTATGGGTCTATATTTTGGATTGTCACAGGAACATGTATACAGACAAGACAGACTTCTTTCAATAGACATAAATCCCTCTATGGTCGCTTTTCCTTGAGAATTAGCTTTTCAAATGATGGGGGGTGGGTCATGTTCCCCTGTTCCCTTATAGAAATTACAAATGTTCCCTCATTGTTCTAAGAAGAAATGCTGATCTTTTGTGTTCCTTGATCCCTGTCTGCTGTCAATGTCCCATTGTTCCCTGTTATATTTGTCTCGTGTTCCTTTATTCCCTTTTTAATTTTGGGTACAGTTACCTGTTCCCTGGAACCCCTATACGACCCTCTATGATATAGTGTTACCTTGACCATTTATCTTGGAAGAACTGTTCGATTGTTGAAGTCATGGAGAACAAAAGGACAACTTCATTGCGCCTCGAGGCATAGTCAATAGAAAAAGGGTATTTTCTATTTACTATGCTGAAGGGAAATAGATTTGCACGAAAAGAAGAAACTCTTTGATACTGAAATCACAAACAAAGGAAAATGGCGTTTCCTATCAGGTTTAGTAAGGTCCTTAGCTACAATATTTTTGAAAAAGCATCTCATTGGTTGTTTAGTAACTATTCATTACAGTAGAATCCCGATAACTCGAACAAGCAAGGGACGATCAAAATAGTTCGAGTTATCAAATGTTCGTGTTGGCATCAAAGAGAAATTAGACATTGATGACCTTTGATATTTACCACTTCCAGGAAACAAGTTAATTTTTACCCAACATATTGAGATGCCAGAAAAGAGATAAAGCAAATCAATTTCTCTTGGTGCCAACCTGCAGCTAAATTTATGAAAATTTGTCATACTCGAGGGTCCTTAGACCATATTATTCTTCATTGTACAAGTACTTCTTACAAGAATGAATTAAAACAAAGGGCAACACAATAGTTCTGGCAGCTTTTTTTTTAGGATTATGATTTTCGGAAAAGTTCTTGAAGCAACTTGGGTGCCCACTTGTAGCAAGGGTGGCATCATTTTGTTTGTTTACCATTTGGAAAATGAAAAATGCAAAATACTTTTTTGATTGTATGCATATGCACCATTGCATGTGGAGGCCAAACTTGAAAACGAAGTTGCTAATAAAGGCGCGAAATGAGAATGAAGATGACGAATGTCGTCAGTTCCTCGTCCAAAATCAAGAAAGCTGGGAAAACAGCCAAGATGAAAAATATTACCAAACGCTTCTTCTGTTTCTTTCATCTTGAAGGTGCTTGGTGAGTCTTAATTGAATTAACCACTGCACTCTGAAACGTTTGATTTTGGATTCGCAATGGCCTAGGCAAGGCTTATTTGTGAGAATGAGTTTTTAACAGAGGACACTTTACTCGTGAAACTATTGGTTAATCATACAAAATCAGGTGGGTTACGCACTCCTTACCCTGCTCCCCTGTCTGAACCCTACTGAACTCACTCTCAACTTGAAAATCACTTTTGATTTTATTGTGTCTTGAATGGCACTCACTCTACAACTCTTCTAAGCCCCCCTCGTCATAAACCCTTCTTAACACTCCTGAACCCTCAATCCTACTGAGCCTCCCCTACTAAATCTTGAATTAAAAATTTACCTTAAAATCCCTTAATATGCACCAAAATAGCTAGCCCAACTATTAAAACTTACTAAAAAGTCACCTTGGTTAATGTGTTTGCAGTAATGTAGAGAATGTGTTCGAAAGCAATATGGAGAGACTTATGCATTAATGTGAGCAGATATGCAGCTATTGATCAGTACCTTCTTGTATTACTTTGGACATCCCTCCACATTACTCTGCACCCTCCAAGTTACTCATGATATCCCTCTACATAACTGAATGGTACCCATCCAAATTACTCCACACACCCACAATAATATCCCTCTACTACAATACCGAACAACCTCAACATTACTCCGCACCCTCCAGCCATATTACTGCAAGATTATATCCTTCCACAATACTGATGATGTCCCTCCAAAGGAGCCGACAAGTCAACACTTGTCTGTGTAGCTAAAATATATCATATTCCTCTTAGCGTAGATGGTCCAAGAAATAGACTTTGAGGACGTCTTACTAGAATCAATATTGTGTGTAATTTCAGACAAGGGAATGTAGTGATGCACCTTGTGAGACATAGCTATACATCATATTGAGGTTACTGTCGTTTCATGATGTAATGCTAAATAAATCACGTCATAATATTAATACACCCGATCCATCAATGACAAACAGGAAATTCTGACTGGAAGAAAAAAGATTATTGTTTTGTAAAAAGTTAACAGGAATTGTAGAATTTAATACATTACATCAATTATCTAATCTGCATGAAATTTAGTTGTATTTGAAAAAAACAAATTCATATTTACAAGCTAATGTCTAAAAAAGTTGGAGACAGTGAAGTTCAGTGACTGAAATAATTGAAAATTGTCAGACTATAAGATGTTTCACTATGTTCCTGATTTTCCCCGCTAAAGTCTAAATTAAAGAATGAAAGGAAATTACTTTATATTAGATTATTTACGGACTACAATATTTCAACAATCATTAAAAACTTGTCGGATAAAAAAGACAGTGTCTGTTATTGAATCGAAAAAGATCCTGAAATTATAAGCACCATGAATTTTAGATTGATGGGAATAATCGTATCTTGTTTCCTACAATCAAAATCATTTCAAAATCAATAAAAAGCTTTCCTTGATTGCTGCTAAATGTTTGAAAAATATTAATTCTGTTGCAAAGATTCACGGGCCTTTCATGGGCCTTTCTTGCACTTAATGGCATAATGGAGCAGAAGATTCAATGCATGGCACGAATTTACATGGAAGCATTTCCTTTAATAATACCTGCTTCTCAAATTTCAGGAGAATTTATTTTGCATACTCAATCTTTTGTCATAAATAATCACAGTTCAAACCTACTATATCAACAGGGAGCAGCTGTTTTGTTTCTGTCAATTTTTTTCCGCGTTGGAGGAAGATTATCCAGGAGAATAGTTTGATTATTTCAACCCACTTCCTCAAAATTGAGGCATGCCTTGTGCTTAAGCATTCACTGGAGGATGTTGTAATATTTCTATTTGATTATTTTCTCCACATAAATGTGGGTCTATTGAGGATCTGACTACTATAGTCAGAATAGCTTCCATTCTCAAAATTGCATTTCTTTTGCATCGTTTTGCATGGCTTTTGATACAAAATAAAAAAAATCATGACATTAAAGACTAAACAAGATTTATCATACAAAATATACAGTTTCACCTTAGTAAGTTCACTTTATGTGCTTATCCCTTAGAACTCTTCTTAATATTTTTCCACTTGCAGCTTTTGGAATCTCATCCACAAACTCCACACCACCACGCAAACGTTTTGAAGGAGCGACCAATGATTCGATATATTCCACAATTTCTTCCTCTGTTGCATCTTGTTTTGTGACAACAAATGCCTTTGGTAACTCGCCGGCTCTATCATCCGGAATGCCAATCACTGCTGCATCTGCAATTTTGGGATGGGACATGAGCAAGTCTTCAAGCTCAGCCGGAGGAACCTGGAAGGTAAGAAAATAACATTCCATGCTTAGGTTGTTTCATGGCTTTAAGAACACCCTAAGTGTATTCAATGTATTCTGAATGAATAAATACTAATATTCAAAGTGATAAAACTTCAAAACTAAAATTTTGATGCAAGTTTCTTCCACAAAACCTAGTTCATGACCAAAATTTATCACAAAGAATATTCCGCTTTTAAGGATTTTTGAAATTCAAATTTTTAAAGAAAATTAGATCTAGAAAAAGAAATTGTTGGAATACTGAGCCTTGACCTTGCTTTAATAAATGAAAATAACACTCATGATTTCATTCAAAGCCAGGCTAGCGGCAAAGCAACGCTCTTCAGCACAAGGGATATTATACAGCTTTTTACCCAATCAACCTGCAAAAATGAAATTCTCTGTTAAAGTCATACGTACCTGAAATCCTTTGTACTTTATCAACTCTTTAAAACGATCAACAATGAAAAGATTGTTTTCTTCATCAAAATAACCGATATCACCAGATAGAAACCAGCCATCTTCAGTTATGCATTCATTGGTCGCCTTTTCGTTATTCAAATAACCTGCAATTACAAACATAATCACAACACAGGCCAAGTGGAAGCTGTTCATAGTTGGTCTGATTTAGGCTAAACTTGCGAGGTTGAAAGTTTTGAAATTTTGGTTCTCAGAGATGTACTTTGTAGCCAGGTGTGCAAAATTGTAAAATGGTGGTATCAAAAAACCAAAGAGTAACTTTGCAAACGGTCTTATCATATCGCAAGAAAGAAGTTCCCAATCAAATTGTTACATTATTTTCTGTGCCCATTCTGGAAAGAAGCATAACTAGGGAAAATCATTAAGAAGCTGTGCTAAAAGTTTTGTTTGAAATTTCTCACATACCAAGTGATTTTGTTCCAATATGTTAAAGGAAGCTTGAAGAATTCCATGAACTCGATACAGTATAAGGTTGTGAGTACTCTCACCTTAAATTGTGCTCAAGAATGAAAGAGTTTTTGGTCCAATTCTGAAGATGTTTTTCAAACATGGTTAAAAATTATTTCCAATCTTCTAATAACATCACTAATCGGTGAACAATTCTTTAATAACTCTTCAAAATTGTTGCATACAACAAAAACTATTTTCATAAATATATAGAAAATAAAAAGAAGATTGGAAACCTTTCATGATATGAGGTCCTCTGATTGCAACTTCTCCCACTTTATTCACACCAGCTATTTCCCCTGTGGTTGTGTCTATAATCTGAAAAAAGATTTTTGGAGAACTTTTATTAAGCAATATTTCATCTGATACGTTATTTTGTGTGTTTATTCTTGATAATAGAGGCCTTATGACACTGGAAAGGCAAAGTCTACAAATTTGTGCTTCAAAAAACACATATCTCTGTTGGGACTCAAGGTTCCACATGATCATGGAATCATGAAACAACTAATAAGATATTCACAGATATTTAAATTGAAAATAAAACATCAGAGCAAAAATTAAATTTCAATTTCTGTAGATATAGTTCATTGTAAGATTTCAAAGTCAAAATATGATATGAGATATTTGAAAAGAATAATGGTGTTTGAAAATAGTGTTAACCTAATGTTAAGATGCTCTTCAAAATAGTGATGCCTCTCAAATATATTATTAAAAAAATGATTGCTTGGAGCACTGTTAAAACAACACAAGTATCAATCAAAGCTTTTAATCAAGGTAATCACGCTTCTTCTCAAATATATGTTTCATTATTCAGTGAGCTATTTTATAGTAAAAGTACTCATTTAGGGAAGCGTTTTCCCCTCAAATTAGAGAAATAAGGAGGTAACTCATCCCCCAACTTAGGTGGCGTAGGGAGCATCAAGTTTGAGCAGGCCCTCTAAAACAGCAAGGTCTACCCTAATGCCCCCATCCATGAGTGAATATTTCTAGATCTAGAAAAATCAATTATTGGTTATAATACCTTGATTTCAGAATTAATAACAGGCTTGCCAACAGAGCCAAATTTAATATCGTCATCAGGTGTTAGAGATGTCAGCGGACTGGTTTCCGTTAAACCATACCCTAATACAAATGATTGATTGAAAACAGGCTATGAAAATTAACAAAATGTCTGCATATTAATGATTAAAATAAGCTATGAACAATTAACAAAATTTCATAGATCCAGCTTGTTTGGAAGTAGTGCAAACGTTCAAAGGAAGACACAACCACCATTACCCTAATCGATGTACTAAGCATGCAGAAAATGGATATGTAGGACAATAATACGAGTATACGAGGGGGCTACTAAGCAGTCTTTTAATGAAGAAACTCAATTTATCTTTCCGATTATCACCAAGCTAGCTGTGTACTAGACTTCTTTTTGCCCAATCTGTGCCGCAGGGGAAGGAGGAAGTTGACCCCTGAGAGACATGCGGAGGATCTACATACCTTGTAATATAGAGATTCCTTGGTCGGAATATTTTTCATTGAAATTGTTCCATAAGTCCACACCAAATGGCGCAGCTCCAGAAGTGATGTATTTGATACTGCTGATATCGTATTTCGCCACTTCCGGGGACTTAAGTAGAAACAGGATTAATGGCGGAACCAGGCTTGCAAAATCAATCTGAAATATAGTTCACAATATCAGAAAACATATCATGAGAAGAATAAGGACTCATAAAATAAATTGAGATGATTCGTGAAAATGGTAATGAAAATAGTCCCACTTAGGTCATTTGCATTCTCAAACGTTATCTGGAAAAACATATCAAGTAGATGTAAAAAGCACCAATATCTCAGCACAAAAATAATTGTATACCATATTTTGATTTTACAACAATATCTATGATTATTTACCTTGTAATCACTAATACACTGCAGGAACATCTGAGGTTCAAACTTTGGCAGCGTCACAATGGTTTGACCAGCTTGCAATGTACTCAACAGGATCAGTTCTAATCCGTAAATGTGATAAAATGGTAATAAACCCAGAAGAATGCTTCTTTCAACATTCTCCAACCTCTCATTCATTTGAATCATGTTTGAGACGAGGTTATGATGAGTAAGAACCACTCCTTTTGGTTTGCCAGTTGTCCCACTCGAGTATGGCAGACATGCACAACATTCCAGCATATTCAGATCACTTGAAAAGTTTTTGAAATCGCCGCCAGTGTCACTTACAATATCAGCCCAGCTGATAACTCCGTCCTGATCACTTTCATCATCCAGGGCTATGATAAGTTTGACCCCTGTTTCCTCAGCTGCGCCTCTGGCTGTCTCCATCAGCATTGAAGCTGTCACAATCACTTTAGAGTTTGAGTCAATTATTTGATTGACCAATTCTCTCTTTGTATATTGTGGGTTGACTGTTGACACTGTCCCACCGATTCCCAAAGTGCCAAGTAAAACTGGGGCATAATTCGGACAATTTGGAGTGAATATTGCAAGTGTATCATGGACTTGGAATTCCTTCTTTCGTAAAAATGAGCCGAATTTCTTTGATAGTGTGTGAACATCAGCAAAAGTGTATTTTGCACCAGACATGCCATCAATCTTGAAAAGATAAAATAAAATCAATTCTTAAGGTATGTTCTAGCACGAGGGGAATATACTCAAAAAATGGGGTACTGCATTTCTGATATACGGTGTTTGATATCCGGTGTCTGTAATTTACCAACTCCCTAACTCATGGCCTTACCAACTCTCCCATTGTTTAGGGAGGTGATAGCGTAGATCTTCTAATCTATGCAAAACTATAACCTCTCTAAACAATGGGAGTTGGCAAGTTTGGGAGTTACAGACACTGGCCTCCACCAGGTTTGAAACTTGGCACTTTACACATCAAAGGCAAAACCTGCTAAATACTATCCTAGCCTAGATGTAAAATCAATAACATATAATCTGAACAGTCTTTGATTTGTATAGAACTTAAGGATGGCTTAGTGAAAATGTATCTATCATCAATCTGTTTAAAGAATCCTACTGGAAATGCTTCATTCTACACAATAAGGAGCCATAGATTCAGATACATTGCAAAATTCCTGGATAAAATAATAGAATCAGTGAGGTCCATGGCCACAGGCCCCACTCTTCATATAGGTGAAAAGGGCCCTGAAAAATAACAGAAAATGTAAAATGACATATATAGAAAACAGCAAATTCTGTCAAATCAAGGTATTTGGCCTTGCAGTCTCTAAAACCGCTTGTTTAGAATGAAACAGAAAAGACCAAAAGGAAGTTTATGTTTTGATGAAATCACTAGACACTGGAAAAATACTCACCAGAGCCACTTTTTCCTGATTGGCTGGAAATTTGGAAGTCACATGATCGAAGACAGACACATTTTCTTGAATCTTTTGAAAGGTGCCCCTGACAATCTCATCTTGCCCTCTGACCGCATAAGTTTTTTTCTCACTGGAGTAATTTGTTGACGAGAACAAAACGCGGAGTGGAGGGTAGCGTATTTGTGCAAGTTTACTTCTGACTTTGAATGTTTGTCTCAGGAGCATGATGAATTGACATGAAAACCTGAAAAACGACATGAGCTTGCATGTAATACTTTTACTTAAATAAAACACAATACTTATTTACTTATTCTTTATCTTTGCAGTTAAGCTAGTTGCAAAATCCTGATACTGATAGGCAAATACACTTACTATCTTTGTAAGGTATTGGTTCATGTGTAAAGCACAAAGGGCCTACTAAATAGGTAGACTAATCCAGCAGTGCAACACTGGTCCTTCCTCTCAATGGGACCACACCTCTTGATTTCTTTTGCCTTTTCGTCTGGAATTACAGAGAGCTGGCTAATTCTCTAAGACTTTACATGACAGGTCTGAGGGTGGTTTTGAACCCAGGAGGCTTTGGGGGTTGAGTGATCTAACCACTTAGCAATCCCCTCCACAAAAGCTACCTTTTCAGGACCTCTGACCAGACTAAAAAGTAGGGGGAGGGGTAATAATAACTGTACTTCATTGTCTTTTCCAAGATCTTACTTTGCAAAATCAAAGTATCAAGATCTAAATATGGGGGGCAAAAATTTTTAATCCCTTTCCCGTGACCCTTATCAGTAAATTAGGCTTTAGGCAATAGCTACCTTGAGCAGCCTCCAAGGATCTGGACGGAGGAAATATTTACCTCCTAAGGATAAAGGCTAATGCCAGGAGAATGGAAAAAGGATTTCCAGCCCCTACAACCATCTACCGGGATTTCCAACCACCACAAACAGGGAATACCCCCAGGCCTGGGACAGAGAGGACGTTACCAGGAAGGAAAGACCAAGAAAGGTTTCGGCGAAATTGGCTCACTAGCTAACAGAGCTCCATGGTACCTGCTCGGAAACCATCCCTAGGAAAGGAGGGAGAGCATTTAAGCAAGCTCCCACATGCGGCTGGTCTGCAAAGCTTGAAGGTTGATATGATGCAAGACAATGCCTTTAACTGCCTATGAGCCCACTGACCCCTAGCTGCTGACCACTACCAAAAACAGGACATTTGTATTTTGCCTGGCAATCGCAAACAACCATAGCATACATGCCATTAGCTTTGGTTTAAACTAAACTTTTAACCATGGAAATCCCTCCCTAAAGGGCTACCTTTCCCCAGCCCTTTCAATGTTGGTCTTTGGCCCAAATGAGCTAAGATAGTATTGGTAATAGCTGTGTGGATAATCCTGTCATCTAATGCATTTTCAGTGACCTTGAACCTAATCCTAACCCTAACCCTTAATGCAGTGACCTACAAATTTCCTTACATTCTTTGGATTTTGTGAAGGAGAACTCAGAGTTTCTTAGGTTTCTTAGATGCTATATGGTGTTAGACTTTCATCATCATAATACTTACAGGGGAAAAGGTGAAATAGCCGCGGTAGGCCTAAGTAAATAAAGCAAAATCAAAACAAGTCAACCAGCCAAACCATAGCTTTAAACCTACTCTTTTCTTTATATAGGTTGTTAGATATCGATCTCAATTCGTCTTGGTGTCGAAACTAAGAACACAGAAAACAGAAATTGTTACCTCAATTATTCCGCATTCAGATGATGGAATAGGAAATAGGCCGACAACTCTTTGGTTGACTTTTCGTCAATTTCATTTTATTTTGGGGACAAAGTTCATGGTTTCAATTGAAACTGAGTTGAAACACGAACACCTCGTATCGATTGAACCTACTACAAAGATTATTAAGGCTATACACAGAAAGAAGTCCACTTCCACAAATACCTACCTCTCTCTACCTTCAAGGAAAGTAAATCAATGCTGGCCCTTTCCTCTCTGTTATTATAACCAGACTGCTAGACAGCAAGACACTGGACTGCTAGACCCAAACGCGGCTCAGGCCAGGTCTCTCTGTTTGCCAACGGTAATATGTCGTGATCAAAATGCAGATAAGCTCGTGCCAAGTTCATGCTGTTTGATACCACATAATGCCTTGTTTACTGTAATCCGAATCACTCCAAGCGGCAGGGGGCTCTCTAATACATCAAGGGGGTATCAATTGCTCTGTTGGTCTAATTGAAGATGAAATTCTACTGGTATAACCGGTCTATAACAAAATAAGGTGAAAGCTTCACTGCATATCTCAGATAAGACTCTCATTACAGATCTTCAGTTGTTCCAGGAAATAATGAAATCCCAAGATGAAAATATGATAACCGCACTGGCGTCCTTTTTATCTACAACCAACCAAATAAGTGAAAATAAAGATTAGGGATTGGATTTGAACTATGCCTTCTTGCGGTGCCTCACTACAATTTTCTTGTTTATTTTACCTTGCTATGTTCCCGTTGTATCATAGGGATTTTAATTCTACTAATATTATGTATATTTGAATTTTATGTTTACTGCTCTGCCATACTTGTAGCAATGTGCAATAAATGTCGATGATGACAAATGTTGATGATGACAATTGTTGATAATGATGACAATTGTTGATGATGATGACAATATTTGTTGATGATGATAATTTTTGTTGATGACGACAATTGTTGTCGATGATGACAATTGCTGATGATGATGATGACAATTGTTGTTGATGATGACAATTGTTGTTGATGATGATAATTTTTGCTGTTGATGACAATTGTTGTTGATGATGATAACTTTTGCTGTTGATGACAATTGTTGTTGATGATGATAACTTTTGCTGTTGATGACAATTGCTGCCGATGATTACAATTGTTCCTGATGACGACAATTGTTGATGATGATGATGACAATTGTTGTTGATGATGGCAATTTTTGATGATGATTAGAACTGTTGTTGACGATGACAATTGTTGATGATGATGACAATTGTTGATGATGATGATGATTTTTGTTGATGATGACAATTGCTGCCGATGACGACACTTGTTGTTGATGATGACAATTGCTGATGATGATGGTAACTGTTGTTGATGACGACAATTGTTGATGATGAATGTAACTGTTGTTGATGATGACAATTGTTGTTGACGATGACACTTTTTGTTGATGATGATAATTTTTGCTGTTGATGACAATTGCTGCCGAAGATTACAATTGTTCCTGATGACGACAATCGTTGATTATGATGATGACAATTGTTGTTGATGATAGCAATTTTTGATGATGATTAGAATTGTTGTTGACGATGACAATTGTTGATGATGATGACAATTGTTGATGATGACGACAATTGTTGTTGATGATGACAATTGCTGATGATGATGGTAACTGTTGTTGATGATGGCATTTGTTGTTGTCGATTACAAATGTTGTTGATGATGATAATTGTTCCCGATGTGGTGTTGATGATGATGATGATAGTCTGAAAACAATCCTGAGTAGTGAAACTAGTGAAGTTATCTACCCAGCCAAGTTCATTGCCTATGCTATGATGCTCAAAAAACTTCAAGTTGAAATTCAATTAGCCCCCTGCATACCCCAAACACCACATCTTGATTAAAGAAAAACATTGTTTTGTTGATGCCGTTTTATCTTCTGCTGATTTTGTACTTTTTGCCTGTAATTTTTATTCTTTTTTTGTTATTTAACTGCCATACTATACAATGTAGGTGGTACATTTTCTTTATGATGATGACGATTACACGGGGTGTAACATGTTGCTAATGGACCTCAAGTACATGAATTCATGAGCCACTGGAGAGGCATAACCCCCTGGTTTTCCCTTGAAGATGTAAGAGTATACCTTATTTCTGGTTAGTACATATGTGTCAATCTAATGTAAAGTGATCCCGAGATTTTATCCAACTTTGAGACATCGAAAACTATCAAGATGTAAACGAAAGAAGAAATGCTTTTGAGTTGTTGAGGTGGAATGCTTTTTAGAATTCAGATCTATGCTGTAGTTGGTAAGAAATCCAAAGGTTTTATTTATATTTTTCAAATCAGCTTAAAATGAACTGCGCTTTCTTGCACTGAACTCGGGGTTGGTTTTGGTTAGATTAAAACCATGCTGGTCTTGCGTGAATTTGTTTTCGTAGCTGGTACTTAAACTAGAAAGTCACACAGCGCAGTTAAACATTAATTAATTCTGACAATGTGCAAGTTTTGCAGTGTTCAAGGTTACAACATATCGCAATTCTAATTATTTCATATTTCTACATCCATTTTCGGTCTAACAACACCACCTTGTCCAAAACTATATTAGATGGTACAATGGGACGTTCCAAGGGACCTTCCGATTGCCAGGGAAAATCAGACTTTCCTGTAACTTGATTTTTCGCTAAACTTCAAACTCACTTAACAAATTTTTGAGATTCAACTTTCAAGGCAGCGTCACCCTGAAGATTAAGTTTATGAAGGATTTTATTATGTAAAATAATGGAATTATCAACAAGAGATAAAATTTGAGATTTGGTAATTTGAGCTTTCTCATGAGAGCGTCTCATTTTCATCGTTTGTTGAAAAGAGTTTTGTTAAGGGGAATTACCCCAGAAACTAGGATGCGGACTGTATTTAAAGTAAGCCTATTGTAACTACGCCATAAATGGTTTAAAAACTTTGACGATTCATTCGGGAAAAGAATCTTGCTTTTTGTGATATTATGTCATCAAGGGACAACCCAACATTTTAGCTTTGTCAGGTTTTTTTGTTTAAGAATTTGACATACGAAGTTTGCCTCTTGGATGATCGATGCAACCACTAAAATATAATCTAGCTTAGTTTAATTTTTTGTACTTGTTTAATTAGTTATTTTACGTAATTTTTGATAGTCTTGGTATTAAGTACTTTGTCAATACCTGTAATATGTTGCGCAATATTTGTCAACAAATCTTTACCACATCACTTTATCCAATGGCTGCCCCTATTCATGGGCCCCCCTATCAATTTTAGGGTGCAAAGGTTTAGTGATTATCACAGTGAAACTCAGTGCTATCAGGCCTAGATGCAAGGGGCGGTGTAAGGGGCGTACGCCCTATTTTGATAGAAAAACAATACAATTAGCTTGATAATACCCAATTTCCCTTACATTATCCTTTGATATGTGTGTTACGCCCCCCTTTCTGTGGGTGCTGGATACAGTCCTGGATGACAGCATACACGTTTCTTGTAAGAACATTTGGAATGGCAAGAGCTTTAAAATAATCTTAGATTTTCCATAGATAAACCATAAGTTCTTCTATATGGTGTATGGGCTTCATGTTCTTCAGTTCTTGACGTTTCAGGTCAGATAAACCCCATAAACTTGCTTTCCTTAAAAAAAACTGGCCCTACCTGACCCTAATTTTCGAGTTAGAATATTTCCTTTGTCTCTTGCAAATGATCACTTCATAGGGTCAATATCAAGGTAGAATTAACCCAAGAAGATATTTTCTTGGGAGTATTTTAGCTGTACTTATCTCTAGGTCATCATAAGAACAGGTATTGCAAAGGAAAAGATGAAATCATGTACTACCTAACAGTCAGCAAACAAGCTGTGAGATGTTCTTAAAATTTAGTCAAATTTGAGGAGTTATCTTGAACTTGGGGGGCACAGCTTCAAGGGCACTATTTTCAACAAGGCAGAGGGCAATTTCTGAAAGTAAAATAGGGCAGTTTATTGCTCTGCTTCAGTCTTTAAAAACTATATTTTTAATAAAGAAGATGTGTACATGCTCTGTTTTTGAGGGGACTTCTTAAACCTGCTTGCAAGTCTTAAAGTAAGTAAAATGTTAGGAAATATTACTACTAAACCAAGTTTAGTGAATCCATTCTTATAAAGGAAGAACATAGCACTCATAATTCGTTCTTATTCAATAACCAACTATGTAGACTCTGTCCAGCTCTTTAGTTGCTTAATGATTAAGTTTTCAAGGATAGTTGCTGCAAAGAACAAAGGGATACATAAATAATCTATTAATATCGGCCAATGAAACACCGCCTAAACCGCAGAAAATGTGCTAATTTTACTGGTGGCTTATTTAGTCTAATTTTATCTTTTGCACTCTTCTTGATTCATGTTTAAACTTGAATATCATCCCAACATTATTAAGATTTTAGTATTTCTTTCCCATTCCAAATTTTTCTGATTCGAAGTTCTAAAATCGAGAAACCATCGATCTGCAATTTATTTAATGACGTGCTGTTTATTAACCGGAAGTGATGAAACCATTGCATAGAACAGGAAGTGATCGAGAAGCCTGCTAAGCACACATGCCCGCCCTTGGATTACAAATTTCAAGCTGTGAAGCTGTCACCTGTCAGAAATAATTCTCGGACAAGCAGCAAAAGTTGGCAAACTGAAAATAACAAAGCCTTTTTAAATCGGACTTGACGAATTCATGTGTGCCTAAAAGGCGGCATGGGTGAAAATGGAAGTTCCAAAACGCTTCCTTTTCCCCATTCTCGGTAAGAAAGTTTTGATTCTCTCCATCCTATTTCATTTTATTTCAAAAACGTTGGGATTGCGCAATTAAGAAGTTTCAAGCATAAATATTCTTATAACGTATAGGGTTCATCATTGAAGATGCCATTGCATGCAAGATTTTACGCAAATTGCTGGTTATAATGTTCCAAATCGGTCTATTTTGGTCCAATATGGGACAAACACCACTTAGCCAGAGTCAGATACGGTCAGGTGCCAGGCAATCGTAAGTGGTAATCGGAGGAGATACTTCATTACTCGCTTCAACATAACTTTCTGCAGGATTTAAGTTGAAGAGATTGACATCAAATAATGAAAAGCTATCCACTTGATTTACAGCATAGTTCGCCCACTAGTCCACTTGTCCAGTTTCCTTCCTTGAAGCTTGCCTGGAAATGGTACCACTTAAAAAGATGCCTTGTATGTACATATATTTGACAAAAAAGGATTATAAATAGTAGTACATTTTCATCATTTCTTTGTTTTATATTATGTAATAGTATTCCAGCTCAGCGATTTTTATCAAAACAAAGTAACCTATCCTGGCCCTACCTTGCCTACAGGCCCTGTTAGGTTCAAACTTTGAATTCAGAATGCAAATGAATTTGCATTACTCACTTCTATGGCCTCAGACATCAATATAGCACCATCTGTCAATTTTTCAACTATTTTGCTATGGCTGTATTTTCTAAGAAACATAGCAATAATGCGTTGATAAAACTGCTATTTTTTCATAAGCAAATGTACAACCCATTTTACAAGGTATGGCTGCACATTTGAAAACAAACATTAACAAATAACAACTTTTACTGCAAAGGGGTAAACCAAACTAAACTAGAAAGATGAAAATACAAATAGAGAATTGGTGTGTGGAATTAAGAATGCCTTTTTCGCATGTTTCTAGTTTGTTGTAGAAATATGCAGATACAGGGGTTCTTTGCTTTGAAAATGTTTTTCAAAGATGAATTCAGTTGACTTAGCTGATGAATGGATTTCAGCAATAAGATACACAACAACTCCTTTATAGCATGTGTTGGGCATTCACTTCTAAAGTTTTGTTAACATTCGACTTAGAAATATAGCACTTATTTTAAGAAGGAGCAAAACTGTTTTCTTTGCTATGAAACTTACTTTTGTTAATAGTGAAATACATGTATCTCTGCCTGCCATAGAGGAACCTGTTTATTACACAAATTTGTTCATAAGAAACTCATCTCACACGTTTTTGTTCATAATAGTCTTGAATGGCCAGAACAGGGGGTTCTTTGCTTTAACTGAATAATGATAAGTACTTGAAGGCTTGATCCAGATAAAATGCATTCTTTTTAAGCAACTACAGCCTCCAGCCATCAAAATTTTGGATTTTCAACTCTTTAAGTCGCTTCAAATGGGGCTTAGCACTCTCAGCTTATGTTCTTACCAACTATGTTCCTTGATTTATTTCATAAAGACCTGGTATTGATTATTGTTTCGGTCATTCCAGCTCCTACTTATTGACTTGTTTGCTATATAGAAAAAAGTGTATCAAGTAATCTTGGAGCTATGCATCATATCTAGGCCCTATGGTTTTCATGAACGGTTTCTTGAAAAAATTGTTTTAAATCCACCTTATGACGTCATTGCCTAACGAGGAGTATTTGATAAGTTTCTGGAAATCCCTTACTTAAGGTTGATTGATTGAGTTTATTGGATTAAAAGTGTGCAAACGAAGCACACAGATGCTAGAAGATTACTCCCTTTGCTTGCAGTCAGTTAAGACATAGAAAAATTTTTATAAGAAAGTACTTTATAAGAAAGCTCTACTGGAACTACACTCGTTTTTTTTAAAAGGAGTTTCAGCTTGAGCTCACTACTGAAAATTGCTTTGCTGAAGGGAAGATTTGAGTACTCAAAATTGCTTAGCAATTGCTTAGCTTTTTTTACTTAAAAATTTGTTTCTTAGAATACTTTCTCAAAAGTTGTTGTGTATCAAATGTAGATGTTATCTTGCATACAAAAGTTTGTCAGGGTAAAAATATCTACTGTAACCTACTTCTCTATAGTTGCTGCACGATTTTCATTGCCAACTGGATCAGAACTAAAAATTTCAAATTGCTTAGCATTCCTCTATCCATTACTGTAATTGCTTAAGTTTTTGTCATGTCGAGTACTGACTTGCATATAAAGCAGTGGCTTATAAAAAAGTGCGTGTAATCTAGAAAACAATACATTATTTTGCTCTAATGTTTTTCTTAAAAATCATCATAACCATCATCATCAACATTAAATTCACTTTTAGAGAAGTGTTTATGTCTAGAAGTTCGAAAACAGAAGAACATTTAAGTACTGAGATCATTTGAAGTTTTCTTATAAAAAACGTGTGTGGTTTCACTCAACGCAGACTTGAAACTTGCAGCATGTGAGCCATGTGATCTATCACTTTCATTAAGGCTGGGCCTATATTGATGAAATTGACGAGGGTCGATTTCTGTTGCTCGGGGCTTCAGTTTTCAGTTTCAGCTAGAGATCGCTTTCGTAACTCGATCAGCGTCTTATCCTTGTTGAAATCTAAGCTGTGCACGACCTTTGCACTGGGCACAGGACTGGGTTGTAACTTTATTCTATTTCTGGAATTTCCGGGAGGATCTACTACCCAAATATAGTTTTATCATCCTTTTGAGATGTATTTTAGCATAATTTCGAAGCGATCAACCACTAAAGAATAAGGCTTGTTAGTGACTCAAAATAAGAAACTAATTTTGATGGTAAAAGATTTGTCATATTGCAATTACGTCATGAACTATATATCAGTATTGAAATGACAGGATAGTGTAAAGCTATTTCCAAGATACGCAGTCGTGACGTTTCTCAGGTAGTGGGAACTGAACTTGCCCCTTTGCCCTTTTGTCGAGTATCACTTTACAATTGACAATGGTTGTGAAAATCCTCAGTCCTTCTTTCGATTTAATTCTTTATTTTCATGAACAGTATGATGGAGTCAAACAATACATTCCTTCAGCTTTGTTCATCTCACATCGTTTTAATGCACGTTGCTCTGTTGATTTTGTCTTTTGTTTCTGCGGGAGATTTTGATAGTTTTGAAGAAGTTCGTGTACACTAAAGGTGAAACTTATGGACAATTGTTCTAGTTCTTTAATATTCTAAAGCCTCCTTGGGCAAACTGGACATCAATTGCAAGAAATATCAAAAATTCATTGTGAAACCTCAGAACCTAATATTTTTGTTCAGGTGCTACCATCTTGTTTTTTTCCTATTTTCTAGTGGCACAGTTAAAGCTAGGAGTGGTGTGGAACATAAGAAAAAAGTGCTTGTTGATGAATGATCTCGTAGACGTTTCTGCAAAAGCAGTTGGAGCTCATTAGACGCAATGCATGCTAGGAATATACTTCTTAGCAACGCATAGTTACAGCAATTAACCTCTGCAGCTTGCAGCTACAGAAAATTTAGGCCATTGTTGTTTTGGTAGCTATGTGTTGGTAAGGGGCATAATCCCGTCATGCATTGCGCGAAATGAGGTCTGCTTTTTGCAGAATCGTCTGTTGACAGCGAGGCCTTATTTTAAGCAGCTGTGATGAGCAATTTGTACAGTGGTGAATCCAAACTGTGAAGTAGTGTGATGAGTTATTTGAGTTACATAAACAGAGATCATACGACGAAAGCCATCCAATAAGCAAAAATGTTTGAAGAATGCTTTTATATACCATTGAACTACAGGCCCTTTTGCCTAGACTTCCGTACCTCCATATCTTTACCACCTAATGCAGGGGGCTGAAACAGAAGTCTATATCTCCCTTCTTCTCTTCAAAATTTGCCAATGTTTCCTTTCCCTCGTGAAAAAATTAAGCTCCTTCTTTCCGTAACGGAATATTTAGGTCTCTCTCTTCCCCTCCTTCTAGATTCTCACTTTCGATCTTAAACGTTTGACAATTGCCCCTCCTCCCTTTGTAGTACCAATTCCCTGTTAATGCCAGCCTTATGGTTTTCAAATCATATCTACTCATTTCCTACCCGTGGCTAATCGTTTCTACTCGTTTCCTGCTCTTCTCTACCAGTCTCTAATCATTCCTACTCGTTTCATGTTTTAGTAAAAGTGCATAAGACTCTCTGCTACACTCTACACACAATCAAGTCAAAATGTTACACTTTCATATTTTGTTTTCCTCTCTTGTAGGTTTGGTTTTGGCAGCTTGTGCCTGTCATGGCCAAACTATTCTTAACACGACCAGCAGAAGTTGCAGCAACTTCCCGCTGGGTTTAAAAGTTGAAAACGAGGCTTTCGTCGATACATTTGCACCTTGGAAGAACCAGTGTCCTGCAGGTAAGCATTTATTAAGGTTAGTTGACGAGGGTAAATAGAATCTTTTGGGGTACATATGCAAGGGGTCTGTGTATCCTAGAAATAGATGTAGCCTCTCAACCAATGGGATTTCAGGTTCCTCTCTGGAGACAATCTGATTGGCCTGTTTATTATCATATTGGAGAAGACTATTTCTATTTATTTACTTTATGTTCGTCAACTAGATTAATTTATTGTGCATAATTAAAGGCCTACACGCATTTCTGCCCTGGGGAACATCTGTGCAGTACTGTGGAGGATGTTCAGTACTGTTCGGGGCCATATACTGTAAGAAGGATCAGTTCTAACTTCTACTTCTATCTTTCGTTTGAATGTTTGAAGACACGGAGCCATACATGTGTTTGTGATATTTATACATAAGGCTAACTAATAAGACTAATTAGACGAGGTAAAATATGAATTACGTAAAGAAATAAAAGAAACTAACAAATTTTATGCATTGAATTAAACGTGTTAAAGAGGTTTGATGATGTGTAGAGCAGTTAGTCCTATTTCACTACCCCGCACCCCTTAATCCCATTAGAGAAAATTCCTTCCACTTCACAACATCTGCCTAAAACATGGAAACTCCTGCACTAGTGCGTACACTTTGTATGGGTACACGCATTTTTTATAAGCAATTTCAGCTCGAGCCCAGTACTGAAAATTGCTTAGCTAGAGTGCAAATTTCAGAACTCAAAATTGCTTAGCAATTGTTTAGCTTTTTATACTTGAAGATTTGTTTCTTAGAATACTATCTCAGAAGTTTTTGTACAACCATTGTCAATAGTATCTTGCATACCATAGTTTGCCGGAGTACTAATATCCACAATAACCTATTTCTCAATAGCTGCTGCCGGATTTTCATTAGCAGTTGGATCTGAACTAGAATTTTCAAATTACTTAGCAATCCTTTATCCAGTACTGGAATTGCTTAAGTTTTTGTCATGTCCAGTACTGACTTGCTTATAAAGCAATTGCTTATAAAAAAATGCATGTATTTTCCTAGGTAAAATGATCTAGGGACACCAATATCAAACGCATTGAGACTTGCAGTCTAGACTTTATTACAAGCCTGATGAAGTAAAATTCGATGATAAAAAAACCACTTTTTCAAAGTTTTGCAAAACAATGCCTTAAATACTTTGTACTTACTAAATTTAGGCTTAGTTACTGTTTACCTAATCATCTTGTAAACTTGAATTATATTTCCTTTTGATCAATTTCTTATTCAAATCATGCTATGATTTCTTAATTAAACCTGAAATTTTTTATATTTTGGAGGATGAAAGTAGCAGATCTCTGGCCAGACTTTTCTTGAATCCTTGTCTCTTACACGCAGGTTTAACTGTATGATGTTGCTCTTATAGGTAAAGTCATTGTCGGATTATGGACCCAATCACCAACAAGAATAATGGAAGACCTGAAGTGCTGTTCCTCCCCAGTGGACGAAGCCTTGTCTGTCATGTCACTCGACTTGCATCATCGTGACGATGGTCCATCTGCACCAGACAAGGCTTGGAATCTCCAATGCCCTGATAATCACGTCATGACTGGTATGCTGAAATTCATTTTTCATTCATTTTGTGTTCAGTAAAGTGGAGGATGTTCAATACTATTATATAGGGGATACAATCAGTACTGTGAAGGGATACCATCAGTACTTTGGAGGCATACCACTCAGTGATGTGAAGGATGTTCAATACTATAGGGGAAACCATCAGTGCTGTAGAGGGATACCATCAGTACTGTTGAAGGATACCATCAGTACTGTGGAGGGATACCATCAGTTCTGTGCAGGGATACCATTCAGTAATGGGAAGAAATTTTAGCACTGTGGAGGATGTTCAGTACTTTAAGGGGATAGCATCAGTACCGCAGAGGGAAACTCAAGCACTGTGAACATAATACTCAAAGTGCTTGTGGTTTCTCTATACAGTACTGAGCATCCTCCATAGTACTGCACAGACATTCCTCTCAGTTATTTAGGGATAGCAAAGGATACTGACTAAATTTCAGATACCTTCTGTACTGTGGGGGAGTGACATCGGTACATTGGAGGATGTTTACTATGGGGATACCATCAGTACTGTAGAGGGATATCAATAGTACTGTGGAGGAGAAGTACTGATGGTATACCCCCAAAGTACTGAAGACCCTCCAGTTTAATAAAAGTATCCTCCCTCGGTACTGATGATTCTCTCAAAACTACTGTACCGATGTTTCCTGGGGTGTTCACATGAGTTTCTCGTGTAAATTTTATCCATGCATGCTGGTGGCTTTTAATTTTATTGTTAGTAAATATTTATGCAAAAGATTTTAGTCCTCATTACTTGCAATGCATGATAGTATGTGCCCTTAGCAACGCATAGCTTACAAAACTAGCTACTGCTGTATGAATACTTGACCACAGCTAGGCGAAAGATTTAGGCCTTTGCCATTTTATTTCTAATCTGCAAACTAATAGTTCTCCAGGGGATTTACATTGGTGAAGCTGTCTAGAGTTTATCTTAAACATTTTTAGAGATGCTGACCCAAAATCAGCTTGCTGTTTCTTTCTGTTCTTGTAAAAGATGCTAGTCTCGTATTAAGTTGATTTCTTAGAGCTGGGAACTCCTCATTGCACAACTCAGCTTCCTCAACGAGATATCTTAAATTTGATCTGCTGTCCAGGTAAAGAGTCAACCGACTAATGACCTTTCTTGACCCCTGAATTGACTCGCAGGCATTAATTTTCAAAAGGTCACAGGGTCACCTGACGACTGTCTCTTAATTTCCATAAAAAGAGTCGGGAAACTAAATATTAGCTTTCCTGGGACTCTTTGACTTAAAATGTTAATCTCTAAATCAATGTTGAATATGATTTACTTTTTGAGTTTACATTTTCAAAGCTAAATGAGCGTCTTTGTTGAGCGTCTGTGCGAAACCGTTGTTCGGAGGATAACCACCCTTAATTTTTATTAGAAACTCGTTTGATAAGAATCCCTTACTCTCCAATGTTCAAACAATCACGCTTTATGAGGCTCTTTTAAGGGATAGGGGTTGCTAAATTGATCCCGATACCCAGCATTACCTCTTGAATTGCTGTACCAGCTTTTTCTTGCCACGAACTTGCAAATTAACGGAGTTTTGGGGTATAACTAATCTTTTATATTTAGCAAGATATTAAGCAACAGGGAAGTAGAAGGTTTGGATCCAGAGTACAGTTGTTTATTTACAATAGAAATGTAGCCCAACTTGATGACTGCAAAGGCTCATGGGAATAAATATGTACTGTTTTATGTGCCAGCATGAGATTAGTTATTGAAAACACCAAACGTTTTCAAAACCCAATCACATTTCGTCATTTTTTATCTCTGCCTTGTCATTGGAGAAATTCCGCACTGCTTTAATTCCAAGGATTAATTGTGGGTCATTAGTTAGTGATTGGTTTTGAAAACACCAGACCGTTAAATCATGTGATTTTTTGAAACACATTTTTCAGTATGAACTTGAAAATAATCTATTGGAAAGGAGGCTATCCTTCGGAAGAGACTTGGACTGCAAAGACTCATGGGAGGAAACCTGTAATGTTTTAACTTCTGAAATGTGATACATTGGTTTACGACTGGTTTTGGAAACATCAATTTGTGAAAATTACACAGCTGTTCCCTGTATTTACCACCACGCCACATAAAGCACGTTTTTGAAGTTATCAAGTATCTTATTTCTATTTTTAAAACCCTGTTCAGGCGTGTTTGATTTGGGCGAAAAGTTCCCACCTGGCTACCCTTGAGCTGTGGTAAAGTATTTGCTTCCACCATCTTAAAATAATAAATTTTACCTTGAAATGGTAGAATGTTGCTCAGGATATGCAAAGAGTGCTCAAGAATTCCTAAAAACAACGAGCATCATAGAAGTAGTTAATCATGAGACCCATCTAATGTACCCTCCCGGCTATCACTACACTGTATGTACACTACTCTGGCTGTTTGGCAACTTACAATAATAATTGTTCATGTTCAAGAACCAAAAAGTGCTCAGAGCTATAGCCATCAAGCCCCTCATAAAATCTCGTAGTTGGAATCATAGGGCTCGAAACCGTTCCCTCAAGCTTAGTTTTGGCTCTTCTCTTATTCTTAAGGGCTTATTATGGTCTGAATCTTGACCAAAGCCAAACACCAATTTGGAAGTATCTCTACGAGTGATTAGTGATTTCCATATGTGATTTGTGAATTCTGAATGTGATTTGTGACTCCACCCTCTGAAGACAATTCAGTCTGCTTTGGTTCACAGCTGCACGTCTCGTTAGACGAAACGCGTCCAATTTTGCCAAACTGCCAAAGGTTATGTCATCTACTACAGATATCCAAATAAAAGTGCAACAAATATTAGTGAAGCAGTACAAATTTAATTCCAATACACGTTTTTTATGAAGAGAATCCTTTAAAGAGACACCTGGCTTTAATTCAGTTTGATGTCTCTAAATAACCCTGGGAACGTCTGTGCAATACTGTGGAAGATATTCAGCAAGGTGGAGAGAAGCCACAAGCACATGGAGTTTTATTTCCATAGTGCTTGCGGTTTCCCTCCTCATCACTGAATATCCACCATTGTACTGATGGTATCTCTCTTCAATACTGATGGTGTCCCCCAAAGTACTGATGGTTTCCTTCCATAGTACTGTTTGCCTCCCTTCACAGTGCTGAACACCTTGCACTGTACTGGTAGTATATCTCTCCACAGCACTGATATCTTGATGGTATCCCTCTACAGTACTGAACATCCTCAACAAAACTTAATGTTATCCTTCAACCGTACTGATGACATCCCTCACAGTGTTGAATATCCTCACAGTACTGCACAGACGTTCGCAAGTGGGTGAATCTATTTGAGTTAAACGCAAGGCCAGTTCATCAATACGTAGCCCTTGCCTTATAACATATTAAAAAATATATTTTTTGAAAGGAACAGGGTGATGAATCGTTGAAAGATTTCTGGGAAAAAATAAGAAATGATCAGGCTGAAATCAGAGCTGGGTGTTCTTATAAAAAAAGTGTTAACAATATATCACAACATCTTCGCCTGTCTTCTGCTTAATTGCATTTACTTAAATACGACCCAGTAGCATTCTGGGAAGATTCTGGTCAAGGCAGTATTAGAAATCGTCGTTTGAAACCTTTGCGGACGCCAGTTGGTGAAAGCCTTGAAAGGTTGTTCTGATATGGCACGTTAGCTCAGATGGTATAGCGTGGTGCTGTTAACAATACTATGCTTGTGGGTTCGAGACCCACTCTGGCCAATAGATTTCATTTAAACCTTAACTCTAACCCTAATCCACACTGACTAGTGCTAATGTCGTGGGTTTGAGACCTACACTGGCAAATAGTTGAGACTTAATTCAAAGCTATCATCTTATTTGATCAGATCCGGCTTGTCAAAGCCAGAGTGGACTTTTTCTAGCCAAAATTTGTCTTAGATTATCCACTTAATTCTGGTGATATCCCTTAACAGTACTGAACATCCTCTGCAGTATTGATAGTATGTCTCCACCGTACTGAAAATCCTCCCCAGCACTGAATGGTGTCCCTCTACAGTACTGATGGTATCCCACCACAGTAAGTACTGGTGATATCTCCCCAAATACTGATCATCCCCCACAGTACTGAACATCCTCTACAGAACTGATGGTATCCCACCACAGTAAGTACTGGTGATATCCCCACACAGTACTGAACATTCCCCACTGTAGTGAACATCCTGTACAGTACTGAAAATCCTCTACAGAACTGATGGTATCCCACCACAGTAAGTACTGGTGATATACCCCCACAATACTGAACATCCTCCACAGTACTGAACATTCCCCACAGTACTGAACATCCTCCACAATACTGAACATTCCCCACAGTACTGAACATCCTCAACAGTACTGAACATCCACAACAGTACTGAACATTCCCCACAGTACTGAACATCCTCAACAGTACTGAACATCCTCAACAGTACTGAACATCCTCTACAGAACTGATTGTATCCCACAACAGTAAGTACTGGTGATATCCCCTCACAATACTGAACATCCTCCACAGTACTGAACATTCCCCACAATACTGAACATCCTCAACAGTACTGAACATCCACAACAGTACTGAACATTCCCCACAGTACTGAACATCCTCAACAGTACTGAACATTCCCCACAGTACTGAACATCCTCAACAGTACTGAACATCCTCAACAGTACTGAACATCCTCTACAGAACTGATTGTATCCCACAACAGTAAGTACTGGTGATATCCCCTCACAATACTGAACATCCTCCACAGTACTGAACATTCCCCACAATACTGAACATCCTCAACAGTACTGAACATCCACAACAGTACTGAACATTCCCCACAGTACTGAACATCCTCAACAGTACTGAACATCCTCAACATTACTGAACATCCTCTACAGAACTGATGGTATCCCACAACAGTAAGTACTGGTGATATACCCCCACAATACTGAACATCCTCCACAGTACTGAACATTCCCCACAGTACTGAACATCCTCAACAGTACTGAACATCCACAACAGTACTGAGCATTCCACACAGTACTGAACATCCTCAACAGTACTGAACATCCTCAACAGTACTGAACATCCTCAACAGTACTGAACATCCTCTACAGAACTGATGGTATCCCACCACAGTAAGTACTGGTGATATACCCCCACAGTACTGCACATCCTCCACAGTACTGAACATTCCCCACAGTACTGAACATCCTCAACAGTACTGAACATCCACAACAGTACTGAACATTCCCCACAGTACTGAACATCCTCAACAGTACTGAACATCCTCAACAGTACTGAACATCCTCTACAGAACTGATGGTATCCCACAACAGTAAGTACTGGTGATATCCCCTCACAATACTGAACATCCTCCACAGTACTGAACATTCCCCACAATACTGAACATCCTCAACAGTACTGAACATCCACAACAGTACTGAACATTCCCCACAGTACTGAACATCCTCAACAGTACTGAACATCCTCAACATTACTGAACATCCTCTACAGAACTGATGGTATCCCACAACAGTAAGTACTGGTGATATACCCCCACAATACTGAACATCCTCCACAGTACTGAACATTCCCCACAGTACTGAACATCCTCAACAGTACTGAACATCCACAACAGTACTGAGCATTCCACACAGTACTGAACATCCTCAACAGTACTGAACATCCTCAACAGTACTGAACATCCTCAACAGTACTGAACATCCTCTACAGAACTGATGGTATCCCACCACAGTAAGTACTGGTGATATACCCCCACAGTACTGCACATCCTCCACAGCACTGAATGATACCCCTCTACAGTACTGGTGGCATCTAACCATAGTTTGTACTAGTGATATCCCCCACAGTACTGCTGATATCCACCACAGTACTGAACATTCTAGAACGTATTGAGCAACCTCCTCAGCACTGAAAGCTATCCCTCTACAGTACTGATGGTATCCCAGCAAAGTAAGTACTGGTGATATCCCATCACAGTACTGAACATCCTCTGCAGTATTGAATGGTATCTCTCTATAGTACTAATAGTATACCACCAGAGCACGTACTGGTGATATCCCTTAACAGTACTGAACATCCTCTGCAGTATTGATAGTATGTCTCCACCGTACTGAAAATCCTCCCCAGCACTGAATGGTGTCCCTCTACAGTACTGATGGTATCCCACCACAGTAAGTACTGGTGATATCTCCCCAAATACTGATCATCCCCCACAGTACTGAACATCCTCTACAGAACTGATGGTATCCCACCACAGTAAGTACTGGTGATATCCCCACACAGTACTGAACATTCCCCACTGTAGTGAACATCCTGTACAGTACTGAAAATCCTCTACAGAACTGATGGTATCCCACCACAGTAAGTACTGGTGATATACCCCCACAATACTGAACATCCTCCACAGTACTGAACATTCCCCACAGTACTGAACATCCTCAACAGTACTGAACATCCACAACAGTACTGAACATTCCCCACAGTACTGAACATCCTCAACAGTACTGAACATCCTCAACAGTACTGAACATCCTCTACAGAACTGATGGTATCCCACAACAGTAAGTACTGGTGATATCCCCTCACAATACTGAACATCCTCCACAGTACTGAACATTCCCCACAATACTGAACATCCTCAACAGTACTGAACATCCACAACAGTACTGAACATTCCCCACAGTACTGAACATCCTCAACAGTACTGAACATCCTCAACATTACTGAACATCCTCTACAGAACTGATGGTATCCCACAACAGTAAGTACTGGTGATATACCCCCACAATACTGAACATCCTCCACAGTACTGAACATTCCCCACAGTACTGAACATCCTCAACAGTACTGAACATCCACAACAGTACTGAGCATTCCACACAGTACTGAACATCCTCAACAGTACTGAACATCCTCAACAGTACTGAACATCCTCAACAGTACTGAACATCCTCTACAGAACTGATGGTATCCCACCACAGTAAGTACTGGTGATATACCCCCACAATACTGAACATCCTCCACAGCACTGAACATTCCCCACAATACTGAACATCCTCAACAGTACTGAACATCCACAACAGTACTGAGCATTCCCCACAGTACTGAACATCCTCAACAGTACTGAACATCCTCAACATTACTGAACATCCTCTACAGAACTGATGGTATCCCACAACAGTAAGTACTGGTGATATACCCCCACAATACTGAACATCCTCCACAGTACTGAACATTCCCCACAGTGCTGCAGATACGTTCCCCAGGTTGATTTAACCCGAATGGTCCTGATTATTTTCATTTGTTTCATTTCAAATTGTATTCATTCCAGGTGTGATGATCTCCAAGATCCCCAATCTGAACCCTAGCAAGAATCACGTCTCTGCCATGAAATGCTCGCTGCTAATCAACAAGAGGATCAACTATAATGAGTGTCTTCGACTGGATTTATCGACTTCCGTCAGTCTGGTACGTGATCCCAGTTTCCTGTGGTCGGTGGAGTGTCCCGTTGGTGCAGCGGTTCTTGGTCTTCATGGCTCTAATGGATTCCAATCGCTGCAATATGCTAAGTGCTGCAAGATACAAGGTTTGTTTGATAATCGGCTGAAATAGTTGGTAGTATAACCAAAGCCAGGGTAGGGGGTGGGGGTACATTCATAATAGCCTTATAGGGGTCCAGTTGGAGGGTCTGATTACCAAATGGGTCAATTTAAGAAAATAACACTAGCATTTTGGGGGTATTTCCTGAATTCGCTATTATTTAGGGGGTTGTTTGTTCCAGTTGATTTCTGGGATGACTTGCTGAAAGATAAATGAGTGTGAATGTAGCTGTGTTGTGTATGGTACTACCAACATACTACCATTATTTTTAGAAACTATAGCCTTTTGTTCTAAAACAGTAGGCAGTGTCACATGACTTATTTCAAATTGCCAAAGTGCCACTTATTGCAGCGGAACATCTAGAATTGCGTGGAACAAACAGCGGCTCTCTCCCCCATTTGACCCTTTTCCTTTCCTATTCATTAAAATCTCTTTAAAACAATCTTTGTTATTTTACAGACACACCAACACTTACCACTTTGCCCTGGACTTGCCCCGTTGCTCCCGATAAACTTTGTGGATGGTCTCTGTCGAAACACACATCACTCTCCTGGAAGTATATCAGTGCAGATCAGGGAAAAGGTAGATGATTTGATAATCACTTTCATCGTAGTCTTCAAAGAGTTATTAGAGTCTGTAGACTACAACCATACTGATTGTAGACACTGGCGTTTTGAGCCAATGATTTGATAAGATTCTGTGTACTATAAGCTAGATTATATTTAGAAAGTTTCATCCTAGTGACTTAGTAAAACTATGATTATAAAGAACACTTACAAGTTTAAGATGGTTCTTCTCAGAATTTTCATAGCCCATGGGCCGCCTCTTCAGTAAATATTGATGATTCGCTGGAGTTCTGCGAAATTTCTGAGAAGCCATATCTTAAACTTGTAAGTGTTCTTTATGATTACGATGTTATTAAGTCACTAGATGAAACTTACTTGAATATAGAACCATATTGTATTCACTGGTGTATCTACTAGTGAACTCGTATAGAAGAATAAAAGTGCACAATGATGGAGAATTGTACGAATTCTTTAGATTGATTTACCAGTAGAGTTAAAAAGTTTACACTAGCAAAAGCAAAACGACTTCAAATTGGTCAATTCATTCGCTTGTAGGGCAGAACGAACTGTGCACGCTAGCCAAATAGATTAAAAATAGGATTGCGTCAAGTCAATTTCCCAATAGAGCAGAACAAAAGTGCGCACTAATAACAGAAAACAATGTAAAATCATATTTAGTCGTCTTCGACTACTTTGAAAGTAGAGCATAACGAAGCTACACATTAAAAAGAAGAATCTGATGGAAATTGCATTGAGTCATTAGATTTATTTACCAGTAGAGCAAAACGAATGTGCACACTAAGAAAATGAAGTAAGAATAAGATTTAATTGAGCCATTTAGTTAATTTTCCAGTAGAGCATCGCATGCATTGCTAGGCTAGCAGCATTACCAAGGGTAGATTGCATGAGGTGACCTAGCTGTAAATTTCTTGGCGTGATTTTCTCAACCTACCAATCATATGTTCTGAGCCTGGTCAGATTTGAATGACAGGCATGTGTTCTGTATATGATTGGTTTTATCCAAATCTACTCTTTCTACCTTCATGTATTGGAATCAGCGGATCCTGAGACCTTGTTTTACTTTCTTGTCTCATTCAAACTGTAGTGAAAGATTTTATCTATTTTTAGATCATTATCTCTATCTGAGTCAAGCACTCAACGCTGGCTCTGCAACAATTGACAGTCCTGGATACGTGGCTCCGAACTCACCGCTATGCTTCAGAATAACGTATTTTTTACGATTGTATGCTTTGATCAGAATCACCATGAAGTCATACGATGCAAGGAGAGTCGCAACCATCGATAACATCGGTGTTATTGCCACGTCAACTAGATCCCTGTCAAAAAAGGACTTTATCATACAACCAAAGAGTAATTTCCAGGTCAGTGGAGACTTATCATTTAATTTGTCAAAATTTTATTCATGTTTCGTTAGTTAACCGTAGAAGCTGTCCTGATCAAAGATAATTCTTATCACTGTCGGGAGCCTCCAGTGGCAGAAATTGGGCATTTTGAGTGGATGGGCAAACATGATGAATTTTCTGAGTCATTTTTTTCACCTCCCAAAGTGAGAGCTGCATGCCGCAGGCAAAGTAATTGCACAGAGAATTTGGGATCTGGGGGCGCCGTTGACCCCTTAGTGGGTCCAGGGCAAGGCCCTTGCAGGGGTCGAGGGGCGGAGCCCCCGGAAGCCTTTTAGATTGTGCCTTATCTGAGGGCTTCAACTGGCTTAGAATCCTCCATTTGTTAGAACTATAAAAATACAAACCATGTAGATATAGTACAAATAGAAACCATAAACAGCAAATGAATAAGATACTATATTTGATATTGACGAATAGACCTAAAAGAAATTAATTTGGCTCTTTCAAAATAAATCGTTAAATCGCAGGTATCAAAATTCTCATGTGGGATACCTTACTCAATTTCTAGGACCAAAATTTCAGACTCTTGAGAAAAATTTCCGACTTATTTTTAATTGGGGCCGGCCCCCCCCCATAATTTCCGCAACTGGGAGCCTCTATGCATTACTGTGGAGGTTGTTCTTGGGCAGGTGCGTTTATACTCTTGGGCCAAGAGTATAAACGCCTTGCGGGATATCATCAGTACATTAGAGGATGCACAGTGCTGTGGTGAGATATCATCAGCACTGTGAGGCACAGGGGAGATACTACTGCCCTGTTGAGAATGTTCAGTATTGTAGAGGCCTTAGCTAGTCGTCTTCCTTTCGTTCAAATTATCAAGTTTGGCTTTTTGCAACTTAACTACTTCGCCCTTTAAAGCTCTGGGTTTTTCTGGAAAAAGCTTTCACGAATTCTTTCCTCGAAATCTGGGAAAGTCTTTCAGGAAGCCTTTGTTGACTTTTTGAGTCTATGTACAGGCTACGTAACTCAGAATAGCGAGGATACAGTTTTGTTTTGCTTTCAGTAGACTTAATATTTCACTTTCAGTTTATTTTATTTCGTTTTTTCCTTTCGTTTCTGGCTATAAGAAACGAATACTGTGATTTTCTCACTACAGATATCCGTAGAAGGAGAGCGAATCAAGTTCATTGTTTCAACCGTCTGGATTAGTGAATTGGCTTTTGTTCCCATGGACCAATGCAATGGTAGGTCACATTACTCAAAATTTCATTTGCTCCTTACTTCGTATTCTAAATGAGAACCAGTAACAAAAAAATTGTTGGCTTTTCTTAAATACAGGGTCGCGAGGAATGGGTACCAATCCCTACTATAAAGGCCAATCACTTTTCCATGTAAATTAAAAGGCGAAACCCATTTCCCAATTTACCTCTCCCCCACCCGCTATGTATTCTTCTATTTTCAGACTGAAATGTTCTCAGAACTGTTCTTACATTTTTAATGCATGTGTGCTTCTGTGCTTCACAAATGTTTATTCTAATTTGCCACCAATTTTCGTTTTTTATATCAATTTTTTGTTTTCTATTTCTTTGAGCTAATATGGTCGATATGAGCTAAAACAGCTTTGTTTAACATAATTTTAGGTAGCAATCTATCTAGGGCAATGATTGTCTCTATCTGGAATTATTGAAGTGTGCCACTTCGGCACTGATATTTGAGAGGGGGTCCAACATACGGTCTGGCCAATTTGTGTAGCAGCTTCTTCAAAATACTTGATTGAATCGACATTCTTGGTGTGTGAAATTTAAGGTTGATCTAATTGAGTTAAAATCACTGGAGGAATCCCATTACAGGAGTCTAGTCAGGATTAAAGGGCTAAGGCTGAGATTTCAAAAATCCTCAAATGGTAGTATTTGAACCAAAATCTTAGCAATCAACTGAAACAAAGAACCTCCCCTCCAAAAAAGTAACTAATTCAGCAAATACTATCAATTTTCATAAATTTGTGGTGCAATTTCCATGAATTTGGCTATTTGGTAGCCTTTCATCAGACTCTCAAACCCACTGGACCCCCTGTCAGGTCATAATGGTTTTACCCCCCTGGGTTTCTATTAACATCAACAGAAAGATTCTTATCACTGTACAATATCATTTAAATCAGGGCATTAATCGGGAGGCTGTTCATTTGAACCCATGGTCCTCTATTGGAACATATAGCAGGTTTTAACTGTATGTTCATTCTTCACAGCTGATAGATGCACCCCACCGAATTATGGCTGCAATCAAGATGAAGTCTGTCTTCCACATGGACCTGGTGGATACAGAAAATGTATTAAGCGTGCTGGGAAGACGACATCTCGTCCGACAGGCACTGGCTCTGTCACTGTCCTCGTAACATCATCTCCAACACGCACCCCCGTTTTTACTCCAAACGGAAACAGAGGTGGGGGTGGAGGCGGCAGTGGGAAGACAGACGGAGGAGGAGGAGAAGTCAAACCGAAACCGGGGGTGCGTATTGTTTATATTTCAATATTTTTAGCAGTGACCTAAGCCTGAAAAATACCCAAAAATTGTGCTATCATTCTAAGATAGGAAAACTTCTATGAATAAAAATTGGTCGACACAATGGCTTGTATATAAATGTTAATGAACATAAATGTAAAAGATCCAATTTGGACAAAATAGAATATTTTCTATGTGAACGCCCAGCACTTGCTACTGAAAGTAATTCGCTGTACTTTAGTGATGGCATGAAGATTAACTCAGCTACGCGACCTGAATATATTTTAAAAAAACTACATCAAAGTGCAGAACCCTCTACCGTTCGGAATACCTGCACCTAAGCACCTATCGAAAACAAAGTAGTTCTTGAGAACAAGGTCATTAAAATTTCACACATGTAAGTCTCGTTTAAATTGTTCTTGTTTTCAAATATATTTCAAAAAATACTTTTCTTTGTCTTCAATTTATGTTACTTTTAGTTCAGTCTGTTTTTTTAGCCACCATGCTTTGTAAAAATTAGTGCATACATGGTGAAAAAAATATTCATGTTCTTTGAATAAAAAGCTGCCAGGTCTGATATTTGAGCAAATGTTAATTTTGTCGCAAGAAAGGGATATGATTGATACGATGAGTTGATTGAACCGAGTGAGTGCTTTTTCTCACTAGTCTGTATATCCAGTTCTTATCTTCACCGATAACTTAGACAATGCCAATCCATCTTGTTTATGACAATATTAGAATTGATTTCTAGGGCGGTGGTGACCGTGGAGCAACTGGTGGGAAAACTGCAAATGTAAATGGACAAAGAAGCAGAGCTTTCGAGCCTTGGGTGTACACGGCCTTTGGTGGCGTGTGTGGAACGCTTTTAGTTTTGTTTCTCGTCTTTGCGTTTCTCACGTATCGAAAGAAAAGACTGATTCGCAATCTCGATGTCGACGTGAACTACCTCAGGCCGAGGACTTTCAGTGGATCTTTCTTATCGGACAACAACAACAGCTATGTGCCAGAGCCGACCATTCAGCCAACTACTGTAAGTTTTCTCGCCTGTCTTGTGTATTTCTTATGTTTTTGTAAAGAATGCATCGACTGGGATGACAATTAAACCGTTAATCTTAAGGATATTAATAATGACAGGAAAATATGAAAAACTACCAAAGTGTTTCATCTTGCACGTATCAGAACACTTTCACATTATTTCATAAGGAACCCTACCTCTGGATTTTTCCTTGGTTTTCTTTCGTTGAAGGAGACAGTAGAACAAAAGAATCAATAATAAATGAATAGTATTTTCCAAGTTCTAGGCTTCTCATAAAATGGCTTCCAGACACAAAGCTTTATTAGTTATTATGTCTCGCTATGTTTCCAATTTTCCTCGCCATCCTCAGAATCTATGTCGATCAAAGGCTGTATTACTTATATCCCTAACCTTCCTCTTTACTTCCAATAGATTTTCAAACCATAAAGTCACTTTTGTTTGATTTCATTGAAAGCTGTCCGTTGTAAACGAAATAACTAAACTACCTTATTTGTGACTTTCCGCATCTAAGGGATATTAGCTAATCAGGAACAAAATAACGTAATGATCATTCAACATGTCCTAGTACATTGTTAGTGATCAGTTTAGGCAGTCTCTAACTGGAGAATGAATATTTTGATTTTAGTCTGAAATTGTTTCTCGTGCCGTGGATATCGAGCTCCTGCCCGTCCCGGCTGTTGAAATGCCGGCCGATTCTCAATCAATCAACGGAACTCCACCAAGTCACCATTATTTCGAAGTCGAACAGGTAAACAATGTTAAATTTCATTTATTTTCTTATTTGCACCACCAACTTCTACTTTCATTAGTTTGTTAATTTGTATATACTTTTTTATCATCTACATTTGTAAGTATTTTATGGATTAATTGTGTGCATTGGGATATCATCAGTACTCTGGAGGGATACCATCAGTACATTAGAGGGTGTTCAGTGCTGTGGAAGGTGTAAAGTACTGTTGAGATCATCATAAGTACTGTGAAGGTAATACAGACAGTGGTAATGGTATTCCTCGACAGACCTGAATATCCTGCAATGCACTGATGGTATACCTCTCCACGACAGTACTAAACATCCTTTACAGTACTGAACACGCTCCACAGTACTGCACAGACGTTCCCTAAGGGGATTTACCTCTCCTAACCAAAAAGGATTCCTTTTCTTCTCATTATGCATTAATGTTCTTGATAAGTTGACATGGTTTTTGATCGAATTGAATTAAAACTATCACATGACCGTAACCATGTACACCCGTGACAGATTGCTCCTCTTTTCAGGAAACGTTTGACAGAAAAACCAGCCAATCAACACTGACGCTGCCCTTATATGGAAGCTCAGAAGACCTCGATGATCTGTCAGATGGGGATGTGTTTCTTGAACCTCCAAGCAATGAGCAGGAGCTTTGTGCGCAGTTGGACAAAGAAATTGATCGGAAAGACCTTCACATTCTTCCAGACAAACAACTTGGACAAGGGTGAGCCTCGCTTTATTTCTTTGATCATAAATCGTATTTACAATGCTCATTGGAAACTATAGAGAATATTCAATTTTAGCTATTGTTATTCTTTATGAACGATTGGAATGGTATAAAGAATGAATGCAATAATAAATTATGGTTGTAGTAAAATGAAAAAAGTAAAACAAAGTAAAATGAATAAAGTAAAAAAAAGTAAAAACTATACAACAGACTTGAGTACGAAACTTCAATATAGCCACAAAAATTGGAAGCATAGTGAAAACTTGGATACTAAAGCTTTTCGTCTGACAATCAACTGCGTAATAGTTAGTCAAAAAGAGAAGGAAACAAAAACCTAACGAATTATTTTATCCAGACGTGGATCGAAATAGGCCAATCAGAAAAGAGGTAAATGATTGGTATAGTGTTGAATAACTAAACCAACCATCAACCGCGATTTTTCTATATTGGCTATATTAAAAACTTCTTCAGTCTTTGACATGATGTTTAGCTAAATCCCCAAGGTTGAATTGCTCTTAAACTAACAAAATTTCTTCTTTGTGTTGCTGAAAGCAATGCACGCTTTGGAATTTAGTTACCCATCATGTCAAAGCTGTAGTTGCGTTTCTAAAGAGATGGATTGATCGGGAAAGCAGTTTATTTGGGTTACTTTTGGGTTCCTGATTAAAGTAAATTTTATTTCTTCTTTAGGGCGTTTGGATACGTGCATTTCGGAATTTGGCGAAGAGTAAGTTCCTGATTTCCTTTCCATCTCGTTACATTTTTACCATTTGTACCTTGAATAGTATAGTACAATTATTTTACAAAGCATAGATTCAAGCTGAAAGGTTGGCTTTGTCTAGTGTAGACCAACCAATCTTCACTGGAAGTCAAGTGGGACAAGTGATAAGATTACTGAACAAGTTTTAGCGGGAAAACAACTCTTCTGTTTTCCCACCTTTATCCCCACTCTCTCTTTAGATAGTGTCACGGAATTATGAATTTCTACCACAGTTTTATATCAAAATCACCCGAGGAACGTTAGTACATTTCTGTAGAAGGATACTATCAGTATTGTGGATGGTGTCCAGTGCTTTGGGGGATATCATCAGTAGTGTGAAGGTAATACCTAATGTGCTAATGGTATCTCACCACATCATTTGATATCCTCCACAGTACTGGTTTCCCCGAAGGGTCTTAATGGTATCATTTCACAGTGCTGAACTTCCTCCACTGTTCTGAATGGTATCGCTCCCCAGTGCTGGTGTTATGTCACCCCACAGCACTGTACACCCTCTACAGAAATAGACAGACGTTCCTCATGGTGAAAATGTGGTTTAACAAAGCATTCCGTGACTTGGGTACACTCCTGACTTTTTTGTGTTCATTTTTCAACAGCCGGATGGATGTAATAAAACCGTGGCAATTAAATCGATGAAAGACTCCGAGGTGGCAGAAGAAAGAATCAAATTCCTGCAAGAGGCCGCCATTATGAAGCAGTTTGCCCACCAAAACGTTGTCTTTATGTTTGGAGTGGTCACCAAGAGATATCCGGTAAGAGAATTTCGTAATATTTTCCCCTTACATCTCAGTTCATACCGGGCTACTCAAAAAATACTTAACAAGTGTGATCAATCTGAGAATGAAAAATGTATGATCGGACGAAATAAACAGCATCGGACGAAATCGAACGAAATCAGAGGGATGAACGAAAAACATAGAATGAAAAATTCTTGATAGGGAGAAGTCTTCATGTATAGCCACAGGTTAGCATGAAATACAACCCTTCAAGATGCGATTCACTGCATTAATTATTTTTTGGTTTTTCATTCCTATTTTTCCTTCTTAATATTCAACGTTGATAATTTAAGAATGTAGTAGGAATATTTTGATGAATTCATCTGTTCGTAAAGTAATTATTCAAAGATAAAGACATTGATCAAAATGTTGTTTTAAGATAAAACCAGGAGGGTGGTACACATCTTAGAGGTTTGCTTGATAGGTTGATGGATAGGCACATACGCTTACTATCTTCGCAAGGTATGGGTTTATTTGCTAAGCACAAAGGGACCACTGAATAGGTAGACTAATCGAGCAGTGCCACCCTGGTCCTTCCTCTTGATGTGACCAAACCTCGTGATTCCTTTTGCCTTTTTGCCTGGAATTACAAAGATTTGGCTAACTCTCTTCTCACACTTTGTGACAGGTCTGAGGATGGTTTTGAACCCGGGACCCTTTGGGGTTTGAGTGATCTAACCAATCGGCCATCCCTACCACAAGAGTTTGCATTTGACCCTGACATTATTAATGACCCTCCTTACAGATCTTTAAAAAAAATGCGGAGCCGTAGAATAGAAAACCATTTCAAGTAATCATAGATGACCGTGGCAAACATAAAATGACAATCAACAACTTTTTATATATATAATTTTTTAAGGCTACACAATATTATTAGCTTCTGCTTTTTATTCAAGCTTGATTTGCAAGTTTGATGACGAGTATAAGCTCGAAATATCGTGTATAGGTCAAAATGGGATATGAAAAATTGTTGATTATCATTTTACGTCAATTACAAACAGCTTACCATGCGCAATTTTTACTTTGGACGTTTGGTAAAAAAGGCAGATGACGCAAAACCAAAACGAACTGTATGCCACATTTCTTACATATACGTCTTCATCAGAGAGAGGCTAACAATTTCTGCCGATATACGCTGAATGAAACACTGAAAATCGGCTGAATTATTCATAATTCTTTTTCCTCACTCAAGACGTAGGTCTGAAAGGCCTAAGTGTTTCTTAAAGTTTTTTTCCGTTCAAACTGCCATTTTTACTGAATATTATCATCAATGTAGATTATGCTTCACAAATAAATACACACAATACAATTTTCCACATACAATTACAATCCGTTATCTATAACATGCACAGTAAAAATCCAGATAATCAAATCAAATACTTTTGAGTCCAGTCTTAATTATATTAAAAAGTTTTTCTGCATTCGATGTGTCCATCAAATGCCTTGTGCCGCACCATGGGCACGTGTGAAAGTGTTCTGAACACGTGATATGCGTTCTGCATAATTGATCCTATCCAACTTCCTGATTTTTTCAAGCTGCTTTTTCATTCGTCCTTGATGTGATTGCTTCGTAGCACCTCTCTTGATTCTCTCTTCTGATGCATTTGGTCTCTTGAAAGATTCCCTTTCTCGTCTCTTTCTTCTCGGCTTCTCGTCATGTTTTACTTCAAGTTCTTCATAACTATCTGTTGGTTGGCTACTCCCCTCAGGTTCGTCTTTCAGAGGAAACGCTTTAGCCCGTCCTTCATTGGCTTTCTCCTCTGTTGGTCCCTCAGCTTTGCTATTCCTGTGCATATCTTCAATGTCCAAAGCCTTCTCATCATATTGCTTCATTCTATTGTTAGCCAGAGCTCCGTGGCCTTCATCTTGTAACAAGAAATGTTTGTCTGATCCAGAATCAGGGACAGTAAGATGTTTGTCTGATGTAGAATCTGAAAAAGTACGATGTTTGTTTAATTTAGAATCAGAAACAGTGAGATATTTGTCTGATTCAGTATCAGGGACAGTGAGATAATTGTCTGACTCAATATCAGGGACAGTTAAATATTTGTCTGATTCAATATCAGGGACAGTTAAATATTTGTCTGATTCAGACTGTTGGATATTGGTTTGATTCGGAATCAGGGACAGTGAGGTATTTGTTTGATTTAGAATCAGAGACAGTGTTATGATTAGCTTGTGTCTTACCATCATTCTCATTTTGCGTGTCTTGTTTAACGGGATATTTTGCATCTGACTTGGTTTTCGAATTGTCAATCCAAACTGGTGTGTTTTTGACATCAGTGGGTGTAGCCTCTTCTAATTCTGCCTCATATTTCTTGCTGGGTTCTTCCTTCAAGTGTCCATGAAGCAACATGTTCTCTTCTGTAACACCTCCCAGCTGTACTGTGTTACTATCAACCTGTGTGATTTCATTTCTTCCCTTATCTGATAGGAGATATCCATTTTTGTCCGTGCCATCCTTCACTTCATGTGTTTCCTTTATTTCGGCTCGACCTATTCTCGATTCATTCAAATTAGTAGGAACGTTGGTCGATGAAGCTTTTGATGTTTGTCTGGATAAGTCATTGGATGAATACAGATTTGACTCTGCAGAGTCGACTAGGGCAGACATTCTTCCAGCTTGAGCATCATCGTCGTCCTTTCTTCCGTCATATTTAAGATCAATGACATCCCTTTTTTCTTGAAATTCATCTGGAGTTGCTTGAGACTTAGTAATGTCACGTTCTTTTTCCTTCCATTTCTTCCATGCTGGGTAGTTGTGACAGTCATCTGAATCTGTGTCCTTCCCTTCGCATTCTTCTTCATAATCAATGACATGTTCGTCATCAACGTCTTTTCTTGTTCGTTCCTTGGCCTGTTCTAAGGATTTTTGTGAATCCTTCCATTTCTTCCATGCTGGGTAATTCCGACAGTCAACTGAATCTGCGTCCTTGCCTCCGCATTCTTCTTCATAATCAATGACATGTTCGTCATCAACGTCTTTTCTTGTTCGTTCCTTGGCCTGTTCTAAGGATTTTTGTGAATCCTTCCATTTCTTCCATGCTGGGTAATTCCGACAGTCAACTGAATCTGCGTCCTTGCCTCCGCATTCTTCTTCATAATCAATGACATGTTCGTCATCAACGTCTTTTCTTGTTCGTTCCTTGGCCTGTTCTAAGGATTTTTGTGAATCCTTCCATTTCTTCCATGCTGGGTAATTCCGACAGTCAACTGAATCTGCGTCCTTGCCTCCGCATTCTTCTTCATAATCAATGACATGTTCGTCATCAACGTCTTTTCTTGTTCGTTCCTTGGCCTGTTCTAAGGATTTTTGTGAATCCTTCCATTTCTTCCATGCTGGGTAATTCCGACAGTCAACTGAATCTGCGTCCTTGCCTTCGCATTTTTCTTCATAATCAATGACATGTTCGTCATCAACGTCTTTTCTTGTTCGTTCCTTGGCCTGTTCTAAGGATTTTTGTGAATCCTTCCATTTCTTCCATGCTGGGTAATTCCGACAGTCAACTGAATCTGCGTCCTTGCCTTCGCATTCTTCTTCATAATCAATGACATGTTCGTCATCAACGTCTTTTCTTGTTCGTTCCTTGGCCTGTTCTAAGGATTTTTGTGAATCCTTCCATTTCTTCCATGCTGGGTAATTCCGACAGTCAACTGAATCTGCGTCCTTGCCTCCGCATTCTTCTTCATAATCAATGACATGTTCGTCATCAACGTCTTTTCTTGTTCGTTCCTTGGCCTGTTCTAAGGATTTTTGTGAATCCTTCCATTTCTTCCATGCTGGGTAATTCCGACAGTCAACTGAATCTGCGTCCTTGCCTCCGCATTCTTCTTCATAATCAATGACATGTTCGTCATCAACGTCTTTTCTTGTTCGTTCCTTGGCCTGTTCTAAGGATTTTTGTGAATCCTTCCATTTCTTCCATGCTGGGTAATTCCGACAGTCAACTGAATCTGCGTTGTTGCCTCCGCATTCTTCTTCATAATCAATGACATGTTCGTCATCAACGTCTTTTCTTGTTCGTTCCTTGGCCTGTTCTAAGGATTTTTGTGAATCCTTCCATTTCTTCCATGCTGGGTAATTCCGACAGTCAACTGAATCTGCGTCCTTGCCTCCGCATTCTTCTTCATAATCAATGACATGTTCGTCATCAACGTCTTTTCTTGTTCGTTCCTTGGCCTGTTCTAAGGATTTTTGTGAATCCTTCCATTTCTTCCATGCTGGGTAATTCCGACAGTCAACTGAATCTGCGTCCTTGCCTTTGCATTCTTCTTCATAATCAATGACATGTTCGTCATCAACGTCTTTTCTTGTTCGTTCCTTGGCCTGTTCTAAGGATTTTTGTGAATCCTTCCATTTCTTCCATGCTGGGTAATTCCGACAGTCAACTGAATCTGCGTCCTTGCCTTCGCATTTTTCTTCATAATCAATGACATGTTCGTCATCAACGTCTTTTCTTGTTCGTTCCTTGGCCTGTTCTAAGGATTTTTGTGAATCCTTCCATTTCTTCCATGCTGGGTAATTCCGACAGTCAACTGAATCTGCGTCCTTGCCTTCGCATTCTTCTTCATAATCAATGACATGTTCGTCATCAACGTCTTTTCTTGTTCGTTCCTTGGCCTGTTCTAAGGATTTTTGTGAATCCTTCCATTTCTTCCATGCTGGGTAATTCCGACAGTCAACTGAATCTGCGTCCTTGCCTCCGCATTCTTCTTCATAATCAATGACATGTTCGTCATCAACGTCTTTTCTTGTTCGTTCATTGGCCTGTTCTAAGGATTTTTGTGAATCCTTCCATTTCTTCCATGCTGGGTAATTCCGACAGTCAACTGAATCTGCGTTGTTGCCTCCGCATTCTTCTTCATAATCAATGACATGTTCGTCATCAACGTCTTTTCTTGTTCGTTCCTTGGCCTGTTCTAAGGATTTTTGTGAATCCTTCCATTTCTTCCATGCTGGGTAATTCCGACAGTCAACTGAATCTGCGTCCTTGCCTTTGCATTCTTCTTCATAATCAATGACATGTTCGTCATCAACGTCTTTTCTTGTTCGTTCCTTGGCCTGTTCTAAGGATTTTTGTGAATCCTTCCATTTCTTCCATGCTGGGTAATTCCGACAGTCAACTGAATCTGCGTTGTTGCCTCCGCATTCTTCTTCATAATCAATGACATGTTCGTCATCAACGTCTTTTCTTGTTCGTTCCTTGGCCTGTTCTAAGGATTTTTGTGAATCCTTCCATTTCTTCCATGCTGGGTAATTCCGACAGTCAACTGAATCTGCGTCCTTGCCTCCGCATTCTTCTTCATAATCAATGACATGTTCGTCATCAACGTCTTTTCTTGTTCGTTCCTTGGCCTGTTCTAAGGATTTTTGTGAATCCTTCCATTTCTTCCATGCTGGGTAATTCCGACAGTCAACTGAATCTGCGTCCTTGCCTCCGCATTCTTCTTCATAATCAATGACATGTTCGTCATCAACGTCTTTTCTTGTTCGTTCCTTGGCCTGTTCTAAGGATTTTTGTGAATCCTTCCATTTCTTCCATGCTGGGTAATTCCGACAGTCAACTGAATCTGCATCCTTGCCTTTGCATTCTTCTTCATAATCAATGACATGTTCGTCATCAACGTCTTTTCTTGTTCGTTCCTTGGCCTGTTCTAAGGATTTTTGTGAATCCTTCCATTTCTTCCATGCTGGGTAATTCCGACAGTCAACTGAATCTGCGTCCTTGCCTCCGCATTCTTCTTCATAATCAATGACATGTTCGTCATCAACGTCTTTTCTTGTTCGTTCCTTGGCCTGTTCTAAGGATTTTTGTGAATCCTTCCATTTCTTCCATGCTGGGTAATTCCGACAGTCAACTGAATCTGCGTTGTTGCCTCCGCATTCTTCTTCATAATCAATGACATGTTCGTCATCAACGTCTTTTCTTGTTCGTTCCTTGGCCTGTTCTAAGGATTTTTGTGAATCCTTCCATTTCTTCCATGCTGGGTAATTCCGACAGTCAACTGAATCTGCGTTGTTGCCTCCGCATTCTTCTTCATAATCAATGACATGTTCGTCATCAACGTCTTTTCTTGTTCGTTCCTTGGCCTGTTCTAAGGATTTTTGTGAATCCTTCCATTTCTTCCATGCTGGGTAATTCCGACAGTCAACTGAATCTGCGTCCTTGCCTCCGCATTCTTCTTCATAATCAATGACATGTTGGTCATCAACGTCTTTTCTTGTTCGTTCCTTGGCCTGTTCTAAGGATTTTTGTGAATTCTTCCATTTCTTCCATGCTGGATAATTCCGACAGTCAACTGAATCTGCGTCCTTGCCTCCGCATTCTTCTTCATAATCAATGACATGTTCGTCATCAACGTCTTTTCTTGTTCGTTCCTTGGCCTGTTCTAAGGATTTTTGTGAATCCTTCCATTTCTTCCATGCTGGGTAATTCTGACAGTCAACTGAATCTGCGTCCTTGCCTCCGCATTCTTCTTCATAATCAATGACATGTTCGTCATCAACGTCTTTTCTTGTTCGTTCCTTGGCCTGTTCTAAGGATTTTTGTGAATCCTTCCATTTCTTCCATGCTGGGTAATTCCGACAGTCAACTGAATCTGCGTCCTTGCCTCCGCATTCTTCTTCATAATCAATGACATGTTCGTCATCAACGTCTTTTCTTGTTCGTTCCTTGGCCTGTTCTAAGGATTTTTGTGAATCCTTCCATTTCTTCCATGCTGGGTAATTCCGACAGTCAACTGAATCTGCGTCCTTGCCTTTGCATTCTTCTTCATAATCAATGACATGTTCGTCATCAACGTCTTTTCTTGTTCGTTCCTTGGCCTGTTCTAAGGATTTTTGTGAATCCTTCCATTTCTTCCATGCTGGGTAATTCCGACAGTCAACTGAATCTGCGTTGTTGCCTCCGCATTCTTCTTCATAATCAATGACATGTTCGTCATCAACGTCTTTTCTTGTTCGTTCCTTGGCCTGTTCTAAGGATTTTTGTGAATCCTTCCATTTCTTCCATGCTGGGTAATTCCGACAGTCAACTGAATCTGCGTCCTTGCCTCCGCATTCTTCTTCATAATCAATGACATGTTCGTCATCAACGTCTTTTCTTGTTCGTTCCTTGGCCTGTTCTAAGGATTTTTGTGAATCCTTCCATTTCTTCCATGCTGGGTAATTCCGACAGTCAACTGAATCTGCGTCCTTGCCTTCGCATTCTTCTTCATAATCAATGACATGTTCGTCATCAACGTCTTTTCTTGTTCGTTCCTTGGCCTGTTCTAAGGATTTTTGTGAATCCTTCCATTTCTTCCATGCTGGGTAATTCCGACAGTCAACTGAATCTGCGTTCTTGCCTCCGCATTCTTCTTCATAATCAATGACATGTTCGTCATCAACGTCTTTTCTTGTTCGTTCCTTGGCCTGTTCTAAGGATTTTTGTGAATCCTTCCATTTCTTCCATGCTGGGTAATTCCGACAGTCAACTGAATCTGCGTCCTTGCCTTCGCATTCTTCTTCATAATCAATGACATGTTCGTCATCAACGTCTTTTCTTGTTCGTTCCTTGGCCTGTTCTAAGGATTTTTGTGAATCCTTCCATTTCTTCCATGCTGGGTAATTCCGACAGTCAACTGAATCTGCGTCCTTGCCTCCGCATTCTTCTTCATAATCAATGACATGTTCGTCATCAACGTCTTTTCTTGTTCGTTCATTGGCCTGTTCTAAGGATTTTTGTGAATCCTTCCATTTCTTCCATGCTGGGTAATTCCGACAGTCAACTGAATCTGCGTCCTTGCCTTCGCATTCTTCTTCATAATCAATGACATGTTCGTCATCAACGTATTTTCTTGTTCGTTCCTTGGCCTGTTCTAAGGATTTTTGTGAATCCTTCCATTTCTTCCATGCTGGGTAATTCCGACAGTCAACTGAATCTGCGTCCTTGCCTCCGCATTCTTCTTCATAATCAATGACATGTTCGTCATCAACGTCTTTTCTTGTTCGTTCCTTGGCCTGTTCTAAGGATTTTTGTGAATCCTTCCATTTCTTCCATGCTGGGTAATTCCGACAGTCAACTGAATCTGCGTCCTTGCCTCCGCATTCTTCTTCATAATCAATGACATGTTCGTCATCAACGTCTTTTCTTGTTCGTTCCTTGGCCTGTTCTAAGGATTTTTGTGAATCCTTCCATTTCTTCCATGCTGGGTAATTCCGACAGTCAACTGAATCTGCGTCCTTGCCTCCGCATTCTTCTTCATAATCAATGACATGTTCGTCATCAACGTCTTTTCTTGTTCGTTCCTTGGCCTGTTCTAAGGATTTTTGTGAATCCTTCCATTTCTTCCATGCTGGGTAATTCCGACAGTCAACTGAATCTGCGTCCTTGCCTCCGCATTCTTCTTCATAATCAATGACATGTTCGTCATCAACGTCTTTTCTTGTTCGTTCATTGGCCTGTTCTAAGGATTTTTGTGAATCCTTCCATTTCTTCCATGCTGGGTAATTCCGACAGTCAACTGAATCTGCGTTGTTGCCTCCGCATTCTTCTTCATAATCAATGACATGTTCGTCATCAACGTCTTTTCTTGTTCGTTCCTTGGCCTGTTCTAAGGATTTTTGTGAATCCTTCCATTTCTTCCATGCTGGGTAATTCCGACAGTCAACTGAATCTGCGTCCTTGCCTCCGCATTCTTCTTCATAATCAATGACATGTTCGTCATCAACGTCTTTTCTTGTTCGTTCCTTGGCCTGTTCTAAGGATTTTTGTGAATCCTTCCATTTCTTCCATGCTGGGTAATTCCGACAGTCAACTGAATCTGCGTCCTTGCCTTCGCATTCTTCTTCATAATCAATGACATGTTCGTCATCAACGTCTTTTCTTGTTCGTTCCTTGGCCTGTTCTAAGGATTTTTGTGAATCCTTCCATTTCTTCCATGCTGGGTAATTCCGACAGTCAACTGAATCTGCGTTCTTGCCTCCGCATTCTTCTTCATAATCAATGACATGTTCGTCATCAACGTCTTTTCTTGTTCGTTCCTTGGCCTGTTCTAAGGATTTTTGTGAATCCTTCCATTTCTTCCATGCTGGGTAATTCCGACAGTCAACTGAATCTGCGTCCTTGCCTTCGCATTCTTCTTCATAATCAATGACATGTTCGTCATCAACGTCTTTTCTTGTTCGTTCCTTGGCCTGTTCTAAGGATTTTTGTGAATCCTTCCATTTCTTCCATGCTGGGTAATTCCGACAGTCAACTGAATCTGCGTCCTTGCCTCCGCATTCTACTTCATAATCAATGACATGTTCGTCATCAACGTCTTTTCTTGTTCGTTCCTTGGCCTGTTCTAAGGATTTTTGTGAATCCTTCCATTTCTTCCATGCTGGGTAATTCCGACAGTCAACTGAATCTGCGTTGTTGCCTCCGCATTCTTCTTCATAATCAATGACATGTTCGTCATCAACGTCTTTTCTTGTTCGTTCCTTGGCCTGTTCTAAGGATTTTTGTGAATCCTTCCATTTCTTCCATGCTGGGTAATTCCGACAGTCAACTGAATCTGCGTCCTTGCCTCCGCATTCTTCTTCATAATCAATGACATGTTCGTCATCAACGTCTTTTCTTGTTCGTTCCTTGGCCTGTTCTAAGGATTTTTGTGAATCCTTCCATTTCTTCCATGCTGGGTAATTCCGACAGTCAACTGAATCTGCGTCCTTGCCTCCGCATTCTTCTTCATAATCAATGACATGTTCGTCATCAACGTCTTTTCTTGTTCGTTCCTTGGCCTGTTCTAAGGATTTTTGTGAATCCTTCCATTTCTTCCATGCTGGGTAATTCCGACAGTCAACTGAATCTGCGTCCTTGCCTCCGCATTCTTCTTCATAATCAATGACATGTTCGTCATCAACGTCTTTTCTTGTTCGTTCCTTGGCCTGTTCTAAGGATTTTTGTGAATCCTTCCATTTCTTCCATGCTGGGTAATTCCGACAGTCAACTGAATCTGCGTCCTTGCCTCCGCATTCTTCTTCATAATCAATGACATGTTCGTCATCAACGTCTTTTCTTGTTCGTTCATTGGCCTGTTCTAAGGATTTTTGTGAATCCTTCCATTTCTTCCATGCTGGGTAATTCCGACAGTCAACTGAATCTGCGTCCTTGCCTCCGCATTCTTCTTCATAATCAATGACATGTTCGTCATCAACGTCTTTTCTTGTTCGTTCCTTGGCCTGTTCTAAGGATTTTTGTGAATCCTTCCATTTCTTCCATGCTGGGTAATTCCGACAGTCAACTGAATCTGCGTCCTTGCCTCCGCATTCTTCTTCATAATCAATGACATGTTCGTCATCAACGTCTTTTCTTGTTCGTTCCTTGGCCTGTTCTAAGGATTTTTGTGAATCCTTCCATTTCTTCCATGCTGGGTAATTCCGACAGTCAACTGAATCTGCGTCCTTGCCTCCGCATTCTTCTTCATAATCAATGACATGTTCGTCATCAACGTCTTTTCTTGTTCGTTCCTTGGCCTGTTCTAAGGATTTTTGTGAATCCTTCCATTTCTTCCATGCTGGGTAATTCCGACAGTCAACTGAATCTGCGTCCTTGCCTTCGCATTCTTCTTCATAATCAATGACATCTTCTTGCACTGATTCACGCCTGACTCGTGCAATTTGCACTTTTCCACTTTGTTTGCTTTTTGCTGAGTCAAGTTTAGTTCGTCTTCTTTCTTGCAATAAGTCATTAGCCTTTTTTGGTAGGCTGTTTTCATTAGTTTGAGTTTCTAGGCTGTTGTCAAACTGTTGTTTTTGATTCTTGTTTTCAAAATCATTGCTCTCAGTCTTTATTTCAAGTTGCATTGTGTAGAATTTATCTGGAATAATCAAAGGCAGGCTTCCTCCTCTATATGCTTCTCTAATCGATCTTTTGTCGTTGTTAACATTTTTCCGTTGAGTTGTCGTCTGCTGATTATTCTTAGCTTTCTCATCTGGGTTGTGTTTTTTTATCTCCACCCTTTCTTTCCAATTCACATTTGTTGGTTTAGCATTTTTCTCTCCTTTCCGTTCACTGAAACTTTTAGGCCTAGGTTGTTCTGCTTCATCCAACACCTTCATTTTATCATCATATGCTTGAATTCTGCTTGTAGCTTTTGTAAGTTCTACGTCATTTATTTCGGAGCCCAGCTCACAACCTTCACCAGCACAATTTGAAGCCTCCGTGTTATTGACTGCTTTGCTTTCTTCAACTGCCTTTGATTGCGAATGTGTGACAAGGTTCCTTGTTGAGTTCCCTTCTGTTTCATTCACTCCTCCTTGCTGCATTTGGTTGTCCTTGAGCTGTGTAGGTATAATCTCATTTCCTTTGAAATCTTCTACCATGTTTTGAATTGCTTCTCTTTCGTTTGCAATTCTTCTTGTTTCTTCCTTATCTTCAAGATGGTTGCTTTCCTTTGCTTCAGCTGCAAGTTTCCTTTCAACTTCAAGTTGATGTCTTCTCCACTCTTGCAGTTTCAGCATATTCTTGCATCCGTTTGTTTCGTTCAAAGATCCAGAGCAAAATAAATTCCAGATTTCTGTTTCTGCCTTTTCTGCAAGATGGTTGCTTTTGTGTGCTTCAGCAGCCAGTCTACTTTCAATCTCAAGTTGATTTCTTCTCCATTCTTGCAGTTCCAGAATGTTCTTGCATCCGTTTGTTTCGTTCAAAGATCCAGAGCAAAACAAATTTCTGAGTTCTTCTGTTTCTTCCTCATCTGCAAAATGGTTGCTTTCGTCTGCTTCAGGAGCCAGTCTCCTTTCAATCTCAAGTTGATGTCTTCTCCATTCTTGCAGTTCCAGTATGTTCTTGCATCCGTTTGTTTCGTTCAAAGATCCAGAGCAAAACAAATTTCTGATTTCATCTGTTTCTGCCTCATCTGCAAGATGGTTGCTTTCGTCTGCTTCAGGAGCCAGTCTCCTTTCAATCTCAAGTTGATGTCTTCTCCATTCAAGCAGTTCCAGAAGATTCTTGCATCCGTTTGTTTCGTTCAAAGATCCAGAGCAAAACAAATTGCCGATCTCCTCTTCTGCTTCTGCCTTGAGTCCAAGATGGTTGCTTTCGTTTGCTTCCTTTGCAATTCTTTCATCCACCTTCTGTTGTTGCTTCTGCCAATCCAGCTGTGCAAAGTACGACACGCAAGGGATCAGGTTTCTGTTGCCTTCCTTCAAGCAGACGACTGACAGAAGATCTGATTCGGTTGTTCCAAGGGTTGAGTAGCTTGCATGGTCTGAGAGAAAACGAAAATTGTTTTAGAATACGTGGGGACAATTTTGATAAGGGATTTGAATTTACGAAGAAGGAATATAAGAATAGCAGAATTTATGAAAAGTAGAAGTAAGTGAGTATGTTAGCTAGAGACCCAGTTAAAAGTTGATAATTAGCCAGCTGATTTGTTGCTGGATACACCAGAGCTTACTATTCACTGCCTACCTGGAATTGGAGTTGGGGTTTCGCTCTTCCAAAGGTCATCGCTTTGAAGCCGAGATAGAGTCTCCTTCCGATAGGTTCTCTAAAACAGATAAGAATAATAAATTTCAAATAAATAGCCATCAAAGTAAAGCCAAAAGCGATTGGAAACCTATGTAGTTCCGATAACGGCATCTCGCTAAAGAGTCCATGGTTTTTTGTTTCTAACAAGCTTCCAAGCTGTATGTTGCCAAAGTTGTAAAGAAGACTTCTCACCATGAAATCAATACTCCTCTAATTTTGTCTTGAGCCTTGTTGTAGAATCGTGCCTCAAGATGCGAATATCTGATACCTTTGCAGCTCTTTATAGCTAACTGGAGTCTTCAGATACAGTAGGAACGAAGAATAAGAAGTAACAAGAGTTTTAAAGAATCAGAAAAATCAGTAATATGAAAATGATTTTGGATTGGCCTACCGGAATCGATTTTCCAGTGCTCAGCAGCATGTTGCTTTGACCGATGTCGGTCACGAATAAACCGACCAATGCCAATATAATGGCGGGATTCATTACGAATCTAGTTATTTCAATAACAAAATATTGAAACGAATATGCGCAATATCGAAATATCGAAATCGATTTCTCACAGTAAAAACTTGCTGATAGCCAGTGTAGATTTGCGAGATTGTTTTTTCCGATCGCAAAAATGTTGCGTTAATGTCTGAATCATGTGACGTCACAATCAGATAAGAATCTGGGATTGATTGACAGGAATGATTTGACGTATGATTATGCTGAATAAAGATGAATTTGAAGTCTGGGTACTAGTTTCGAGGTTTAACTGCTGTTGTTGCTGTTGTTTTCTGCGTAGCTTAATTAAGTGGAGGAAACTATCGGTCTAAAACCCTGCAAAACGGTAAAATAATGAAGCTCAGCAAGAGTTTATTCCGCTTTCCTCTCCTTCTCTGATTGCTTAGCTACCTTAACTATATTCTTTATTAAAGGAATCCAAGCCTATTAGTGTTAAGACAATGTTATCTTCATCCTTGAAACGCTTTTTGAATTTGTATATTGATATTTATAGAATCTAGATCATTTTATTGGGACTCACGCTGATAGTTTGTTTGTTGTAAGTAAAAGCTTGGTTGCCTGATAGTGAAAGAGAGAAGTCTTTCGTCAATCTTTTTAAGTTTCAGTTGTAACACTTCTGAGGTTTTAGCGATGAAAAAAAGAAAATGAATTTAATGATGAATACTATTATTTCTCTATAGCGATTGCGTTGTCAACGCCGCATTGTAGTGCTCGATGTACAAAAGTACAAAGTGGTATAGAAGAGAAACAAGAAAGGAATTTATTGTTTCTCTTCTATTATTATTATTTTCATCTTATACATTTATTTCATCAGGAACACTGGAGTTCTTGTATTAATTTCTCTTTAGTTTTTAGATGTGTTACTTTGCTTCCTCTATTAACCTGTTGTTCTTATTTCAGCCCATGATTGTCCTGGAATACATGGAAAATGGCAATTTGAGGAAGTTTCTAAGCAGGGTGAAGAGGTCGAGGTAGGTTGCGTTTGGCTTATGACCTTTGTGACCTGTGACCCAGTTTCCCAGTTTTGTGACCTGTTTTCATGCCAGTAGGGTCACCCTCCTAAGAACTTCACCCTATCAATACTGTCACAAACACATATTTTTTTCCCTGTTTTACTTTACATGTTAGGTGAGGTCACTCTTGGGGTAGGGTCGTCCTATCAGCTAGGTAGGGTTACCTTCCTAAAAGAGTCAACAGTCGGTTTAATTCGAATTACACGCTCAAGATATAGTAACCCAAGGGGGAGCTATCTTTATCGACCTTGTCATTAACCTGATTCTAAAGATGAAACTTCAAATAAGAAACATGCCTCAATCAAACATTTTATTGCTGTTGTGTTTAAATCTTAATCCTGATTTCTCAATCTGTAAATTTGTTGCTCAGATTAAAGCAAGGACTCCAGCGAATTGATCGAGACCTGCACAAAACGTTTCTGCGGATGGCAAGGGAGATTGTTGCTGGAATGACTTATTTGGCAGGAATGCAATTCGTTCATCGGGTATGATTGCAGCATCGTTGTTATATTTTTACCTATTCAAATGACGATAATATTTTCTCTAAGGGAATGGAAAAAGAATGCTATTCTGTCCATGCTTCAAGATTTAAGACAATCTATTTAGTTGAAAAGTCTTTGTTAGCGGTACAGGTAGAATCTGAGGATGGCGAGGAAAATCGGAAACATAGTAAAAAATAGCACCTGACAGACAATCATCAGAGTAGTACATCAGCAGAAAGAGAGCCTAAATGAAACCTAATTTCAATCTACATCTGGAGATGATAATTTGCTAGGTCTCATTTCCGTTATCCTTCTTCTGCACTATGAAGTAATGGAGCCTTAGATTGAATCGGGTTTTCATAGTTTCGGTTTCATTATTATTTGAATTAACCACATACAATTTGAAGTTCGTAACAATACATATAATCATTAACACTAGGACTAAATACAATGATACGGAAAAGTAATAAAATACAGATACAACTACAACAAGGAACTAAATAGATTTTATGAAGGGAATTACTCAAAGGGGGAGCTCTCTCTATAGATAAACTAATCGAGGAGAGAGCCCCCCTACTACTACATTTATCAAGTATATTTAGGGATATGCTATTTGATATTTCAGGACTTGGCTGCAAGAAACATTCTTCTGGACGAAAACCTGGTATGCAAGGTATGTCTGTCCTAGTTTGAATTCCAAATCTTTCATTAATGTTAATCGTTTATTATATCTGATAGCTTTGTTGCTAAAGGGCCTATGATGATATCAATAACCTCTTTAAGTTAAGCTTGGATACAAATATACTGTAAGCTATTTATAGTACAAAGTACTGTAAAGATGTTTTCTAAAAATGTACTTTGATGCTAACCGTTTTTCAAATTTCCCTTAAGATTTAAAAGAATGAGGTTAATCAAAGATATGAAAATGATCCTATCATTTACATCTTTAATTAGCAATTAAAAACGTTTCATTTCATTTTGATAAAAATGTTATATTATTAGAGTTGTGATATCAGCTCTGTCATAACCAAGCATAAATCATGTAAAGACTCCCACAATTTCAAGTGAAGTTCTGATTAACGGATTAATGTTAAATGTTAATCTTAAAACATATCGTTTAGATCAATCGAACTCGCCAGCTAAACGGTTGACATTCGTAGTTTTAGTTTTATTTGATTATGAATAGGGCCTGGTAGGGCCGTAACGAGAAAATCATATACTACATCTAATTTTCAGTGCGTCGAAGGGGTTAAAACTTGATTGATCTTTTTCATTCGTTTCCTCAAACCTGAAAAAGTAATTTTTAATTTTGCATACTAGATTGGTGATTTCGGATTGGCACGAGACTTGATTGGCTGCGAGCATTACATCTCACAAGGTGGACAGATACCCATCAAATGGACTGCACCAGAGGTAAAAACTCTAAATAGCTTCTCTCTAATGTTGTTACCTTGCCTGCTCTATGTTCTAGTGATTAATTCACAGTTAAAACTCGCATATGAACCTCTATTTCCAGCGTTTGCCTAACAGGTTCTGAAGGATAAGAGTAATTACCCGTTCTTGAGGATTTAGGTCATTTGAAAATAATCAACAGTTCTTGAGGATTTGGGTCATTTTGACAAATTCATATTGGGATAATTGTTGTTCTAAAGTAGCATGGTTATCCATTTGAACTACTCTTTTACTTCAAAAGCAGATTTGACATTTTAGCTAAGCAGAGTAGTTATTAAGCAAAGTTCAAGAAAACGTTCCTTGAAATATTGAAGTTTTACGACATAGGCTGGAAATAGCTAGAATCTATTTGAAGTTGTTTAATGTGATTTCTGGAATTCTTTTGAAATCGGATAATGTAATGTTAAAAGAGAAAGCAGTTTTCAGACACCACTGACTCTGTTTTAGGCCATTGAATTCAGGCGATACTCGACTGCCAGTGATGTTTGGAGCTTCGGGGTTCTTCTCTACGAGATCTGGAGTGTTGGGAGGAAGCCCTACGAAAAGTGGTCCAATGACGAGGTAGGTCTCTGACTCTCTATTGAGTTCTTATGTGTTCCTCTTAACGATTGCTGGAAAAATCGGAAACATAGTGAAACATGATAACTACTGAAGCTTTGCGTCTGAATCATCAGAGTAGTGGGCTTGAAATATAACAAAAATGAAACATAACGAATTATTGTACTCAGATGTGGATAAGAATGGGCAAATGACAACTGAAGCATCAGAAAGTTTGAATGATCTTAATGTTTGGAAATAACCAATCGTCACCGGGACTGTAGTGAGATTACCAATAAACTGCTACTTAAAAGAACCAAAGTGCGAAAACGAGCTCTTTCTGTCTACACAATATAAGATCATGGTTTTGATAACGCTAGATCCTGTCTTTATATTGGTTATAGCTAGGTCATGTTCAGTATAATGACGTCTTGTGATTATCGTCACGATGACCTAGTAATAACCATTTGTATTCATATTGAAACAAGAATCAATATGCAACCATAATTGACATTCAAATGACGGACGTCGTTTGAAAATTCCATAGTTAAGAAGATCCAGTTTCAGGAAATTTGGACATTTTTGATTAATAACTGCCTACTATTATATGATTTTACACTATTGTGTCCTGTCAAGTTTAAGAGTATTCTATTTATGGAGTTAAGATAATGTATCAGCCAAATAAGGAATGCAAATGTCTCTTTGCTGTTCAAGCAGGGCAAAGCCAAACAGCCAAGAAAATAGAGATTTTTATATCATGACTGAATTCAAAATGATATTCAGCCTATCAATATCTATTCTCATTTTTTGTAGGTGATTGAAAGAGTGTGCCACCGTGGATACCGTCTGCCTCCCCCTAAGGACTGCCCCCGTGTCATTTACCGTCTCATGATTGATTGCTGGTAAGAATTTCACATAGATCATCAGCACAATAAGTCTAAAGTGCTCAATCTAAATGGTCATTGATTGAAAACGCCATGGTTCTAAAGTGCCCAATCTAAATGGCCCAATTGAGTGTTTGTTAAGAAGAAAGACACCCTTAGTGAATTCGAATCCACGAATTTTAGAAATCATGAACTACACGCCGTCAGCCAACTCAGCTGTCTATTCTTCCGATGTTGGTAAATGAGTAACCAGGATAATCATTCTAGAATATTAATTCTGGAGGCACAAGCTGCAAGTCCACTTTCACTCCAAGCTGCCATACTCCGAACTTGCGCTAACATTTAAATCTTTGCTTCCTGCTTGCTGCTTGCAAGTAATTCCCAAGTTATTTCTTATTTCTAGGCACCCAGATGAGACGAAACGTCCGCGTTTCTCACAAATAAAATACTGTCTGGCGCAGAATGATGACAGACTGTTGGGTCGTGAAAAACACCAGGACAGGCAAAGGTCTTCGTCACTCAATGAACTTGCACTGGAAACTATCACTGAAGAGACGGACGGCTTGCAATATACGTACTGCAAAACCAATTGAAAACGTATCGGTAAGTTTATTGATTTCATCGGTTTTCATTTGCTTATTGCATCACAGTCATAAGAGAGAGATGTAGTCTGGAAACTGAGCGAGTCTTTTATCTTGTCTTTTTGTGTCTATTACATTAGAGATAGAATTCAACATAATTGAACCCTCTTTTACAGGAAATATTTGGTTCGCAAGAAAGGGAGTAAACGAGAACGTCATCAAAGAAAGGCTTCGCGTCATGTATTTATTGAAAGAACTTGGAAAGAACCAAAAATATTATTACAGGGAGTTAGTTTGAGGTATGTAGGAGTTTAATCCTAATATTTGTTTGTTTGTTTAGTTTGTTCGTTCAGAGGCCGATACATACAATACAGGGATGGACTTGTGGGGTGGGTATTGGGTGTTAGGCAAGAAATCGACCGCTCAAGAGGCCCTTTCCCTTTTGGGTTAAACTTTCAATTCTAATGATGATACTTTGTGACTGATTTGAGACAGAAGCAATTTCGTCTAGTGGGTACTTGCCTATTTATCATACCTTGCGCATTTGTTTTTTGCTCTGTTTTCCGTTTATGCTTTGTTCCTTGAGAAAAGTCAATTACAATAGCTGAAAAGGTCTGTTTATTATTTACCTCTAATAGTAAGCCTGGCCTAATTCATTAATCTACAATGAGCAATATTACCCAATACCTTTCCACCTCGACATTAAGTCCAACCCTGTGCACATTACGAGAGAGAAACAGAAGCAGGTTGCAAGAAAGAACCAAATGTCTAATTCATCATGTGCCTTTAGGATATTGTTCTTTTTTGTGTAAGAAAAGCCCGCAAATAAGATTTTTAAAGAATGCTCCCCCCCCCCCTAGAGATATAATTTTACCAAGTTCTTAATTTGAATTCATAGTTAGTTTATCCAAGTTAAAGGGTCGATCACTTAATTGTAATTTATGTTTTACATCTAACTCGAGAAGAGAGTGCCTATCCTGGCTAAAGTGCTCAATATACATTAATATAGAGCAATTATAAGGCAGAATGAACGCGTTGAAAAACAGACATGTCCTTCTGTTACTCTGAGTTTCGTGCTTATGTCTATTCTACTTTATAATTTATGTTTTTATGTGTCTCTCATTTAGAAATAGCTTTGTAGGGGAGCATCCTTCGGGGAACCTAACCCTGTTATCGGCAAATAAGTGCTAAAATCCCAATTATCACTTGTGTGTGATATTTTCTTGAACAAGCTTAAGATGAGAGCTAAATTATTATCTTTTGAGAACCAAATTTTTGGAAACTGTTTTCAAGAACCTAGCAGTGCTATCAGAAAGTTCTATTCTTATATGCGGGTTTTTAAATAGGATAGAAAAATTATAGTTGTTATGTTTAGTTAGTTAGTTTCGTATTTATACAATGTGCGTGTGACGTACCTCCTCTATTCGTGTATTAGAAAATAACTATATCTGCTAGTTGAACTATTGCTGCTAGTTGAAATATTGAAGTTACGTTTCGTTGATGGAATTGTGGCCTAGACAGGAATTTAAGAGTAAGTGTGTTTCTGTTTTAGTAGGAAAGGTTTTAGTAGCATGGTCTACAGTATATCACTTTATCAATTAGTACAATGCCCTTGTGGTTTACCTCATTTATTTGCACAATAGAAGTTTGAAAATTAGAAATAACTGCCCCTAGCAAACTTACATTTTAAGATCAAAACATGGTGGGTTGAAACCCAAGCTTTCCAGTATCTCTAGCAAGGAGCAGCTGTTTTCAGGTGCATTCCACAGCCCAGTCAATGAGTTGTGTTGTTCCTAGTTCTTTGAATGATGCGTCATTGGTGATTCAGGAACAAAAGATTAAGAATACCGATTTTATTTACCTTCCACACTCTTTAGGTGCAATTCCATTTACGACTTCCCAGGACAGATAATTAAGGTAGCTGTACCCCAATTCGTACCAACTGCTTACAGGTTGGATTTTAAGTGGGATGATCGTGCAATGATAGATCTTGCCATTAACTAGCTGTAATAATTGCATATCTATTATCTGTTCTTTAATTTTCAGTTGAAATAGTATTTAGTAGCATACATGTTAGGTAACCATTATCCAACTTATGCCTTGAGCTTCATATCTGTCCCGTAACTTTTAAACGTCGATTTTATTTGCTTTTTATCTACTTTATTTTCTTCAGTTTAATTTCTTTTGCTTTTAGATTTTTTGCTTTTATTTTAGTAATTCTTAAATTTATTGAATCATGAATAATACTTTTAGTTATTTAGTTAAAAATGGTTGGGCTAGGGTTCCCCTAGCCCTTCTATTTTAATCGTTACAAATCATGAACAAAGAATGTATTTGTGTGCCAAACACCAATCAGCACCCTTGCCCAACACGATTTTACCCCCGATCAGGCATTTCTAACCAGAGTTAAGGGGATTATGCCCACTTCCATTTGCAAAATTTTAAAGTCAATTATGGAAGTTTCATGATATTTTACAAAGAAATATCGTTTTTAAATAAAGTTTCATGACGGTGGTGATCATGTCAGGCCATTTTCTCGGAGCCCCAAACATGTAGGCCTAATTTTTAATCACCCCAAGTATGTTAACTAAATCAATATTTCTCATTTTTTGAAAATCCCTGACCCCAAATATCTTGACTGACCATCCATTTTCGTCACCGAATATTTTTTCAGTCTTTGAATCGAAGACCATAGATAATTCTGTTCTAAATTCCAGACTCCAAATATATGCATGATGATCCCCGTTATTAAGGTCGACGACTTCCCCCTTTGGCCTTTAGTCGACATTTGTCATTTATAATTTCGTCAAACATCAGCATTATTTCGCTGCTTCATTTCATGGTCATATCAAGCTTTTCATGAAAGATAATATCTCTGATAATATCTTACGTCATTTCTATCATAAGTGCAATGATTTTTGCACTGCTAGCTGTGGACTCGTGTCAAACGATAGCAGAGTAATATCTCATATGAGTTAGTGTAGAATTCTAACCATTATCAGGACACAGGTCCACTGCCTTAAACACTGTCTTTAGCCTGCACAATAGTGCGTTCACGAGCTAATAAAAAGCTAAAATGAAGGCATGGCAAAGTGAATGCTGTGCAGTCCTTGTAAAGCCTTATTCCCACGTTTTGCTCTATTTGGGATAACTGAACTATCATCATGTCCTTGATGTATAATATGTTCTCAGCAAAAGAGTAGGAGTTTTGTAATGCATAGCGTTAGAAACGCCTTCGGTTAGCATGAAGCTTTTCATATGTAATATAAAAAGTGTTTTACACGTTTTTTAACTGTAAGAAAGTACTCTATAAGAAAGAAGCACTTGACTTACCAAAAAGCTATGAAAGTTCAGCACTGAGTTTTCATACCTAAGAAAGTTTTGAAATTGGTTTCTACCAAAAATGAGAGAAGACCGAAACTCTTGAGGATTTTGTATTTCAACGAAGAGGAAAGTCTCCTCAAATTCTATTTTTGATATGATCTTCCCTTCCAAAATGATTTTCTAATGCATTTGTTGGCATGAAATATGTATAATAAATTCAATTCAAATTTTGCTAAGAAGGTCTTGAGAAAGTTTTGATAGTTGAATTGGCAAATTGCTAATAAAGTTTCAGTACTGGAATAATTTGAGACTTTCTTTAAGATAAAAACGTGTAGTGTGAAACAGATGATGCAGGTGACCCTACTGGTTAGGGACACTTGAAGGAGGGTGACTCTATCAACATGTTAACAGGCCCTTGAACGGAATACATTTCCAATCCTGGTAATGTTGCACATGTGAAGCTTATCATGAAGACCTTGTTTATGTCGTTTTAAGTTTTTTTCGTTTGTTAAAGATAGTATTACTCAGCGTTGCGTTAACGTTAACATATAGCTTTATTTTACATCGTTTCAAAGCTAGATTATGTAAGCTTACATTTTACTGGATGTGTCGAAAAAAGCATTAGAGTTTGTGTTGTCCTTTTTCATCTCATTTATCTCAAGAATGATATAAGATGCAGGATGATTATCATTGGCTGCAATTTTGTTTAAAAGCAACCAATCATTAAGCAATTATGGCTAAATTGACCAAAAAGCGAGTCAGAGTTAATGGCAGATCGAAATTGGCCATTGCATTGAGACAAATTACATGCTTCGCATTGTGCAGAAATTTAAAAGGAAAATTAACTTGCTCTCTATCTACGCAATCTATATGGTCTTGATCTCGTTTGTGGTTATTGGTTGTAGTATACAGACATAGTGGGCATTTTTGACGCACTCGGTTAAAAAATGGGAAAATGGAAACAAGTGCTAGTCGCCACTACGAGGCTTAGATCACTGCGCATGCGCTCTTTCATTAGTTTTCAATTTCTTCTCCACTACGAAATCTTTGGAGTCAGTGTCCAGAAAAGCCCAAATCTGCTGTGAAAAACTTGTATAACGGTAATAGTCTGCTGCTAAAATGTCAGGTCTTGTAAGATTAGCTGCTCGCAGAGTCGGTCTCTTCGGCCAAAGAATCCAAGTTAGAAATATGGCGAATGATGCAAAACAGCTGGAAGGAAAAGCTAATGTAAGTTGAAGTTTGTTCTCTGGAGACAGGCCTAACGTTAGGCCTCCTAAAGCTAGACTAGACTAGCTTACTCTTGTCTATAGTCATGTGCATATGTCTAAGACAAGAAACAAATTTCCTTCTCGTTTGAGTACTGAGCAACTAGTTTCTTCACATAGTGCTATAACACAGCTGGGTTCTATTCTACACTGATCAATCATATCAATAGATTTAAAATGGTGCCAAGTTGATTTAAAAGATGAGATAAAATTCATTGCTGATGGGAGGGCACTACATTCTATGCTTCTGAGGCCGAACTCTTATAACAAATGAGCTGTGTATTTTCGCAGCAAACTAGAAAATATTTTCTGCATGCCAAAGTTTCTATCGGCATGCAAACTTTCAGATTTCCGAGAGATGTTTCATGGATTTTAGAACAGCCTACGAAATTCAAGTGATCTTTTACGGACTGATTTGGGAATTTACAACTACATAAATGCTTTGGAGGTGAAATCAGGGCATTGTGCCAACTGTTTTGTGAACACTACATTAGGCAAATTTTCTAGTCTAAGGAACTCACAAATAATTTCTCAACCAAATATTTAAGTTTTTCTTCTGTTGTATTTTTGTTTCATGTGAATTTTCAAACTATTTTTTACAGTCAATTCCTGGAATGATTGGCAGTTTGGCTTTTATTGCTGTTGGACTCTTGGGTACTCCCTTGATGCTCATGATGGCAAGAGAAAGACCATCAGAAGTGCACTGAGAAAACTACTATGGTTGCCTGAAATGAAAAACTTGGAAGTGTTCTTATTCATAGATTTGTTATCATTTGCTGAGATTGGATGTTTACGGAATTGATTATTTTTTCCTCTGCATGTGAGCCTTATCTTGCCTTCAAACTAAGTTCCACATCTAGCTAAGGGAAAAAACTTTGGCAGGGAGGAAATTCTGCAAGTTCAAAAACTGGAGAAAATTTCATATCAATTTTTGCGACAGCACCAAATATAGTAGTTTCTGTAAGAATAAACATTTTTGCTTCATTAAAAACCAAGCAAAATTTAAGAATGTTCTCTAAAGCTATTTCATTCGTAAGTGAGTTATGAGGATTTCATTTCAATTTAGAAAATATTTGAAAATGATTAATGATAAAATATTTTGTTCATTTCTTCCTCACCTCAATCCTCAAGACAACCCAGTGAAGTATCTTAGGTCTCCTAAACAAAAAGCTGCATATTGCAATGTAGCAAACATTCAATAGGCCAATTCATCCTTAGGGCTAACACAGACACCATATTTTACCAAAGTGGGCACCGCGATTCTCAATTCTCCATCGGGTCTCAAACCTGTGGAAAGCAAGGAAAATTGGAAACAGCAAGACATTGAGCACAACAGTTGTTACTCTAGAGTGAAACATCAGTAAGAGAAAAATAACAAAATCTAACCAATTATTATACCCAGTAGTGGATCAAATTTGGTCTATCAGAAGCGGTGAATGATTGGTATGGCTATAGCATTTTTTCTCGCCATCCTCAAGTTTTTGTATACTGATCATGAATTGCTTACCACTGTCCTAAATCATTTGTGCAAGCCTGCTTTGGTAAAATGTAATGCAAGAAAATTGTTTTAACAATGTGCCAGGGACGGTGGCAGAAACTCCAATGTGCAGGGGGGGGGGGGCATTTTGACCACTACGTCTTCGTCGTAAGCATGTCACATGACAATGACGTAATCTTACTCCTCATTGCTGATTGGCCACATCGCTTGGAAGTGGAGGCGTGTCCAGGGCGCGAAAGCATGAAACACGAAAAGCAGTAATGGCGAATAATAATGTCGTGACTAAAGTGTAGTTTCGCTGTTCTCTGCGGAAAACTCTTAACAGAATCAAACAAATATGCCTTTGTGGTTCAAAAATAAATTCCAGAAAAGGAGCAAGGTAAAAAAAGAGTTTGTTATGATACTTTCATTACCTAATGATGTTCAATTTATGCTGCTGTGTAGGTACCCCATTGCATTTGATTTGAGTGCATTTTTCAACCGAGATTCAGCTTTGAGATTTAGGCCACACAACTCGTTATGAGTGGGTGCCTTGGTAAGTTGAATGTCTATATTCTTTAATGCTTTTAACTTCAATTTGGCCTCCGAAAATTGAAGTCAGCCAACCAAAAAGACGTTCAATGACGTAGTGGTCATGTGACATGCCCTTGGAAGATCGAAAATTCTGAATGACTTTTTTGTGCACAAAAGCATTTTCAAGTGCACAAGTTCCAGTCTGCAGAGTATGGCCTTTTGCAACAAGATCTTGAGTGCGCTTTAACAACTTTCCATTGTTCTATCCTATTGTTCTATTTATTGTTAACTCGGGTGTGCAATTGCCCAACTCTGCAGACTGGCACAAGTTGGTGCATAATATCTAAGTTTTGGTTCCGTCCGTTTGCAAACATTGCAGTATAGAAAAGACCCTCTTTAAGTGGTTCACTCCCCTCAACAGGTGCACATTCAAAAATTTCAGTTGCGCTGTGCACAAATGTCTTACATTCCATGATCAGGGACGTCCGGACATTCCGGACAGGAACGTGGTCAGAGGGGAGGAAGCTTTGGCAGTTGCTTTTCCTTTTGAATGTGTTGTATAATGTGTTTAGAGACCCTATCTTATTGGTTACTACCCACAAGGGAGTGTTGAAAGTCGTAAATAGCTTCCCCTTTCAGATATTCTGGTTATGTCCCTGGCTGAGGATGTGCCAATTTGAAGAGGTAGATATTAGTTCATAGCCAACAGGGTATATGTTGAGCAAATATGTTGCGCAATTTTTTCTTTCCTCGCCTGATTACTTTTCAAAACCCAAAATTTTAGAAACGGACCAAAGTACCATAGATGGGCAATCATTTCATTATTTAAGATATTGTCCGTTCTTCAATTTTAGTTTCAGAATAGTTAGGTTGGGAAATACAAGCCCACTCTGATTGCATAGAGAAATATTTGTGCAATATGTTTTTCTATGGGCTATTACGGCTGTATGGGTATGCGTTTTGCAATTTCGGACCAGGCAAAATAATCCTTCCTTGGCAAAGAGTTGCAATTTCATTCCTAGTAACCTTAGGAAGTAAACAATTTTATTGTAAAACTTAAATGCAAAGATAATGGTAAAAAAATTCACATATGAAAAAAATCAACTACAAATAAACATTAAGGGTAAAGGTCTTAGAAGAATTGGTTCTTATCTGTGTAGGTTTTAAGTGTATTTGTTTGGTGGCTCTTTTTAAAAATATGTTTCAAATAAGGTCTCATGGGGGTTTGGGTCCGTATTCTGGTCAAAGTTAATGTTTTGGTAGGAGCTTATTCAAGAAATTAACAGAACAAGTGCTTATCTAAACCTAGTACAACTTTGCGTCCCAGTTAGTCCTATTTGAAAAAAAATGGCCAAAAATCAAAGTTATCATAGTCTGCTGAGAATTTGCATCTACGAAGCATCCTTTTCCTTAAAATGAAACCTACTAAGAGGTAAAGTCTAGGACACTAATTTGACAATCATAAAGTCAAAGACAAACAAAATTCCATTGTGTACTTAAAAATAAAATCACATTTTGATTTATACCCAAGATAATCATTGGTTATGGTACTTAGAAATATTTATGATATACATCGATTTATAGGAACTGAAGTCATAGTGCATTGTTTAGAAAAGGGTAATTAGGAAATGTTTGAGTTAGAATGAAACTGATAAGACTGGTCCATTGTGGCATGCAATCATTCTATTTCCGAAGAATATCCCTGGCTCTCTGGTTTGCACTTTCAATCCTGGACTCATTTGCATTGGTCTGAAAAATGAATATCATAATTAGGTAATAATAATGATATAATACGAGAGCCTAACTATCTAAGTTTATAAAATTCCAATAGATAAATTCAAAAATAAACTATGCTTGTGTTAAACGTTTTGATATACATCTTCATCAGTAACTGTTCTTCAATATTATTCATAAATAACATTACATGAATACTAAGGTGAATATTAGTTTCCACCAAGAGTGTAACCTTTTTTACTCCAAAGATCTCACTACTTATTCAAGTGATCTAAAAGCAAAGAGATACAGTTAAATCCAATTTTAAAAGAACCACACTTTAAAATCCTTTACCCTAAAATTTCAGCGTTTTAGGAAATTTTTTCTTGAGACTTTCTACAAAGCTGCTCTGATAAATATTTTATTGTGGAAGCAAAACAGTATTTAAAATACATGACTGTGTCATTTTAGCCCAACAATCCGAATTTATGTCCCTTAAAATGTCTCTCATAGTTAAGAACCTTTTAGAGCAAAGCTGAAATATAGGGGTTTTTACTATATAGTAAGGTTACTGTAAATGACAGAATTAGCACTGAAACTGGAATAGGGATAACACTTACAATTGATTTGATTTATATATGCACCTCAGGACCAGTATACCACTGTATAGAATGGTATATCAGGAAAATTGTTTATAGAAATGATTTACAAAAATAGTAAACTAACACATCTTTATCAGAGAGTATTCCTTCTTGGTAAATTTTATAAACAAACGGTAAACCCACCTTGTCTGTGATTCTATCAATTTTCACATTGTGACTGTCAAGTTCTGTTCCCATATCGACGGCCATTGCTTTAAGATTGCCAATGATTCCTGCAACTTGTCTGTAAATATAACGAAAATTTTTGAAGTTCATGAATTTCTCACAGTAAAAACATTTTCTATTGTTTGAAGAATTAAGAAATTAAAGATAGTATAATGAAGCAGAATGAACACAGTAAAAATAGGCATGTCCTCCTGTGACTCTTGAGTTTTGTGCTTACCCACTTGCAGACAGACCTAACAATCACTCATAAGTATAGTCTGTTTGGTGTATAAGCACAAAACTCAGAATCACTGAGGGGCATGCCTATTTTTTGATGTGTTCATTCTGCTTTAGCATTGCTCCATATTAAGCACTTAAGTCAGGATAGGCACTGTCTGCTCGAATTAGTTAATGAACCATTTGTTTAATGCTAGTTAATACAACAGTGCTAGACACTAAAATGGGATTGCATTGATTCAGTTATTTTTGATAAAAATCAACAAATCTTTAGTATAATGGTTCTCCGGCTAGTAATTTTTGAATTTTTCATTTGATTAGGTAGAGAATACCATATCTTTGGTCCCTTATAACATAGAGGTTTAATTAAAAAAGTTGCAAAAATAAAGGATGCAGTACAGTGCAAAATAAAAATCTATAGATTTAATTTGATAGAAGAAGTAATACTCAAAAACAGACATGTTTTTAAGTGGTACTTCTTCTTTGAAATTGCTCTATGCCTAGTCCATATATCCCAGGGTAAGCACACTCCATGGGAGTTGAATTTAGATTCAATTTGATAAATTCTACTTTAAAAGCATTTGGCATGAAAAGCTACCATAAAGTTTTCCTCACCCTAAATTTTCATCCATTTCATCTTCTCGCGCATCATTTGTTACCCTGCAAGCACAAAATAAATACTTGACGATAATTCAATATTACATCATATCATTAAAGATTCACTAAGCATGTTCTGACACCATGCGATATATTCCCTAAAGTGGGTTACCAGACTTTAGGGCCTTGGATTAGCAAGTGGGAAGGAACTAGAAACAACTCCTAGGTATTTTACCATTCATTATTATACATTGTATGAAGTTTTCAATTTGTCTCATTCAGGATTTGGATTAAGCAGCATACATAGGCAGTGAAAGTTAAGTAAAGTTAAAGTTTATGTTATTGGTAAGTGCATTATAAACTCAATTCTTAAGTGCTATAAATGGTTTTATACTCTTCCAAACTCTCAACTTCCCAACTTAACTGTTATTACATTTGCATTTAGACAAATATTGAGAATTTGGGAAAGCTATTACACCGAAGGTATATTGACCATCTTTGCCTCTTTGAGAAAGTTTCTTCCCTTGAGTAATAGATCTCTTTGAATAAACTAAACACCAAATTTGGTGTTTAGTTTATTCAAACAGATCGATTACTAAAGAGAAGAAACTTTCTCAAAGAAGGCAAAGATGGGGTATTTTTTGATAATGAAATTTCCGGCTTTAGTAAAAACCGATTAAGGATTTGCCCAAAAAGCATTTTCATTAAAACAAAAGTGAGTACATAGGATTATTGCATTTTAACTAAGATTTTAGATTTTAGAAAATTCTAGATTTGGTGAATTCGTTCATCATTGTTGCGATCCTCGAGACAACCAACTGAACTTCTCAAATCAATATACAAATTGAAATCGATAAAAAAATTAAAGGGGAATGAGAAATGTTGAAGATGAAATAAATGTTTGATACTGTAGGGATCCTGTTCAAAACTTTCTATTTCTGAAAAAAGCTGCAAATTTCGTTTAAATTTAGAGTAGCTAGACAGATCTCCTTGAATTTAATAAGTAAATCAACACCGTCCTTTACCTTTGAATGTAACCTCCTTTGGATGGTTCAGAACTTCCTCCTGCCATTGCTCCTCCGTTTGAAGTTCCAGCATTTCTGTTTCTCCCGTCTTCTCGGTTTCCAAAACCTTTTTTGTACTCTTCTGTTTTCTCAAAATTTTTGCGCCTAAAGAAATAATTGAAGAGTTGAAATCAATAAGAAACCACAAAAGTGAATAATGTTGGACATTAAAAATTCTCATTATTTCAGGCTGCTATTTACAAACAACACAAAATAAGCTTTCAATTGAACTTTTGTTTTGGGAGGTTGGGGAATTTGGACAGTCATTCAACATTTGCTTGATCTGGTGCTGTACACAGTAGGCTTTAAATTTTCAGCAACTAAATTTAATGTTCTTTGAAAATGTTCAATTTAACTCTAAAAACGTGAACTACTCAATATATTGCTTGGTCTGTTTAACGGGGCTTAAAAATGTCTATAATAATACCTATCTACAGCAAAAAGAGGGTGTGCAGAAACGACCAAATTGAGTATTAATCTTGTGCTTGCTCAACTCACTGTAAAGGTCATGAAGACATTTATTTTTAAGACACGATTTGTAGAGAAGTAGGATTTGGAAAATCACTTCTATGGCATGCTGATTTGATCCAAGCTTCCAACTGACAAAAACAATAGTTTAAATTTTACTAACTTTTTGCAGCTGCAGATACAGAGCCCGCAGAATTTCTCAAGGCCTGTCAGATTTTTTTCAGCAACTCTCATTTCTGCATTTATGTCGTCTAATGTTTCTTCCACTCTGTCTAACTTTTCACCTTGTTCGTCGAGCATGACCAATGTCTTTATCCCAACATCTTGAGTCTAGAATTGAAACAAATTTATCTACTTCCTAAATGCCATACTTACTAAATGCCATACTTTCTACATGCCATAATTTCTAAAAATGTCATACTGTTTTTTGATTGGAATGGGCTTGCTTACTGAAAACATACTAGGAAGAATACCTCTTGCATAATAATAGAGATGCTTACTGCATACTCGAAAAGTTTTCTTGAGGAAGGTCTATCTCTTTAATAAAATATCACTACGGTGGTTGTTAGAGGATAATCAACAAACTGACTATGGTAAAACAACAATTTTTTGAATCTGCATCCTTAATAGAGTTCTCTAATGCCATGGGCAGGGCACAATATATAAAGTTCAATAAGATTATAGATCTGTTATCACTCGAAGTTTAATGCACTCAAGCAATCATTATACAACTAATAAAATTACCTATAAGTAGCTCTAAATAATACTGCATTGAAAAATATTTATTCTGATTAAGGTAATCTCAAGGGCAGGGCTTTAATAGCTAGGAAATCTTTAAGTTTTGTGGCTACAGCAAGAACTTTACATTAATCCCTAAATACACATGGCAAAAGTAATAAGCAGACTTCTCACATCCAGATTAAACCAATCTGCACAGAGCTTAATCCATTCTAATTTTAAACAGTTTAAACAGCACATTTTCTTCTTTTTTGTAAATAGATTTGAAATCCATGATAGGGAAAAAAATTTCTTTGTTTTCTTTTTTCTTAAACCTCTGAAAACTGAATTCCATGCTAAAACTCTCCGAAAACAAGCATTCGGTAATCCATCAGTGCTGAGCAGGAATAACAAGAACGCATTAAGCTTTCTTTTGTCCAGTTCTAAAACATAACAAATGCATATGAATAAGATAATGCTCAAACCTCTTCTGCAGCTCTGAGAATTCTTCTGGTACTGTCCAAAGACTGAAATTGAGAACAAATTCATAATCAAAGTAAAAATTTATGATTGAAATGCCTCCCATGGTGGCGCCAGGTATCCTTCAACAAGGGAGATTGGACTAACGGGGGAGGGGGGGCTATTTTCCCATTAGAATTTGAGAATTCTTCAAATACAAGCTTTCCAAATAGGAATAAGGTGCATTCCATATGGGTCTGCAAAAACTTCAAATTGATCAGAAAATGCTATACATCATCCGAGCCCCTTGATTCTTTTTATATTTTGCTACTGGAATATTTCAGCACTATTTTTCAACGGACTTTTTTTCAAACTGAAATTGCACTTGTTATCTACACATTATCAAGTCAGATAAAATCTGATCTGTACAGTTGAATTCAAACTAGAATTTCCATCTGACCTTGAATAAATCAAACTAGGCTTTACCAACAGAGGTTGCTCTCTCGTGATTAGTTTAGCTTATCAAGAGAGTTCCTCGTTAAGAAATTCCCCTCATACAATAGTTTTTGAATTTATTATGTACATGAAGTTTGTATTGTTGGACTAGTTTTTTACTTTGTAGTTTGTGTAATATTCAACAATTCTTTTCCCTATCTTCATTTATATTGTATATTAATTGTTGTATAATGTGGAATTATAAAATCGAATGAATAGAACTGAACTGATCATGGCCAATGATTAACCCAATCCACCTGGCTTTATCCTATAATCCATAAATAAAGTTAGTGGTTATTAGAAAGGGTCCGCCTTTATTTGAATCTTTACAGAAATTATCTGAGTGAGGTATATAGGTTTATGCACAAAGCAACAGAAGGGTCCACCAAGTGATTAGACTTATTGAGCACTGGAAACCAAATCCTCTCAATGTGAAACACACAATATCAACACACCTTTTAACTTATTACCTGGAATCACAGAGAGTTGATAAATTCTATCCTTGTACTTTAAATGCTATAGGAGTGAGTGGTTGTAAATTTAGTTACTGAAACGTTAAGTTTTTCATATAGCCACAACAGACCAGCTAACTCTCCCGATTTCCCCAGGAGACTACTGCTTTTTCCTTGAAAGATCTGAGACACCCCAATGAAAACAGCGGAAGGCAGCAGAGATAGAGATCAAAGAAATCTCATGATTTTTACACCGATGAACTTAGTAGGTCTGCCACAAGTTAGGGCAAAGTAAGAGTTCTGGTTAAGAAACCTGCAAATAAACTTCTTGTACCAGAATTTACAGCCATAGTGGGCCGGAGAGGTTCCGCACGCGGCTTGGGTTCCGCTCACGTCCAATATGTACCACACAGGGCAATCGGGGTTAACATGAAAATTGATGCAAATATGTTAGTTTAAAGGCGATAGACGTATTCTTAGGTTAGAAAAGCATCTACTAACGTTGTTTTCGAGGTTCAAATCGAAGCGAAAGTGCCGTTTTCACTATGCAAAGTGCAAGTTGGACTTCGTCATTTTTTGGAAAAAAAATATTTTTCAACCACAAGCTTTTAGTATGTTAAATCGACGAATTACATCAAAATTGATAGAATGAACTATTACACATCGGTTGATTTTTTGGAGTAGTTATCACTATAACTTGGTTTGGACTTAGTCGTTTTCACGAAATCGGGAGAGAGCCTGTTCCGCTCATGTCCAATATGTACCACACAGGGCAATCGGGGTTAACATGAAAATTCATGCAAATATGTTAGTTTAAAGGCGATAGACGTATTCTTAGGCCAGAAAAGCATCTACTAAAGTTGTTTTCGAGGTTCAAATCGAAGCGAAAGTGCCGTTTTCACTATGCAAAGTGCAAGTTGGACTTAGTCATTTTTTGGAAAAAAAAATATTTTTCAACCACAAGTTTTTAGTATGTTAAATCGACGAATTACATCAAAATTGATAGAATGAACTATTACACATCGGTTGATTTTTTGGAGTAGTTATCACTATAACTTGGTTTGGACTTAGTCGTTTTCACGAAATCGGGAGAGAGCGTGTTCCGCTCACGTCCAATATGTACCACACAGGGCAATCGGGGTTAACATGAAAATTGATGCAAATATGTTAGTTTAAAGGCGATAGACGTATTCTTAGGCCAGAAAAGCATCTACTAAAGTTGTTTTCGAGGTTCAAATCGAAGCGAAAGTGCCGTTTTCACTATGCAAAGTGCAAGTTGGACTTAGTCATTTTTTGGAAAAAAAATATTTTTCAACCACAAGTTTTCTAATTCTTTGCATGGAACTGGGCAAAAGTCCTGGAATTTGACTTTTTTTTTAATTTTAGCATTTTTAAAGTATTAACTTTGTTTCAAATGAACGGGATTGTATATACCAATGATCTGTGCATTAATGTCTAACGTTAGAAATCGGTATCAGAAAATTTAAAGAGACAAAAAGTGAGACAGGTTTGTTGGTGTTGGTCATGAAAAGCTAATGCTTTTTTTAATAAAAACACTAAGATATGAACACAATTAATAAAACCACTAATGCTTACTATTTGAAAAATAAATTCACAATTGCCAGTCTATTATATTTATTGATTGTTCTTCAGTAAATACGTACAATGTTATCTGTTGGTAATACTTCCTTACGTTTACAGTGGTGGCGCCAACCTGAAAAAGTGGAGAATCGAGGTGTTGTCATGCCTTTTAGGACTTAAATGTAGCTCCTCCTCTCAAAAACTCGACCCCTCAGATTTAATCGATATTAAACAGCCATATTGGAGAGTGGAAGGACAAGTCCCTCACAACCCTCCTGGCGCCACTACTGTGATTTTACAAGAATTATCTTACTATACATACCTACTTCAAAAATTACTTCTAATGCTACACAGTTAAAGAACTATTAAGAACATGATAACATTACACCATAACCATAGTCTACCAAAAATTTAAACAAAACCTAATCCAAAACTTTGATAATAATGATAGCACTTATCGTGATACTGTAAGTACCGAGTTGCAATCAAATATTTCTTAATGTAAGGTACAGTTTTATAAAGTAAACTTAAATACACATATTTGATATTCTGCATATATAAAATGGCTGATGTTAAACAATACATGCATACAACATGTATCATTCGATAATTATGAAGATAATAGACAAATAAGTGTAATACGTATTTGTCTTTAATCTTTTCATAAATCCCTCTGATATCCAGCACTAACAAAGTAAATAGATATCCGAATTTCACTATTATTAACGAAAATAAATACAAACTAGACTCTGACAAAGAAACAAGATAAACAAAGTTGTAAATGCTATGATGAATAGATATTTCATGTGTTAGCAACGATAATAAACCCGATCCTGACAAGAAGAACAGATTCAAAAGTTTTATGAATCGATTAGCATTTTTATAGCCAGAACCTTTAAAATAATCTGTATTTTCATGTAATGTTTCGCGCGTTCCAAACTTAACGTATTTCTAATAGGCAAAGACAAGACAATATTATAATAGGCCACTTTGGGATTTTCATTTTCAGTTGCTATCCGATTTTCTTTATATTTTCGTTGGGTTTACGTTAACTTTAAAAAGATGCTACCGTTAATACGTTTCAATCACTAGAACTATAGGATTCTGTGTGTTTAGATAATTCTAATTCTATCATACGTTGCCTGAATTTTTTTCCTGGGGTAATGCCCTTTCTCATTGGAGTTTTGGTGGACTTTTTTCCCTTTTGAAAGCGTTTCCTGCCCTTTTTATCTCCCTCGTGGTTGCTATCGCTTGAAACAGAAACTTTTTGACGCTTGGATTCAGTAGGTATGGGTATTTTTCCTGGAGGCTTCACTCTTCTTTTTTGACATTTAGTGGACTTGGGACCATGACGTTCCCTCCCTATCGGTCCCCTCTGACCTGTTATTGTTTCATTATCACTTGATACAGATATTGTTCGAGTCTCTATCCCATACAGTTTGCATTTAAAACATACCCACGGCGTTAAGTCCATGTTGTATTCACATTCGGAGTGATACCAAGACTTACACTTTGAGCAACAAATCATTTGTGTTTGTAGATCAGGTAAATTGCAATGGCAGTAGAAAGTAGGTTTCAGTACATATTTAGTGCCACTATTGTCTCTGGGAGAATCTAGAAACCTAACTGTTTCAAAAGATTTCAAGGCTAAGGCACTAACGAGTTTACGCCTAAGGTCTTTTGGATTAACATAAATTACCTGAGGGTCTATACTTCGACAAAGGCAAAGAGCAAAGAAAATTGCGGCTAGTCCATTATCGTTGTCTTTCAAAACTGAGGCAGTGTCAGCCACATGAATTTCAAAATTAGAATTATCTGGGCTTCTTAGCCGGGCAGCGTAGCCCTCCAAGGAAATGTCATACCTACATTCATTTTTCTTGAGGTACAAGTGTTTTCTTAGGAGACTGTCATAGAGATGAACAACATTATGCTTGGATAATTTATTAGATAATGTTCCCCACTCAATGCAGTCGGCATTCACATCGTTCAACGGAACTATTTGCACAAATGGTAATCCTTTTCCCCATAAGTCAGGCAATATGGATACGCTATTGAGTCCGCCTACATTTGGATATTCCGAATGCATGATATCAATAGCAGCATTTACAACGTTTGTCGTCAGTGGCCTCCCACATTCAATAGCTAATTTATCGTCATTAGACAAATCATATTTTAGCAACCACATGCCACCTGAACTTTCAATTGGTTCACTAGTAGAACTTTCAGAACTTTGCAGAGAAATTTCGTTACATTCATCGCCCATTTCGCTGGCCCCACTCAGAACATCAGACATAGGAGGTAAGGAAACCCTATCCGTATCAATATCAAATTTAATATTGTCGGCTTCTCCATCCGAACCATTGAAATACTCATGAAACGCGTTTTCTTGGTAAGAGGCAGACATCTTCTCAGAATCTGACGAGTTTAATTCTACAGGTGTTGCGTCCGACTGCCCCCCTCTAGAATCAATATTTAAAGGTATTTCCCAATTTTCCGTAGAACAATTACTCATTTCGTCACTTTCATTATCAGAACTACTGGATGTGGATTCAGGGTCCAAAGTCGGTGCAAAAATAGCTCGGCCAAGTTTGTCATAAGAAACAGTGAGCCTAGATCTTGCCTCAATTTCTTGAATGATCTGTGCGTTTCTACTCTCATTCCGTAAGTCAATGATGGAACGAAACATGAAAATATGATTGACTGGGGACATTTGGTTTAAAAAACGCATATTCAAATTAAAGGAGCCGTGAATTTGTTCTGCTACTTGGCTGTTTATTTGTCCGAAAAGTTCTTTTACGCAAGCCAGCCTTCTAAGTGCCTCTGTTTCGTTGTTGGTGTTTTTTTCATGCAACCGATCGAAAAGGGCAAGATGAACATCACTGCCAGTTACCGGATGGACGTCGCTATTTTCGGCCAGATGCACCCCTGCTGTGTTATTTAGCCATGGAAATGATGTTTGAAAAGTGCCTTCATTAGCTCTTTGTACATTTCCTCAAGTCCAAACCAAGTTATAGTGATAACTACTCCAAATACGTCTATCGCCTTTAAACTAACATATTTGCATGAATTTTCATGTTAACCCCGATTGCCCTGTGTGGTACATATTGGACGTGAGCGGAACACGCTCTCTCCCGATTTCGTGAAAACGACTAAGTCCAAACCAAGTTATAGTGATAACTACTCCAAAAAATCAACCGATGTGTAATAGTTCATTCTATCAATTTTGATGTAATTCGTCGATTTAACATACTAAAAACTTGTGGTTGAAAAATATTTTTTTTCCAAAAAATGACTAAGTCCAACTTGCACTTTGCATAGTGAAAACGGCACTTTCGCTTCGATTTGAACCTCGAAAACAACTTTAGTAGATGCTTTTCTAGCCTAAGAATACGTCTATCGCCTTTAAACTAACATATTTGCATCAATTTTCATGTTAACCCCGATTGCCCTGTGTGGTACATATTGGACGTGAGCGGAACCCAAGCCGCGTGCGGAACCTCTCCGGCCCAACCTCCCTCAGAATTTAGGTGAAAGCTTAGAAACTCTGATGTACCAAGATTGAACATAGTTTCTTAAAAACATGAATTTATTTCATATCTGAAATTATTAGCTTACCTCATCAGTAACTTCATCCGCCCTCCGCTGCATTCTCTGCAACTCCATTCGCATCTTGTCCTCTTCCGACATCATTTTTGCAATTTGATTTTAATGAGGAAGCTAACCAGCTATTAAAATCAAGTAAAATCTAATAAACGCTTACAGAACTAATTTTCAAAATCATACAGAGTACCTTACTTCTAGGTAAAAAATCATTTATAAACTAGGCCTTTGTGTATGTGCATACAATTTCTGTTTTCAGTCATAGAAATTTGGTTGGAAACGAAAATGCTACAAGGAATTCTGCCCGAAAATGAAAGCTGCCTAGGCCCGTTTATAGGAAGAAAGCTTTGGTTTAGGCCCATCAACAGAAACTTGAGCATTGTTTTATGGTAAAAGTAAATAAAATCATAAAATTTTTACCAGCTTGGCTTTATACTTTAATCTTTGTTGATTTGTGGCTACTTGACGAAAATAGCTGACGTTTGGGGTTACTTCATAACAAATAAAATGGTAAACAAAAATGGCGAAGATCGACTTTCTGCCAAACCCTATTTCTGTAAACCATCAGATTCAGATGACCTAAGGTGGCATATACCTCATGACGTCATACGAATAAGAATGTTTTTGTTCAAGCTCATGTTATTTTGTTTCTACCAGCCCAGGGGCAGCCTTGGAAGGGAGAGGGGGTTATGAAAAGGAGGGGAGGGGTTTTGTGAATGTCTTAGTTTTTCTGATTATAATGCAGAGAAACCTAGTTTGTCTTAGAAAAAGCTGGGTTTTCCTGCACTCTGCCGTCCTTTGTGATTTGAGACCTTTCTGGAAAAAAGGATTTTCTTTTATCCCTCCCAGCCTTTCGAATGCCAAGAAATTTAGGAGACTCCAGTTAACTTGGAGTGTTGAATGTTATTATGTTTTCATCGATGGAAAGGAAGTTTCTCGGCTCAATCTTTCAAACTAACATTAAAGATATGCTCACAATTACTTCAATAGTGTTAGCTGATATATAATTTTAAGCAATTCCTAAGAAACTTTCAGTCCTCGAAATTTGAAAAATTTGAAACTTTCAGTATTTGGCTGATTTTGTCATTCTTACAAAAAAGGAACGCATTTTTCTATAAAGATTATTACATTTCATTTTGTGTTGCACTGCTTGTCCAAAAAATTTGAGTCCTCAAAACAACATATACCTAGTACCTCTTAAGTTGATAGGCAAATAGAGTTACTATGTTCTTAAGGAATTGGTTAATGCCCAAAGCTCCAAGGGTCCACTGATTAGGTTAAATAATCGAGCAGTGCAGCCCAAGTCCTTCCTCTTGCTGAGACCACACCTCGTGATTCCTTTTGCCTTTTTGCCTGGAATTACGGAGAGCCGACAGTCTCTCCTCACACTTTGTAACAGGTTTGCAGGTGGTTTCGAACCCAGGACCGCTTGAACAAGGGTCAAGTGATCTAACCACTCGGCAAGCCCCTCGACCCCTCCCCCACTTCCCCAAATCATAACGTGTGTACTTCTGTTCAGCCTTCAGGGCCATGACGTCAAAAAAGCTCTCATCGCTAAAAACGCCTTGGAAAAACTAGCACGAAGCACAGAATCTTAAACAAATACATAATTAAACAAAAATTAGAAACACGCCTCTTTCAGACTTTTTATCTCTGCTTTTAAGATATTCTCATAAATGCTTAGCACTAGGCAAACCACCAGCAAAACAGATAGACAATCTGACAATCAAAAGCTTCATAATTTATAGAATTATTTGGGAATTCCCAGAAGGAGGCAAGACGCAAGACCCCGAGAAAAAGGCTTACAGTAGCTGCTGATGGTATCCCTGTAAAGTAACGAGGGTATATCTCTACAGTATCAAATATTGTCCACAGTAGGTACTGCGTAGTATCCTTCTACAGTACTCATGGTATCCCTCTTTAAGTATAGAAGGTATAGAGGGTATCCCTCGACAGTATTAAACATCCCCCACAGAACTGGAATATATTTCTTTACAGTACTGTTGGTATCCCCCAACAGGACTGATAGTATCCCTCGACAGTACTCAATATCCTCCACAATGCTGATGGTATCCCCTACATCATCATCATCATCATCATCTTCATCATCATCATCATCGTCATCAGCACTCAAGATCCTCTAATGTAATGATTGTATCCTCCCACAGTACTGAGTACTGTTCCGTTTTGATGTATCTAAATTTAGGTTCAAATACAATTTCCAATCACAAGCAGTTGCTGCTGGTTTACCTGTTGAGATTTAATAGTTTTGCGACGCCTTACAAGCCGACATTTATTTATTTATTGCTTTTTAAAACGACATGAAATCAATTACTATCTACCTGTCTTTAATGGAACAAGATAAATTGGATTAAGGGCAACAAAAAACCCTTCCAGCAAACATTTACTTTTTCAAACTCCACCACAAAGCAGAAGAGGCCGTCAGCACCAGTTAACCTTCTATCATGCTTACAAACCAACGTTAGAAATATATTTTGATGTCCTCATCAAATAAATTCTCCATGTTATAGGCGTAGTCTTCCATCATGCTTATCAAAAGAAATTAGAAATAGATTTTCATGTCCTATTCAATTTCTCCTTGTTTGTAAAGTTTTAAGAGAAGACGAAAACTAATTGCATACTGTGTTTTTCTTTAAAAAGCTATCACCAATTTGGGCCTTCAAGCTTCACTTTTAAATTCCTTTTAACTTCCAAATGAATATATGTTTTGATTTCGATCGAAGGCAAACTTGCTTAAGATCAAGTCAACAGGACAAAACATCATTTTCCTAAACCTAATGGGTCCCTGAGGCAGCAACATGCTTGCTGCCGAAGAGTGAGAAAATGTTTGATTTTGATGCTTGTGCATTGCTGTATCTGACGTTATTTTCATTGTCATAATAATCTTTTTTATCATTACTCACCCCCGGAAAAGTTTAGAAACTGCACAATATTTTCTTTACAACTGCACAAAAAAGGTTTCGAAGAGCTCATTTTGTAAAGAACTGCCCATTAAAAAAACCCTACAATAGCCCTTGTCTTCTATCATGTTTACACAAAGAAGTTCAAAATAGATTTTGATGTCCTAATCCAAGATCTCCCTGGTGTAATAGGCCTGAAGAAATGCAAGTTCCCAACAACAGTAGTTGCAAAGTACCACCACATCAATTGAAAATTACTTTAATTGATTCGATATGGAAAATTAATACCCCCGAAGATCATAGAAGACCATAGTAGTGGAGAGTCACCAGCAAAGCAATAGAGAGTTGCCACCTTGTAATACAAGATACACCACAGTAGCGCAAAATTATCAGCAAAACAATAGAGAGTTACCACTTAGTTATACAAGATCCACCACAGTAGCGCAAAATCATCAGCAAAACAATAGAGAGTTACCACTTAGTTATACAAGATCCACCACAGTAGCGCAAAATCGCCTAAAAAACCACTTCAATGAAAAACTAGCACCCCAGTAGTGCAAGATCACATCCCCAGTGGATATAAATCAACGAATAGTGATCATTTACCTCAGTAGTGATTATAGATTTGCCAGTTTTTGATTTATTTTGTATTACCCAGCTAAGTGAATTGTGAAAGGGTGCTGAAAGCATAGCTACCAAATTAAATACGAAAGTCAAATTTCCTGACTTGATCAAATATTAAAAGGTATTCAAAAATGAAACCCAAGCTTCAAACGTTGCGTAAATCTACCTTGTTTAGCAAAACATGTTTTGAGCATGTTTTACTGTAGAAGATACGTCATGGAGATGGCTCGACTTAATTTTTGATAAAACTTGTTCTTTAATGGATGCCTCTAAAAATATTCCATCAAAACAATAGCCGCTTAAACCTTAAGCCATAATTTCCTCGAAAGAAGCAGCCATAAATATCATACTTATCTCTAGAATTTAAAAATGTACGTCATAGATTAATCAAGTGCCAAGAAAACGCTTCAACTGAACGATGAATAATTGAGTAGCTTGTTTTAGAGTGTGATTGCTCGCACCTGCTAACCTTGTGATCCCATAGCTACACTGAGCCAGCGATCTGCGTATTAGGGATAACTAAGCGTACACCATGCTCAACAAGAGAGATACCTACGCAAGATAAGAGATATCTTCGCATGGAGTCTAAGCAGAATTTATGCACTGCAAAAGTATCAACAACTTCAAAATTATCGCATATCAATTTCAGTTCAGAACAAACTGAGGCCATTTTGCATGCTAAGTGTGCACGATGGTGTTGAATTTACCTGATTTGGTTTAAGCAGCGCAGAAATAGTTTAAAGCTAGGCTGCTCGCGTAGTTCTGATAACTTCAACAACATCAGCAAGTTCCAGTGCATCTACGCGTTTGATATGATGTATCAAGGTATATGGCAAACAACAAGAGATCAGTAAAAAGCTTGATGGCATAAGAATTGGCTGGTGGTATTCATGAATGAGATTGTACAGCAAGGTTGACTGATATCTGCAGAAGTTCTTGTGAGAAAATATAAGGAATAAAAAGAATAAAGTATACCAAGAGGGGCAAGAAACAGATCTATAAACCGTAAAGGAAAGATTCATCAAAGGAAAAGTGGAAAGACAGGAAAACTTTGGTAGTGGAATTCATCCTAATGTGAGATTTTCAACAAGAAATTATTTGTTACATTCCTCTTGATCGATATTTGCTGTCGAAGAGTCTGAAATGGTGGATATAGCTACAAAGAAAAAAAGGTAGATACATTAATACATATTGTGGAAAAATATTGATAAAAAGTATTGCTCAAAATATTGCTGATATCCTACATAGAGAAACTAGAGAGCTCTGCCGAAAAATTAATCGATAAAAGTCAAGGGAAGCTAGAAAAAGATGATCCAGCCATAATTACTCAAATAAGAGAAATTGACTGTTTGCAATAATATCCTAAGGTACTTGCAAAGAATCTCTTATCCTATTAACTCTAAAAATAATAGCAGAGTTTAAAAGTAACCAAGTGTTAAAATCATGCAATCTTCCAACAGAGTTTTAAAGAAGATGATACAGCTGTGACTGTTCAAATTAGAGAAGATACCATGTTCTATTATTGGATGTGATATCAAAAGAATATAGTGCTACTAAAGGATTCAGGGTTTAGCTATCACAGAAAACAACAATTATAGCATTGAAAAGACACTGAAAGACAATAATAAAGCAATATTTACTCCACATAAGATATCACCAATAATAGAAGATTGAGCCATAATATGGATGAAATCCAAAAGTAGTTGAACTACAAGGATATATAAAAACAACAACTATAGCATAGAAGAGACACTGAAAGATGATAATACAGCTACAATTACTCAACATAAGATATCACCAGTAAAACAAAACTTGAGCCATAAAATGGATGAAGTCAAAAAGTATTGGAAGTACAAGGATATCTAAAAAAAACAAATATAGCATAGAAGAGACACTGAAAGACAATAATACAGCAATAATTACTCCACATAAGATATCACCAATAATAGAAGATTGAGCCATAATATGGATGAAATCCAAAAGTAGTTGAACTACAAGGATATCTAAAAACAACAACTATAGCATTGAAGAGACACTGAAAGAAAATAATACAGCTACAATTACTCAACATAAGATATCACCAGTAAAACAAAACTTGAACCATAATATGGATGAAATCCAAAAGTAGTGGAAGTACAAGGATATCTAAAATTAACAAATATAGCATTATACAGGCATTGAAAGAGAATAATACAGCAATTATTACTCCACATAAGATATCAACAATAATAGAAGAATTGAACCATAAAATGGATGAAATCCAAAAGCAGTGGAACTATAAGGAGCTCTCTAAATCGGCAAGAATCGCATCAGCAGCTACCTTAATAATCGCAGAAATCATCGGAATAATCGGCAATCTTTTCGCCCTTATCCTAATCACTCGCATTCTCAAATACCGTCGCAACATCCCGAATATCCTGATATGCCTCTTGACCATCGTCGACCTAATGGCATTGCCGATGACTTACAGCCAAGCTATACTCAGTCATATAGAAGGGCGATACCTTGGAGGCCAATTAGCTTGCACCTACCATGCAACTGCTATCACGCTATTCAAATACCTGTCCATTGTGTTAATATCTCTGATAAGTCTGGAACGATTCATCGCCATGTCTTATCCATTCTGCTATAAAGAGAGGATTTCTTACGACGAAACCCGTAAGCATAAGATTGCAATTGTTCTGATTTTGGTATTGATAGCTGTGGCAGTCATAAGTCTATTACCCGTCATTGGAGTCGGGCACAACGTTCTACAATATCCTAACAGCTATTGTTTATTTGACATGAGTCATAAAATGACATCAAATGTAGTTCTTTTAGCGATACACATAACGTTCCTATCGAGTATAGCAATTATAGTGATTGTTTCAAATATCGGGGTTTGCATCCAAGCGCACAAACTGATTCAGAAAATACGGCCGTCTTTGCAAATTTCCAAACGAGAAGTCCAGAAGAGTAGAAGCTTGTCTCCATCGCAGTCAGGAGTGAAGAAAACTGGGCTGAAGAAGTTGACCCCGAGACAAGAGAAGAAGTTGCTGAAAATCAGTATTTTCAACATTGCAATATTCATCGTATGTTGGCTTCCATTTCTGGTATGTCCATTTTTCATCCTCTCTTTTACATACTATATAAATGCCAGATTGTTTTTTAGCCTTTTCTTCCTCAGATATTGGTAAGGTTATGTTTGAAGATTAGGTTGTTTGTAATCGCTCTTTAAATGTATTTGACCAAAAAAGGGCCTGGCTGATCGAGAAAAGGTCTTAAAGAACAGCTCAAAGATTGAAAAGTTGTACAAATTTTGAATTGCTTGCGGTTGAATTAGTTGCATAAAAAGGGTTTGTAAACATTTTGTATTATGACAAGCCTGCAAGCAGAAAAAAGAATGCTGAAATATGACATAAGAGATATCAACAGAGATTTTCGTAGCCTAGGCCCATTGATCAAGTGTTTTTTCGATAGTTGTACAGCTTTTTATTCCACGTTTTCTTGCCAACCAGCGCAATTTTTAACTGTTTAATGGAATGAATCTCGAGTTTCTCAATAAGTAGCATGTACCCGACACATTAGGGTAACATCTTAAAGCATATAAGAGCTAAGCTTATCTCACCATCTTTTTTCTCACCATATGATATCAATATCAATTCTCCTTTCTCATCTTTAACGTAGATTCATCATATGTTGATTTAATGTTATCGATAACGATGCTACTTGTTCCTTAATATCAAATCAAGTTCTTTATAAGCTCGGAAGCAATCATTCTCTTTTAGGTAAAGATGTTTTTATCAGCAATAGGAGTAAGATTTTACGAAGGACTTGACTTTGCAGCAGCTCGACTCGTGTCATTACAAAGTGTCATAACACCCTGGATGTACCCCCTGTTTAGAAGGCAATACTCATCTGGTTTTTTGCATTTGTTCAAAACTTGCATCAGCACGCTTACATTCAACTTGGTCAAAAAGCCAGAAATGAAGCTCGGTGAGTTTGATGAGTTTTCTTTTTAATAAGTTGTAGTTATGAATAAAATAACCAGAAGCTTCATTTTGATTACTTTTGTCTAAACTTTCGAGCGTACAATCAAACGATCATTATCAAAGTGACAGAAGTATTTAGACAAAAGTAATCAAAATGAGGCTTCTGGCTATTTCATTTATAATTAAGATCCTTGCCCGAATATATATTTTCTAAGTTGTAGTTATTTCTAACACTCAAAGACAAGCAAAGATTCCTCATCGGATATGGACTGGTTCTCCCACTTCAAGTCACATTACCACACACTTTGGAAGCTTCAGTATTATCCTAGTTTCTGCATTCACAAGGGTAATTTTTCATGGCATCCAAGGGTACACTTTTTACGGCACGAAAAGCGTAAAAGAAAAAACAGAATTTTCCCCTAATGTGTCGGTAAAGTGACTTGAAATGGGAAAACCAACTCAAATCCAAAATGGTCCATTAACTTCAGAAAATATGGTTTTTTACCCATAGCGGCCAAATCAAAGAGCTTGCAATTTACTTGACCTTTAAAAGAGAACTGTGAAGACACTTTCAAGTTTGCCCATTTTGGTAGTAAATCGACGACAGTTTTGATGGAAGATCCCATCTACTTATTCTTGTGATTCTCTCTATTTTCTTTTATTCACTCTTTTAGATGACATAGTTGGAGCAAGATCCCACCGAAAAGAAGCTCTACAATTTTATTCTCAACAAAACAGAACTCGATCGAGGACGGAAGGAACAACAGGAACGAACGAATTCGAGCTTCAAGGTTTAGGCCAAACCGACAGTTCATTTACACCGCAGCTGAGCCGTTTAAAAACAAACCCCGAGGCTTCTGTCAGTTTTGCGGCTGACGAAGAAAATGCGAATGATAAACAAAGTGGCAGTAATGTAGAAGAGGGAACTAAAGACAACAATTGAATGAAGAGAGTATGTGCCACCTTATTCACTTTGTGTGCGTTTGCCTCTTCGACTTCTCAGTTCAGACTTTTCAATTTTGAAAAATACACTACAAATACGGTGAAAGTATTCCTATGTTCCAAGCAAATACTATATTTCTAATCTTATTTTCAGACGGATATTTCCACTGAAAGAATGCTGTCGTATCTACGAATTATATAAACGTATAAACCGACCGTATTTGAGAGTATGTGTATAAGTTTTCGCATGGAAAGATCCTCTATATTTGAAGCGGATCAGTATGAATCAGTATGAGCGGATCAGACTAAAATGGATGGTTTTGCTCAGTTTTCATCCGAATACGAAGCAATTTGAGATAGGATCTAAGTGCTGGTGGAAAAGGTTCTTGCCAGGAGAAAATGATACTGATTTTGGATGTATGTGAAAATCATCTTCCTAGGCCAATGTAGCACTGGTCAAAACTATTGATGTTTTTGATAAGGATTTTAGGTATGTATGTTATTTGAGCTCATATGGCCTACACTTGGAACTCGTTTACATGAGACTTCGCTTCCACAGTAGCAGGTAAACAATGGTAATTCTGCTTCGAATGTTATGGTTTAAGAAAATTAATGATTTGAGAAAAATAGCAAAATAACAACAAGTGGTGTTATTTATCCAAACTTCTTATTTACAAATTAGCACTGACCTTCAGTTACAACAATGTTTTCATGTCAAAACGTCATAAACGGCTTCGTCTTGAACTTTCTGGCGCATCTTTCCCCTGCGCGAAATCTGAAGTTATTTCCGAAGATCTCGAATATGTAACCTCCCAGTCTGAACTCGAACAAACTGTTGTATTTCGGAATGCCTGCAGAAACAAAAATATTAATGTAGATTTATAGAATTAAGTAAAGGAAATATTAATGTAGATTTATAGAATTAGGTAAAGAAAATATTAATGTAGATTTATAGAATTAAGTAAAGGAAATATGAATGTAGATTTATAGAATAAAGTAAAGGAAGTAAAAATGTAGATTTATAGAATTAAGTGAAGGAAATATTAATGTAGATTTATAGAATTAAGTAAAGGAAATACAAACGTAGATTTACAGCAATAAATAAAGGACATACAAATGTAGATTTATAGAATTAAGTAAAGAAAATATTAATGTAGATTTATAGAATTAAGTAAAGGAAATACAAATGTAGATTTATAGAATTAAACAAAGGAAATACAAAAGTAAAATGTATAGTTATAAAAAAAGTTCACTAAAAGTACTTGTTAAATATTTAAACAAATTTAGAAGGTGAAACATATAAAATGGCAGTTCTCTGTTATTCGGAGCGCGTTTCTTCTGTTCATGCGGAATTAGAACTGGGTGGATGAAACGTGTTTCAAATAACAGTAATAGATTTTAACGTGTACTTTCTAAATTGTTTCACATATATATGTATATATATATGAACTAAAGAAGAGAGCAGGTACTCTTTGAAGAAACAGGCATCAAATTGATGTTTTTAAGCTTTTATTGATTTTTATTCAGTGCTGTAAAAAGTAATGATTACTGAAGAAGCACAACTGCGAAACTTTTATTTGAAAGTGTTTTTCTTGTCTATCTAATGTATATATGTATATATCACACGATATTTGACATGATATTCACCCCTTCTCAGGACAAGCCTTTGACACAGAAGTAGGATGACGTTAGAAGAATAAAATCATGTTTTTGCACTATACCTACTAACTTAAAATTTGCACATGGTGGGCTCTAACTCACGCTAGATTTACGAAGTGTAGACCTTGATATGTCCAACTTTCGTTGGCCTATTTCAATCTTTGATTATCACCAATAATTTTTTTCTAATCTACAAAAATATCACATCAAGTATTTTTTTTTGCATATTCGATTTTTTAACATACCATAGACGTGCATAATCACAGGATATTGACACTTCAAAAATTTTTCTCCACTACTGTAAGTATTTTTGTAGATTCTTCTAATAAACTTTATATTCATATTTGTAAATAGTGTATTATAGATCAATGATAATGTTGATACCATCATGAAATACAGTAGAATCCCGATAACACGAACAAGCAAGAGACGATAAAAAGGTCGAGTTATCGAATGTTCGCGTTATAGAGATTCTACTGTAATCAACAAAATTCACAATGTTTTTTTACCTTTCAACTTGTTTTCTTCAGTGATTAGATAAAACATGTTTCTTGTTTCTTTCACCACAATACCAGTAGTGTTGATGTATGTATTGCATTTTGATCTGACTACTGTAAACAGAAAATATAGAATTGAAATAAAGAAACAGAAGAAAGCTATGCATATTGCCATGGGGTTTCTAATAGCAGTATATCAATTGGGTTATTCACAGCGTGTTAGACTCTCCTATTGGTTAGTTAATTGACTAATCTCCTTCGCTTATTTAGAGAAGTTCGTTTTCTAACTGAAGCCATTTCAATAACAATTCTCGACTCCCTATCTGTAATAATTGATGTTTCTCACTATATAATACCATGCTATACTATTGAACTGCATATAAAGAGACTAGAGCGATAAATATATTGTTCGTCTCTTTGTGAAATGCGTAGCAATACAATTCAATCTTGGGCGTACCGATTGTAACGACTTACGTACAAGGAAATGAATGGCAATACGTAAAGTTCTGACGAGAATACGTACCAAAACACAATACGTCCATACGTACAAGAACACAATCCTTACAAGAAAACGTACAAGAACACAATACGACCATACGTACATGAACACAATACGTACAAGAAAACGTACAAGAACACAATACGTCCATACGTACAAGAACACAATACGTACAAGAAAACGTACAAGAACACAATACGTCCATACGTACAGGAACACAATACGTACAAGAAAACGTACAAGAACACAATACGTCCATACGTACATGAACACAATACGTACAAGAACACAATACGTACAAGAAAACGTACAAGAACACAATACGTCCATACGTACATGAACACAATACGTACAAGAAAACGTACAAGAACACAATACGTCCATACGTACATGAACACAATACGTACAAGAAAACGTACAAGAACACAATACGTCCATACGTACATGAACACAATACGTACAAGAAAACGTACAAGAACACAATACGTCCATACGTACATGAACACAATACGTACAAGAAAACGTACAAGAACACAATACGTCCATACGTACATGAACACAATACGTACAAGAAAACGTACAAGAACACAATACGTCCATACGTACATGAACACAATACGTACAAGAAAACGTACAAGAACACAATACGTCCATACGTACATGAACACAATACGTACAAGAAAACGTACAAGAACACAATACGTCCATACGTACATGAACACAATACGTACAAGAAAACGTACAAGAACACAATACGTCCATACGTACAAGAACACAATACGTCCATACGTACAAGAACACAATACGACCATACGTACATGAACACAATACGTACAAGAAAACGTACAAGAACACAATACGTCCATACGTACAAGAACAGAATACGTACAAGAAAACGTACAAGAACACAATACGTCCATACGTAGAAGATTTGTTACATGAAAGCCATTTTTGGTTACACGTTCTAAACAATGAGTTATCGTTACAGTCTTTTTATTTATATTTCAACGCTCTATACCAATAATCAACCCTGCTTTCTGGTTGGCCAAATTCTATTCAAATCTGGGAATAATTATTTGTTTAGGTTCTCTTTCTGACGCACTACTCTAATGAGAGTCAGACGGAAAGCTTCTGAATGTTTCGCTATGTTTCTGATTTTCCTCGCCATCTTCAAGCTCTGTACTATTCAAAGCCTGTTAAGTTTTTTTGTTTATGTGATATTCCCTTGTGCATTGTGTTTCTCATTCAAGCTTCTTTTCAACATATGACGGTAGATATATTCCATTCAGCGTCTATATAAGAACTTATCTCTTTAATCTTTAAGAACTTCTTTTGAATATTTGATGATAAATATGTCAGCGTCTACATTGGAACTGTGATCTGTTTCAAAGCTTTTTTCATTCTCTTCACTTCCTAATTATTTGGTTCAACTTCTCAGGTAGATTTCCTCAATTCTTAATTTGATTAACTGATGGATTAATTTTCAAAATAGTTAGCATTACATTTGGGAAAAATATCTGAAGCTACTACTGAAATTATTTGTCTCTGAAGAAATATCTGATGAAACTACTCTGACAAGTGTTTTGTCTCACACTCATTGAAGCAATATATCAGTACAGTCTTACAACATTGGAGCTGAGAAAGGATTTGTATAAAGACAAGTCAGCAACAGAATAGAAGAAATTAGAACAAAAACCTTTGCAATACTTTCTAATAAGAAATTAACGGTAAACCGAAATCTACCTTTGAAAACGGCACCATGGTAATCTGCTTTTAGTAGTTTATTCTCAACCATTTTGAGAGTGCTGCAACATCAAGGTAAGAGGAACAGTTGAATGATTGAATAAGTCTTTATGACTAGAGCAAATGTATTTGGGGTTCTGAAAAACGGCCTGAGATGATCATTCCCATTTAAAAGTTGATGAGTACTCCCCTGAGGAAGAGCTAGATTTACCCCTTAGAGATGATGACTTCAAGCTATAGCTGCAAAATTCACAGAAGCAAAAAGTAAAAAATCTGGTAAATAACAACTGTCAAGAAATTTGACTCCCTAGAACTCGAAAAAGAAGAATCTATGCTTTCTCTTGACCTGATGAATATATCGATACAAAATCTTCTCTGTTACTTCCTTTAACTTAATTTCTCATCCTTCAAGTTTTCTTACAAAACAGCAAGCAAAAACATCTTGGAATTTTTTTAGGGAATGTGCTTGATTGTTCAGAAATTTTAGTGGAGATTTCCAGACAAGAGAAATGGAAGCATTTATTGTTTCCCTTGAAACAGGAAATAAAATGAAAATAAATACAAAGCTATCAAAGTTATTTGCTTACAAGTTAGAAGTCTGAGTGATTCCCAGTAAAGTAGTCATGTAGTCAGTCCACAATTTGTGTAGCGGCAGAAAACTTTCATACCTGTAACAAACGCATAAATCAAAGAGATTGATTTTCAAAATTCTACTTTCTCTCAAATTATCTTTTCGATTCTATCCAGTGGTCCTCCTGGTTGGGGAAAATCTCCACCTTTTGTCAGGTCCAGCGCAGTAAGGAGCATGGATTTGCTTGTCGCTGCATTTTGCGAGTGGTGATTTTGGGTTTCTCTTCAGGGCCCTCTTTGCACAGAGATAGCGCAATTGATTACTAAATTAGAAGTCAAGGAACCTAGTCCTACTCTGATCATTTCATTACACAAATTATCTTGTTGAATGATTTTGAAAATCCTCCTTTCTCTCAAATCAAGGAAGGCACAAGATTTTCAATTAATGAAAATAGGTTTAGATTTAAAAATTATATGCTAAGAATTTGTTGAAAGGAAAGAAGTGCTAGTTATATGAAGAAAGGTCATTATTTGTACAAATATTTGAAATACAAAAGTAATTTACTTTTGTTTATCCTTTGGAATTTCATACAAACCAAGATATCTCTTCTCCTTTGCTGAAAGTCCAATGGCTCTGCTTCGCTTCTTTATCTTTGGAACTTTGAATTTATCAAGCATCAATGGTTTATTCTTCAAGCTTGTTATAAGCTGTTTTTGTTGTTGTTGATTTGGTGCTAGATCTTTCAGAAAACCCTCTACATGTTTTGAGGCTGAGACTTCTAACGGCTGAAAGAACAAAAGAAGTGTCAAGATACAGTCCCTTTAATAAAAGCCAGGCTGGGCCATTTCAGGTTGTGATGGCCATGAAATACTCTGGTACATTTCTCATACAGTCAAATTGCCATTATTTTTCACTTTGGATAATCATAATTCTATAGCTGCCGCATTGCGGTAAAACAGAAATGGGAAGATTGCAGCTTAGCAGGTAGCAACCACAGGGAAATAAGATTTCCAAAGAGCTGCAGAGTTCATCAAATAGTTAAACAGCAAAGGGGTAATCCCAAATCAATAAAGGCAAATTAATTCCATAAACTAGAACCAAATGTGTGTACAATAACTTAGTTAAAAAGGTATGGTCCAAGAGATTAGGATATTGTCCTTTGAAGTCCAAAACGAGGCCAGGTCTTAATTACCAAGGTTTAAATGGTACACTCTACAAGAGCCGTGCTATCACATCCCCAATGAGAGTATCTGTTTTCTTTGGACTGTGTAACTGCGGAGGAGCCTGCCCGCTTAACTTTCCTTTGATTTTCTTTCCTACCTCCACTTTAGAGATGGATGAAAAATTGTGATTTAGCAGGCAGATTGAAATGAAATTCAAATTGCTTCTATAAAATGAGATACCTTTAACTGCAGATTTTCTTTAACTTTTTCATTTAGCATGCCATAAAGGCTCTCTATGGAAATGAGATTAAGAAACAAATAAACATACATAACATAACACTGGGGAAATATTTGATGGGTTAAAACTTACAATTACTTCACGGAAAAAACAACAGAGACATGATTGCTGCTAAATACTTTGAATTAGTATCATATATATACAACTCATGATTAAGTTTGCTATATGATACAACCGCAACCACCGTTTCCCATCCATCAGTATTCTCATCAGTGGTTCCACGAAATTCCAAAGCTCTAAGTTATTACACAGACTAGATTGTGATAGGAGCCTGGTAAGAGCAGTTTCATAACTTCTAGGGCCTTTTAGGCCCTTGATACAACAGATTTGTGGCGGATGGAGTTTAAGCAATTTTTGACGCCGACGCAAATTTTTTTGTCAAAAGTGTGTTGGCGTCATGTTGGCGCACAAAAAAATTTTTGTGAGCAACTGGCACTGCAACAACTGGTAGCATATTATAATCGTTTCGACATTTGTGAAGGAAAAAGATTTTCACTCCGCACCACATTTTCATACCTAACTGCACTGCAAGCCTATTGAGTTTATCAAGACCTGGCTAGATTGCAGTTTAGCGGGCGGTCTCCTCTCCTCCGCAGTTACATAGTCGACGTTGAAAATAACGATCGACAAGAACTTGCTCTCCACGCACAACAAGCACACACAACTACTACTGAATGTTAACTAACGGGGGTTTTGGGGGCGGTAGCCCCCAATAAAAGAAGCAACCAACAAAAAGTAAGAAGAACCTATAATATCACAGGTTAATTTCAATGCAATGCTGTTCAAGCTGAGAATTCATGTTCGGAATCGGAACCAAAATGGCCTAAACAACTCGCATTGCAGGTCAGGATATTAATCTTTGAACATTAACGCATCTCTAGCAAATGATAAACAAAATTTGGGATGGTAGCCCCCAATTAAAGATAGAAACTAGCAACAAAAAAGAAGACAATATTTTCGTAAATTTCGTAGATTTTATCGCACCTTTAGGTTGCAATTACTGATGAATAGCCATTTTCTCCCAAGATCTGTTAGTCTTACCGGTCGTTGGAAAGAATCACCATCGATTCGACCGTAATTACTAATTGTGTATTTGTGAAAATCTAGTTTCCCTGTGGTTGCCGCCTGCTAAACTGCTATCGTCCCCAAGACCTTTTTGGAAACGCTCCCCCTATTTTGGCTGGTGCCCCCAAAGTTGGGCTGGCGCACATCTGTGGCGTATGAGTTTGGTCGATTCCAGTAGGGCCCTAGGGGGATAAACTGGTATACAAGGAAATTTAGGGGCTGTTTCAGCCTTCTTTGTGAGCAACAAACAGGGAACAAAATAAAATTGACCCACCACTCCTCCCTCAGAGACAGCTCGCACAATCCAACCTTCCTTCCAGACAGTGAAGCCCCCTTCACTCTCTCCATATCTTAGTGGTTTAAAGGAAGACAACAGATTGGGTGAGAATACTTTAGAATCCACATCCAGCCCTTATCTATCTATACTCTATCCCCAAATGATTCTGTGTAACATTCCTTACATAAAGCTGCTGAAAATAAGTCTTGGGATTGCTATCTCACCGTTATTTACAGACATTGTTGACTAAAGCCTTCTTTCTCTTCTTTTTTGCCTTAATCTTCAAATATTCGAACTGCAGCCACTATCCCACATGTTCAACTCATTTTGTTCCTTTTTGTTTTCTTTCCTTCTGAACCTCGAATTGAAACATCAAATTACAAGCCTCACTTTGACTCGCACGGAAAGTTTTAAATTTTTGCGAGTTATTTTTGCCAAATATTGTTCGGATGAACCAAAACCACTTAGCCTCATCTTATTAATTTTTGGGTGTTTTTGTGGGGGTGATAGGAGTGGTTGGGGTCAGGTTGAGAATAGGGTTAGGGCTGTGGGTAAGGGTTAAGGCTAGGGTAGGGGGGACACTTAGATGGGATCAGAGGAAGAGGTCAGATTTAGTTTCAGAAAGAGGTTTCCAAAATGTTTTGATTCATCATACTAACAATTTTTGGCAAAGTTTTGCTTTGCTTCCGAAGATGGAGGACAGGTCTGAAATTCGCTGTATTTTGTTCTGTGAATTCGACCCAATTGCTGGGCCCAGAATCGCATACCAATCACCAGAAAACTTCATAGGAAAAGGGCAATTCGACAGCATCGCCCCCTATGTTATCACGAAGCCACAACTGCAGCAAAGACTAATTACAATAAAGGCATTTGAATACAAATTCATAGGCTGCTCGATTGGAATAGAAAATGCTAAATATTCCCGGAATGCTTTGCTGTTTAATGTATGTTTTATCCTAGATGAAGACAGTTGCACAACCAAATACGAAGTCGTCGTGAAGAAGTTAGTTGCATATCTCACAACATTAGAACAGGAATCCGGTTTCATCTCGCAGGAAGAAACCAAAATCAAAATTCCGAACATACTGGATGAAATTTTAAACGGCCTAAATAAAAAAGGTGAGTGCAATATTAAGATAAATGGCTCCAACACAATATTTTTGAAACTCGTCCAGGGTCTCGTGCACCCTCCGATTGTGTTAGATCATCACGTCCCAGTGTTTTTATGGGACAAACGGGAGATATATGCGTCACATTGGGACCTTACTGCTCAACAGATTTTGCAATACATTAACGGCTGCAACCACATCCAGAAGATTTCATTGATTGCTGATATGGACTTAAACTTGGTGCGATCAGCAGTGCAGACTTTGCTGTATTACGGTGTTGTGACCTTAATTCCAGTGTTCTTACACTCAAACATGTACGCCCTCACGCCAGAAATACACAAGTTATCCAAAGACGATGAAATGCATAAAGAATGCGTGAAGTGGGTTGCGGATGATGCGGCACATTTACCAAACTGCAGGGATGTATTCATGCTGTATTGCGCAATGGGCCCTGGCATCATGATCAAGGACCTATGTGCCAGACATGATATGACGTCACTGAAGGTCAATCCCCGTTTATTGGTTCAGTATGGGTTGATAAAGGGTTTCATCCATAGACTGGACAAATTTCCAGTGTTAGTGGGAGAGCCGCTCTCGCTGAAATTAAAGAATATTGCAAAGTGGCTGAATGGCATATTTAGCTGTGATGAAATTATTTGCAGAAATCACGCCATGGGAGTTTCTATAACTTACCAGGAGCTTGACGCAATCACTGAAAATGACCCTGCTGTAATATGCATTTGGAAATAAGAATCTATAGATTTGATTACTTTGAATCAGATTATTGCAATATTGTATAGAAATTCATCTTTTGATTAAAATGGCTTTTGCTATCATCCTTTTAGGATTAAAAATAAGAAAGGTTATTTCTATGTTCTTTGTGACAGGGATGGCAGAGTGGTTTTAGATCCCTCAGCCCTTGTTCAAAGGGTCATGGGTTAAAAACTTAACAGACCTGTCACATAAAGTGCGAGGAGAGAGTTTACCAGCTCTCTGTAACTCCAGGCAAAGTGGCCAATAGAATCAATTGAATCACAAGGTTGACAGGAAGTACCTGCCTTGGTGTCACTGCTCGATTAGTTTACTTATTCGTTGGGCCCTTTCTACTTTGTGCATAAAACAAAACAAATGCGCTTACAAAGATAGTAAGCGCATTTGCCTATCAACAACAACAACTATCATCAACTTTTAAACGGGAAAAAGAATACCTTAACAGAAGTAGCAAGTTTATAAGGTAAATTAGACGTAAATGATATATCCTCAAACATGCACTTTAATTTTGACATTTCACATAGTATTTCTATTGCTACCCTTTGGAATATTCATGTATTAGGTGCAGATCATAACATAACAACTATCTATCATACATGACTTTGATTAATTTCTAGTTCTCAGGTAGGATAGAGGAAAGAGGTACTCCCTTATTTTTCTTCAGAACCCTTGTATTTAAAAGAAATGAACGGAAATTAAATTATTTTCTTCCATTAGTGCAGGGATGGTCGAGTGGTTAGATCACTTGACCCTTGATCGAAGGGTCCTGGGTTCGAAACCACCTTCAGACCTGTCACAAAGTGTGAGGAGAGAATTAGCCTGCTCTCTGTAATTCCAGGCAAAAAAGGCAACAGGAATCACGAGGTGTGGTCACATCGAGAGGAAGGACCAGGGTCGCACTGCTCGATTAGTTTACCTATTCAGTGGGCCCTTTGTGCTTAGCACATAAACCCATACCTTGCGAAGATAGCAAGAGTATGTGCCTATCAACTATCAACTATCAACATTAGCACAAATGAGACTTCTGCAGTCCGTGACGTACACGTAACATCAGAAAGGTTTTAACTTAATCTTATTGACAGTTCGAACGTCTTCATTTACTCATCATGTTTGCATTTACTTAACATCATTACCTAGACCAATTCTGCAGGTAAGTAAAGACGCAGCAAGGCTATTATTTGAGATTTCGAAGATTGACGGAAAATTTAATTCTTGCTAGATGTGTCGTGCTTTTTACGCCTTCTTGTCCAGCCCCTATATCATAATGATGATAATAATGATTATGATAATAATTTTAGTAATAATAATGATAAATATTGTCAGAAGTAAGGGGTAGAAGCACTAAGCCTACAAAGCCCTGCGATATTAATCAAATACACAATCGTAAAGGATATCTCTATTGGTTGATTCATAAAGTTTTTCGAATTCTTTCACCGATTTCGCATCTACCACTAAATCGTGAAGACTGTTCCCTTTATTAATGATTCTATTAACGAGTAAAGAAATCTCTTCTGAATCTGTAGACAGCTTATAGGCTTTTGAACTTCTTTAGGCTAGCACGGTAAACAAACCTTAAGAAGGAATCTAGAAGTAACATAAATAACCTCGGCTTGCCGGGGCTATCTCTACCATACAAACAAAGCCTTAGAAACTGACTTACAACAAACTTCAGCCTGCAAGATAAAAGCGCATCTACACTTAAAGATCTGCTTTGTAATTCTTATTGCTTCAGAAAATAATTTGGATCGCAAAAAATGGTTTTCTTTTGCAAATGCAGTGGCTGTCCAGCTCCGGCTGAATATATTCTAAATTCTTCACCTATTCGTACTTCATGTCAACCTATAAGAAATTATAGGCAGCCCGGTTTTGCAACTGTCTTGGTGGCAGGTTAGTACTGTTCTCAAATTTTAATTCTATTACGACCATCAGACAACATCAAATAGCGTAAAACTCCGAATATTAACATTGTTTGTATTCTTTGTGTGTCCATTTCATTGTAACTCACTCTACCTCTCAAGGTATAGAGCGCTCTTCTTGCCAATGGAAAAAGCCCTATTGTTATCCGAAATTCGTAGAATAAATCTTCTGCATTCTACATATAGAAGAATTAACTCACATCCTTTATTTCTGAGAAGGAGGAAAGTAGTAGAAGCTTGGTGGGGAAAGCCTTCAAGCCAAATCTGATAGGTAGATGCTCTCCCGGTTGGTCTACATTTTACCTAAGGAGAAGCTTTTTAGTGGATTTGTTTCTGGGGTGCGTAAAACACTAAAGGAAAAAAATGGCGCATTCTAGATATCAGTCTAGGCTTCGTGTTAACAATGCAATTTTTATTGGAAATTTTACAATGGTAGCTTTTTGGCCTCGTTTTCTTCAGACGTACAAGTTGCCATAGCAGCAGCTTAACATCGAAAGAAGGATTCGGCCACCTGCTCAACAGTCAACATATGAAAAGTCACATTGACACAGCTGCCGCGAAGATAGAGATGTCGAGTGATCATTTTCTGAAAAACACATGTCATTGCAAAAACACGCGTATTAAAAGAACACCAGTTCGCTTTGTTTGTCACCAGAACTGCCCTATTCATGTTAACAACAGTTCTATTCATGTTTTGTATACTCAGTGATCGCTGGCTTACTTCTTCGAAATATGATTAAATCTCTTTCACTGTCGTTGTAGGTGGGTTCGTCTCTTGAAAGCCGGTAATTTTAATCTCGTTTTCTGTGATACTCTTATGGTTTATTCGTGGTTCTATCAATTATTGAAAGACTAGTTGTCTCTCATTGGTCATTGGATCAATTTAGACGATCGTTATCATCTGAGCTGTCTACAATTGATTGGACGAGAGGAAGAAGTCGACCACTCGTGGTTTTCTCGTGTCGTAACTTCGAATACCGAGTGCTATACGAACGTCGCTTGTTATTGGCTATCGATGCGGTTATACTGGTTTCAGAGTTAACTAAACAGTAGACAACTAACGGTACTCAAAAGTTGATATTCATACAGAAGAGAGTAGAAATTGCATATTTATCCAGAGTTTAAGACAATAACGCTACTCATACTTCGAATACTAAATCCTCTACTAGCGCCATTTCTTATTGGCTGTCGATGCAGTTATATTGGTTCATAGTTAACTGAACTGTAGACAACTAACGGTACTCGCAAGTTCATATTCATACAGAAGGGAATCGTATTACAGAATTGAAGACCGTTGCTTTTGCTATTGCTCTTATGATTCTGAATATCAAGTAACACTATTTGGTTATTGAATCCTTGATGTGAGAGAAAAAGAAGCAAGAAAATCCTGATAAAGCAACCTCAGCTAATCTCGGAAAAACCCACTGAACTGTACTCGATTTATTCCAGTCCAAAATGGCATTTGTGAATCTCGTACTTGCAATTATCTACCTTGCTGGTGCTAATTGCTTTGTTTTGGAATACACCAAAGACCCCAACGAACAAAAAACCGCGATCCTCGTTGCTTTTAGCGGTTTGAAATGGGACGCCATATACAAAAATCAGCTTCCAAGCCTGGCAAAGTTGGCTTCGAAGGGTGTCTTGGCGATCCAAAAGAAATCTGCTTTCCAGACAGAGACACTTCCTTCGCTGCACACACTTGTCACCGGCTTACACCCCGATAAGCATGGCATGTTATCGAATAAAATGCAGGATCTATCAGACAGCGCCAAGTTCGATGTTACGAATGTAGAGAAGAGATGGTGGGGTGAATCAGAGCCGGTTTGGGTAACCAATAACTGGAGAAACGGAACTAGGAGTGCGCTGTGCTTCTGGCCAGGCCACAATGTCGAATACCCGCATTTCAATAAGACGTACTCGTGTGCGCATGATGGAAACGGGACGACATTCACGGATCCGTTTGAAGATGTCACTTTGAATGCACATGGAAATAAGCCGGAGATTTCCATGGAGGCACGAATGGAGAAGATACTCGAATGGGTTCGCATGAAGCATCGACCGAATTTCATCGCAGCGTATTTCGAAGAACCGTTTAAGACGATCAGGCTGCACGGAACATCATCAACGGAATCGCAGGAAGCATTGAAAACTGTGGAGGACCTGTTGTCAAAGCTGATACGTGGACTCGAACGTTCCGAGTTACTCGACAAAGTGAATTTGATAATCACTGGAGATTCCGGAGCGATTGACATGCTTGCCGAGAAGAAGATCTATTTGGAAGACTATCTTGACAAAAATCAGCAATCAGCATACGATGTCATTGACAATGGGCCTATCACAACAATACTACCCAAAGATCTACAAGATATCGACAAGTTCATCGCCAAACTAAACAGCTCACACCACAGCCTCAAGGTTTACCAGAAACAAGAACTGCCGGATCATTTTCACTTCAACCATGCAAATAGAACCATGCCGCTGATATTAGTTGCCGACGAAGGCTGGCAGATTCATGCCCGTCGCATCAAAGACCCGAACGACAAGAGAAAAGCTGCGATAGGGTACCCATCAAGCATCAAAAACACCCAGTCACTGCTGATTGCAAGAGGCCCTGCCTTCAAAAAATCTGTCAAGATTCAGAGCATTGATAACGTCGATGTTTACCAATTGCTTTGTGCTGCCATCAAACTGAAACCGATGCCTCATGACGGATCGGGATATGTGCTTTCCAGCATCATTTCCGAGCAGGATAAGTGGTATTGGAGGATTGCCAAAACTGTCGTCCAGTCGAAAGAGGCATTGACAGGGGTCATTGTCATGTTTTTATTGCTTCTCTTCGCAGCTATATATTTGCTTGTGCATGTGATCTACAACGCATCAGCGAGATGCCGATGTGCGGCAAAAGAGGGTAGTTACACCAAAAGCAAAAATGGTGGCTCGTATGCAACCAGTGACAGAAAGAATGAAGGCCGGAAGCATCTATTGGCGGATGAAGATGAGTTGACCGGAAGTGAGTTGGAGGAGGATAGTGATGTTCACGAGTACGAGGTGAAGTATTCAAAGCCCTGAGACCGAGGTTTGAAAGACTTTGATTAGATAAAGTATTCTAGCTTGAGTTAATATTGAATCAATGCATTGAATAATGGAGACTATTTATTGATGCTTCCAAGATTTTGACATTAAACAATTAAGCAAAAAGTTTATTTAGAATTCGTAATATGTTACAGAGCTTTGATTCATTGTTTAGATTTGATTCAAAGTTTGATATATTTAGATATTGAGATGAGCAACGCTGTATCAGACTTCAGATTAAGTTTTAAGTTACTGAGATTATTTCAACTATTTAAGCCAAGCAGGCTTTTTGAGCCCCATGAGTTGTTTTCAGGAGATAAGTTGCTGTAATTCTCATCCTACTGGATCTGGTGCCATTGAATTTACTGTTTATTTATGATTGATCAAACGTTGAAACGCGTTTGTTTTAAACCGAAGGTTTAGTTGATAATTGTTGATATTACAGATAAAAACGCTTTCGTAGTCATTAAGCTTGTGTTTCGGAGGTTATTATAACCAGATTAATTTTTCCAAGTCAAGAAAGCATTTTGAACAAAATGAGTTGTATTTTGGAAACAATCAGTTGAGACTTTCTCCCTGTTAACTCTTGTGCAACTAAATTAGCTGTTTATTCAAGATTTATTAAAAGGTGTAGAGAGTATTGGTTTAAGTCAAAGGTTGGTTGATGAATGTTGTTAAAACTGATAAACACACTTTCGTAGCCATGAGATAATGTCTCTGAGTTTACAATGACTAGTATTGCAAGCAATTTGCTCCCACTCCCCTTCCTTACACTACCAAATTCAAAATATGAAATTTTTGTTGCTGTCAGAGAAATCATAATTGTTGTTCTTAATAAATCGAAGTTACTATCAAATTTTGTACGATCATTCGTTCGAATATTCAAACTAAAACTTTTTGACTGCGTCTAGTGAATAACACAATCTAGATCTCAAAGTTGCTCCAATGTTTTTTTTACGTTATATGGTGTTTTCGTAGATTAATGTCTTTGATTTTAATTTTTTTTTCAAAATAGTACAAGAGTTTTTCTGACATTGGATCAACGGTAAATCTTCATCTCCCTGTCAGAACGAATCTTAAAGTCTTTCTCAGATCCACGTGTCCTGTCGACCAGTCACAATCAGACACTTCATTATCCGGCTTAACCTAAGATTTTTCCATTAACCAACCAGTCGGTAACTTGCTAGTCTGTAACTAGCCAGTGGATTCGAGTCCCAATCAGGTTATTTTCACTCACAAATTATCTCGATTATACTTATAACAGGGAGTAATTTCGAGAATTAAGTAGAATCCTAAGAATATCGTTCTCCTCCATATGTCTATGTGCCGTTCTCGCTACCAAATATGTTGCAAAGCATACTTGCATCTTTATTTAGATGAAAAAGTAATAATATATTGCAAACTAGTATTCTTGTTTATATAACAATTTATTGAGTAAAATGTATTTCGAAATCAGAATATGTATTTTATTTACACTCGCAGATTAAATATTGATTGTATTTGAAATTATTTTCATCTTATTATTTACAAAGGATAGATTGAATAGATTGATATTCATGAATTTCCAGCACAGATGCGATAGTGTTTATCTCTGTAGTTTTTTAAGCAAGCAATTTAAAGAGGGGGGAAATTGAAGGGAGAAATAGTCAACATTTGGTTATTTCAATAACATAGAATTAGGATACCTGGTTATTCAGCCCTAATAGGTATAATAGTCCCTGCAAAGATTGGTGAAGTTATCAATTAGCTATAAATGAATAGCTGAGGGTCATATAGGGGGTCATATTCCCCTGTTCCCTTATAGTAGTTCCAAATATTCCCTCATTGTTCTAAGAAGAAATATTGATCTTTTGTGTTCCCTGATTCCTGCTTGCTGTCAATGTTCCCTTGTTTCCTGTTTAATTTGTCTCATGTTCCCTTGTTCCTTTTTTAATTTTGGGCATGTTCCCCTGTTCCCTGGAACCCCTATCTGACCCTCATAGCTAGCTAACTGGTTAATTGATAATCTAAAGCCATAAAAAGAGAGACATGCAGAGAGGGAACCCCAAAACCCCCGTTTCATCCACTCTGAAATATTTATAGTAGCAGGAAAAGTGGTAAAGTATATTCAGTATGGTGCAACGAGTTCCGTTTCTTTGATGTATTTGAATTTACCATATCTCTTCAAAATTTGTTCTCTTTTCGCAACCAATTGCATCGCGTGTTTTGAATCCAGGTCAGCCAATCTCTTTTCAGTGCGACTAGAAAACTCTTGAAACAGGTTATCGGTCTCTCTTTCAAGCGTCCCCGGTATGTTAAGCGAGGCTAATGCAATATTTCTTTTCATATTCTGATAATAACGGAGCAACGGGTTTCGGGATTGCTCTCCTTGCAGTGATTTTAGGTATTCTACATATTGATGGTGAAAGCTTCCACGTAACCTTTCCTTCTTGAGAGATTTCCATTTATTTTGTTGTATTTTCAATTTCGTATAGTAGTTGTTTTCGATCCCGGATTCCAAGTGTTTTTCATGTGTTTCTGCATTCGCTGACTCAAGGACAATGTCTCTTATGATGTCCCATCTTTTTCGAGCTAACAGTTCACTTTTTTCTGGAAACCCAATGTTGGGGACTGATGATTGTAGGATTTCCATATCGTATTCTATGTCAAAGAAGCAAGGGAAAATAATTAGCAATCAATTATTATCATTGATTTTAGATTAGTTTAGTGATTTAATAGGAAAATACGCTTATTATCTAGGTAAGGTATTGGTTTATGTGCAAAGCAAAAACAGTATGGGTAAACTTATCGAAGCAGTTTATTGATAAGTTAACATGATAGGTATCTATGAAAGATATCTTCCTAAGGTATTGGTATGAGTGCAAAGCATAAAAGGCCCACAGAATATCTTATCCAGCGGTGTATCGATAGCTGATAGCCAAATACACTTACTATTCTCACAAGGTATTGTTTTATGTGGAAAGCTCAAAAGGCCTACTGAAAAGGTATACTAATCGAGCAGTGCGATCCTGGTCCTTCCTCTCGATGTGACCACACCTCGTGATTCCTTTTACTCTTTTGCCTAGAGTTACAGAGAGCTGGCAAATTCTCTTTACACACTTTACATAAATATATCATTTTTGTATTTCATATTATCTTGTGCTGCAACTTACGTTGAGTGGGTACGACTTTGGCTTTCTTTCTTCCAAAAAAGCGTTTGATAATCTCATAGATGGATCCAAGCAGATAGAATATGCAAAGAGTCAAACCCATGGTTTTGATATAGCTTCTCATCATTTTCGACTCCCAACTGAAGAAGACTGGTTGGCTTTCTGACATTAGGGGGTCGTCTGTGTCTTCTGCAGGGGCCTTTTCTTCTTGCCTCCTCTTGGTTACAGTCTCCTATTGGAATAGAATAATTATCATAGTATAATGCTTGATATGCTCATTCAAAATTATATGCACGCAGGTCTTTTTACTACTCTGTGCCAAGGAAAATACTGAGAGTGCCAAAATATGAGAGATAATGTATCCATTAGCCATTTAGACAGCCACTACCGTAGAGATTTGGTGGGGGGGGGGGGGGGGGGGGTAGAGAAGGGTAGAAATCTAAGTTACATTTCTTTATTCATTCATTATCGGCTCTCTTTTTGGGAATTTAGAAATTTGGGAATTGACTTAACTTTTACCTAGCGGTTCATTCGGTGTCTTGACTGCCTTCCAGCACCGTAGCTCGGAAAAATTATTGGAGGCAACATTTGCTCGAGAACAATAAGAAGACTAGGGACCATGCTGTGAACAATTGAATTCCAGGATTACTGGGAGGGCAAAGGCCCCCATGCCCCTTCTCGCTTCCTACGGGCCTGCTGCCTGGTAAACAACCCTTGTTTCTCTTCTCCTTCCCATGTGTTACAAAATTTGATATGTATGTATCAGCCTTGAAAAAGATCAATGACTAGTGGTTTTTTTTATTCAACAGGTAATCAGATTACTTATCAGGAGTCAGGACTGAGAAGGTGAAAAGGGAGAGAAAAGGAAATGAAAGCAGGATTCGAAAGAGTGGAAGCAGGATTTAGCTCAATAGAGATTTGCCACATCGAAGAAAAGTAAGTTTAACAGTATCATATTGACCTTACACTACTTATGATGCGAAAATATTCTTCACTGTTGTTTTGAACACATTTCTGGTTGTCGAGCTTAGGTTGATCTATAGCAGGGTCGTCTTATCAATATTTTACTTATGAATTTGTGAGTCTGTCTACATTAAAACCATAGATCCCATATTGTGTATACAGAAGGAGCTCGTTTTTCCACTAGGGCTCTTAAGGTCTTAATTGCCGTGAAAACTTGGAGTCATTGCACTGTGTCATTTACGAAAAGTTACTGCTACTAAAAATGATGGCAAGGAAACTCGGAGACATAGTGAAAAATTATGATTACTATAGCTTTGGGTCTGACACTCATCAGAGTAGTACGTCACAAAGAAAACGGAAAAAAACCAACGAATTAAAATACCCGGAGGTGGATCGAAATTAACCAATCAACTCTGCTAAAGAGATAGAAAGAATCTATATTAGTTATACCTGAATGCTGCCAAATATGGTTGTGATAACGAATTGCTCGTTCTCTTCGGTGTATTTTTCAATGCAGTGCTTCAGTCTCCTAGCATTTCCTGATGCATACAAACCAATCGCTCCTTCTAATTTCAATACTCTCTTCACTGAGATGTCATTGTGCTTCATTTCGTGTTGAAATACCAGTGATTTGTACTCTCCAACAATGCCATACTTCACCTCACCTTGTTTCATACCTTCTATCAAATCGTGTAGGCTTGTGTAGTTTTTACCTGAAAAACAGACATATATTTTTAACGTTTAGTCGAAACTCAAAGAGAGAATTCTACTTGTAGTTACTCTTATCAGAATCTTTTTAGATTTGAATAACAAAATAAAACAAAATATCAGACTCAGGGCCTGTTTATACGGACTCAAGCCAAGAGGTGAGATCCCATCTTCCAATACAAACCATTATATTTGAACACCCTCTACATTACAGCAAAATTCTCTCCACATCCCCTCCTTGTAGTTACTCTTATCAGTATCCTGCCACAGAATGCTTTTGAATAACAGAATAGAACAGAATATCAGACTAAGGGTCTGTTTGTATGGACAAAATCATTCCACCTTCCAGCACCGAGCCTTGAAAATAGCATTGCAAGCTTTACCCTTGCTAGAAAATATGTGTGCAGTGAGATGGAGGAACTTTTCCAGTAAAATGAAGGGTTTTGATTAATGTGGAGAACAAGGGCCGACAAATACGAGACCAAGTGGTCGTAGGCACTTAAGTTTCTTGTAGCTTTGTGATACGCTTAGTCATTCCAAATACTTTGGATATGTTTTTCTACAAAAAACACTCAGGTTTTAAAGTACACTTTGCAGGCACATTTTTCTATAAGTTATTTTGGTCACAGGCACACAAAAATGTTTTCGACCCCTGGTTGTGAAATTTCATCAAGAACGCGGAGGGATGTCTTGCCGTAATGTGGAACGTGTTCAGAAGTGTGGGAGGTTATTGGATTATCTCGAAGTAATGTGGAGAGTGCACGATGGGATACCAAATACAGAGGAATACGATTTAATGATACGGAGGAATATCATCAATAGCTTCAAAGTTGTAAGGGTATTTACAAAAATATTTGAAATAGTATGAAAAAACACTAAAGCACCCTCCACATTACTGCAAAATTTCCCTCAACGTCCCTGCAAAATTTCCCTCCAAATTCCTGCAAAATTTCCATCAATGTTTCAACAAACTTTCCTTCCACATTACTGCAAAACTTCTCTCAACGTTACTGCAAAAGTTCCTCTACATTACTGTAAAATTTCCATCAATGTTCCTGCAAAATTCCCCTCCACATTACTGCAAATATTCCCTTAATGTTCCAGCAAAATTTCCTTCTATATTACTGCAAAATTTCCATCAACTTTAATGAAAAAGTCCCTCCACATTACTGGATATACTTCATATTAACACGCACTCTTTACCTATGGTAAAACTAGGAATCTTTAACAAATATCTGATATGCGAATGTCTCTGATTCATTCGCTTACCTATTTTGTAATCACTTTGTAGAACAGCGTAATATTCCCATGTGTCCACCACCACTCCGACCTGTTGATATAAGCGTATACATCTAAATATCAAATATTACAATGTTAACTACCTTTTAAGGTTTTTACTGTTTTATAGCAAATATCAATGGAAAATCTTCAAAGACTTTTCTCAAAAACACTAGGCTAAAATCTTCATTTTTTTATGATATCACCAAAATATTAGAGGTGGACTCTAGATAGATTTATAAGTAGAAATACGAGCTTAAGATGCCTTTACATGCTTTGAGAAGGATGGGATGATAAGTTAACAATCTTCGATCGATACAGAATAAAGAATTGGAAAAATAGCAATTTTTAATTACTAGAGCTTTGCATCGGACGCTCACATCAAAGTAGTACATCAGAAAGAGAACGAAAATGAAATCTAACGAATGGTTATAACTATCGTAATATTATAACTCTTAAAGCATTGCGTTTGACACTCATCAGAGTAGTACATCAGAAATAGAACGAAAACAAAACTAACAGGTATCAAAGATTTGCGTCTGACACTCATCAGAGTAGTAGATCAGAAAGAAAACGAAAGCAAAGCTAACAGGTATCAAAGATTTGCATCTGACACTCATCAGAGTAGTACATCAGAAAGAGAACGAAAACGAAACTAGCAAGTATTCAACATTTGTGTCTGACACTCATCAGTACGTCAGAGAGGGATCAACTTTGAAAAATGAGAAAAATTGTAATTATGACAATTAAATAAGAAAACTAATTCTTACAGCTGACGGCTTCATCTTGCTCCCACCTGCCTCTGCGGGGACAACTTCTTCTTCAGAAATAAGAACAGATGTCAACACGCCTGACAGCAAGGCGACCAGAACCAAACCAGTTAAGGCCCAAACCATCATGAAAATGCGTCCAGGTATAGACGACGGTGCTTTGTCACCATATCTGTGAAACACAACATTATTTAGGCCCTGTTGATTATATACAAAGAAAGAGTTTGTTTTGATATAGGTAGCTAGAAGGAAATATTGATATAAAAGATAGTATTATCTAGGGACTGTTGATTATTTATAAAGGAAGAAAAAGTTTTTTATATAGGTAGCTATAAGAAAATTATGATATAAAAGATAGTATTATATAGAGCCTGTTGATTATTTATGGAGAAAGAAAATGTTTTGATATAGGTAGCTATAAGAAGGTAATTCTTACCCAACTGTTGTTGCGGTCTGAAATGCCCAATAGAATCCTTCAAACATCCCTGGAATCGCTCTTTTTTCAAATTCATCAGTGGCTCTCCATGTTTCCTAAATAAGGAGCATATTTCTATTTGAAAATGATTAGATTTAGTCAGTTTCTTGTATGAGGCTGCTAGTTTGCATCGAAATGGTTGAATACCACTGATCTCAAAATAAAGACTGGATCGAGCATTCTGTTGTCTCTGGATTCAGATGTTGAAGCCTATTGCTTGGGCTTGCGTTTGACCTACCAATATGGCTGCCAAAGAAATTATATTGAATTGATTCTTTGCCAGCAATAGCTGAACGATTATTCGGTCTCGTGCCGAGCATTCATAACATTGCAACAATCATCACAGAAAAAAAGTAGTCCCTAGTGAAATCTCAATGTATTGAATTGGACCTACCAATATGGCTGCGAATGACTTCATTTCAGAATGACAGATGCTCGATCCAGTCTTTTTTCTGGATCAGTGATAAATCCTTGCAACTAACAGCTTTCCATACAATTCATACTCAACCTTGGCTGTGTAATCACAACTGCCAATTTGGGTACTCATTACTCCTACAGAATGTTACCTTAAAATATTAATTATCTCAATATTTTTATTATATTATAATGCTTTTCTTGTAATTTTAGTTAGCTGGTTTAAATCAGCTGATATATTCATCAGCAATTGTATGTACCAACTTTAAAGAAAGTTATAAAAAATGCCTTGATAAAAAGCATGATCTTACCAAAGCCCAAATCAAGACTCCGGACAGCCAGCAGAACACAACAAACACGATGACCTCAGCAGCTACAATATTGATAGCCGATTTAATATTGGTGCCAACACTTGTCGAAACCAGTTTAGCTTCAATGAGAACAGCACCGGGTACATTGACGAGGTTAATGTATTCAAACGCCTGGTTTTTGAATCTCGGCTTTATCATCGGGAAGGTGAAATCATTCCTAGTATCAAGATTATCCATTAGCTCTTTGTAGCTTGACTTCTTAGCTGGTAGACCCACACCATCGGTTATAAAGTTGAATTGAATTGTTTTGTTTAGAGAGGCGCAAGTACCAGAGCATTGCAGCATGGCGTTGTGGAGAAGCTTTGGAATGGCACCACGTGGTATGACAGTTTTAGGATGAAGTGTTGCGAATGGGGGAGCCTCGATCCATGATGTGCGATACGATGTTCTGTCAATGTTGCAAGTTTCTGGGGAGGTAAGATTATTTGTTTTTACCGTCAATAGAGAAGTAGCAAGCAACGATTATTTGCTTACATAGTTCAAGTTTTACACGGTTTTATTTTGATAATTTCTTATTCTTTTAGCAAATATTGCCTTACTTATTGCAGGTATAGGCAAACTACTTAATACTAATACCCGTTTACACGGAGCAAAAATAGAGGATCGCGATCCGGATCGCAATCCCAATCCCGAAAAAGTGTGCTATGTAAACACTCGATCGCGATCGCGATCCCCTAAAATTCGATCCCGCTTCCGAGGTGGTTCGCGATCCGGATCGCAATCCCCGATCCCAAAAAAATGTGCCGTGTGAACGCTTCTCGGATCACGATCCCGATCGAAATCCTCCAAGCATGCGCAGTAGATACAAGTACAATTTTGGAAATTGGCGGGGAAGTGTTTCTAGGCTCCGTAACCATGCGCAATACGCATGTGCGAATGGATCTCGATCCTGATCCGTTTTCCTTTGACGCCCGTGTAAATGCAACGAAAATCGCGATCTCGATCCTTATGGATTGCGATCCGGATCGCGATCCCATATCTTCGTTCCGTGTAAACGGGGTATAAGACTACCAAAAATTACTTAAAGAGCCCATGAAACGAAATTTTTAATTTGCTATCAAGGGTATTTCAATACAGCTGAATTTGAAAATAACAGTTAGATATGTATTTAAAGTCCAGATATTTTGCTATACGAGTTTAAGATGCCCGTGCTTGGGCTTCAAGAAGTGTCCCTGAACAAAACAATAACAACCAAGTGAACTAAGTTATGTTTTATCCACCTAAGAGGGGACCATTATTAAAAGAGGGACATTCCACCTCTACATTTCTATACCTACCACCATAGCATGTAGGGGTGTTGTTTTCAATCAAAGTTTTCACCTATTTCAAATATGTATGGTACATTTTTCAATTGTTTTAAACAAACCTTGAATATCATGAACAATATCTGGTGGTAAATTTATTGAAGCTTTGGGTTCAGACGGAACTGAAGCTATCGAGGTAGATTAGTTGACCAATTGTTTCTTTGCGCCTTTTTGAGCTTTTAAGAGCAAATTTTGGTTGCCTGCTTTTGTCAGTCCAGAAAAGGCCTCCTCTAGGGTAAGCCCCTGTCTTCAATAACCAACCCATTCCAATGAAAAATCCCCCAATTTTTGAGATACCTTGCAAATGTGAAAATCTCATAAATGAGCCACCAACCTGCACGGATTCTCGCAGAAAGAGGCCCGTCTCCCACCACAGTTTGAGCGCGAACTTCTATTTCATACATTGCGAATGTTTCAGCCGTCGTGAACTTGAATGAAGTATCTGTGTAGTTTGTCGTGAATACTTGTGATTGTAACTGAGAAAAAGGCCAGAATTTCACCCCGCCAACAGCGATTTTGTAGAATGTTAGTTCATATCTGTATTTGTGACCCTGCCAGAATTCTTGGGGTAAGGGAGTCCACGTCACGTTGATTTGAAAAGGCGAGTAGAAGCTGGTTGCGTTTAGGCCAGTAGGTGCTTTGATTGGGACTAGAATTAGAAAAATGTTACATCATTATGATTGCTGATAAAATAGGGGAATATGGCTCAAGATACGCGTAAAGAAGTCGATTTGAGATGAAGCAGGATTTGGAAAATTAATCGAGTTAATTTGTGAGAATGAAAATGACCCGAGTAGGTAGATGTAAATAATTCATGTGGATTAAGGGGAAAAGGAACTATTTTAAGAAAAATTATATCTCTTTCTAGAAGCCTTTAGTAATTTTCCAAAATATCTTTTGAAATAGCCAGAAATAGCGGAAACATAGCGAAACGAATACATAGATTACTAAAGCTTTTCGTCTGACACTCAACAGAGTAATATGTCAGAAAGAGAATGAAACAGAAGCCTAACAGATTTATATACCCAGATGTGGATTTTTGGAAGATTTTTGATCGTATAAAAATGAGTACGCTTTTTAGAGAGAAGGGCATCGAACAAATATTGAATACAATGTGAAATAGGTCGAATGAAACAGAAGGCAGTTTGATAAGATGATATCAGAACAAAGTCCAACTTACTCCATTCTTTTGTTCGCTCGAGTGCGACTTCACTTTTCACCCCCAGACCAGCAGACGTGTACGCAAGTACTTGAAACGAATGCCACTGAAATATCGCCAGATGCGTTATCTTCAAGTACGTCCGCTCAGCTATCTGCGATTCGTTGAATGACGTCACATTACTATGGTTACCTTTCTGGTAATAAACGATAAAACCGTTGATGTAGCCATGCGCATACGCAGGCGGAACGTGCTTCCACTTAACCATGATGGAATGGTAGCTTGTTGCTGTTGCTGTAACATTCATTGGTGACATTCCCGGCTCTAGAATATGAAGAGATTCACAGGCTTATTTCAAGGGTTTGATGTATATTAATGTGTTTCTGTTGTGAGCTTAAAAGAACGATTATTTAAGAAAATAAAGACCTCTCCGGCATTCCCGGTGACATTCCGGGCTCTGGAGAAATTAACATTTTTATTTATAGGTTTTACTTCAAGTTCAATATATATCAACGTGCTTCTCTTGTAAGCGTTAAAGGAAGATAACTTGAGAAAACGAGGGCCATGGTATCTGAGGTTTCTTTCTCTTCAAGCCCTGGCTAGGCAACTTGATTTGAGAACGACTTTTGCTGACTCTGCATGCCTCTTCCCCTCTAGATTTCTTGATTACCCTTTAACTGAATAAAGTGTTACACTTACCTGCCTCTGGTGTTTTGATGTACATGGCTTGACTCCAAAAGCCTTCAAATATTGTGAACGAAAGTATTTTTATGCTGTAATTCGTGTTTCCCTCCAAACCCACCAAATTCGCTGAATGCACGTCAGCACCAAATGTTAAATTCACCCTGAAATTAATTAGTGAATCTATCAGTAATGCCTTATCATTTAATAATGGATAAGGAACCTTAGCAATGACGTCCTTTCTCACTCTTGTCACTCCCCTAGGGAACTTCTGTACAGTACTATAGAGGATATTTAGCACTGTGGTGGGATATTATCAGTACATTGGAGGGTGTTCCGTACATTGGGTCTATACCATCAATACATTTGGAGGGTGTTCAGTACTTCTGTTGTATGCTTTCAGTACTGTAGGGGGATACCATAATTAATGTGGAGTGATATGATCAGTACTGTGGAAGGATACCATCAGTACTGTAGAGGAATATCATCAGTACTGTGGAGTGATATCATCAGTACAGTGGAGTGATATCATCAGTACAGTGGAGGGATACTATCAGTACAGTGGAGTGATATCATCAGTACAGTGGAGTGATATCATCAGTACAGTGGAGTGATATCATCAGTACAGTGGAGTGATATCATCAGTACAGTGGAGTGATATCATCAGTACAGTTGAGGAAAAACCATCAGTACAGTGGAGTGATATCATCAGTACAGTGGAGTGATATCATCAGTACAGTGGAGTGATATCATCAGTACAGTTGAGGAATACCATCAGTACAGTGGAGTGATACCATCAGTACAGTGGAGTGATATCATCAGTACAGTGGAGTGATATCATCAGTACAGTGGAGTGATATCATCAGTACAGTGGAGTGATATCATCAGTACAGTTGAGGAATACCATCAGTACAGTGGAGTGATATCATCAGTACAGTGGAGTGATATCATCAGTACAGTGGAGGGATACCATCAGTACAGTGGAGGGATACTATCAGTGCTGTGGAAGGATACTATCAGTACAGTTGAGGAATACCATCAGTACTGTAGAGGAATACCATCAGTACAGTGGAGTGATACCATCAGTACAGTGGAGTGATATCATCAGTACAGTGGAGTGATATCATCAGTACAGTTGAGGAATACCATCAGTACAGTGGAGTGATATCATCAGTACAGTGGAGTGATATCATCAGTACAGTGGAGTGATATCATCAGTACAGTGGAGTGATATCATCAGTACAGTGGAGTGATATCATCAGTACAGTTGTTGAGGAATACCATCAGTACAGTGGAGTGATATCATCAGTACAGTGGAGTGATATCATCAGTACAGTGGAGTGATATCATCAGTACAGTTGAGGAATACCATCAGTACAGTGGAGTGATACCATCAGTACAGTGGAGTGATATCATCAGTACAGTGGAGTGATATCATCAGTACAGTGGAGTGATATCATCAGTACAGTGGAGCGATATCATTTTTTTTTTTTTTTTTTTTTTTTTATTGATTAAAAACAACAAAAGTAATTACCTACGTGCCATCCATAATGGGAAAGGACTTATAGTCAGCGAGTTCCCATTATGTATGACACTTACAATTCAATTTTAATATATTCTGATTATCATCATAGCTGTAGGAGAGGCACACCCAGGGACAATTCACCAAGAAGTTTAACAAGCAACGAGCATGCCCATTTGGAGGTCCATACCCGAGCATCATCAATTGGAAGCAAAAAAATGTTGCGCATCCAGGCCATGTCTCTCCCAAAGCCATGTTACAACTTAAAAAAAGCTACACATATAATAACAGACAAACACGCACCTACATATACATAACACACGCACGCGCGAACATAAACAAAAACTACATACATAGACAGATGAAGGTCGCTGAGTTCCTGTTTTCATAGGTCGTCAATTTTCGAAGTCTAATGAAACAAAGCGTTTGGATAATTTAAGGTGCTATTATGGCATTAGAACACATAAAAAATGCATTTTCTATAAAAAATCAAATAAAATCAATTAGTTATCACAGATTTTGAATATCAAGTCAGATTTTTGATTGCGATTATATTTCATCACTTTTCTATCATTTAAAGAGGAGTGGTGTATGTCTTATCTGCCTAGCAACCACTTAGCAACACTTTACTCATTCAGAAAGCCCCAAACTTTTGCCCCATTACCCTCAAAATTCTACAAAAACTAAAAAATTTTCTTCCCTGGCTATCCTGTTGTAAAAGCCTCAGTCAGGAGGGGTACACAGGGCACCAAGGCACCCGTTTTACCTGTCTTTTCAGGCTGCTCTTTCAAAGTGAACGAATTTTCCCAGTAACTTTGAAAGAGTTCTAAATATTTCAGTTATCCTTGTTGAAATATACAAAAAAACATGGCGAGTAAACGAAACAGAGCTCCAAGATCCAAGAGAAAGTTTCGTGGAAACCAGCATATAAATAAGAAGGCCGAGGACAAGGAATGTAAAGGGTCTAGTCGAAGAGGGCCTAACATGCCGGATCCCGTTCCGGGGACAAGTTCAAGTACACCTCGTGCCCCTGGGAGTGCTGGAATCAAAAGAAAAGCAACTGAAGTAACAGCAACACCACTGTCAAGGAGTGCTAAGAAAATTAAGATTGCTGGTGAAAATAATATGCCAGAAAGTGATTTTTTCTGGTGTTTCTTTCACTCAAAGATTTTGGAGAATTTGTTGGGGCTCATCGGAAAATGTCCAAACTGCAATTCTGGTGGGATAAACATCACCCAAAATGAAAACAAGCGAATGGGGTATGCCTTGAATTTACAGCTTTCTTGTAAAAAATGCCTTTGGATTCATGAGTTTTACACCTCTCCAACAATAAATAATGACAATACCCCTGGACTGAACAGCTTTTCCATAAACCTTCAAACAGTTTTAGCTTTTCGGGAGATCGGAAAAGGTCATGAACCACTGAAGACGTTCAACAGCTGCATGAATATGCCACAGCCAATGACAGCCAAGAGTTACTCGGCAATAAATGATAAATTGTCAAACTCCTATGCAGAAGTTGCAGAAGAATGTATGAAAAGGGCAGCCAATGAAGTAAGAAAGACCCCATTAGCTGCGGATGCAGAAATCGAAAACTGTCAAGTGGCTATTGATGGAACATGGCAGAAACGAGGATATGCGTCACTGAACGGCGTAATAGTAGCAACACAAAAGGAGGGAAAAGTCATTGACTATCAGGTTTTGTCCAAAAGTTGTAAAGGATGCCAGTTATGGAGTGCAAGGAAGGGTACAGAAGAATACGATGACTGGAAAGAGCAGCACCAGTGTAAAATCAACCATGATAAGTCTGCGGGAGCAATGGAGGCAGTAGGTGCTGTCAATATTTTCCATCAATCTGTTGATAAGTACAAACTGAGGTACTTGACTTACATTGGGGATGGAGATACAGAAGCATTCGGGAAGGTCATTCAGGCAAAGCCTTATGGAGAATTGCTGCCTGAAAAACTTGAATGTGTTGGCCATGTCCAAAAGAGACTTGGAACACGCCTAAGGAAACTCAGGCAAGATTATAAAGGCAAGAAACTAAATGATGGAAAAGGGATCATGGGAAAAGGGAGGCTCACAGATAAATGCATCAATACCCTCCAGAATTATTACGGGATGGCAATAAGACAAAACACAGCTGATGTAAATTCAATGAAGAAAGCCATTGGAGCAGTTTTGTATCACTGCAGTGATATTCAAGATGAAAATGTTCGTCATCAGTTTTGCCCCAAAATTGGAGATGGATGGTGCAAATGGCAAAATGATAAAGTAAATAAGACTCAAACTTATAAAAAGAAAATCAACATGCCAGCAGTCATCAAGAGGTTGATTGAGCCAATTTTTCGTGATTTGAGCTCCAATGATCTGTTGAAAAAATGTCTGCATGGCCAAACACAGAATAGTAATGAGGCATTCAATGGAGTTCTGTGGACTAAATGTCCCAAGGAGGTTTATGTTGGCAAAGATACCCTGGAGATGGCTACTCATTCAGCTATAATAAATTATAATGAGGGGTTTGCTAAAATTGGTCTGGTTTTGGAGAGTCTGAAGTTACCAGTTAGCAAATATTTTCATGTTGGTGCGAAACTGAAAGATTCTCAGCGAATAAAAAATGCTAACATTAAAGCAACTGATATTGTCAAAAAACAAAGAAAAAGAAGAAGAGCAATTAAGAAAGGCTTCTTGGACAATGAAAAGGAACTTGAAGGGGGAGAATCATACCAAAGAGGAAACTTTTAGATGATTTTTGGTATGATTCCATTATATAAAACTCTATGCAAAATTAAAAAGTGATTTTCTCAAGTTTCACATTTTCATGTTTTGAGTGAAGGAGTTACAAAATATCTCTGCAGTTCCTTCACATAGAAAGCTGAAATTTTCAGAAGTTGTTGTACATATGTAGGGCTAGTGCAATGACCTAATTTTTTTTATAATCTCATCACCATTTTTTTTTTATGCATCAAAAAACTAATTGCCGCATAAAATATTTTTGGGAATCTTAGAAAATTAATTATTTACTCAAGAATAGATGTTTGAATTCTAAATAAATAGGTCTTTGCACTTGCTCTATCTATTGAGTACCCACAGAAAAAATTTCAACCTTCTAGCTATAATATTGGCTGAGAAATCTTGTAACTCCTTTAAATCAGCTTTGCATAATTATGTTAATTTATGCAAAATCACTGAGGCAGAACCACACCCAAGTTTGAATTTTATCCTTAACTCATCTATTTTCGGCATTACAACACTCATACTGACTCCTATGGTTGTGTAGGAGCTCTCTGTAGCAAGGTCGAATCAATGCCATAATACCACCTTAATGTACTCTAATGTTGCTTCAAGAATCATTCTGTTGACAATATATGGAAGTTCAGAATTTCCATACAACATCAGTGAGCAAACAAAATCGTCATCGAAATTGTAGACATCCATGCTAAGAATTTCTGAGAGCTGACCAAGAAGGTTTCTTCGAAGATGATAAAACGTGGGGCAATGCAGGAGGAAATGCTTACTATCCTCGTTTGCAGTACCGCAATTACATAGTGGACTTGAAATGTTGAATCTATGCCGAAATCTATGCTCATTTAATGCACTGAACTTCAAACGCAATTTTGTTAAAATTCGAACACCTTCAATATCATATATGTTAAAAACAGGGTTCTCGACAGGACGTATTTTCGAAAGGAGTTTGCGCTTAAATTCTACCATAGACCTAGAACTTCTTATATCTCTATCAAGTAAGTTCCATTCGTATGGGGCATTACTGAAATACGTATTTGAAAAACGGACAGTCCTACTAACAGATGGGGTATATATCCGCTGGTTTCTAAGATCATAGTTTGCTTGCCGTTCAGCAGGGATTAGATTAAAAAGATATTCAGGGAAACAATTATTTTTAAGGTTAAAGAAATGACATAAGCGTCGGTACCATCTTCTACTATACAAGGTTTCCCATCCTAATTCATTGTAAATTCTTTGCCTATTTGTACCTTTCCACGCACCAGTGACAGCTAGTGCTGCAGAATACTGCGTTTGTTCAAGCTTTTGTGTAAAACCTAGTCGCATTTCAGGGTCATATCTGTGGTACAATACGTCGCCATAGTCCAGGTGAGGCCTAACATATAGTTTATAAGTTAGATTAAGGACATGTCGAGAGACATATTTTGAAAGGTATCGTATAAGCCCAATGCCTCGCCTTGCCTTGAGGATGGCTGCTCTGACGTGACTGTGGAAATTTAATTTTGAATCCAAAATCATCCCTAGATGCTTGTGCTCATCTTCCTTCTTAATTTGATCGTTACCTAGCACTAAGGGAGGGTGGACAACTCTAGCTAATTTGGTAGAAAATATTACTTCTTCGGTTTTATCTGTGTTAAACTGCATTTTCCATTGCCAGGCCCAAAGCCGTACTCTCTCAAGATCGCGATTCAGTTCTTCAGCACCAATAGTCTCGTTTTCGATCACTGAAAACAACGAAGTATCATCTGCAAATAGCCTTACGTCACTATTTAAGTTATCACACAGGTCATTTATATATATGAGGAAGAATAAAGGGCCCAATACAGAGCCCTGGGGTACTCCTGCAAGAATATCTTTCCATTCTGAAGTTTTCCCATTCAAAACCACCCTTTGTTTCCTATTCATTAAAAAATTACAAATAAGACCAAGCAAATCACCAGATACTCCATTACATCTAAGTTTGTGGATAAGCCCTTCATGCCATACCCTATCAAATGCCTTTGACAGATCAAGGAAAACTGCCCGTGTTTCTTTGCTTGGAGTATCATCAAACGCACAGTAGATCTTATGTGTTATAAACAATAATTGATTTATGGTGGAGTCTCCAGTTCGAAATCCAGACTGGTTAGTGGTCAATAATTGATTTTCACTCAAATGACTGTAGATTGCATCAAACAGCAGTTTTTCAAAAATCTTAGAAAAAATAGGAAGCAAAGAGATTGGACGATAATTATTTTTGCATTGCCGACTCCCCTTTTTAAAAATGGGAACAACATTTGCTTTTTTCCAAGAAGAGGGGTAGATACCAGTCTCAACGCACCTTTCAAATATCATGCACAAGGGTTCAACGATTGTATCATCACATAACTTAATCATAGTAACAGAAATGTCATCACACCCATGAGATTTACTGGAATCGAGAGATTGAATGAGCTTCAGTACCCTTTCCTTATTAACATCAAGATGCTGCAGTGTTGGAATAGAACTTTGCACAAAATTTGGTATAATACTAGACGTTCCTGCTGAACAACACTGTGCTACAAAATAATCATTTAGCAAGTTTGCTTTATTTTCAAAGTTTACCACAAAAAGCCCATTTTCAAGCAACGGGGGAATACTGGGGTGTTTTTTATTACCAGTCAATCTGTTTAGTGATGACCAAAATGTTTTAGTACCAGTTTTATGGTCCAAGAGTTTCCTACCTAATTTCTTATAGTAGTTTTCCTTGGCATTAGCGATTAACTTCGAAGCTAAGTTGCGAACTTCCTTTACATTTCCCAAGTCCTCTACTCTTCTACCCCTTTGAACAAACTTCTTGTAAACTCGATGCTTTCGTTTTATTGCACTTTTTACTTCTTGGGTTATCCAAGGAGGGTCTTTGTCATTAAATTGGATAATTTTATTGGGTATGTTTTCCGAAAAAGTAGATTTCAGTATTTCGTAAAATTTGTCTACCATTTCATTAGGTTCCATTAGTGATATCATCAGTACAGTTGAGGAATACCATCAGTACAGTGGAGTGATATCATCAGTACAGTGGAGTGATATCATCAGTACAGTGGAGGGATACCATCAGTACAGTGGAGGGATACTATCAGTGCTGTGGAAGGATACTATCAGTACAGTTGAGGAATACCATCAGTACTGTAGAGGAATACCATCAGTACAGTGGAGTGATATCATCAGTACAGTGGAGTGATATCATCAGTACAGTGGAGTGATATCATCAGTACAGTGGAGTGATATCATCAGTACAGTGGAGTGATATCATCAGTACAGTGGAGTGATATCATCAGTACAGTGGAGTGATATCATCAGTACAGTGGAGGGATACCATCAGTACAGTGGAGGGATACTATCAGTACAGTGGAGGGATACTATCAGTGCTGTGGAAGGATACTATCAGTACAGTTGAGGAATACCATCAGTATGTAGAGGGATACAATCAGTACATTGTTGAGGATTCAGTACTGTGTAGGGTACCAAAAGCTCTCTGAGTATAATCTCCACATCAGACAACATAGTGGCACTTACTCGTTCAATTTCAATGGTGTTGATATCACTGCCCGTTTTTTTCTCTTTTTCCTCACAAGCAGTTGACTCTTGAAATCATCTGCTGTATATACGGCTTTGTATGACACTTTATAGCCACGTATAATTCCCGGAACGTCCGATGGGGTATTCCACGTTATGAAGGCTGATGATGATGAATTTGCTGCGATGTCAAGCAATGCTGGTGCTGTCCTTGGGGCTTTGATGAAATTTGATAAACAATTAGAATTCATTGCTTGAAATATTCTATGTAATGCAGGAAGGCTCTTTTTTACTTTGTCAAAGCTGCACGAGTCTTACGGAATTCACTTCTAAAGGTTTTCTACAAATTCATTTTCTTTGTCATCAGTCTCAACCGTATGAGGTACTTCGTGGTTACGAGTGTGCCCTTGCATTTACATTCACTCTACTTTCTAGACATTTTTTCAGTTTCATTTTATCAGTTTTCATTCGAATATATTCAGTGTTATCAAGGCTGTTTCTAGTACAATATTTGACATGATAGGCGACTCTTATCATGACAAGCCGTCGATTTTTAGTAGGACAACGTTGTAAATAGTTTCTGACGTATCAAGGCTGTTTCTAACACAATGTTTGACAGAGTAGTCATCAAATATCAAGGCAAGCCCTTGATATTTAGTAGGACAACGTTGTCAATACATTTGGACTTTCCAAAGTTGTTTCTAACACGATGTTTGACATGATATTCATCACTGATCATGGCTAATCTTTTCTATTTAGTAAGACAACGTTTGAGGAGAAATCAAAAGATACGTCCAGGATAAGAACATCTAAGAACAATGAACTGAGACTGCCATAATCATCTATAAATATTCTTACCATCTTCTCCTGAGATGATAGCAAGATCTGAACTGAAAAGTCCATCTCCTTTGCAAGTGAACCCTGCTATTCTGAAGGTGTAATAAGTGTACGCCCCAAGACCTGTAATATTCACATCGAAACTTTCACTGTCAACTTTACTTTCGTTCCATGAAGCCAATGGATTTGAAGTATTCTTCCATAAGATTATGTAGCCTAGTAGGATTCCTTGACGGAATTCTTTTGGAATCTCTGACCAACTGAGGAAGATAACAGACGAAGAAAGATTGTGACCCTGCACGTCCATCGGGGGTTGTGATGGCACTGAAACATGAAAATAATTCAATCAATAGAGAACATGGATTGCTGATTTGTTAGCTGATTTGTTAGCATTAAGTCAACAGTTGATTGTTGTTCAATACGCTTACTATCTCCGTAAGGTATTACTTTATCCACAAAGGACAAATTGCACAGAGCACAAAGGGTCCGCTGAATAGTTAGACTAATCAATTACTGCATTGATGTTGATAGTTGATATAGGCAAATACACTTACTACTACTGCACAAAGCACAAAATGCATAGATCACAAAGGGTCGACTGAAAAGCTACACTAATCGAGTACTGCATTGACGTTGATAGTTGATAGGCAAATACACTTATTATCTTTGTAGGGTATTAGTTTAGTTTCTGCACAAAGCACAAAATGCACAGAGCACAAAGGGTTCACTGGATAGTTAGAATAATCGAGTACTGCATTGATGAAGATAGTTGATAGGCAAATGCACTTATTATCTTTGTAGGGTATTAGTTTATGCACAAGTAGCAAAGGGCCCACTTAATAGGTAGACTAATCAAGCACTTTATTGATAGTTGATAGTCAATCACGTTTACTGTCTTCGTAAGGTAAGTTTATGCCCAAAGTTCAATAGATAGGTTGAATAATAGAGCATTGCGACCCTGCTCCTTTCTATTGATGTGACCAAACCTCAGGACTCCTCCTGCCTTTTTGCCTCGAGTTGTAGAGAGCTGGAAATTCTCTCCCTGTGCTTTTTATGATAGGTCTAAAGATGAATTTAGACACACAAGCCTTCGACCAATGATTAAGTGATCTAACTACTCGGCTATTCCGTAACAAAGAGTAATACCAACCGTATTGATCAGTTAGTGCGTACACCAGACTGCTGTTCGGTCCAAAACCTTTGACATTGAAAGCAGCGACCATGATACTGTGGTTGGCAAATGGTTTCAAATCGTTTACGCTTCCAGCTATCGCATTCGCACCGACATCAGTGAACGTTTCAACTCCCGTTTTTACGTTTGTGCAGAACACGCGATAACCAAGCAAAATACCCAGCCTGTATTTTTCCTCCAGGGTTCTCCAGTGAACCACCAGACTAAATGAACTACTGTTACGTGCTGTTATTGCACTTGGAGCTCGACTAGGCCCTGAAATATCAATGAAAGTTATCAGTTTTGTTAGCTTTTTGTAAGATTAACGAATTCATGTCCCAAAAACGTATCATCATCACGAAGACATCTCAATGATCAAAGAATGGTATGCACTTACAGCTCGACTAGACCCTGACTAGGCCCTATATTCAAAAAACGTGAAAATATTTTCTCGTATAGCCTAGACAGAGCATGTACTCGATTGATTGATTTAAGAATTATATGTAATTCAAAATTCAATATTTGAAAAAACCAGCTATAAATCTAGAACGATGCCCACTGAAGCCCCCCTCTTATGCAAGAAACCATGAATGCTATATGATATTACTAAAGACCTTCCACATCATAAAACATTGTAGTAAAAATATCGTATGGGCGTGTTTTTCTAATTAGGTCGGGTCCTTGGTAGCCTGTCTGCAGTCCTAAAAAGTCTTAACCCTTCCTTCTGGGAAATTTCAAGTGGATTGTTGTTGTTGTTGATAGGTTTATACACTTACTAAGGCAAATACACTTTCGTAAGGTATTGGTTTATGTGTAAAGTACGCAAAGGGCCCACTGAAAAGTGAGACAAAGCGAGTAGTGCGACCCTGATCCTTCCTCTCCATGTGACTACACCTTGTGATTCTTTTTGCTTTTTTGCCTGGGATTACAGAGGGCTGACAAAGTCTCTCCTCACATTTCACAGTTCCTTTCTTAGGTTAGGTTGTATAATTTTAAGGGTTGATATGTAATTTTCATAAAGAAGAGACAGATCCTATCTGTTGCAAAAACTTCAAATCGTCATGGAAATATTTCGATGATTAGTGACTGTTGGGAGCTTGAATTGGCCCTGAAATATCCATAAAAGTATTTACAGACCTGTTGCTTCGGTTCTTCCTTTGACAATAGTTCCATTCACTCCGTTTCCCTTGGACGTATACCCTGCCATCCATATATTGTATTCCTTGAACGTCTCTAACTCTACCAATTCAGAAGTGGCAGTCAGCCATGAGTCTACATCAATGGTAGATGTGTTTCCATCATCTGTGCTGAGCTGGTAGAAGATCTTGTATCCTCGGGGTATGCCTTTCCAACTATCATCTGCTAATTTAATCCATGTTATTCTTATAGATGTCGATGTCTTACCGGCAAATGAGACGACGGGTGCAGCAATCGGCACTGTGAAAGGCATTGTTAAAGTGGTGAGTGAATTAAGTAATTCGTTATAAAACAGTTTTTGGATGGTACAGAACTTCAGTATAGCCAGAAATATCGGAAGCATAGCGAAACGAACACATAGATTACTTAAGGTTTTCGTCTGACAATCAACAGAGTAATACGCCAGAAAGAGAACAAAACAGAAACCTAACTGATTTATATACCCAGATGTGGATCGAGATAGGCCAATCAGAAAAGAGGTGAATGATTGGTATGGTGTAGGAAAACCAATCTACTCCCACGATATATTCAGAAGAAAAGCTTAAGTAATCTAATGTGTTCGTTTCGCTATATTTCCTATATTTTTGGCTAAAATTCGTTATAAGTTTCAAAATAAGTAACAAATTAGTGAATAGTCTTTGATCGGTGCCAAGGTCGAGGATTGCGAGAAAAATCGGTAACATAGCGAAAAATGATAACTGCTGAAGCATTGTGTCTGACACTCGTCAGAGTAGTATGTCAGAAAGAGAACAACACCCAACGAAGTATTCGAATATTTACTCGACAACTCACGATGTGTTCAAAACTATAGTGAGGACCGTTTTTGAATCATCAATAGAACAACGCCAAATTTCACCGAGGGGTGTTTAGGACTCTGTCTACATCAAAACCATGGATCTTATATTGTATAGACAGAAAGACATTTTTCCACTCGGCTCTTTCAGTAACAGTTCTGGTTCATCACTGGACAGCCGGTGATGATTGGCTGTTTCTCGCCAAAACAATCATTAACCTTCTTGATAATTCTATGATAATTTTTAGGGTTTCATTTTCATTCTCTTCCTGACGTATTATTCGGATGAGTATCAGACACAAAGCCTAAGTAGTTAATATTGTTCGCTATGATTTCGATTTTTCTCGCTATCCTCAAGTTCTGTATCACTCAAAGACGATTCGTATACGAATAAGCATACGAATTGTACACACCATTTTCGTCTGTTTTCACAGTAATCCATGCTGACCTTGCCGCTCCTCCACCTTCTCCGAATTTCGTAAATCCTTTGATACTGACTTCATACGACTTGAAAGGCTCCAACCCACATATTCTGAATTCAGTAACAGCGGTTGTTGTGTAGATTTGTTGGTTGCTATGTCTATCTAGGTATATCTTATACCCTAAGATTATCCCTCTTGCTTGGGCCGCTGGGATTGCAGTCCACGTGAAGTTCAAACACCAAGCGCTTGTATTGTATCCAGTAAAGCTGGTAGGTGGGCTGATGGGTGCTAAAGTAAAGGAAGAAATATTATGCAGAGGGAAGTAGAGGGGTTGGGAAAAATACCGGACTGGAGCACCAATAGTCTCGGAAAATTTCTAGGTCTCTAGAAATAAGAAAAGATCCATCTATAGGGACTGTCATTTTGGGTAAGTCTTTCTTCATGGCTTTCGGCCATGATGGTTTGACCCATCTCTCCATATGGTCTGGTGTGTTATTCAATTATCTCAAAGAGATGTAGACGATTCACAGATCTTTTTAAGTCCATTATGGTTAGAGTTTCCAGGTATTTGAAGGGTAAGAATATCATGTAACTTTTTACACCTAGCTGTATGTCAGTAGTTAATCACACACAAATACTGCATCTAACCCCTTACAGAATTGCAAAAATGTTAGAATCACATTTGCAACCGCATGTTCTGTTTTTATTTAATTTCTTTAATATGCAAGCAGAAATTAGTGGTCATAATTCATGGTCATGATAAATAAATTATTTTCTCTTCCCATTGTTTGAATAGACCTCGTATTTACTGACAATGAAAATTCAATTGAAAAACTTACATATGAAGATCCACTAGGTGCAAGTGATCACATAGTAGTAAGCTTTAATTACGTCCTGCATTCTGAATTCGTCCACAACAATTACGACAAATCAAACCGTTACTCCTATAACAAAGGCGACTATGCTAAATTGAGAGAGACCTTAAATGGAGTGGACTGGGACAGAGAATTCCAGGGACTAGATACAGAAGAGATGTTACATTGCCTGCATACAAAGATGATGCAGGCAGTCGAGGAATGTGTACCAAAACAAATAATTTCAAATCGTAACCAAAAATATAAAAGACCATTATGGCTGAATAAAAAGATCTTAAGGAGTATAAAGAAAAAGCACAACGCATATAAAAGATGGCTCCTTACTAAACATGGTAAAGTTTATGAACGGTACAAGAAAATAAATAATTCGACAAAAAGCAGCGTGCGAAAGCAGATTCGAAATTTCGAAGCAGACATTGCTAATAATTCCAAAAATAATTGTAAGATATTTTGGAGATATGTAAATTCAAAACTGAAAACAAAGATTAAAGTTCCTGACCTAAAAACTGATCAGCACAACACAACAACAAGCGAACAAGAAAAAGCTAACTTACTAAACAATTTCTTCAAGTCCGTATTTAGCAAGGCGGATATACCCGAAGTGACAGACAGAGATGTAGAATGGCAATTCTTAGGATTACCATTAACCGACATTCAGTTCACTGAAGAAAAAGTTCGAAATCTATTAAGCGATTTGAATACATCAAAAGCAGCTGGACCTGATGATATACACCCTAGGATACTAAAAGAATTTTCTAATGAAATTGCGTATCCTATTTTTCTAATATTTCAATCGAGTTTTAGTTGTAGCCACATCCCGGAAGTATGGAAACTTGCAAACGTATCTCCTATTCACAAAAAGGGAGCAAAAAATGAAAAGGAAAACTACAGGCCCATTAGTCTAACATCGATTGTGTGCAGAATTATGGAGAAACTAATCAAAGAAGCAATCGTTGATCATTTTCTTACGAACAACCTATTTTCGCCAGATCAGTATGGATTTAGACAGTTCAGATCATGTTTAATACAATTACTCGAAGCGTTAGAGGACTGGACATCTTATCCCGACAAAGGTGATCACATTGACGTTATTTATTTCGATTTTTCGAAAGCATTTGACTCGGTATCACACAAACTATTATTAACAAAACTCAAAGAGTACGGTATTACCGGAAAGCTATACGATTGGATTGCAAACTTTTTAAAAAATCGAAGGCAAAGAGTCGTCCTGAACGGATGTAAATCAGATTGGGTAAAAGTTACTAGTGGAGTTCCCCAAGGTAGCGTTCTTGGACCTTTGTTGTTTTTAATCTTCGTTAATGACCTACCAAGACATACTAATTTCTGCAAAATAAAAATGTTTGCAGACGACATCAAACTATACTCCAAGGCAAAGGATAATCATGCCCGTATTCAGTACGATATATCAAAAGTATGTGACTGGTCTAAAAAGTGGCATCTACCGTTAAATTCACAAAAATGTAAAGAATTACGACTTGGCATCAGCAAAGACAGTGCAGAAGCTTATATCTTGTCTTCTCGTGACGATACGGAAACAAACATATCGAGAGTTGAAGAAATGAAAGACCTTGGAGTGGTAATGGATAGCAAGCTGAAGTTCGATCAACATATTGCAGAAATATCTAAAAAAGCGACTGGAGTGCTCGCATCAATCAAGAGAACACTGACTTACATAGACAGAAACGTGTTCGTTGGTCTTTACAAGAGTCTCGTCAGGCCTTTGCTAGAAACATCTGTCTCCGTATGGAACCCATATATGGTTAAACACATAAAGCAACTAGAAGCAGTTCAAAGAAGAGCAACGAAGCTTGTTCGCGACATCAGACAATTATCGTATAATAAAAGATTACAAGCTTTAAAATTACCAACTCTTCAGTATAGGAGAAAGCGCGGAGACATGATCACAACTTACAAAATATTTCATGGCCTCATTGACACTGACCCCTCAAAGTTCTTCAAGATCAACGACAATAAGACAAGGGGTCATAAATACAAAATAGTGTTGAACAAATGCAGATTAGATGTGAGAAAGAACTTTTATTCGCAGCGAATCATAAAAGAGTGGAACTGCTTGCCAGCTGACATTGTCGAAGCAAAGAATGCGATAACGTTCGAGAAACTCTTTGACCGCCTACACGGGGATTCAAAATACGAATTCAAACTTAACTAGATTAGTAATCATAGACAATCAGGGTTTTATAGGCCTTGGCCTTCCAGCCCCTTAACCAACATTTATTATTATTATTATTATTATTATTGGGAAATAGCTTCGCAAAATCAAAGGAAATGGTTAAAACATTCCTTGCCCGTAATGCATTGTGGGAAATGGTCCTTAGCATCGCATTGTTACCAAGGTTAAACGATTACTACTTCGTCCTTTGAATCAAACTCTCCTCTCACAGCACGGAAGGGAAAATTTAGACTTATAAGTGAAGAATGTAATGGACTATAATTAGGCTTGAGTGACCGGACCACTCAGCAATTTAAGTCACCAACCTTGCGGGGCAAAAATCGTTTAGAGAAATGTATTATACTAACTTGATTCTTCAGTAAAGAGGCAATATGGCAAAGAAGCATTTCCATCAACACCACTTGCAAGGCGAACATTAACAGTAAAGCAGTACTCGGTGTAAACAGTCAATCCATAAATGTCGATAGAAGTTGATGATTGACCAAGGTATCTTGTGGTTATGAGTTGTCCTGTTGTGAGTCGGAGTTTGACGATGTAGTATTGCATGGGGCTGACCGTCGTTGATCCTGACAAGAGATCCCAACTTAGTTTTATCCGAGTCCGTGATTTCTTTTCCCCTCTTGCGTTCTCGGGAGCTGGAGCTATGGAAGGAGACACGTTTATCAAATGAAATTAATCAAGGGGGCTGATTGTAACTAAAGGTCAGATAGGGGGGGTCATGTTTCTCTGTTCCCTTAGAAAAATCGCAAATTTTCCCTCATTGTTCTAAGAAGAAACGTTGATCTTTTGTGTTCCCTGACCTCTGCTTGCTATCAATATCCCCTTATTCCCTGTTTAGTTTGTCTCATGTTTCCTTGTTCCCTTTTTAATTTTGGGAATATTCCTCTGTTCCCTGGAACTCCTATATGACCCTCGTACCTGAAATGATGATAGTGATAATAAAATTCATAAATAGTTGGCTGAGAAAAATTCAAATAAAAAAACAATTCTTACGTGGGCAATCAACGTAATAATCTTTGCTTTCGTGTGCCAATCCGCTGCATTTAATTCCAAATTTGGTTGGGGTGGGGTTGGTGCATGTTCTATTTCGAGTATTTACGCCATGTATCCCACACGAAAAGGGACCGCCTGACCAACTAGACCAGCTTGTCCAGCCTCCGTCTATGCCCATTTTCACTTGAAAAAAGAACGACTACATCAATTGGGAATGGCGGGTAAAATCGAAAACATAGCAAAACATGATAACTAATAAAGCTTTGTACCAGTCATTAGAGTAGCACATCAGAAAGAGAACGAAAATGAGCTTAAGGAATTGTTATACGCAGGGTCAGGCCGCATTGCCCATTCAGAAAAGAGGTGAATGATTGATTTTGGGCCCAGTGCAGAAACAATCAATCCAGTGAGTAAAACTAGATGTGCTAATACACAATAATAAACAGCCTCCAAAGTACTGATGTTATCCCCCCACAGTACTAAAAATCCTCTACAGTACTGAATTGTATCCTTCAACAGCACTCATGTTATCTCCCTCCCACAGTACTAAACATCCTCCAAATTTCTGATGGTACCCCCCACAGTACATATGGTATCCTGAACATCCCCTAAAATACTGAACAGCACAGAATTCTTCTACAGCAGTGGATGGTGTCCCTCAACAGTACTGATGTAAGATGTTACCCCTACCATCCCCCCCAACCCACAGTGCTGAACACCCTCCAATTCACTGATACCCCCATGGTACTGAACACCCTCTACAGTACTGCCCTTCGGATTACTGTACAGACGTTCCTCAGGGTTAAGACTGCATTGCAAGTGCTTCGATAATGCCTCTCGTGCGTACCTGTTCGTAAGGGATAGAAACAAACTCGAGAATATAGGTATTCCGTTATAGCTTGAAAATACATATATTGCCCAATGATGATTTTCTGATCTTAACTCGAGCACTATTATATACTCGAAATCAAAGAAAGGACTACAGATTCTCAATCATTTCATATAATCAGTAGTCCTATCTTAAATTTCAGGTTAAGAAAAGCGTCAAGGTTAATATCAGAAAATATTATTGCGTAACATGTGTATCTCTAGCCTATGATCTAATACCTGCCAATTTGAGACTTACTGAATATGTAGCCGTTTCCCTTGTAAATGACATTATAAGGATACATGTTTATGATTCCCAAAGATCCAAATCCAAAGTAAGAATCACAAGTTCCGCAATCGTTTTCGTTATTTCCCAAAATACCAAATCTTGTCTGTGCTCTGCCACCTGTCTTCTTGAAACCTTGCTCATTGCAATTTTGCTGAAGGTACATACGTTTGTCTGAAAAACAGTGATATCATATTTCAATGCTTCGTATGTACCGTATGCTACAGAAAAAGGGAGACACGTTTGATTAGCTGCAATTAATTGAATATTGCCTCAAACAAATTAAATTTAGTTTATACTAATGTTAAATTGACCAACTTAGAAACGGGTTGATTTCCGAGATTTTCTCAACGCCTATTTTAGAGTTTGAAATGGGTTTTTAATTCAGACATGTCTGTCTTACCATTTCGGAAAAAAGTGTCGAGCTGTTAGAGAACAGGAGATATCAGTTCCTTTTGTTTGCATCATCCAAGTACCCTACAGTACTGAACACCCTCCCATGTACTAATTGTACCCCTCACACAATACTGATGGTATCCCTCCACTGTAAGTAACACCCTCTATAGTACTGATGGTATCCCTCAACAGTAGTGATGGTATTCCCATTAGAACTGAACCTCCTCCAATGTATTGATTTTACCCCTCACACAATGCTGATGGTATCCCTCCACTGTAAGTAACACCCTCTATAGTACTGATGGTATCCCTCAACAGTAGTGATGGTATTCCCCATAGAACTGAACCTCCTCCAATGTATTGATTTTACCCCTCACACAACGCTGATGGTATCCCTCCACTGTAAGAAACGCCCTCTAGAGTACTGCTGGTATACATCCACCAAAGTGGTGGTATTCCCCCACAGTACTGAACACCCTCCGATGTACTGATGGTATCCATCCCCTTAAAAAACTGATGAAACCCCAGCCCCAAAGTACTGGACACCCTCCAATTTACTAAATACCCTCCACAATACGGCACAGACGTGCCTTCGGGTTATAAGCATGCTAAAATGATAGCTCTATAGATAGATAAAGTATTTTGGTGTTTCCTGGAATATTTTGAATCGAAGCTCCAGGAGCAGAGCCCAAATCCACGTTGAAACAAGCCCTGGTAGTAGTTCCCCAGCTATTCTCGAGACAAAAGATGATACGTTATCACAATGGAGTTATAGGTATGACAGAAAAAGCCTTGCATGGAATAGTGCAAAATGAAGCTTATGATAATTTTCTACATTTTTCTACAATTATTATTATCAATATTATTCATGGAAAAGAAAATATAATTGTTTCAAATTCCTTACTTGAAGGGAGCAGCGATAGCCAGGTAGACCTGTCGATGTCAGTTTCAAAACTCTCTGTCATCAGCGCCAGGAAAGTCTTCCTGTTGTCTGGGAGGAGAATGTTGATGAATCTCAAAACGTTGCTTATGTTTACACCCACACATAAAGCCTGAAATAACCCAGTCGAGTACTCTTTTGTCTTTATGTTTGCATCGTTGAAAGCCACACCCCTTTCGTTGTATGTCTTGCTGTTTTCCCAATAAGTTGAGGAGTACCCAAAGACTGCCTGTTTGAAAAACAATCGAAGATATGTCAGGGACGATCTAAGAAGCACCCAAACGTGGAGGGGAGGGGGTCGACACTTCAAGGGCCATTTGTTCATCATGCTTTGCTTAAGGGGAATGTTGACCGGGTATTCCCTAATAAGTAGGATGGCTATAAACTACTTGTCAAGTAGGGTATACTGGTGAAAACAGCTGAAACGACAGATCAAGATACACGATTGCGATTCGTTGCTTGATCTCAGATAACAAAGAGTCCAATGTCTTAAGCGTTCATGACTGACTTGAGTTTTGATGTGTGGCTTTAATGATCACATGACATGGCACGTTTGTTCAATTAATGCCTTGTAATCCTGCTTTTTGTGCTGATTTATCGCCTCGAAACTTTCTCCATATGAACAGGCCTTAAGGAACACTTTTTGAAAGTTAGAAGTTAGAGCTTTACTGCTTTTCAGCTTTGAGAATAAAGCCCTTGCACTTTTCCTATGAGTAACCGACCACCTTGTCCTTGTGTTACTCCACTTGTGTTACCCCACTGACTAGAACCCCTTTTTGGCTCATTTCCTTTGCCATTGGTCATGGGTGCAGCTATTTTTGTACTCCTTATCCTATCTAATGTGCTGCAAGATGGAGCAGACGTTTGAGGGAAGGTTTTGAATGTGCTGAAATACTTACTGAATTGCCATCTTCCTCGATTATAAGTTTGTAGACACCATTAGGACAACCTGAAATTGAACGAAAGACGAATATCTCGGTTGTCTACATTAATCACGAAGAAAAAGTCCGTGATTGAGCTTCAAAATCAGCTGTAAACAAGGGGCCAATTTCAGTAGCTACTTATTTTTCTCAAGGGCAACTCACTCCCTAAAAATCTTGTGCACTTTTTCTGAAAATCAGATTGCTCTAATGAAAATCCCTTGAAAATCACGCTTTGAAAGGGAATGGAATGCCCCTTGATTCTCCTTGTGAAATTTCATTGAGGCTGTAGCTGGGTCATAACTCAAATTATTCATTTGCTATGATTTAGTCTCTAAGTCACAGGGCGCCAATGTAATGATTTCCTCGATTTGGCAATGTTTCTGAATTATGTGTTTGTAACTCTGATATCATTTATACGAAAAGGAAAACAATTGTGGGTGACTTCAAAATATTTACCAACGTTTGCAGAGCAAGAGTAAATCAAACAACGATGGCCTAGCCTTCTACTCGTGGTTTCTGGAGGTTGTTATTGGCCATATAGATTTCTTAGTGTATTATTGTGCGTTTGTATACAAAACATTTGGTGCACCCAATACACATGTTTCACTTTCTAAGCCATCCACCAAACTTATTACGTAATTCATTGCATCCGTTCAACGCTTGCTATCTCATTTTTATATTATCACTGATACCAAGTTTGAGGCTATCACAGCAATTCAACTCAATCCATAATTGACTCAAATAGTGCACTCACCTAAGCTAGATGAATCAGCTATGACATAGAACAAGACTTCCTCATAATATCGTGTTTCACCTGAAATCCCATATGTCACTGTTACAAGGTTGAAAACACCACTCTGCAAAGGACCAACGAATGTTTTGTTTAATTCTGCATTAACTTGCGTCGTAGTAGCTACTGATCCAGGGGTTGTTGCGACCTTGTAGGAGATCGTCATTTTTGCATCTCTTATACCCGTGTTATTCCATATGACGTTCAGCATTCGATTTGAAGCTAAGCCTGCCTCCGCGTTACTCGGCGAGTCCACTGGAAAAGAATTGGATCGTTATAAGATTCCCGTGAGATGTAAGCGGCCTTCAGAACAACATTATGATAGAACATGTAACTTTGATTGAATCCTATATCAAGGCACCATCATTCCAGGGTCTGCAAATTAGACCAAATCAATGTGCCACCAGAACGAGGATTTCAAAATGGCTTCCAAAAATCTGTCTTCTTCTTGCAGTCATCCAACCTCGATCAAATAAATAAACCTTTTGATAAAAACCTCCTTTTGACTACTGAAACCATCATCAGCCCAGTGTTTAATAATATATGAAATGGAAACTTATATCATTTCAGGTTATTTGTGGTAATGAAAATGACCAGGTCTAATTACGAAGAGAATCACCATTTTTGTGGAATATAATATCAAAACCTAGATTGGAAATTTTCACAGATTGACTCCATTTGTTCTTTTCCTATGGTTTTGGGGACGTTTATATAAGTTATCGGCCTTCGGTAGTCCCTTATAGTTGATAAATAACCCGGTTAGGTTCATTTCTACATTAAACGAGTAGTGATGTAATTTTTGTGATGGGTTGTTCGATTCAATATTCTCACTTCTTTTGTGCACAATTACTCTTTTGTATACTAATATTCTGATATTGTACTCTAATATTCTCTCTCCTGCTACGTTGAACAATTGAAAGTGCCCTTGACGCACAAACTGAGAGGTCTTTGGTTTTGGTTCGAATCTTACTCGGTTCATTTTCACTGGCACAAATTATCTCGATTGATTTTTCAAATCCTGATTCTTCTCGAATGCCTATATAATCTTTATTGTCATGTAATCAGTCTAACATAACCTACCAATGGCAAGAGATACCACTGCTGGCAAAGTCCTTCTGTTTGTCATCATTGATCTTGAAATTTTGCCATTAGATTTTCCTGTGATCCCAATCAATGCAAATGAAGCTCTGGTTTCTTTTATTATTGTCTTCAACCCCCATTGTTGCTGAAAAGTAGTGAGAGTACGGATGGATAAATACACCACGGTACTGATTATCGATATGGGAAGCAATGGGTAATCAATGCAAAATTAGGGTTATGAGGTGCTCAATGCAAAGTTAGGCTTATGAATTCAATAGTGAAAAGCATATTTGATATATGGGGCGGAATGCTGGTGTATGACAGAAAAAATAGAAGTAATTAGAATGAAATGAAATTGCAGGCTGTTTGGAATCATCTGGAAAGAAAGGGAGACAAATAACTGTGTCTGGCAATCTGCGAAAAATATCTTGCACTTGAAAAGCTCCTAAAAAATTGATATCCATGATAGTAAAAAGAAAATTGGCTTTCTTTGGTCGCCAGATCAGAAGAAACCAGATGAGGAAACGGCTAAGTCATCAGATCAGAAAAAAGCAGATGACAAAATAGCTAATACAGGGGTCCTGCAACAATAAACGAAACCAAGCGAGACCCTAAGAACATGGCAAGTTGACATTTAGCAATGGTTAAATTTCACAATACAAAGTTCAAAGGACCAGCTCGGTTGGAGGAATAGTGTCTTGTCATGGGTGCACCGATGGCCTGCAAGGCTACGGTTAAAATATGACGATGATATGCCTGAAATGTAAAGATTAGTGGCCTACCATGATTTGCCAGGCCCCTGTTGTCATTCCATCGACTGAAGCATCTCTATTACACGCCATAACAAGCAGTCCATCGGCGACTGTATTCGCCCAGGCCTCGAACGTGGTAGACTCTGAATGCGTATCAAAGTGCTTGTTTTCTATGATGGCCAACGACTGCTGATCGATGGTTGCGATGTCAATGCCACGCTTCCCAGAGCCGGGTATTGGATTGTTATTTATAAATCGCTGACAGCGACTTTTTAAGCACTCTGACCCAACGACATATGGTGAGTCACAACCTTCTCCATGAACATAAAAAACATTAAAACCAAAGCTCGGCGTCTCTGTAAACAAAAAGAAATGAGATCAAAATATCGAACAATTGGGTGCCTAGGATGTGCGATCAACTCCTGTCATGTATTGTTGGAAACTTTAGATTATCACATGACGGAGAGGTGGGTTTTTAAGACATTTCAACGACTAGTAAGAAAAAGTTTGGTCATCCACTACATTAGTGATCAACTTCCACAGTAGTGATTGACCAGCACAATAGTAATTACCCAGCATAGTAGTGATTATCCATCACAATAGTGATTATCCAACATAGTAGTGATTATGTAGCACAGTAGTGATTTATCCACCACAGTAGTGATTATCCAACACAATAGTGATTATCCATCACAATAGTGATTATGAAGCAAAGTAGTGATTTATCCACCACAGCAGTGATTTTCCACCACAGTAGTGATTATGCAGCACAGTAGTGATTATCCATCACAATAGTGATTATCCACCATAGTAGTGATTATGAAGCACAGTAGTGATTTATCTACCACAGCAGTGATTTATCAACACAGCAGTGATTTATCCACCAAAACGGCGATTATCGACCAAATCATTTATTTTCTTCCACAGCATTGATTTTCTTCCACAGTTCTGATTATCCACCATAATATTGTGCAAACTCACCATCACGTTATAATATAAATCCACCATCCTCAGGAGTGAAGATAGTATACCACACCACAGTACTGATTATCCACCATAATATAGTGCAAACTCACCATCACGTTATAATATAAAGCCACCATCCTCAGGAGTGAAGATAGTATACCACACCACAGTGCTGATAATCCACCATAATATAGTGCAAAATCACCATCACGTTATAATATAAAGCCACCATCCTGAGGAGTGAAGATAGTATACCACACCACAGTACTGATTATCCACCATAATATATTGCAAAATCACCATCACGTCATAATATAAAGCCACCATCCTTAAGGGTGAAGATAGCATACCACACCACAGTACTGATAATCCACCATAATATAGTGCAAAATCACCATCACGTTATAATATAAAGCCACCATCCTTAAGAGTGAAGATAGTATACCACACCACAGTACTGATTATCCACCATAATATAGTGCAAAATCACCATCACGTCATAATATAAAGCCACCATCCTCAGGAGTGAAGATAGTATACCACACCACAGTTCTGATTATCCACCATAATATATTGCAAAATCACCATCACGTCATAATATAAAGCCACCATCCTTAAGGGTGAAGATAGCATACCACACCACAGTACTGATTATCCACCATAATATATTGCAAAATCACCATCACGCCATAATATAAAGCCACCATCCTTAAGGGTGAAGATAGCATACCACACCACAGTACTGATTATCCACCATAATATATTGCAAAATCACCATCACACCATAATATAAAGCCCCCATCCTTAAGGGTGAAGATAGTAAACCAAACCACAGTACTGATTATCCACCATAATATAGTGCAAAATCACCATCACGTCATAATATAAAGCCACCATCCTCAGGAGTGAAGATAGTATACCACACCACAGTTCTGATTATCCACCATAATATATTGCAAAATCACCATCACGTCATAATATAAAGCCACCATCCTTAAGGGTGAAGATAGCATACCACACCACAGTACTGATTATCCACCATAATATATTGCAAAATCACCATCACGCCATAATATAAAGCCACCATCCTTAAGGGTGAAGATAGCATACCACACCACAGTACTGATTATCCACCATAATATATTGCAAAATCACCATCACACCATAATATAAAGCCCCCATCCTTAAGGGTGAAGATAGCATACTACACAACAGTAATGATCATCCACCACAGTATAGTGCACAGTATATTTGCATCAAAAGCAACCAATGTATCAATGATAATCCACAACAGTTGTGATGAACCTACCACTGTAAAATAACCACCACATAAGCATGATACCCATTGTATACATTGTTATAACACACCACGTCTGTTATTACCTATACTGCATTGAAAAATTACCATCACAGATGTGACTATAGGTTGGCTACAGTAAAAACCCGCATATGAGAACCTCAATATTTCAACTTTACCCTACAAGGTCCTCAGTTATAAGATAGATTTCAAAATATTTGTATGGGTGGTCTACAATGAAATAGTTATGCTTTTAGCACTCTTTTGCTTCCACAATATATTTCATATTTCAACATACAAGCTCTGTGGAAAATTCAAGAAAAATTTCTCTAAAATACAGGAATTTTTTAGTAGAGGTTCTTGAGAGTTGAGTTTTTAATATGCTGGTTTTTACTGCAGCTTGAGCATTGGAGGGTTCGATTGTAAGTCATATTCAATTTGTTACTCACCCAAACAGTAATAATCAACAAATAGATTCTTGACGGGCCCAGGACATGGGTCGCCGAAAACAGAACTTTTCGATTCTATTGTACAGCTGTTTTTATCATTACATAGAGTTATAAGCTTGTCTGTTGAATCTGTTGTTTTGCAAGTAGCATCGGCATAGTTGCTGGCTGCGCATGCGTCTGCTGGTCCACCAAAATAGGCATAAATGATCTTGATGTTGAAGTTGACTGGGCATGATAGTAGAGAGGACTTGCTCTCACACAGTTGCCATTGTTTTAGATAGCCTGTTTGGAGAAAATCGTTTTAAACTTTTGTTGGAAGCAAATTACATGTATAACAGTTTTTGACCGATAGAACTTGAGGAAATTGGAAACATACGGAAATGTGATAACTACTAAAGCTTTGCGTCTAAAACTCATCAGATTAGTAGGTCAGAAAGAGAACGAAACCTTAGTAATAATGTTGCTGTTTGTTTACATCAAAACCATGGATCCCCAATTTTGAAGACAGAAAGGGTTCATTTCCTACTGCATCTCTTTCACTGGTGACTCTGACGATAATTGGTTTCTTCTAACCATACCAATCACTCGCCTCCTTTCTGATTGGCCAATTTCTATCTGTATCAGTGTATGAATCATTCGTTGCTATCCCAATATATGATGAAAAAAGGTTTATTGATATATAGGATCAACTAAATGCAAGGAATTATGCATGAAGCTAAAATATACTGTTCAATTACCTTCACAGGCGAATACAGCTGTTGAAATGATGAACAAGACTTGCTGGAAATTCTTCATTTCAATGCAGACTTCTGAAAACATGATGGTATGAGAATTTGATTGTTTTTTCTTTTTTTTTCTTATTCTGATTTGATATCCCCTATCTAGCCAAAATAGTTAAGCTCAGAAATCTCAACTACCCCTCCCGTAGTACTGATGGTATCACCCTACAGAACTTTATGGAAATCTTTCACAGTACTGATGATATCCCCACCCCTACAATACTGAACACCCGCTATTGTACGATCGGATCCCCCCTCCAACAGTACTGATGATATCCCCAAACCCACAATACTGAACACCCACCAGCATCAGTGTACTGATTGGATCCCCCCCCCCCCCCCCCACTGTACTGATGATATCCCCCACAGTACTGAACATCCTCCACAATACTGCACAGACATTCACCAGGGTGATCACGTCACGTCACAATAAGTACAAACAGAAAAACCACAATTCAAAACTGCACTAACATATGGAAAGAAATACTGTAAAAATGTAATAAATTATATAAAGGGACGTTGCTGTATTGCTGTATAATGCAGAAGAATCAGGCAAGTATACAAAATCCTGCAGGTTTTGTTTCTGTGATTATATGTTTTTAGACTTATATGTCACGCTGCGTGCAAACCAAAAACCAAAATGTAAAAAGCATACCAATGTTTTAGATAATTGATGTAAACACTCTGAATAATTGAACGTTTCTGTGACTTCACTTCTTATACTTGTTCGGGATATACGACTTTTCTTCGAGAAAACTAGATTGATGATTGCACATGCGCACTTCATTTCTCGCTTGGGTACCTACTCAGCGCGCATGCTTTTTCGCAAACTTTCGAATCACCAAGATATTACTGTTCAAAAACAACTGATTTCAAAGCTCGTATCCCGAATAGAATTCACATTTGTTACGATTTGCGTGAGATCGGAAAACTCGGCAACTGTCCTACTCAGGGGTGAAACTAGAATGTTCTGATAGAAAAGCACAATAGAAGCTATCCTGTTAGGAAATCAACTAGCGGAACATGCAATGTTTTGAGGTGGCAGAAGCTGCATAAGCCACCTTAAAGCCTTTGATATGCCTTTTTAGGGTAGATGGATCTTCATAGGAAAGTGCTCGAGTTAGTACTGTTATTGTAAAACGTGCTATATTTTCTGGAACACTGCAGATGTCTCTTCTGTTAATTTTTCAGGGAGCATACCTCATACCTATTGCCATGTATTGACTATAACAAAATTGTCCCACATTATTTCTCTGTCTCAAAGAATATATCCAAAGGTTATACTTTAGTTAGTGATATAGTCTTTAGATGGTACAAAACTTCAAAATAGCCAGAAATATCGGAAACATAGCGAAACGAAAACATGGATAACTTAAGCTTTTCGTCTGACACTCAACAGAGTAATACGTCAGAAAGAGAACGAGACAGAAACCTAACTATTCTTTACTTAATAATATTGTTACTTTCAGAAAAAAGACTGAAACCCTAAATTTGAACTTTGTTTCCGCCAATACCTTCAGATTTGAATACTTTACAGAGGTTAAACGTTTCAAGGGGTAATTTTTGCCATCCTTGTGTAAATCTTGTCAGAAATATTGTTCAAGTATTTAATGAAAGTTGCCAGCATTTTGAATCTCAAGTACCAAAGTTCAATTCCATTTCCAAAACTTAAATATTATCTCAAATGATTTATTGAACTCCGTGAATTTAGGCTGTATGTGCAAGCTAAAACATTTTTCATGAATTAGAAGTCATCTACCTTTAAATTTCAAGGTTGAAGGTATCTTTTATTTCTTGATGTAACATCTGCCACATTGCGTACAACTCAAATGGGTGTCAGGCGAAAATCTATAGTAGCTATATGTATCGCTATGTTTTCGATTTTTCTCTAAGCTTAATTCCTTTACTCCTTCCAACACTGATAAACTAATTAACAAATCAGTGCAAAGTCGAATGACAAGAAAAATTCAACTCGCTTACTTATTCAACAAATTCTCCTGTATGTACTTTACAAAAATGATAAGAAATATGAACTTCTTTACTTTAATCACTAAAGTAAATAGAACAAGAGTATAATTTTTGTACTCACTTGCAAAGAAGCAGCATAATTCATCCTTCCTTGTGTACCGGTTACCAATGAGACTAGATTTTACCTGATGTCGGTGAATCTATCACTTCAACAGGTACCAAATCAGCATTTATCATTCGAACCTTCTACTAAATCAACATTCAGGGTGTCAGTATACTCGGATTGACAAGATAGAAAAATTTAATTGAGTCGCAGTAGATTGGCGGAAACTGAATAAATTTGTTACGTAAATGTTTCCATATTTGTTTTCACAAGTTTCAGACACTAGCACAGCCTATCATTGCTCCAAAAATGGAATAATATTTTGTTTAATAACTTGTTACGTGAATGTTTCCATATTTGTTTTCACAAGTTTCGAACACTAGTACCGCCTATCATTGCTCCAAAATTGAATAATATTCAGCATATTTTGAACCATTTTTGCGAATTTTGAAAAAAAACCATGTAACCATCATTTTTTTTTCGAATTTGTCGAGACATTTGTTTAATGATCTTAAACGTTTACATTGCTATTAAAGTAAATTTTTTACGTTAATAGGCGCTATCACAGCCTTATATAGCTTCTAAAATGTTAGCATATAATCTTTACCTTTCATTTTAGAACCTTTTTGAAAAGAATGGCTGGAGCAATTTATTTGAGTCGTGTCGTAGTAGATTAGCGGAAAGTGAATAAATATATTACGTAAAGGTTGCCTTTTTAAGTTTTCAGCCACTATTTAAGTCTATCATTAGTGATCTCATTGAGTCGAAGTAGATTGATGGTAACTGAATATATAGCTTTAAGTTTTCAGGCACTATTACAGCCTATCATTAGTGATTTCATTGAGTCGAAGTAGATTGATGGTAACTGAATATATAGCTTTAAGTTTTCAGGCACTATAAAAGTCTATCATTAGTGATTTCATTGAGTCGAAGTAGATTGATGGTAACTGAATATATAGCTTTAAGTTTTCAGCCACTATTAAAGCCTATCATTAGTGATCTCATTGAGTCGAAGTAGATTGATGGTAACTGAATATATAGCTTTCAGTTTTCAGCCACTATTAAAGTCTATCATTAGTGATTTCATTGAGTCAAAGTAGATTGATGGTAACTGAATATATAGCTTTAAGTTTTCAGGCATTATTACAGCCTATCATTAGTGATCTCATTGAGTCGAAGTAGATTGATGGTAACTGAATATATAGCTTTAAGTTTTCAGGCACTATTACAGCCTATCATTAGTGATTTCATTGAGTCGAAGTAGATTGATGGTAACTGAATATATAGCTTTAAGTTTTCAGCCACTATAAAAGTCTATCATTAGTGATTTCATTGAGTCGAAGTAGATTGATGGTAACTGAATATATAGCTTTAAGTTTTCAGCCACTATTAAAGTCTATCATTAGTGATTTCATTGAGTCAAAGTAGATTGATGGTAACTGAATATATACCTTTCAGTTTTCAGCCACTATTAAAGCCTATCATTAGTGATCTCATTGAGTCGAAGTAGATTGATGGTAACTGAATATATAGCTTTAAGTTTTCAGCCACTATTAAAGCCTATCATTAGTGATCTCATTGAGTCGAAGTAGATTGATGGTAACTGAATATATAGCTTTCAGTTTTCAGCCACTATTAAAGTCTATCATTAGTGATTTCATTGAGTCAAAGTAGATTGATGGTAACTGAATATATAGCTTTCAGTTTTCAGCCACTATTAAAGTCTATCATTAGTGATTTCATTGAGTCAAAGTAGATTGATGGTAACTGAATATATAGCTTTAAGTTTTCAGCCACTATAAAAGTCTATCATTAGTGATTTCATTGAGTCGAAGTAGATGGATGGTAACTGAATATATAGCTTTAAGTTTTCAGCCACTATTAAAGTCTATCATTAGTGATTTCATTGAGTCAAAGTAGATTGATGGTAACTGAATATATAGCTTTAAGTTTTCAGCCACTATTACAGCCTATCATTAGTGATTTCATTGAGTCGAAGTAGATTGATGGTAACTGAATATATAGCTTTAAGTTTTCAGGCACTATTACAGTCTATCATCGGTCTCATATTGGATCAAAAGCTTATTTTGAACCATTCAATTTTACCAATTTTAATTGAAAACCATGGACTACCATGTTTTTTTCCAATTTTTCCCATTTTTAGAGATTAGTGATCTTAAAAGTTACTGGTGCTATTAAAGGTCGTTTTTTACGTTTATAGACGCGATTACAGCCTCATATTGCTTCTTAATTGGATTAAAAGATTATTTTAAACCATCTATTTCTAACTGACTTTGACCAAAAACTATGGAAAAATAAAAATTGCTCATCTTTGACGAGTAAAGGTAGGGCTACACTAAGGTAAAATGCCTCAAAAAGGCCTAAAATCAAAAATTACGAAAATTCTAATTTTGATTAAAAAGGGTAGGGCTATACAATCAAAGATCAAGTGCCATTAAAATTGCTCAGGATTAATAAAAGGAAAAAGGTCAATACAGGCGTGGATTTGTTACTATCCCTACTGCATTTATACCCGTAGAAATGATCGAGTGTTCCGTTAGATTGAACGATTCTTATGTTCCATATGACGAACTTTGCCAAATCGCAAAGCATGTATATTTTTACAGTCATGTCGTTTCTAAATGAATTTATTGCTGATTTAGATACAGATTGAAAGACTCATTTCCAGCATAAAATCTAACCCTTTTATTCTGAAACCTTTTTAATAGAAGGAATGGACCGTATCCTATCATTCAACCACCTTGAGTTAACACAGATCTCACCCCTGAGTATCTCCTGATGAATTTTGTTATTTTACAATCTGCAAAGGATGCTGGGATAATCTATCCCAGATTACTTAGCAGCAAGGGAGAAATGAACAGTACCTTGTCGGCCCTTTTTACGCCGGCCCTAATTTAACGCCGGCCCTTTTTACGCCGGCCCTAATTCCGCCACTCCAAGAATCTGCTTTAACGCCATTTAGGGCCGCGTTTTATGCCGGACAAAGACCAAGGAAAGAAAAAATTCAAAAATATATTTTAGAGAAAGTGTTTTATCCTTGAAAAAGAAAAGAAAGTAGCTACTATCATGAAAAAATTAGTCAATTACGATCGTCGCTTTCTCGGTGCATTCTGTATCTACCTCTTCGTCCGACTGCACTTCGATGGCGTCTTCTTCCACCTCATATTCACACTGCTCCTCCCTAGTCTCATCTCTCAAATCATTGAAATGTATAAACACTTAAAGGAATCTAAAGAGCTCATTCTTTCCGGCTTTAGGAAGACACACATTATTGAGGCAGTTACCCAAGCCTCAAACCTATCCCATTTGTGCGAGAACCCATTTCAGGACATAGACATATGATTTAGTAACTCTTAAACTAAAGAACACTAACTTTGCTAATCTATAGTAGTTTACTTTCTATTTTGTTGCTGTTTCTCTTCTAATTTTGGTCAAATAAACATTACTATATCCAAATAAAGCCTAAAATAAGGTGCATGTCAGCAAAAAATATAATATAAAATTAACGCCGCTTTTTGAGAAAATTTGTAAAATTTTGGCCCTTTTAACGCCGGCCCTTTTTACGCCGGCCCTTATTCCGCCGCAGGACGAAAATTAACGCCATTTAGGGCCGGCGTAAAAAGGGCCGATAAGGTAATTCAAGATGATGAAATTCATCCCTCAGGACTTCATTGGGTTGTGTATTTTTGGTAGTGAAAGTCTGACAGACAAATTAGAATTGTTAGATATCCGATGCTAGAAAGTTAGTAATAATTTAGATGATATGAAATAATAAATTCATTGCTAAAGCATTTAATTCTCAGCATACTGAGTTTTGAAATCTAATGGCCTAATTTTTGTCCAGAATTCCAGGCTCAATATTACGTTTGTCAATGAGGGGCTAGATTCAAAATCATGTGACTTCACCATAGAGGCCTAAAAATATGGAATGGGAAGTGATCTATCTCCATCAATACAAAATCCCACCCGTCAGAATCACATTCTGTAGAAAATCATGTTCTGTTTTTATGCTAAGCATCTAGAATCTATATTATTGTGATAACTGATTTAAAAAAAGAATTATGTGAGGTATAAAGCCTGAATACGGAGGATTATTTCTATGGAATTTGATTCTGTCAATTTGGATTTTGTGGACACAAACCAAAATGGATCTCAAGATCACTTCTCATTGTAGCCTGTCCATCCAGGATAGGGTGTGAGATATACCCTTCGACCGCCTTTGATAAAACTAATTATTCCTTTATAAGCTGTTCTGGGAACGCCTGCCTTAAAATCAGTCATCAAATCAAACTGCCTCATTAAGGACTCCAACTCTGAATCTGTTGAATACTGAATCCTAGCAGCAGCAACGTTACTTTGTCCACTGAAGATGTCAGCAGATGCAACCAGCGGTTTACTGTACACATCTTGAACAAATTTGTTGTCATAGTTTCTCTTCAATAAGTATTTCAGATCGCTTTTTCTGAATGGGTAAAATTCTTGATTGAGTTTGATGAACTTCAAGTATTGGTCGTAAAATTGTCCTTGACTCACCCCTAGTCTCCCAAATGTTTTACTCCGACTAATCTCCGGTCGAATACATGCTCTGTTTTTTCGTTGATTTGGATTCCGCATCCAGTCATCCCAAAATCCCTTAGGCCACTTAGGCCCTAATTCTTGCCAGATTTCTTTTGTTATCATCCATCCGAGGCCAGGAAAGAAGTCAGTGCGGTATAGAAGGCTGTTGTCTGCGACAAACCCTTCCTTGCCATTGTCATTCCATGCGGATATACACCAGAGAGATTTGTCCCAATCAAGTAATGGTCTCGTTGCAAGGAAATATTCAAAAAAGTCAGGAGCTAGAAAAAGGATCAAGGAGTTAATAGTAATTAGGGTAATGATTACACCGTAATATGGGGAGTGCGTAATTCTTTATGTGAAGGGGCTTCTGCAGTAAAGTGAAGGTTGTTCAGTAATGTAAAGGAATATCTTAAAGTAATGCGAAAAGTACGCTGTGGTGTGGAGGATACCACTTAGCAATGATGAGGGATACCATCAGTCATGTGAAGGGATATATTGCTGTAATGTGGAAGGATGTCTTGAAATAAAGTGGAAAGTGTGTGTGGATGGATATCATTCAATTATGTAGACGGATAACATTCAGTAATGTGTAGGGATATTATCAGTGACATAAAGGAATATCAAAAGTAACATGATGTGATGATCTTTGCCGCTTTACTGCAAGATTTTGATATTCCTCCACATTACCAATTAAATTAAAGTATGATTATCAATTCTTAAATCACAAAAGAGGTTGGTAGGTTAGCAAAACTCAGACAGCCCTTTTAGCATGCATCTTATGATATATCAAGCACTTCTTTCCTCTGTGTTGTCTGTAAGAACCAACTCACTAACTCTCCAAGTAACTAACTTTCTTTGTCAACATGCCTTTTCAAGAACAGAACCACAATGCTCGTAAATAAATCATTTATTGTTGAACCCATCTTAGATTTAACGAGGAAGTTGATCAGTTAGAGAATCAGTTTATAACAGACACAACATCCTCCAAGATTTAAACCCTTTAATCGAATCTTACCAATATCAAGATCATCTTCCACAATGATAACGCTGTCGATGCTGCTGTCACTGAATGCTTGATTGATGGCCCACTTGTAATGTCTTGCAATCTTGTAATACCCCATGAAATGACCCATATTCTCAGGAACATCCTTCACATCAGATAGGTCTGGCTGCTTCACAAGTTTGAGTTTACCTCCGTAAGTTTTAATGACATCTTCGGTTTGCTTATCTCCGCAGTCTTGACTCACTATGACTGGCAGGTCAATATTTGTAGGCTTATACTTGATTATCTGGTCCAAACATCGTGATACAGTTGGTCTATTGCACGCAATCACTAAAATAGCTATCGTATATTTGAAATATTTATTTTGCTGTTCTAAATTTGTCTGCAATATAGATTTAGGCGTATCTGGTTTTGAAATTTCAGGGCTTGTGTGTATATTATTTACAACTGAGACCAAGTTCCCTTTGTTCTGGTGTATTTGATTTTTAGTTTCTGATGATTGTACATCGCTTTCTTCGACCCTTTTCTCTTCGTTTTTCTTATCTAAGCGATCTGTGCTTCGAAAATCTTCTCTACCCTTTTCTCTCCAGTAGTTAGGCCCATCGTTATCATCATTATCATCAATATAGTCTTCATTTGAGTTTGTTTTGATGTCGTTTCTCCATGGTTTAAGAAAAAGGAAATTTCCAAGTAGGAATGTGACAGCTAAGCAGGAGATGCAAATCCATGTTTTCATCGACCTTACTCTGTACCAATGACGCGTGGGCATTATACGTATATCTTCAATCCAGATCTGCAACCACAGCGCTGCAAAATTCTTTCTTCCACCATTAGCACAAAACACAAATTCCTAATGCAAGAAATCTCACCTCGGTTACCGTTCATTTTGAAAACGAGGCCACATGACGTGGCATGTATTTCCATTGCCTTTGGGCCAAGGTTGTACCATAGGCGTTGCAGGTAGGGGGGGCGTTATCCTCCCAACTTTGAAATTCTTTCTGAAAATGAAGCCCGTCCGGGCAAAATTTTGCCTTCAGTTGGGCAAAAACCTTAATAATGGGGTTTTTGTAGGCCCCACAATTTCTGCTTCCCTACACAAATGAAAGTTGCCACTAATCTTGAGAAAAATCTGTCCTTGCACATTAACATAAAGTTGCCTATCAAGGCAGTCTCATTTCGATGATGTCTATTGACTGCAGCCTTGAAAATTAATCCCTCGAGTATGTATGTAGTGGGAAGGAATACTTTTCTGCAGTTTTATGATATTTTTACAAAGCACTGTTACCTATACCACCTATACCAATGTCAAGAATTTAGAGTGACGTCATACTTCACTAGTACTTAAATTCTTTAAATTAGTTAATCTCTGTTAGTTACCAGACTTCTTTAGTATTTAATCCCGTTTCCATTCCTATTCACTCATCCGTTATTAGATTCACTCGATACTCGCTAGAAACAATATTACACGTTCATACCAAGTCAATAGTCGGTTGGTCAATTTGTGGAGTACAAGTAAGGAAGACACGAAAGCGATGCTTCAAATGTCTACACAACTATAAACCTACACTAAGGTACCTCTCCTGATGAGTGAGTAACCACGAAACTGGCTTGTTGTGAAGGAGAGTTGTGTCTTTCGAGTCTTTCTCTTCTTAGTGGCAATAGCTCTATTCTATATATCGAGCACTTTCATAGTAAACCGACCCAGAGACTTCGTTACTATAAACATATATATACATTGCGTTTTGTTAAGGTGGTCTAACATACTATTGACGGAGTATATACGTGTACGAGTGATTCTAGCGAGTGAATCGAACGAGTCGCGTATAATGAATGAGTGGTAAAGGAAATGGGATTAAATACTTGAGTCTGTAAGAGATTAACTAATCAAAGAGTCCGAAAACTAGTGAAGTATAACGTCACTCTGAACTCTAGACAACAAATGTACTAAGAAGTTCTGTCACTCACCAATTTGTTACCACTCCATAATGATATTAGGTGGATATGAAAGTTAACCATAAAAAAACATGTCAACAATTGCTGTGGAATTTTGGCAAAAGTTGAAGCTCTTGTTCATTTTAAGTTATTGTTTTATAAAAATGTTAATTGTATATGGGTTTGAATTAGACCTTCTCCATGGCAATGTGAACAAGAAACATTGGCTTGAAAAACAAGAATTTTTGCAAATTTGTTGTTTGAATAACCATTCAAAAAAGTGCCAAGGCCAGATTTGATGTTGCTCCACAAACATAGTTTAATTGGAGCGATAATTCACACTTTATCTATCTAATGTTCTCATGTATGTGGATGCAGGTTACAGCAATCCTCCAAATCAAAAGAAACTCTATTGAACAATTATAAAAAGTCAAACTCATCAGAAAGAGAGATTGCTTGCAACTAAATTATTTATGCATGTCTAGATTTTCTTATAAATAAAATAAGATCACTACCAAATTCCCCTGTTCGATTTGACAATCCTTTACTTGCTGCATGCAACCAAAGATTCAAGTTTAAAAAAAAGCGGTGAGAATTAACATACAAACATAAACATGGTAATCATTGAATGTTTTACACGACTTCGTACTGTCCACGGATTTCCCTCATCATGCAGCAGGCAAAAATGATTCCAAGAATCTGCAAGAAAGCAATGGCCAGGGCAACAGCACCAATCAGCACCAACTTATCCTTGACAAAGTCTCGGAACTTCTGTTTGCATCCAACAGTGTACAGATTACCAGATTTATTGACGCACTTGGCATTGGTGTTGTCCGTCTTGCAGCAGCTTGCAGGTAGTGTAGATGTTCCATTGACAGAGATTGTGGCGTTTTTGCCAGTCCAGTCTGATTGTCCATCTATTCCACAGCAATCGAACTATAAAAGAAGTCAAATACATTAACTCGAAACTTCTGAATTCTACTCTAGACCCTGGTCTAAATTTAAGGGAAATTATGCTTTCATTGAACCACTCATTCACTTGCAATGTCTATGTGATCAGTTGGGAAGGTCAGAACAAAATGACACAGGGTGTGGAATACTAACAAATCATTAATCAATATCTTATATTTACACTGGGCAACTCTATAGAGCTTTTATCTTAGTAGATAATTAATTTTGTAGGAAACCTACTTTAGTAGATGATATTGTTATCAATAAAAATAGAAAATAATTTTTCATTACTAAACAAAATTCAACTTACACCCTTTTGAAGCCAATCAAAGAAATCCTTAGCACCTTTCTCCTTATGATACTTCTTCAATCCATTCTTCAGAGCTTTGTCTGCCATCTCTACAACCTGGAAAAGAACATAGCTTCTTCTACAAACTGCCAAATAATTCGGTGTAGGTATGAAATAATTTGGATTCTAATTGCTTTTATAATACACTGAACCATCTATTTTTACAACTTTGAACTGCATCTTTAAGTCAATTCAGAAAAATATAAACAAATAAGACAGTATCCAAATAAGACAGTATAGTATCCAAGAATGGTCTAGCTCTTTACCAATGACAAGCAGCGCACTAAGCTATTTTACAAATGCAATTGCATAAGCATGTTGCAAATCAAAGCACAAGCCCAATCATCTCAAGAAAAGGGGTGTAACAAAAACACAAATTCCTCGAAAAAAGTTACCTTCTTTTTGTACGCAAGACTCATTGCTCCAGCAGCAACTTCCAAGATGAAGATGATAACCATGAAAGTGGCAAATGTTGTGATCATGCAGTAGTTCTCCTTGATGGCTCCGCAGCATCCCATGAATGCCACAACGAAGACAATAACACCAACAACAATGATGAAGATGGCAGCATCAGCATATTGGGCATTGGCAAACGACAGGTAGGTTCCGTACTTGCTTTTTATCAAAGCTCCAACAATGATAAGGGCAAGGCCACTTAGCTGAAAAAAGATAAAAAATAGCTGAAAAAAGATAAAAAAATTGCTAATCAGATTTCCAATCCAAATTTTCTAATAAATATACAAACTTTTAAGGCATGGTCTAACATAAGGAAATATATTCAACTAAATTGTAAATTCTTCGTAATAAGAACTTTCCTTGGATAGATCAAGGATTGGTGATTATATATGCACAAGCCAGTTCTCTGGAATTAACTACTCAGTGCACATTCATTTCCACAAGCTTTTATTGTTCCTAAACAAACGATTTCAAAGTGCATATCCCAAACAAGAAAGCAATGTGAGCTAATAAAATGTGATACGACTCTGCCAGGTCTTTAACCCAGTAACTTAACAAGCTGAGAGGAGTGCCATTTCCACAGTCCTAAATCAGGACAATAAGCTGACACATAGCATTCAGATGTATCCAGCCCCTGACCTACACATAGTAGAGGCATCAAACCAATTCGCTATGCCTTATGTCATTCACAGCACAAAATAAAATCTTACTAACTCCAAGATGTTGAATTAAAGTTTAGAGAATCTTAATGATGTTGAAAATCATGAGGACAAAAAATGTTTTTAGTGAGTAAAAATTATGGAGGTCTGGAGAATCATTCATTTTCCCAATAATTCTTGAACCAATAGCATTTTGTACTAAAACAATAGAAGATGTCAATGGACTTAATTTTCAACAATAAGTTTGTCCCTTTTATTGTAGTTTCATTTAAAAGAATGCTTGATTAATTGCTTTTGTGATGCATGATTAATACTGTCATGATAAGACCACACCCACATTTGCCCTAAAATTGTGCACTTGAAGAAAATTCAACGTCTTCTAAGAAAATTGCTCAATTTAGTTGATTTACAATTCTTTAGTTCTTTTTAAAATGTTCTCGACACACAGTCTAATCTAATGATGCTGAAAAAAGGCACAATTATTTCAACAAGATGGGCACACCCACATTTGCCATTCTAAACTTCCTACATCAAATAAAATCTATCTTCTTTTATTTCAATTTCCTTAATGTTGTTTCTTCCTGACAAGAGACATTACTCAACAAATTCATGTTATTAAATGATGCCAAAAGAAAAAAGTTCCACTTCACCGATTGGGCCACACCCACATTTATCACATCAAAAAGCTGGCCTAGATAGGATAGACAAAAGCAGTTTTCAGCCCTAACAATTCAAAAAAAGCATTATTGTTATATGTGATCCTATTGGGAATAAATACAATTTAATCAGTTTAAAAACATCTCTTAACAATAAGCTGTTGCCATGCATGAGGTTTAAGCAGGATTTAGTGGTAGCAGCCATAATGAAGCAATTATTCTTTAGGATAAACTCAAGTAAAGAATTGGTAAAGCTGCATTTCAAAAAGGAAGTCTTTGAACTTTAACTTTTCCAACTTCAACATGCCATCTGTTCAAATCTTCGACATCAATGTTTAATTTTAAAAGTAAAATATTGATTAGGCAATTAATTGGGCTATCCAGAGTATTCAAGAGGGAATTTAGAATTTGTTGAAAATCTGAAAATTCACTTTAAGACTTCTTATATTTCACACTAGATTGATGATGAAATGAACTTTGAAACGGTTGAACAAGGACATACTTCCATCCTTTGAATATTTGGGGATCGTGAGTCACGGGAGTTGAAAGCTTGCTGTAATTTTCTATTTTTGGTAACTCCAACGAAATTTAAGTATGCTTTTAGTTTTAGTTGAAGAAATCTAATTAGATCACCTCATTGATGGTCCATAATTCTGTTTAATAAAACAGAAAACTTGCTGAAAACTGCGAGTTCCAGCAACAAAAAATAACTAAAAATGCATTGTTCAGCAAAAAAGGGAGGAGGTTAAAAACTTGACTTTTCAGGGCGAAATTTATAAAATGCCAGCCAAAACGAACACAATACTGCAATCAGAATTACTAGATTAACTAATGGGGACGCCGAAGTAAATTGATGTGAAGTTTATGACATAACATAATATGGAACGTGATGACCCCGAACAAACAGTTATGGCCTAGCCTAAATTTCATCAAAAAAGGCCAGGTAAGGCCAGCCAGGCATATGTTAAACTTCGCCCAAACCAAAAGTTTACACAATAAGGCGACCATACTTACCCAAAACAAAACATTGAAGAAAAACATAAGGTATTTGATAACGCTCATCTTCCCTTCCATTGCCATCTTGCCTTCTTTCTGGTTTACAGCTGCGAACTTTGGCAAACTTTCAGCACACCTGCGAGACAACTCTCCGAAGCAGAAGGAAACTGTTCGTTGTCGGCTGTAAAGAGGGCGTTTATGCGTATTATTCAAATTTATGCAAGTTAAGTCCTTCTTGACCAATCAGATATATTCTTCCAACACGTGGTCTTATTTATTGTCACATGGATGACTTTGTCATGAGGTATAAGAGAAACAGGGGGTTGACTCGGATGGTGTCTATGGACACGATCAATTTTTTCACACTCTTGACTTTCAATGCGAAAAGTTTTGAGTAATACAGAAGTAGACAAATCAAGCACTAAATCTTTATCAAAATTTAAAGAAAATTCACTCACTCAAAGATCAATATGGTACAAAACGCCCCAAGGTCATTGATGTAATTTCTTTTTGTAAGCCCCCGTGTAATTAGCTTCCATAACACGTTGTCTGCATTGTGGTCACAAATCTGTCTGCGTTGCGAAGGAGCAGCAGACAAAAAAAGAATAGAGGGTGGTGCTGCGCAGTTCAAGCGTGCACTTATTTATTTACTTCCCCGTGGCCTAACCTCAATCCTTTCTTGTTGGAATTGGCGTCTTTCCGGTTCATCTCCTTCTGTTAGCTGCTTACAGTTAAAGCAAAAGTCAAAGTTGCTGTACCTGTTTTAGAGAGCAAACATGACATCGAGTGTTGCAGAAGCTCACTTCACGCAAAAGCAAGGACATGGAGACGACGCAACAGTAAAGTTTGCCCGCAGTGGGAGTGGAATCCACCACGAGGAAAGCCAAGGAGGCCTAGGAAGAGAAAAATGTTTTTTTGGAGTGAGACTTACTTTCAGCATTTTGCTAATGGTGAGTTTACAGTAAAATCCTGCCAAAATTTACTTGCTCCACTGCAGTATTCTAACGTCCGAAGATGAATCGCAGGTTAGATAATTTATTTTTCTCCAGAAACGAAAACTTGCTCCTAGTACTTTTCCCGCCAAGGCAAGATATAAATAGTTTTAAAGTAAGAAAAATTAAATCATGTTTTGGAAAGTTTTTATTCGAACAATTTCTTTTCATCAAAAAAACGTGCATAGAAAATATTTGATAGATAAACTAAAACTCGTGTGAAATAATGTTTTGGGAGTATTGTAATAGCAGTGCTTGTCTTATTAGGAGAGTGAGGTTCTTTTTGATTTGCTCTTCCCATTTTGGTATTATTTGCTCCTGGGGTATCTTGCAGCAAATGCACCCATCTAGGACAATATCTGTATGTCAGCTTTCAGGCATTGTTCTGGCTTTCCCGATTTAGAGCTTAGTTTCCATGACCAGATCTCTTATTTGTGGGTGCTTTCTTATTAATGTTTTCCATGCCATGCCTTTTTCCTGCAAAATATGAAGTGAGATAAAAGCTAAGATCCCCATCCCCTTGGCCTTGGGCATAGGTGTGAGGCATAGCATTTGCATCTTCTTCAGGTATCTGCCAGAGGCCCAGAGGATCCTTTGCTCCTCTTCTGTTCATCACCCCGCCCTGGCTAGTTATCCACATTTTGAGAGCAGGTTTTCCAGTATGTCCTTTTTATCTGATTTGCCACTCCCCTTTTATTGTAAAGTTAGTATTTTCTCAATTATTCAGAGCCTAGTTTTATCAACTTTTATCCCTATTGGTTGTTCCATATTTGTTGCACCATCTATTTGCATCAGGTAATTTGTGAACTTTCCACCCCCCTCTATTTTAACCAGGTCTGTTTGGGGATTTTTTATTTGATGATACCGTATTCTTGAATGTTTTGCCATCTGTAGTGTAAGGTTTGTATAATATTTTTGTTTTTGTGATGAAATATGTTACCCTGTACTGGTGTCTTTCTTGACCATCTTAGTTTGGACCCTTATCAGCATAATTTCGATATAGACCCATCATTGAATTACAAAAATTTGCAGTTTTCAAAATTAAAATAATTTAAGAAACTTTCAGCTCTGGGGAGATTTAAAGTTTCTTGTGTGAAAACTGTTTACACATCTTTTTCATAAGAAAAAGTTATATTCGTTTTCTGGCTTAGTTTGTTTCACGGCAAGTAATGGTCTTAAGTGAATATTCATTGAGAAATAATTGTTTTGATAGTTGCATGCTATTTCTTGGCCAAACTTTGATGCACAAGATTGCAAATACCAAGTACAAAGGGGTTGTTAAGGGTTGTTCCATCATTCAGTCTGTGATCAGCACGTGACCTATCAGGGTGGTCACCAGGAGGGGCGGATCCAGCATTGTAGTTTGGGGAGGGCCATTTAATTATTCGGAGCCATGCCCTTCAAACCAGCTTAGAACGCTGGCAACGCCCTTCTTAATTTCTGTTCTATGTATCCCAATTAGAATTGTTTCCGTCATTTTCTATACGAATTGTAATTTCAATATTCTACAAGAAAGTAAGCCTCCTTTCGAATTATGTAAAAAATACTTACGAGTGGGTGCATATTTGAAACGTTAGCTAGGCTAAATCATGAAGTAAAGGAGTAAGTTTCTATAAAGGATCTTTTATAGAAATGCTATGCAAAGACATCAAAGACAAATGAACTGAGCTTCCAATAAATTTCATTTTCAAATAACCTGGGTGTGTGTGTATGTTAGATCATTCATAATTAGCTTCAAAGTAGAATTATCGTGGAAAAATGCACCACTTAGAGCTGCTAATATATGTGTGTGGTTAATATTTGGAGCTATATTTCTAAGGTTTGGGTTTGGTCAATTGATTTAGTTTCGAATTAATTTCCTAAAAAAAGTATGAGATACTTAAAACTTTACATTTTTGGAGATTCACTCAACTACCTGAGACGTGAGATGATATATGATTAATTATAATATTAAGTATGTGGGTAATGTTTTCTTGTTACGCTATTATGCTCAAAACATTACCTAGTTCATTTAACTGCATAATCATTGTGTTATACTCCGTTTTTTTGGGAAATTTTTGATCTTTGAAATTTTATCGTTTTGGGGGGGCCATGGCCCCCCTGCCCCCCCTTAGATCTGCCCTTGGTGGTCACATGAGGATGGCAAAGAAAATGGGAAAGGCGTAAAGCCATAGGTGTTTCCAATTTTCTCAATTGAGAAAAACTCAATTGGTAAAAACTCTTACCCTGGGGTATTACCCTAGGGTTATCCCCCGAAAAATTTAGCCATACGAGATGGCCTTTATCCATGCAAGGGAATAAACCTTCAAAAATTGAAACATCAAAATGTTCTTAAGACCAGATTTTATTTTATTTTGTTTATTACTCTTTTCCAGATCTTCGGAATCGTATGTATGGTTCTTGGCATTATTTTTGAAGTGCGCAATTACAAGCATTTGGCGTTCTTATCCAAAGACTACCCATCCTACATCACTCTTTTCACTGTCACAGGAGCTTTTATGATGATTGCAGGTGCTTGTGGCATTTTCTTCATTTCCAGAAGATTTTGCAGGGGCTTGGTTTCGTTTGCTGTCATGATTGCCCTGTTGGCCATTCTCCACATTATTCTCACATCAGTGGCATATGTAGCAAAATCAAAGGTTTGAACTTTATTTGTTTCGACTTCATTCAATTCCTCTGTTATTAATTCCAGGGGGTACTACCTAACCTTCATGCCAATATTCAGGGTCTGAAATTTGTTGTCTTATCAATGTCTGGCCTTTGAGAACAACAACATGTATGAAATGCAATATTCGGGGTCAAAAAATTTGAAAAAAAAGAAATTATCTTGCAATTTCGCTCAATGCACTGTGACCAGTGGCAGCGCCAGGGGGGGGGAATGGGGGAACTTTTCAGAAAGATGGTATCTGAGATCCATGCCAATACGATGAGAAAATGGGGGGGTAGGCCTACGTCCTGTGAATTGTGTGGATGTGCTTGCTCTCTGCTTAATGTCCTCAGCAAGAACAATCTCTTGACAAGCTAATTTGTATGCTGACTTGTTTCGGGTCATCACAATTGTTGCTACTTTACCTGTTACCGTGGCATCATGTGAGCGCACACACAGCAAAATAAAGATCATCCATAATTATTTGCGGGCAGCTATGTCTCACGACAGGCTTGAAGATCTTGTTCAAATAAGTAGCAGACGTGACATTGCCGACAATATCAAGCTCAGTAAATTGGTAGAAGTTTTTAAACTAGCTAACCACCGCAAGCTCCTGTTGTGGTTGGTGGTTGGATCAGACAACACGATCGGTATCAGATATTTTTGACAACTTGATGTATAGAAATTGTAGACATCGCTCTCACAGACAGTAGTTATCATAGATTTCTTTTACTCCATGCATTGCTCAAAGCTCAATATTTGTACTCCTTGCATTGTCCCTTTAGTTTGATTGAGAGTTCACGTTTTGTCATTCTGAGTTTAGCCGTATTGTTGTAACTTCAATAGCCATTTTCTCCTGTGTCTTTTCAGGCTGATTCTGTTTCAAGAGCCAAACTAAGTGAAGGATACAAAGAATACCATGTGGCAGCCGATGCAAAAGGTTTCATGGATTGGTCTCAACAGAAGGTTTTTCTCTTTATAGATTCTTTCCCTTTTTTGATAAGACTTTGTGTAGTTGCTTAGAGAACATTTTATATATGAACCTTTTACAGAAATGAGAAATTTTAAATGTCTCTTCCCAGCCAGAAATGATATCAAACACATCTATGTCTCTTTTTATTTCGAAATTAGGTTTTTTGCAAAATATTGTCATCTTAGTTATCGAGAAGTAAAATTGCGTTTCACATAAGATTAATTTTTCAGTTCCATTGCTGTGCATTGAATGGCCCAAAAGATTTCTCTGGCGGAAACCACACCCATAAGAGCACTAAAGCCCCACATCATCCAACAACAAAGAAGACATCTACAACAGTTGCTCCAACCACCAAATCCTCTACAACCACCAAAGCACCTACAACTACCAAGGCACCTACAACTACCAAACCCCCTACAACTACAAAGGCCTCCACAACTACAAAGGCACCTACAACTACAAAGGCACCTACAACTACAAAGGCACCTACAACTACCAAAGCACCAACAACTACCAAAGCACCAACAACTACCAAAGCACCAACAACTACCAAAGCACCAACAACTACCAAAGCACCAACAACTACCAAAGCACCTACAACTACAAAGCCACCAACAACTACTAAAGCACCTACAACTACCAAAGCACCTAGAACTACAAAGGCACCAAAAAGTTCAAAGACACCTACAACTGCCCAAAAGCCAACAACTGCCAAAGCAAATGTATCAGAGAATATAGTGAGTGCTGGTAATATTGCATTTTTTGTGGCCAGTGGACCAAATGTGCTGCCTGATACATGCTGTCGAAATCCATCTGCAAGGCCATCCTGCATTGATCGACCAAAGGACCAATTCAAACATGTAAGTGAACAAAGTCCCTGTTTGAGTCAGCTTTTCAACAACAAAATTATTTGCGTTGTAAGATACTAATATTAGCTTCTTGCAAGGAAGGTATTTAACTTTAACCAACTCACGACTTTTCTCTAAAATGTAGATCTATAAATCAATCCCTTAATTGTTATTATCAAGGCCCTCTTTCATGATACAAGAGATTTTTCAGGCCGAAATTTTGACCTTATATTCTGATCTACCACCTTTACTTGATTATTTAAAGACTTTTATTTGTGTTTATCCCTTGAATTATTCATGGCAACAAAAAGTGTTAAGTTTTATAAGGGGTTTGACCATTAAAATTGCTTATTCGTTATATTATGTCCTCATCGATTACCACTTCAAGAATAGTGTGTATGATAAGAGCCAAAAAAAGCACGAATCGTGCAAATTGTGATAAAAGCATGAAAATTGGTGAATCTACCAAGTTTGATATGCTTAACAAGATAGGATATAGACCCCTTCTGAAATATGGTCCCTTGTGCTATTTTTAGCTCTGAGTACTTGTACCCAGACCTCCATTGATGTTACAGAGAAAACTCGCCCCGTTTCATCATGGAAAGTTATAAAACGTGGTAAACCAACATAATTTGACATTCTAAATAGGGTAGAAGTACTTTCTCAAACATAGGAATAACTCTTGTGCTATTTTTAGACAGGGGTAGCCGTGCCCAGTCCCCTGAAAGTTTCTGTTACGGTATCTTATAACAACGCAGTTATACATGCATGAAACTTTGTGAACCTACATAATTTGACATGCTAAACAAGATAGAAGTAGTTTCACAGAAGTAGGAATAACCCTTCTGCTATTCTTAGACTGGGGTAGTCGTGCCAAGCCCCCCAAAGAAACACAAAATTAAAGATTTGAAACACATTAATGAAACTCGGTAAAATTGGTGAATTACCTAATTAAATAAGCTAAACAAGATAGAAGTAGTTCTTCCAGTGTGGAAATAACACTTTTGCTATGTTTTCATTGGCTGGGGTAGTTGTACCTAGTCCTCTACGAGCCGCTGTTAGTGTAACTCATCAAAACCAAGCAGTGGTGCATGGTATGTTATTCAAAATCAGCCAGGCTCCCATACGATGAAATTTCTTCCAAGAGCTGAGTTTGAGTAAAAAAATATGTAAGTTGTAAGTATGTATACTAAATGAAAAAAAGGGTAAACAAGGAAAAGACGAAATGATAAAAGAAATGAAAGTATATATACATAAGGAGAGAGGGTAGTCCCAACCACTCAGCCCAGCCATTGTCTCCCCTAAAGCCCCCCAGCACCAACCAACTCAGCAATGCCATGGTATTAAGGAATTAGTATTTCAGATGTTTGGAACAAGATTGCATTTACCATTTAGACTTTTATTTTTTATTTTTTCTTAACACAGACATTTCGGGGCATTTAAATCAGAATGTCTCGTTGTGTTAGGTGCCCCAGCAGATTGGCGTCCGGGACCACCTTTGCATCTTTGTTATGTTTATTGCTATTTTTATTTATTGGTTTATCTAGTGAATCTAGAATAAACTAGGACGTCGTTGAAGTTTTTATGCCTTTTAAGTGCCAGGAAAGGAGGTGTGGCCCAAATGTATTTTAGAGTTTCATCCTTGGTTATCAGGTACCAATGTTTCTTCAATTTGAATGGTTGTGTTATCAAATGGTACAATAAAGGGGAGAAGTCTGGGTGTCTCATTACTTGGTGGTTTATCTTTGAATATTAATTCATGTTGAGCGTGCTAGATAGCTTTGTTGAATTGGTTCTGAATATTGGACAGGTTGTAGCCCCTCTGAAGAAGGTTGTCCCTCAGTTTGTTTAGTTCCTCTGTTAGTTTTTCATTGTTCGTAATGATTCTCCTATATCTCAGGGCTTGGCTGTAAATTATTCCCTTCTTGCAGCTTTCAGGGTGAAAGGAATCATTGTGTAAGAGAATGCATATATCATTCGGTTTTACATACAATGTACTCTCCAGAAGAGCTTGATCATTAAAATAAATTGTGGTGTCAAGGAAATTTACATTAGATAATGACCTCTCGGCAGTGAATTTAATGGTGGGAAAGCATCGGTTCAGGAGGTCCAAAACTTCATTGAGGACAGCCTCTCCGTGTCTCCAAACTACAAAGGTACAAATATGCCATCAATGAACCGTTTCCAAATGAATGGTAATTTATTGTTTGGGGCATGGTTAGATATGTATTCCTTACAATAGTGCATGAATATATTGGCAAAGTTTGGAGCAAATGGGGAACCTATTGCGGTACTATCGATTTGTCTGTAGTATTTATTATCAAACTCAAAAAAGTTTTGTTTCAGAACAAAGTTGAACATTTGTTTGAGGTATCGGATTGGTATTGGTAATTGGTCATGGTAATACTCCTGAAGTGTTGTGAGACAGTATTCAATGCCCTCATCCCGAGGTATGTTTGTGTAGAGGGATTTGACATCAAGGGTGACAAGGTAGTCTCCCGGGTTGGCTTCTTGACCAAGGGTAAATATTATTTCTAGAAAGTTGTTGGTATCTTTAATGTAGGATGGTATTTCTTTGAAAATGGGTTTAAGAAAATGGGTTTAAGATAAAAATCTAGGTATTGAGACAGGGCACGTGCTGGCGACTGGCAGCCAGAGATGATTGGTTGGCCAGGAGAATTTGGTTTGTGAATTTTCGGTAGCATATAAAAAGTAGGGGTATTTGTCTTGGAAGAAGGAGAGAGGGACTTATGACAGTCACTGTCAATAGAGCTAGAGCCTCTTGTCTCAAGATGTGTTAAGAATGTCTCAATCTACATCGCAAGCCCAGGAGTGGGATTAGTTTCTATCTGTTCATAGTGGAGTTGATTGCCTAATTGGTTATAAGCTTCTACTATATAAGATTGAGTTGGCCAGACGACAGGTACAACTTTCATCCTCCTTAGCTTGCCTTCAATAAGATCCCTAGCAGCTGGTTTCGAGGAGTTGGTATAAACTTACCCCAGCTTGAAAATTGTACATAGGTCCCCTTTACGTTGGGATACACTTTCCTTTTGTTAGCATGTTTACCAGCAAGCAAGCAAGCATCGCAGGTCAGAGTTTGTGGCAGCATTACAGCTGATGTGGACCATAGCGAGTTTCATGACTGTGTATCAAGTTTTCTAATTCGTTACCGTAATCTAGTGTTTCGTTGGAGGACTGGGTAGGACTACCTCAATCTAAAAATAGTATGAGGGTTGTTTCTACGTCAGGGTATCGATCTTGTTGAATATGTCGAATTATGTAGGTTCACCGGGTCTCATGGTTGTATAGCTGCGTCTTAATAAGATATCGTAACATGTTTTGGGGGACTGGGCACGACTACCCAAGTCTAAAAATAGCACAAGGGTTATTTCTACTTTGGAGGAACTACTTCTATCTTTTTTAGCATGTTAAATTGTGTAGGTTTTCCAAGTTTCATGACTGTATAACTGCGCTTTTATAAGGTACCGTAACAGAAACTTTCAGGGGACTGGGCACGACTACCCCTGTCTAAAAATAGCACAAGGGTTATTCCTATGTTTGAGAAAGTACTTCTACCCTATTTAGAATGTCAAATTATGTTGGTTTACCACGTTTTATAACTTTCCATGATGAAACGGGGCGAGTTTTCTCGGTAACATCAATGGATGTCTGGGTACAAGTACTCAGAGCTAAAAATAGCACAAGGGACCATATTTCAGAAGGGGTCTATATCCTATCTTGTTAAGCATATCAAACTTGGTAGATTCACCAATTTTCATGCTTTTATCACAATTTGCACGATTTCTCGGCTTATCAACCTCACTAGAAGTGTTACATTTTTTTTCAATCAGATAGAATACATCAATGTCAGGAGTCTATTCACGAGTGGCGTTTGCAGATAGTATCATAATTAAAAATACGACAGTGACCTCAAGAACAGCCTTACCAAACAGAGTCAGCTCTTTGTTTAAGGCAATTTTTCTTTCCATTGCCATACGGTTTTAGTTAAATAATGACTTTTGATTTTTTTTCATTTCTAGGGCTGCTACAAGAAGGTGAAGAGGTCAATCGAGCATTTATGGACAATGGTTGGTTCCATATCGATTTTCTTGGCAGTTTTCGAGGTGAGGGCATTAGTGTATTCTGTTACAAATTCTATGTATTTCTACTTAAAGAGACAGTAGTTTGGTATGCCTACAGCATGGATCAGGATAGGGATTAGGGATGAGCTGCGGTTTTCATAAATCTAAGTTTTAATCATTCTAATTCAACCATATCCGAAAAATTGGTATTATAAGTTGGAATGCTTGCAAAATCTTAGCAGCGTACCCCCATCCAGAGGTAACTCGTGTACCCCAAGGGGCATAGTTTACTTGGCCTGCTGATCTGCCTGTCTTCTTCTTACTGTCGCTGATTTTTCTGCTGAAAATTGTCTGTTTTTCTCCGCAGATTCTTGGTCTGATCACCTTGTGTGTTGACGGTAGACAAATGATCAGCAAAGCAAACTATGAAAAGTTGTAATAGGTGACAGTTTTTCTACTTTTGTGTTTTGTAATCCTTCCAGTTAAGTAACTAACATCTCCTAGTCAATAGCGTATTTGGTTATGTTAGTTGAGGCAGGCATGCCTCTGCAGGGTATGCCGTAGGGTATTTATTTGTCATACCTTGTTACCTTAACGGAGTGCATACGTTAAAAGAGTCATTTTCAAAATCTACCTTTTGAAAATATTGTAATCATTTTTCTAAAAGGCTCCAGAGTAGAGCATAGGTCTTGGAACTTTCTAACTTTTGAATGTCCAAACCAAACTTAATATCGCCCCATCGATTTTATCAGAGCTTTACTTGGAGTCTTAGTTTGGTCTTGCTCATATCCGCATTAATTGAATCAAATGGCCTACTAAATATGTAGACTAATGAAAGCAATGCGACCGCAGCACTTGTTATCGATGTGACCATACCTCGTGGCTATTTTTGCCTTTGTGGTTGAAATTGCAGAGCGCTGGCCAATTACTCTTCATATGTGGCTCTTTTTCTGATGCACTCGTTCCTATGGTTTTGAGTGTGGTAACTTTTTATGTTTGAATCTATAAAAATGACATCGTATAGTATTTAATACGTGAGTAAGTTTTTTGTATTTGTTTGCGATAATCAGTAGATAAGTAGAATACCTTCAAAGAATTCATGATGAATCATTTATTATGAAGAAGTGAGTTTTCTTGCTGAAGGGGGTGCAAATGGAGAAGAAGATGGGGTATAGTATTTGACATCTTAATCATAACAAGCCTTTGGTATTAAGTAGGGCATTGTTTTAGATAGGATTTGTCTTCCATGATCGGGCTAGAAGTATCTCTCCCGAAACGTCGCACAAATAGATACCAAAGGCTTGTCATGGTAAGTGGTGACTATCATGACAATGTAATGTTATTCACGCTCTTCGAGGTTAGGTATCATATTTGAAGTTATGGGTGCCTTCACTGGTGGGTATAGTATTGTATCGTTTTTCTGTTAAACGAGCATTCGCGCAATGGAATATGCCACGTAACGCCCATACATGGTGTGTTGGCTAGATGATGAATCCCATGAAGTAAAAGACATCTAGAAACAAAATTAGATTGTGAAAAGACATCGAGAATGTTAAATGCGAGTGTTGAATCAGTGGCACTAAATGATTTTACATTCCTGTACCAATTTTATATCTTGTATCCCCTTGGGGGTTTTACTCTGATCAAAGGTATTTTAGCCTGCGTCACAGACACTGTCCTTTGAAAACTGTATACACTTCTGATAGTGTAAAGCCTGGTTTCCATAAAAGTTGCTGAGGTCGCTGGGGTCGTCGGGTCGCCGAAAAATGAGTTCAGCGACCACAGCGACTCCAGCAACAGTCTGTCTCCATTTGATCGCTGAGGGTCGTTGAGTCCAGAACAACGCAGTCCGGAGATCTGGGCCTAGTAATAAGAATTGCGTGGGCATGCGCTGTGCTTTCTGGCAGTGATATTTCTTTGAATGCACTCAACCGTGGGTCGCTGAGGGTCGTTGAGATAGAACTTCAGCGATCTCAGCGACAGGGTCGTTGAGGGTCGCCAGCAAAGTAAATTAGTTTGTTTCCATAAAGTCGCTGGGGTCGCTGAACCTGTTTTTGAGCGATCCTGGCGACTTCAGCGACTTCAGCGACTATATGGAAACCAGGCTTTATATTCTGTGCACAGGCTAGGGTATTTAAGAACCTCCAAAGAAGAGATGAACTCAGGATTAAAAGCTTTGGGTATAGACCTTCAGCGAGATTTGATAAAGCTTATGATCTAATACAGAGTAAGCGGGTGTGTGCTTGACAGTTAAACGTGCGCAGTTAAGGATCTTTGTTTGAAATGGAGACAATCAGAACTGATAGGATGTGTCTACATTACCTACCTTATTTTTCAGACTAATAAAGTCTTTCAAGTTTCTGAAATCAAGTGCTTTGGTTCAAAAGTGTTTCAAATGTTTGTGGTAATGGTGCTACCTTTATTCAATAAAACAATTAGGGGAAAATGAGGTTTTGAAATTAAGCTAGCTACAATAATGAAGGTTCAATGAAAAGGATTTGTTAAAAGAAAAAATGCATCAGCCACAATTGGAAATTAAGCTGCAAGAATAAAAGTACTTGAAAGTGCTGGAAATATTGTTCTTGTTAAGGAGGCACTATGAGTTTTTCAAGTAAGGAACCAATTTATGAAAAACCTACATGTAGACGGTTCTAGAACTTAAGCAACTGTACTCCTACACACATTTTCTGTGTCTCTGTGGAACTTTAAATTTTGCAATGTTTTCAAAATGGCAAACCCAAAATAATAATCAGATAAGTTTCAATTTAATAGATTTCATCAAATTCCTGTGTTTTTTGTGAACATTTCCTATGTTTTCGAAAATCTTGAATGAAGACTCGAAATCGGGAAAGTACTAAGAAATATTGAGTAATAGAAAGTTGTCAAAAAGGTCCCAAAACAAGGAACTTGAACAAATGAATCCAGAGTCGGGTTCAGTTCTGTAAAAGCGTGTATGTCCTTAACTATGCTCTTTACAAAGAAAGCGTGTTCCTGGGATAGATAAAAATCATTATAAGATGGATAAAACTCAACAACCCATAACAGATGTGTTTTCCGGCGAAGCTTGAAACACATGTGTACGATTAAAACCTCTAATAACCGTGAAATTCGGGATGGATGGACAGATGAACTGCGAATTAAGATATTCCAAAACAGTTAAATTACTCATTTGCAGACTGAAAAGTTGCGCAATCTCACCATATGTTTGCCTGCTTGGTCGGTTCACTCTTTTTGTCAGTTTAATCTGATTTTACGTTCGGTTTTCCTCTCATCACCCCTTGTCACTGATCGGTAGATAAAGGCATTGCTATCAATGATAAACAAGTGAAAGAAGTTACTGCTATTTACCGCTGGGAAATCTATCTTACTGTTGAGCCTAATCCACCCGTATCCGAATATTTTTGTAAACGCATATTTATTTATTGAAAAAAGTGATTCCCCACGATAAGAGCTTTAAAAATTCTCCTTCCACATCGATACCTTGCAGCCAAAAGGCTAACTTCGATTCTGAGACATGCTATACACACTTCTATAGCAACTGTAAGGGCTTTAGTTTGCAAATTAAAATTCATCCCGGACCAAAACAAGCACCTATTCATAGACCAAATGAGATCCTGGAAATTAGGCTGGCAAATCCTGAAAATAAGGGTTTACCTCATCTTGATAATTGTACAACATCTTTACTTAATCAACTACTTGAATACATTAAATACATTAAATACATTGCATACCTAATAAGTTAAAACTGAACTGCAACTACTAACTGTAATGTCTCACAGGAAAAGTTGGGCGTGTTGTACATCGGCGCGGTTTTGCCTGCGCTACAGTAATCTACGCTTTTACGGTCGGTGATTGAACCCGAAATAGCCAAATTTCCGAGCCAATGCACACATCAGGTAGAAAGCCTACCGACAAAATACATACAAAACAAACCATAAACTCAAAGACACAAAGAAAGGGATAGGGCGGGGGGGGGAGATATCAGAACGTCCGTTGTGTGTAGTAGGTTGCAAGAAACTGGCCATCCCTAATTTCACTTTATAAAGGCATCGTTTGAGATAGGTATTCCTATGTGACCAAATCCCTATGTGACCAACCATGCAAAGCTCTAAACAAAGGATTACATTATGAACTCATACGAATCTTTAGCATTGTTCCAACCATAACCTTATTTACTTACAAAGCGTGGCCTGATACACAAGAAACCATTTCGACTATTGTTCAACTAACAAGGTATTTGAATGCAATATTTGCTGCATCGTCCCTTGGAACCTATTTGCATCTTAAGATTCCATTGTAACCAACAAACGTCCGGTATATTTTAACTTCACTTAAATTATGCATTTAACTGGTATCAAAAAACAACATATTTCATCTTATTCGGTTCCAATTCACAAATATCACCTTTATTCACTCAACTTACCTCGATCGTGAATACGTACAACTACCCTGGCTACCATACCAGCCCCCTTGTTGAAGAGATATAAGATACGATTATAGTTTTTAAATTGAGAGGCTAGTAACCAAACTAGCATATAGCCAAATTCAAATAATGCTCTGAAAGCAGCTTTCTGTTTCACCCCGTAGAAAGAAACAATAAAAAACAGATCTTTGACAATTTTGGAAAACTCGATCCTCATTACAAAGAATAAAGAAAATAATTTTACATGCATGAAGTAAAATAATGTAAGTTAAAGAAATAATATATGGAAATTCCGAAGTTAGTTCATACACATGCAGAAACATACATAATTAATAAATAAAGTTTACCCACACTTAATAAATAACTTCATCGTCAGTACTAAGTTTCTAATGACCTGTATACGCAATTTGGTTGGCTGGCCGATGCCTAATTGACAGGACTCTCGGAAAAGGGTTTTTTATCACCATGACATCAACAATAAACCCTTTTTAGAATAACGTGGACTGTGTTTGAAAGTGAGGCTAGAGATGTGACTCCCTGCTGAGCAAGAATTCTTCATCATATCATTATGCTAAAAGTACAACTATAAACAAATCTATGCGTTGCTAAGAACAATGCATGCCTTTGAGATTGTCATCCACATGATATCGAGGATATTGATGTTCCTAGTAGTATTTCAAAAGAATTGACGTCATTGCGAAAGTGGTCTTTTCTCAGAAAATGGGAAAATTTTACATTTTCGAAGGTGGCGTGATTTTCAAATTGGCCTAGTCCGTTAGCTCGTAAATGAAAAACATAATTTCTATCATTTTTCTCGATCATTCTCAATAATAAGGATCTTATTGACTAGAATTTGAATGGGAACTGCGTTACTCTAACCATAGTTGAGAAGAAAGTGATTGCAATATAGGCAGTATTTACCTATCATTCCACCTTGAGAAATGTTGATTACCAAAGGTTAGTTTTGACAACATTGTTCTGCAAGTATTGCAAATCCTGCTTTTGATTAAGATTCAATCACAGTGATATAATGCAAATATTGCACTTAAACATTCAAGCCATTTTTAAGCCAGTAAACTGACCCTGTCTTTTCATCATCCGTGTTCCAATGGCCTTCCATCTTTGGCCTTTGTCTTCCTGGAAAAATAAATTGGTAATGTTCTGTACGAGATAATCTTCAAGAAGAAACAGAATTTGAAAAATCAATCGATATGATTTGGGCGAATTTAAATTAGTCCTAATCGTGGGTTCGAGGGCTACTAGGGTCATTTTCATTCTCAAAAATTATCTCAAGGGAATGACTCCACAGGTTGTTTAGCTCAGTTTTCTGGACTTTTACCCCCTTGAAGTCGTACTGAAAAACCTTCAGTTATTCATATCCAGCTCCCTGTGAGTTTCCCACATACGTTACATAATTAAAATTTCTCTCGCTGTCTTAATTTATTCTTGCAGGGAATCCTATAATTATGCAGACCGTTGAGCATACCATATATGGCGATTTCATATCGATATCATCGCAGTGTCATCAAACCTCTGCGTAGCAGCATGACCACAAAACATTCCCTCAAAGATCAAGAGAATGGATTATCGCCCCTCTGAGAGAAATTCCATCTCTGTAAGTTCTGATATTGCTTATTATTGTAAAACTATTCTCTTATTGTTTGTGGTTCGAAAGTAAGGTTACTTGTTTACGCAACGAGTCTGTTTTGGAATGTTTGATTCTTTTGAAAGCGGAGATTTGACATTATGAGTTTGGAATTGCATCAATGGGTTGGGTTTAGTTTTTGATTAAAAGACCAAAGTCCATGTCACAATGAGATAAACCCAATTGGGAATAACTGAAGTGAAGGATCCACGTCAGCATAAACCACATCTTTGGAAAGTAAAGCGTATTACGAAATTCATAAATCAAAAATTTCAAAATTAGGGCTTTGGCTAACTACGACCAACTCGACTTTTGTTATTCCTCTAAAATGACAAATCTGGACTTGAACCTCTCCCCCCTTTCTCCCATCTTGCTTTTATTAGCAGGGGTGGATCCAGCATTGTAGTTTGGGGGGGGGGGCATTTAGAAAAAATAACTAAGAGGGCCACACCCTTCAAACCAGCTTAGAACGCTGGCAACGCCATTTTTAATTTCTGTTCTATGTTTCCCAATTAGAATTGTTTCCGTCATTTTTTACAAGAATTGTAATTTCAATATTCTACAAGAAAGTAAGCCTCCTTTCAAATTTTGTAAAAACTACTTACGAGTGGGTACATATTTGAAACTTTAGCTAGGCTAAATCATGTAGTAAAGGAGTATAGAAATTTTATAGAAATGCCATGTAAAGACATCAAAGACAAATGAACTGAGCTTTTAATAACTTTCATTTCCAAATAACCTGGGTACCAAAGCGCGAAGAGAGGGGGTATGTTAAATCATTCATGATTAGCTTCAAAGTAAAATTATCTGGGAAGAATTAATCACTTAGAGCTCCTAATATATGTGTGTGGTTAATATTTGGGGCTATATTTCTAAGGTTTGGGTTTGGTCAATTGATTTAGTTTCGAATTAATTTCCTAAAAGAATATATGATATACTTAAAACTTGACATTTTTGTGAGATTCACTCAACCATTTGAGACGTAAGATGATATATGATTAATTTTAAGTACGTGGGTAATGTTTTCTTGTTACGCTGTTATGTTCAAAACATCACCTAGTGCATTTAACTGCCTAATAATTGTGTTGCACTTCGTTTTTTCAAAACTTCTCGATCTTTGAAATTTTATTGTTTTTTGGGGGGGGCCATGGCCCCCCCGGCTCCCTTGGATCCGCCCCTGTTTATTAACCCGTATCGCAACGTTTTCAAGCCTCCCCCAAAAAGTGGGTTACATGAAAACAAGTTGGCATTGGGTCCCTGAGACTCCACCATCTCCGAGGCCTTGAAATAGCTTAAAGATGGCCTCAAAATGTATTCAAAATACGCATCCCTCGCAGTCCATCCGGTGTATTACCCATGGGCGTTTAATGCTAGAACCTGACACATAACCTTGAATAAGGGCAAGCAGGGCTTCGTGATAGGTTAGCACTACTGAAAGAACGACTCCTATTCTCTGCAGACCCCTTGTTAACTGTAACATTAGAGGATAGCTACTAACCTTGAAAGCAATTACTCATCCAACACATTTTGCAATCTCTTTACAAGCCTTTCATCCTCCTCTCTCTGAAAAAAGTTGCAAAATATGAAATATTAGTTAGATAACTTTGCTTTGGCATTTGAGCATCCGAACTGAACATGGTGTACACGGATTTCTTACATACCTATGTCCATCTGTATAGATCTAAGGATGTGTTCACAATGCAAGCTTCTACTGGTAGGTATTCATGCTAGTAAGAAGCTGCAAACGGAAGCCCTTGAGATGCAAATCGCTATAAGCAAAATTTGAATTCAACGCCTTCCCTTGCTGAATTTTTAATAGCGTGTGGACGCTCCAGTAAATTTTTGTTCAGTGTTGATGAAGCCTTCAACACGGCACAATATTTAAATTTGCGTATGCATGCACTTGTAACATTTACTAAAACGAATCCTTTGAAATTGAATTCTTATCAGCATGAACACTGCATGAGGACTTTCTACTGCAGTTTATAAGCACACGTACGCAATAGAGAAACTCGTACCGTGAACGCAGCCTAAGGATGAGTATGAGGGGAAGCCTACGCCCGTTTAGGCCTTAGGCATACAAACACAATATAATCGTAACTTGTAAAAAATATATATACCACAAGGATTTAGCACATTCAAAAGCCGTTACATCGACACAGAAACAACATAGCACAAGACTCAACGCAACGGTACAGTACAGTACAATAGAAACACAGATACGATATTGCACAGACATGATTCACGAGAATGAGATACGATAGTTTCACAGATACGATACAAAGCTTGATATTTTATCGACAAGAAGGAAATACCAACGTTACAAATCGCTCAAATTGCCTCACCAAGTGTCGACGAAAACCATCAAAGTACTTCATGTATGCACCAGACCTCCCATAAGAGGAGTTGCATCACAGTTAGCCATCAGTCGATAGGGTTGTGCACGGTTGCAAAAATTGAGGAGAAGCCGGATTTTCGAAATCGAAAGAGAGTCAAAATAACATGATAGCTTATTATACAAATCTAAGCATTCCGTTACTGTCGCAAGAGCCTGACTTCTTGTTCCATTTTGCCTTTCCTTATAAATACCGAGAGCTAGAGTTAGCGAATGTGATCTTTGCGCTAACTTTCTAATGCCTAATCTAAGAGTGATAAGACCATTAGAATTTAGCACAAGCGTGAACTAGATGTAACATATGAAATAATCTGATGAAATCATCAAAGAGCAAAGATCTTGAGTGATAGACATTGAAGCCAGATGCGAGGCCTTAAAATGACTTAGTATTTCTTATTGAAATTTTGGCATATTGCTACAAACAGTGCAAACTTGACGAATTCACTCTGACCTATATTTTTGTCCCCAATCCCTTCACTACCTTTAATTTTCAATACATTCTCAAAATAGAATGAATCATTTGTTGGAACCTGTTAGATTTTTTAGCAAGAAAATCCTGTTTCTTTCTTGTTGCACTAATTTCACTTCCCATGTACATTGGGATAAAAAAACCACACTTAGATTAGGCACTGCAACTTTCAGCCCTGATGCTTAGTTGCAACTCGTCATTCACGAAAATTGTTTCTTTTCAACCACCTTCATTTTAAAGATAAAACGAAGTATGAATTATAAGTAATCAAGTATCACTTGAAAGGATATTTCTTTAAAATTGACTATTTTGACGACTTATTGTAGAAAAGAAATTAAACTGGCAGTGCTTTCTTTCACTGGGACGGTTTAAACTTATAAGAACTGCTATCGTTAGTTGTGATATCATTATATCATTATGAAAACGAGCAATTTGCCAGGCTTACTCACCATTTTGTTGATGATGTTGTCTTCATCGAAGTCATCAATATCTTGATTGAGAAAATGAAATTCAACAATTAGAATTTACGCTGGTATTGAAACTAAAGACATTTCTATCGAATTGCTTTAAAAACTCTTAAATTTTTACTGCCTAGGCTATTTAAAGGTTTGATGGCATTAATACAAATGCTAGCCGATAAACCCGATTTTTAATGCTATCCTAAAGAGTAGAATAAGTTGTTTTCCATGAAATCATAGATCTAATGGCTGATCAATGCTTCGTGTGACTATTGATTCATTAAGTGTCTTTTCTATTTTCTAGCTGTTGATTTAGCCATTGGTTTATTTCCATCAAAATCACTTTCAACGAAAACGAAGATGACAAAAAAGAATCGAGTGTTATTTCAGGTATCTTTCAAATACATTTGTTTTCTCACCAATTGACCGTTTGTTGATATGCCCTCGAACGTAAGTGATGACCGGTGTTACTTCGTCAAACAGAGTGGTAGCAGGCGCCAACCCACATAAACTTTCTGTGTAACACTTGACATTGAAGCATTCCTTTCCCAGCATCAATGCCACGTCGCATCGCTTGTTATTGCAGCATGATTGCACGCAGCTGTGCTGATTGCTCACGATGCCGACTGTTTGGAAGTCACCTGCTAGTATGCCTCCTTTTAGGGTCGCACCCCTTATTGTCACCCCTTTCTTGCACTTCTGTTCTTGTTCTGGTGGCTTCAAGAGCTCATCTGTGGAGGAATGTAGATATAGGCTTAGATGGAATGCGGTTGATTAAAATGTAGTTTAAAGGTAAGGTAGTATTGTAGAAATAGGGCTAGTTTTAATGATAGAAATGGGATAAGTTAGAATGCTTTATAAGAAAAGGTTACTTTGTTCATTAGAATCTACGGTTCAGTAGTATGATACAAATGAGGCTAGATAAATTCAAAAATAAACCATACTTGTCTTAAACGTTTCGATAAAATCTTCATCAGTAACTGTTCTTACAATGATTTGGGGACTCACTTAAAAACCTAATTTACAAAGCACAGGGTTACAATAAGATAAACCTAAACAAGGACCTACTTAATACAATAAAGGCTTTTGGTTTCTGTGTCTTTTTGCTCCAATTCTCTTTGTGTATTTACCGCGGCTCTTTAACGAACGCGGTGCTATCTATTATTTCTTTATAACCCCGCTTTTCCATTGTGTAGCGTTCTCATTGTTTTTTTCATTTGTGTTTAGCTTTATTTTCATTTCTGAGGTGTTACAGCGGCATTTCCCAATCCAATTTCCAAATTCTCAACCTTTCCTCACTTTTTCTGCACTTGTTAACTTCTCTTTGTTTTCTCAGCCCAACCTTTGTTTTATTTTTAGATTAACCTTTATTGTATTAAGTAGGTCCTTGTTTAGGTTTATCTTATTGTAACCCTGTGCTTTGTAAATTAGGTTTTTAAGTGAGTCCTCAAATCATTGTAAGAACAGTTACTGATGAAGATTTTATCGAAACGTTTAAGACAAGCATGGTTTATTTTTGAATTTATCTAATAGAATTTTATAAACTTAGTTAATTAGGCTCTCGTATTATTACAAATGAGGCTAGTTAGATTGCGTTATAGTAGGAATAGGTTAGTTTGGTAGGAGTATCAATAGGTAAATTCAAGAATTAGGGGCTAGAATTTCTTTTTATCCCTATCCCCAATGAGCCTAAATTCTTTTTATTTACACATCAATTAGAAAAACTGATAGTAACTCTTTGGTTGATAGGATAAGAATTGAATACTGTACAAGGGTAGACAGGTAAGTTCCGATCGTTAAGATATAAAATTTTCAAATCTCATAATGATAATAACAGTAATATGTAGCTCTCAATAGTGGTTACGATATAATTTTAAAGTGTCTTTCTATTGAGTGTTAGTTTTATTATATAATTGATCTATACTTGGGTATACGGAGCACTAGGTAGGATAGGCACTCAAGCTAAGTTAACGCTAGGTAGTTTAAAAGAAATCGTGTTGATAAGAATGCCCTATCAAAGGAAAAGGTTTTTTGTTTTATTAGTATATGGGTTAGGTAGTATGATGAAAATGAGGTTAATTAGAATGCTTCATAGTAGGAATAGGTCAATTGAATGTAGATCTCAATTTCGGCAAATGTAAATGTGAAACTTGCGATTGCGTCTTGCGCAAGGCTCGAGATTTCGATTGGTTGTGGTATTGTTATTTCGTTAGTATGTTTTAAGATGATGAATTGCTTTTCTACATCAATTAGGTTTTTCTAAATAGGAGCTTCTTTTCTGCAAAGTTGAGGATTAATCAACATATTTCTAACTATCATAAAGCTGCAAACATTATCAACTTTTGTGTGAAGTATGTTTAGGCAAGTTTGTCCTCTTAGGTTCAAAGACACATGGATTTTCAAGGGTTTTTGTTCACACAACATAGGAAATCATTAAACGTCATCCAAATTTGTTTTGACAATATTTTGAATACCGTTTAAAATCCATGGATTTTTGCTGTATCTGGCAATATCATCGAACATCATCATGTTTACAATGTTTAAGGTTGCATGATGACTTTAGTCATTATTATCATCAATTTATTTACAGTAGTCTGAGCCTATTAGAATAGCTAAATTACAGCTAATTAAAGCATACCTTTACTAATTTAAACACTCTTAGATTGTCTTATAGATTAAGGTTGAAAATCATTTGATGCGTGTGATGGTGTTAGATAAGGGCAAATAAATGAACAAAATTGTATGAATAATACCATATTATTGATAAACAGTTTACACTAACGTTTCACGTGTTTACCCGAAGTTATCATCTATAGATTAGGAACAGTTAGTTTTATAACTTACTTATAGGTAAGAAAAAAGCTAAGATAGAAACAAATCTATCCTGTTAAGCACCCAACTTGTGAAATGTTACGTCCACCCACACTATCAAAACTCTCTGCTAGGTGTGTTGGACATGACACTATTTTATTGTAACGAGGGGCCTTGAGACCAGAGGAAGTTAATTAATAATTGGCAAGGATTGAGTTTGTCTCTAATTGCAGTTTTTGTGTTATTTACCTCTTTTCCAACCGTGCCAATCACTGAACTGGTGGATGTAATATTTTAGCGGTTTGCCTCCTGCTTCTTTCATTAGTAAAATTGCTAGAAAACGAAATTAGTAGCTGTTAGAGGGTTAAATGTTAGTAAGGAGCTTCAATTATTGATGAATGAATTGAGTAGAGGTATCAAAATTTGCCATTATAAAATAAGCTTTAAATGATATATACAATGTAAACGTGGAATGAACACATTAAGACATAATATATATATGATGATAAAAATTAGCAGAAGCTTCGGCTTCTTGTTTTAACATATAGCACTAAGGATGGCTAATCAAGCGAAAATCTTTTGTAAATTTTTGCTGTTTGTTTATATACGATTTTATGATTATGAAATTAATAGGAATAATTTGATATGCAACTCCTTATTCAAGCACACTCTCTGCCCAAATACTAGATGATGATTAATCAAAAGTATTTGAATCAAAAGATGAAAATAATTGCTGAATAGCAAAAACTTTAATCAGCAGCAATTTATCGAAGGCTAAACCTCTACAAATGTGTATTTTGTTGGTGGATGGAATAGAAGTAGTTGATTTGGTGGATTCTAAAGGTGTGCACTTGATGCAATTAAGCTGCAATAGATAAGACGACATTCTTAATGAATAAGTAGTTGTTCTCGTAATTACGTTATTTCTAGCATTGCTCTCCTGACAGCTGTAAAGATTGAGGATAGTGAGAAAAATTGGAGACAAAGCGAAATTTGATTACTAATGAAGTTTTGCAGCTGCCACTCGTCGGAGTAGTAGTTCAGGAAGAGAAGTAAAATGAAACATAACACATTGTCAAACCTATAGATGAATTGAGATTGGCCAATCAGAAAGGAGGATAAAGTTTATTTTTTAGTAGATGAAAAAGACCCATCAAAAACTTAGAAAAATTTACTTACACAGTGGATAACCATCGTCTTTCCTTTGCGTATACATTGCCCGTGAGTAATGCCTCTCCCTTTCTCGCTCTCTCTGAATTCTGCGAATCTTTTCAAACAATTTTCGCTTCTTCGCAGCCTGGTTTTCTTGCAAGATATTTCTCGACTTTCCAACGTGTTTCGAGTCTTTTGCAAATAAATTGGATAGCTGCATCTGAAGCTCTGTGACTGGTTTTGCGTGCACCCTCTGCCGCTGGTTAAAATAACTTTCTTCAAAGTCTGAATGTTCTGGTTTTCTACTACTCTCTAACGATGTATGTATTCCTGTATTGACTACTGGCTTCTCAACAATCGATCCCCTTGCAATGGGCTGAAAGTCCTGTACGCTGTTTTGCTTTGAATCATGGACGTTCTGCCCTGTTTCTTGAAATTTATTCTGCACTGCAAGCGATAGGGGTGGAAAGAAAGTCTCCCCTTGGCTTCCTAAATCTTCTAAAACTCTACCCTTCGTTGTGGTAGAAGGTACCATCTTCAAGGTTTTATCCCCTGATTCTGGTAAATGATTTTTGCTTGCAATTTTTTTGCTTTTTTTGGAGGATGCATCTTTCTTCTTTTTTGATGATGAGGATGATGTATTTTTCGTCTTTTGTAATGATGATGCATTTTTCGTCTTTTGTGACGATGATGATGATGATGCAACATTTTTTATCTTTTTCGATAATGGTGATGCATTTTTCTTCATTTTTAATAATGATGATGAATTTTTCTTATTTTTTGATTTCATGGACGAGTTATGTGTGTTTAAACTTGTTTTTTCTTTGCTGATTTTACTTGAAACGACCTTATCCATTGCTTTTGCTTTGTTGTCAGCATTCAAATTCTTGGACAAAGATCTTAGACTGTCGATTTTCTGACTGATCTTCAGGCCCTCTGATTTAGATATTGTTGCAGAAGGTTTAGTTAAGGCGTGAAGCTTCGTAGGTCTTGACGATGGCCTATTTTCTTTAGCTGCAGTTTTGACACTACTAGCTTTGGTATGACTATTTGTAGAGGGGACTTTTACCTCTGTCTTAATTCCTTTTTGTTTCTTTTGCTCTTTTGGTTTCATATCAGAGAATAACGATAGATGAATCGGTTCTCCACTACCACTCGTAAAGTCATTATCATTATTATTGTCTTTTTTATCATCATAATCATCGCCAGCATTATCATTGCCTTTTTCTGATATTGCGAAAAACCCCTTATCAGCTTCATTGGAGACGCTATTAAGTGTCACTGGGGAATCATGGACGACTTTTTTGTGTGTTGGGGTGGGTATGTCTGACCTCCCAGCTGAGGGTTTCAGTGCTGTGTTTGATTCTGCCTGACTCGTGGCTTGCAAGCTATTCAAGTCGAAGCTATCACCACTTCCACTGCTGTCTCCACTGCTCGCATCACCACTTGATTCTGGTTTAGATCCAGAGTAATCAGTGATCTCATCTGAGCTTATTCCCGATCCATCTGAATCATCTTCAAAATCAACCTTAATCGATTTCGATCCAGATTTCACGGAAGCTTTTGATCCGTTATTAATCTTACTTGACTTTAATCCAGATTCCGAAGACTTATCAAATCCAAAATCAGCACCAATCGATTTTAAAACTGACTCTGCAGATTCATTCGTTTTAGAAAGAGCCTTGCTAGATCTTAATTGGGGCTCTAAAGGATTTTTAACTCTAGAATCCAATCTGCTTGATTTTGGCTTAGATTGTCTAGATTCATGGAATCCACTTTCAGTTTCATGGAATCCACTTCCAGATTCATGGAATCCACTTTCAGATAGATCAAATCCACTATCAGATTCATCTTCAGGTTCTCCTAAGCTCTCCTCTAAATCGAGCTTGATCCCAGAACCAGAGCCTGAACTCGACTCATTTTCATCTATACTAATCTTCTGATCGTTTGTGTTACTGGACATGAGGTTTGAATCTGCCTCTGCATCCGGCTGCAGGATTTGTTTATTATTTTGGATATGTTCTGCATTCTTTGCTAAGTGAGCCTGGGAGCTGGCCAGCATCGACTTCGCTTCTTCTTTGCTTGATATTGGAAGCTTCAACTCTTTCTTCAGCTCTTCACCTAGAATTAGAAATCGGATCATATTTCTTCTTTTTTTGAAAAGAAGACAGTTTAACCTATTCTAATAAACCATTGTTATAAATATGCTTACTTCAGTATCTCCATAAGATGCTCTGACTTTTCTTGGAGTGATGTAATTTAGGCCTCTAGGCCTGTAATGGCGGAGTTGAATTTTACGATGATAGAAATGGAAGTATCATAGATTTATCGGTTTATGAAAATATAAGATACACTTGATAATCTTGAAATTAAAAAAGCAAACACATATGCGTACAATAAATTGATAGAATGGGAAAATAAAAAAGTAGCTCCCCTAACTGCAGTGGCTGGGATAGTATTAGAAAAGTCAAGGTGACCTCATTTCCATAATAGTCCCCTCAGAGAAGTGCTATGAAGCCAATCTTGTTAATCGTTGTCGGTCAACATGTTAAAAATCAGAAGTGATGTACCAGCAATGCTAGTACAAAGTCATTGACGTTGATTCATCATTGAAATCGGTGTCAAGATAAGATTGCAGCATTTTATAGCTACACAAAGTAACCCTGGAAACAGTGCCTATATAAGTGTGGTTTTGCCCACACTTTGTGGTCTTGGGATTTCAAAGTTTGGTGTTGGAAATTGAAAGTGTGGGTAGCTTTTTTAGAGCTTTTTGCTTGACTCGATGCTTTTTATTCCAGTGAGAATCATATATTTTCACGGGTCTAGAATGGCATAGAGTCTATTATAAAAAAAGGTATGTAAACAATCAAATAGATACAAGCGATGAAATGTTTAAAAGAAATTAAATCAAAGGTGGATTAAGGGAGAAGGGACGTCCAGGCTTGTGTTTTGCATTAATGTGTAGAGATAATTTCCATTATCATAAGCCATTTTAAGGACCCCGAGATAGCAAAATCTTGGATCAAACACTTTATGCGATATGATTTCATTTTCGCTAAGGAGTCATCTACCTTGAAGCTTTGAAATAAAGAGGAAATGAAAACAAGTGTTGATGGAGCTTTTCATGATCTTATTACATAGCTTTTGATATTTGATATTTGAGACAGAGCTTTTAGTATTGAAAAGAACCATAAATGAATTTACCTTTAGTAATAAACGAAATCTGCGCTTTCAACGTCGAGCTTTTCTTCGCATGCGTTATCTGGCATGAATCTTCGTCCTTGCACTTGACTGCATGACAAACACTCCCAATCTTCATGGCCAGGTCGCACTGATCGACTTTGCAGCACTTCTGGATGCATGCTTGCATATCAGGTATGTTTGTGAAGATGGTGTCATTTCTGGATTTAAGTCCACCATGCAGGAATACTCCGTTGAGGATGCCACCGTGCGTGCATGTGTTCGATGCTTCTGGTGGAAAATGCAAGAATTTTGTCTTAAGTTACTGTATTAACTAGCAAAGCAAATGTGGTAGCATCAAACAGTATATGACCTAATTTACGAATTAATGTTGTGCATGCTAGCATGGCCTTCTGAAGAAAGGTAATTTATTGCCTTTCTTAGGCTAGCACGTTCTAAACTCACTCGGTCATATTGCAGAACATTTTTCATAGAAGTCATTGAATTTTAGAGCTTTACAAAAGTATCATTCAGATTATTGGCTTGAATTAGCTTTAGTGTAGCTATAGTTTGCAATCAGCCAACCTTTAAATAAACTGATAATAATGATAATGATAATATGACCTAATTTGCTACTATATGTAGTGATGCCTTGCATGCTACCGTGGCCCTACTGGAGAAAGGCCTCTTGTTGCCTTTCCAAAGTCAAGACGTTCTGACTACTTACATTAACTCACTCATACAGAGGAAAGAATTCCACATCTGGGTATAATAATTCGATAGATTAGGTTTCGTTCTCTTTCTGACTTATTACTCTGTTGAGTGTCATACAAAAAGCTTAGGTAGTCCATGATTTCGCATCTATGCTTCCGATTCTTCTGGCTATATTTTGCAATTTTGTAGTGGTCAAAGACTGTTATAGAATATTTTTCATAGAAGCAAATGAATTGTATTGCTTTACGAAGGTATCAATTTAATAATCTGATAAGGATTGCTATCAACGAACGAATACGGTATTTGTTCTTATATTTGAAAATACTACTCATTGCTGCAGCTACGAATGTCAGGAGCCGCCATGCCTCAGAGCTTTGACCATCCCCGTAAAGGTCGCACAGATCAGTAGCCGCGGCTGAACAAAACCGCAAACATCTCTTCGAGGCACTGTGCAAGATGATGTTTGAGAAGGAAGATTTCAAAAATTCGCTTTCTTGGATTTTACGCTTTTATGCCGCCATGATACAACCGAGTTTACCATTTTCTGAAATCTTGTGCGATCTCGGTCTGTAAGATCTCATTTTCAACAGACTGATAGTTGATAGGCAAAAAAACTTGCTATCTTTGTTAGGTACTGGTTTATGCACAAATCACAAAGAACCCATAGAGTAGCTAGACTAATTAAGCAGTTTGACCCTAAGGTCCTTTCCGCTCGATTTGTCTCAATGTGACCAAATCTAATGATTCCTTTTGCCTGGATTTACAGAGAGCTAGCAAATTCTTTCATCCCGCTTGATGTGACAGGTTGAAGGTGTGCTCGAACCCACGACCCTTTGAACAAGGGTTCGTATGTAAACTGGACTGAGGGTATTAATATTATCACAGTCCTACAACGGCAAAGAACTTCAGAATCGCAAGGAAAGTCAGAGACATGGTTAAACATGTTGACTAACATTAACTGTTCATATGGCACTCATTGCAAGATAACATCGGAAAGGTTTACTTGTTTTTCCTGATACATCTTGCAGGGAGAGCGAGATTTTCTTACTATTCTCGGCTATTCTCTATTCTGCCTCCCCCTCTTTACAGCTTGTGACTGATGCATTAATACAAAAAAATTGAATTTAAACGCTTTCACGCACTTTAAAATTTGATTTTTACGCTTAATTCATCTTAATATTCCATCTTAATTGAAACAACGCATCGAAAAAAAAAATTCACGATTTCATGCACTAAAAATGGCTAATAACGTGTCACGCAAAAATATGGGGGCCCATATTCTAAACATAACTGATATATGTAGAATGGTTTAGAAAGCATTTTGTAACATTTTTTAGTCTTAGCATCAATGTTAGACTGGGCTCAACCGTACACAGCGTTTGTCTAAGTTTATTAGAAAATGGCTCTATGATAAAACTCTTAAGGTATATTATTGAAACATTCTAATTCACTTTTTTCTATAATTTTTGTAGGAATATCCTATACACTTTTTTCCCTTGCTATTGCTGGCTTTGCTAAGAATAACAGATTTAGCTACCTCCTCCTACCCAAAGAATCCGCTTGTTCTTATATTCCCGCCAAGAGAAAGCAAGTACAACAATCTTAGAGAGTAACTCTTCATTTAATGCCTCTTTGCTGAAAAAACCCCTAATCGAGGGCTTGGTGCCTTTTGAACTTCGATCGAATACACCGAAAAAGCCGGAAAAAGAGACTTAAAATCTCAGTTGTTAAACCATAGCTATTTAGGCCAAATAATAATAAGACTTTGCGTACGGACATAGATATCTTCTAACATACATGGAAAGGTTCTTCTAACTTACTACACCAATGAGTGTTAGACATGAAGAAGTTAAACTAGTTATCATGTTTTGCTGCGTTTCCGATTTCTCTCGTTACTCTAAAGTTCTGCACCGGTCAAAGACTGCTCTAATGAAAAGCGCAAATATTTATGCACTGTTCACTGTCCTGGTTGAAATATCCAACTGCGATATAGAATTGAAAGTTTTCCGACTCATTCAGCTCTACGAACGATCTTCTTAACATATTACTGAAATCTGCAACGGGGGAAGCAAATCAAAGCTATCCTAAAAGCAACCCAAGATATTTTATTGGTTTCCGAGAATTAGTTGCATTTTTCAGCTAACTATCACGTTACGGAAAATATTATCGGAACCAGATAATTATTTGACCTAAAATCACAAAATCATCGGAAAATCACGAAAATAACTCAAGCAAAAATGACCCATTGAAATCCAGTGAGCACCTACCCTTGCCTTTTCCGCCATTCTTCCAAGCGCATCCGAAATGCCCGTAGCAAATCAGGAACAGAGTCAGCCATACTTTATATCGAACCATTTCATCTCTGAATGTAAAACATCGACTCGTTGCCTCCTAGCCGTAATTTTGCGATAGTTTCATTGTGTAAAAACATGTAAACAAATAACTTAGATTAATAGTATGGAAAGATCAAGAGCTAGCGCGTCTCCGCGTCTCTGACCTTACGACATAGGTACTCGGTCGAGCGTTTCACATCTTGACGGGGGTTCATTCAGTAGGTTTACGATATCCGCGGTTAGCACGCGGGTGTAGTTGTGTGCACGAGGAAGAGTGTGCATGAGTGAGTTTCAGGGGCGGATCCAGGGTAAATTCTGAGTGAGTTCCCCAAAGGGGGTCTGGGGCGTTGCCCCCAGAAAAAATTTTAAAAGCCACGCCCTAAAAATCCAAATATTGCCCGGGAACGCCCTTATCAAACAATAAGCAGGAGTAATTTTCATCGGAGGAACTTATGGTTTTTAGCTTGGCTATGACTTTTGGGTCATCAGGAAGGACATCGAGCCAATTTGTTTTCACAGCTTCTGAGATGATGTCGGTTATGTACGATTCAGCAGAGGAATCTCTTGGCAACAACAGAGCGTGATCTAAGTCCCAATCCGGTTTAGAATTCTCCAGTATGTCTTGATGTCTAGTGTGAACTTTAAATATGTTCTTTGGATTGCTTTGAAGCTCATAATAAACAGATACAGTCGTGAGACATGCATCTGCGTCCGCCATTTTGACATCAAAATTGACAAATTTCCCTGCGTGGTGAAAGCACATGTCACAAGGAATCGACGATGGGCAAGAAGGCAGAACAATAAAGCTTACTGTCACTGGGCAATAAGCTGCCCAACGAACTCAAGATGTACCCAATGTGAAATTGTTCAGCCAATCGCCGGCTCCCTATTGTATTTTCTGCGCGTCATATCCGAGTTCCAACTATTGTTTCTGACTGAGTTCCATCCGAGTTCCAAATCATATTTTGATTGTTCTTTTCTGATCATTTCCGAGGCACAAAAATTCATTTCCGAGTTCTGTGAGTTTCAAAACTCTGCTCCTTCGCACAACACCAAAGATTTTGCACCGCAAAAATTTCACGTCCCGTTGAATTCGCATGATTTTTTGTAAGAAAAGTGGAAATTCGAATGGGAAATGGTAAACATTAAAAAATATCAAGTTTGATAAAAACCGAAAAAACAACTTTTATTATTCTTATTGAGAATACTTAATTATTCTTCACAAATATCTTTTCATTAAACCTATCAAGAAGTTCAATATAATATTTTTTCAAAAATTCTTATCTAGAAAAATCTGACTGAGTTCCAGGCACCGTGGAACTCACTCCGGATCCGCCCCTGAGTTTATGTTTAACGAGTGGGCCTAACTCCTCGTTCACACAGCTCCGATTTTGTCTGTCTCGGTATTTGAATACGAGATAGGCACTTATCCACACTATTCTGTTTTCAAGAACACTTGTCATGAATAGTTTGAGGTGTTCATCCCTAGGGAAAATCGTACAGGACTGTGGAGGATGGTCAGTATGGTGGAGTATGATCATAAAGGGGATATCATAACTACATACTTTGGTGGAATACCATCAGTACATTGGAGGTTGTTCACTATGGTCCTGGAGTAAGGGACACCCCTCTTCTTAATAACACATTCTGCGCTAAACTGCACCTGAAAGATGCTTAGGTAGTCAATCTCACATCTAGCGCAGTCAATGCATGTCAGTATTAAGCCACAGTGGCCACGAGAAGCGAACAAATATTTATCAGCAGTCTGGTAACGAATTGAGAGTATCTTCCTATTCGCAATGAATCGAAGATGGATTTTGACATGTTTGTAGTTTATCCATAATACGTGTTCAAGTAAAAATTATTTCTCCTATTGAATCAAGTCACATCATGTTCACCCGTCGAGTATTGCTCATAGCCATTAACTTTAATATTAATGTTAACGGCCGGAGAGCTTGTAATGCTTTTAATGGTAGCACGGGTCCTATCTTATGTGTTTTGCTTGTATATTTAATCAGAAAACATACAGGGCTACTTCAGGACTAAAAAAGTCCTGTACACCAGGGCGAAATATTTACAATATTTTTATATGTAATATCTAATCTATCCACGTTTTTTCTGTTTGTGTCGTCTTGCACTGCCTCTGTCTTGTTAGATTTTCTTACTTTGCCGCAAGCTTTCGAAGAGGATCCGGCACAGAGCCTAGTATCGTAGACCTCCTTCGTTTAAATCTTTGACTAAGCCAGGGAGGCTTTCAAGGTTTTCAAATCTGAAAAATAGGGTAACCAAACCTTTTTTGAAATCTTCTCCTACAAACAATCTAACTCGCATATTCAGATCTTTCCTTCTTCTACAGTAACTATATCGTTGATTTCTTCCTTTTGCTAATTTCCTTTGAATATTATCAAATACATAGAATTTCAGACAATGCCCCTTTTCCTAGAGGGGGAGCTTATTTAAGATGAGAGGCTTAATCGAATTAGTACAGTATGTTGAGCTGAATTGAATAACACTGGGCACAACCCAAATATCATTTCGATAAAATTTTGTTTTATCGAATTTATTGCACTGCTGCTCTGCAAAAATTGGAGGCCTAATCCCCTTACTCCCCTTTAGATGCGGCCTTGATACGCCCCCTAGTACGAAAAAAGGTCAATACCACATACAGTGCTTGGTATAGTTTTTGTCCTTTTTGACCCTTTGAATCCCTGGTCCTCGATCAAAATAATAAAATACGTAGGAACCCCCGTCTTAGCTGCAGTGGTGGATTGCCTGAACGGGTGGCAAAAGCGATTTTTGAATGCGAAGAAAATAAAAACGCAGCGATTCCCATCTGGTGAGTTCGCCCTCAATAGCTTCAATAGCATGAGGAGCGAGTAGCAGTAAATTGCTTTCGGTTAATTAAGATTATCTGAAACGATTGGGTTTGCGTATCGACATGCTTCACGCTTGTGAGGCAAGGGTTGACCAAGGTTAAAAGCGTATTTATTGGAGAGATACGGCCTACGGGGGCGTGGGTGATGCAACTCGTGAGATATTCGATCCGATACCTGGAAACTCAACTGTGTAGATAGGTACCGAATGACATTTTAAATCTTTTAGACAGGTGATTTACCATAACATTCTAGTAAGTTGGGAAACCAAAAATCTGAAGGTAGTTTTGAAATCCTTGAGGGAAGGCGGTCATTTTAAGCCCTGGGGACTTTCTGGTAAATGAGCGATTGTGACGTATTTAGTTGGTTGTCATACACTCGTATATAAATCACCCCAGTCAATGCAAGGAGAGCTAATTTAACTACGCAGAAAAGAAAAATTGCAGCACTTTCACCATAGCCACTCGAATGAACGAATTCAACTTGCAAAGGCATTGGTCTCGGTTTAGCAAGGAGCTTACTGCACCAAAATATCAATGGAAGAGTTGAGTGAGTGCGTGATTGTGTTTCTGTTTAGAGTGCTAGCTAAGGCTTCATTCTAGCAGGGATACGGTAGCATACACTAATCACTGCATATAGTAGTATTAGGTTTCTCTGTGTCTACTGCACCCATTTGTGATTGAGTGAGCTTCTGTTTAAAGTACTAACCTGATAGGTAGGGCCTTGTTATCGGCAGGGGTGTAGTAGCGTGTACGTCACACTGCTTATAATAGTATGAGGTCCCAGCTGGACATTGTTTAACATCAGTGGGCCTTCTCTCCCAGGGCGACTGTCCTAGGGTCTTTGCTCACTCATTTTTGATTAAGTGCACTTAACTGGCCAAGGCTAGGTCGAGTTTCTAGCAGGGACACTATAGCGTACGTTACACACTTCAGATATAAGCCCCCCGTGAGTGTCTAATATACCCATTTGTGATTAACTTCTTTTTAAAGGGCTAGGCTGACTAAAATCATGTCTTGTGTTTATCAGGGACAAGGTTGCATATACTACACACTACATATAGTAGTTTGGCGATGATGACGATATTGATGATAATGATTACGATATTGGCGATGATGATGACGATGTAGGCGATAGTGATGACGATGACGATGACCATTACGATGATGATGCGATGACGATTAAGATGAAGATTGCAACGTAATAACGATGGTAGCTAGGATATAGTAACGGTCGGTGGAATGTTTCAATATTGCAATGAATAATATTACTTTCAAAACTCAATAGTAATATGAAATGTTTCAATATAGCAATAAATTATATTACTTTCAAAACGCAAAATACATTATTAAATCCGTTTCTATAGCAGCTGGTTAAACATGACATGTATCTATATACAGTTGGATTTCTTCTAAAAGCATTTCACTCAAATTAAAACAGTCGAGAGCAAACAGATACTACATATTGTTACCGTGTCATAGTAGACACCAGTCATTCAAATAAAACTGATGACGTCATAACAAGCATGTTAAGTGTTGGACTTGAAGCGTATAATGATGGCACCAGAATATAGTTAACGGAGAAGTTGCTTTATGAGTGTTAACATGAATGTCACTGGGTTGTGTTTAATCAATTCACTAGGCTGGAGAACTTATTACGTACTTAAAGCTGCTAGATTGATATTCGAAGCTATCAACTAGACTGGCTAAGCAATAATATCAAGTTGGTAAGAAATTCAACCACTTGAAGCTATCTCCAGTTCTGGGTTTTGTGCTAAATATTCAAAACCATGCATTATCAAGGTTAGTGTAAGCGTTGGGGTTAGTGTTGGGGTTAGTGTTAGGGTTAGTGTTAGGGTTAGGGTTAGGGTTAGTGTTCGGGTTAGTGTTGGGGTTAGTGTTAGGGTTAGTGTTAGGGTTAGTGTTAGGGTTAGGGTTAGGGTTAGTGTTCGGGTTAGTGTTAGTGCAAGGGTTAGGGTTAGTGTTGGGGTTAGTGCTGGGGTTTGTATCAGGTTAAATGGTAAGGTAAAGGTTTACCTAGACATGAGTTATGCTCTTTGTGGTATCTTTCTAGTTGTATAACTCAAATTCCCTAAAAATCGAATTCAATAGTCTGACCATGGCATCATTCATGCGACTTTCGTCAGATTTCATCGAATTCGACATTGTTGTACGTCTTTGTTTCACATAAGATGTTTGACACTACCTGAAAGTGCACAATGTTTGCCCATAGTTTATGGAAGTAGATGGTTAGGAAACCTATTGTTGCACGTCTTTGTTTCGTATTTCTTGTTGAACAGTATCTTAGAGTGCACAACGTATGCCCATAGTCTATTGTAGTAGATGGTTAGGAAACCTATTGTTGCACGTCTTTGTTGCACATATGATGTTGAACAATACCTGAAAATGCACAGCGCATTTCCATATTTTATAGAATGAGATGGTTAGAAAACCTATTGTTGCACGTCTGTGTTATAAATATGATGTTGTGCAGTACCTAAAAATTCACAGTATATTTCCATAATTTATAAAATTAGATGAGAAACCTATTTTTATACATCTTTGTTACACATATGATGTTTTGCACATTGTCTGAAAATGCACAACGTATGCCCATAGTTGATGTAGAAAGAATTACTGAAAATTGGTAGAAAAAATAGGCGAAGAAACGCAACGACGCTTCAGGATATTAGGCCCTTCGGACGTATGTCTTTCTCAAAGTGTGACGTATGATCTGTTCAAAATATTTGATGTTTTGTCTGTCTCCACTTGCATGGGTCTCAAACGAAAGAAATTTTGAGCACTTCACGAAACAATTCGATCTTGCTCAAGTTCTACTCTACTCAGCTCGACAAAATTAAAAACACAGCACCACACCTTACTTCATGACAAGACTCTCAACAAGACTGTGCAACCTAATGACTAAACGACCTGACTTCTGAGAATACGGAAGTCTTTAGTGCTGTCCACATAGAAATGAGATCGTTTTTTTAGGGTATTGGAGGCTTAAATCAAAGCAGTTCCTTATTGTGTATTGATCCTTATTTGCAATTAATCATTTATGTCTTGTGCTCGTGCAACTGTGGGATAAGGCTGTTCTTCAGTCAAACGCGTGCATTTATAATTTTATTTTGCTTCTTGAAGATAAGATTGTCACAGCTCCTGGCCTAAAATCCTGTTTAATCAGTGTGGCAAACATCTGCACTTCATTGGGACAAATAACTACAGTGCACAGACACAAACAAGTATAGTTAAATGATACAAACAAGTCTAGTTAAATGATACAAACAACTACAGTCCAGAGATACAAACAACTACAGTTCAGTGAGAGAAACAGCCGCATTAACTGGGAAAAACAACAGCAGTTCAATGAGACAAACAACTACAGTTCAATGATACAAACTAGTACAGTTCAATGATACAAACAACTACACTTCAGTAATACAAACAACTACACTTCATTGATACAAATTACTACACTTCAGTAATACAAATTAATACAGTTCAGTAATACAAACAACTACACTTCAGTGATACAAACAACTACACTTCAGTGATACAAATTACTACAGTTCAGTGATACAAATTACTACAGTTCAGTGATACAAACAACTACACTTCAGTGATACAAATTACTACAGTTCAGTAATACAAACAACTACACTTCAGTGATACAAATTACTACACTTCAGTGATATAAATTACTACAGTTCAGTAATACAAACAACTACACTTCAGTGATACAAATTACTACAGTTCAGTAATACAAACAACTACACTTCAGTGATACAAACAACTACAGTTCAGTGATACAAATTACTACAGTTCAGTGATAGAAATTACTACAGTTCAGTGATACAAACAACTACACTTCAGTGATACAAACAACTACAGTTCAGTGATACAAATTACTACAGTTCAGTGATACAAATTACTACAGTTCAGTAATGCAAACAACTACACTTCAGTGATACAAACAACTACACTTCAGTGATACAAATTACTACAGTTCAGTGATACAAATTACTACAGTTCAGTAATACAAACAACTACACTTCAGTGATACAAACAACTACACTTCAGTGATACAGATTACTACAGTTCAGTGATAGAAGAAACTGCAGCTCGGTGAGACAAACAACTACAGTTCAGTGATACAAACAACTACAGTTCAGTGATATAAATTACTACAGTTCAGTAATACAAACAACTACACTTCAGTGATACAAACAACTACAGTTCAGTAATGCAAACAACTACACTTCAGTGATACAAATTACTACAGTTCAGTAATACAAACAACTACACTTCAGTGATACAAATTACTACAGTTAAGTGATACAAATTACTACAGTTCGGTAATGCAAACAACTACACTTCAGTGATACAAACAACTACACTTCAGTGATACAAATTACTACAGTTTAGTGATACAAACAACTACAGTTCAGTGATACAAACAACTACAGTTCAATGATACAAGCAACTACAGTTCAGTGATACAAACAACTACAGTTCAGTGATACAAATTACTACAGTTCAGTGATACAAATTACTACAGTTCAGTAATACAAACAACTACACTTCAGTGATACAAATTACTACAGTTCGGTAATGCAAACAACTACACTTCAGTGATACAAACAACTACACTTCAGTGATACAAACAACTACACTTCAGTGATACAAACAACTACAGTTCAGTGATACAAATTACTACAGTTCAGTGATACAAACAACTACACTTCAGTGATACAAACAACTACAGTTCAGTGATACAAATTACTACAGTTCAGTGATACAAATTACTACAGTTCAGTGATACAAATTACTACAGTTCAGTAATACAAACAACTACACTTCAGTGATACAAATTACTACAGTTCAGTGATACAAATTACTACAGTTCAGTAATACAAACAACTACACTTCAGTGATACAAACAACTACACTTCAGTGATACAAACAACTACAGTTCAGTGATACAAACAACTACAGTTCAGTGATACAAACAACTACACTTCAGTGATACAAACAACTACACTTCAGTGATATAAATTACTACAGTTCAGTAATACAAACAACTACACTTCAGTGATACAAACGACTACACTTCAGTGATACAAACAACTACACTTCAGTGATATAAATTACTACAGTTCAGTAATACAAACAACTACACTTCAGTGATACAAACAACTACACTTCAGTGATACAAATTACTACACTTAAGTGATACAAACAACTACAGTTCAGTGATAGAAGAAACTGCAGCTCGGTGAGACAAGTAATGCATTATAATCTATAAAAAGTCCAAGTGGGAAAAGGAACTGTTTTTTCCTTTTGGCGTACTTCTCCCATGAGAGTCAGACGAAAACTTTAGGAGTTATGATTTTTTCCTATTTTTTATCTGATTTTCCTTGCTACCCTGACGAGTGCTTTAGCCATCAACAGATCTTCAGGCACATCTGGATTCCATAATTTGCCAGAAATTTCTATCTTATCTTTATATTCGATCTTTATTACCAGTGTGCCGTAAAAGATGATGGTCGGGAAGAAAACCTGTGCATTGAGAAATAGATAGGCTACATTATGCAGGTGTCGAGCTTAATCATATTTATGATAGTGACACTAAGACACTGAGCAAAGAATAAAGACCTTCTGTTTCAGAGCAGACAACACTAGTGAGCTGCTTAATCACCAAAGGTTGGACATTCTGAGCTCAAAATTAAACAGCAATTTCATTGCACAAATTTTGACTAGAATCATCATATGTTAGGAAAAAGATTTGATGATTTTGGCATATTCATTTTCAGCCTAACGTTGGAGAGTGTAGAAGCCTGGAAGGAAAAGAGTGCTTCATTCGGAAAAGGTATACATTTATACTTTCAATAAACACTCATTTTCTTACAAGACACGTTGCTAAATCTTGGTTCTAGAATTTCTTTGCTTTCACCTCAATTATGTTACGAGAAGTTTCCTTGCAAATTTCTTCGCCACAAATTGTATTTTGTGTTAGCTGTGTGTTCGTATGATAGGTTTCAAATAATGAATTTACACCCCATGTTAATTATTCCAGAAAAGTAGCCAATGAGATGAGATGCGTTACAATTCTATTCCAATAAGCATTTTCAACCTCCTTATTAGCTAAGGCAACATAAAAAGTTTCTCAACTCTTTTGATTCACACAAAATATAACAAAATTTCTTTAGTTTCGAGAATCTGGCCCCGCAGTTTTTTATCAACGGTTTGTTATAATAATGGATGTGCAGATGATTTTACCAAAATTGTGAACAGGGATACCTATAATAATTTACCCAAACCATACTTATACCAAAATCTGGTATACCCATCTGGGCAGGTTTTTCCCAGTACCCACAATATGTTAAGTATTCCTCAGGGAACCAAGGGAGATTTTGTGAAATGTCCATTGGTAGATAGTTGACTAAATCTGTGACATCACTGAAATAAGAACTATTCGTGCATTTACAAACATTCATAACGATGAAGATTTTATTTCCGAAATGTAGAAGTCTAAGGCTCGATTATCTTTAACAACTTTTCATAAATGAAATTTAGCTCTCATACTTTCACCAGTAAACAGCATGGATATCAATCGAGATAATTTGTGTGTATGAAAATGATCCGAGTAGGACTCGAACACACGACCTCTACATTACAACGCAGCAACGCATAGCGACTAAAACTAATGGCTGCAGCTTGATAGAAATAGACGTGGTAGATATTTTTGTGGATTGGGACACTTAACCACAGCAATCGAAAGCTTTAGGCCGTGAGAACATTGGTAGCTATGCACAGCTAAAGACCAATCTCCATAAGACGATTTTTCGGACGATCTTCGTGAAAATTCGTGATGACACATGCGCTGAAGATTATTTCAGATCGTCGCATCGAAAAAACCTGCAAGACGAGAGTACAAATTTTTCCCTTTCGTGTGACAATTTTATTCGTAAAGTATTTTTGCCCATGGCTTTGCAGGAGTTCTCCAGCCTCACCCTTGGCTGATGATTTGAATTCATTTCGACAATAATTAGTTCAGACGGAAGCAGAACAAGTGGAGATCAAAACCACTTTTTCGTCACGAATTTCTATGAAGATCGTCACAAAAATCGTCCAGTGGAGATCGGCCTTAAGGGCATATTTTTATCATGAATAGCATCAAATTTTGCTGCGCTTACACGATATCGGGTTTCATTGAATACGGCACGATTTCGTACCGTACTGACCTTCTGTTTACATGAAGAGGCTGATGAATAGGGGAGGGAGGGGTAAGTTGTCACAGGGGTAAGTTGTCACAGCCTCTTTTTGGTCTAAATATTAATGGCTGCAGGCTTGGTCGAATGATATCAAAAGAAAGCTTACATAAAGTACTCCACCACGCTATCAATTTTGAATTGACAACAATCTGTTTGGACCCAAAAAAAAGGTTGCGACAACGTACCCCTGTAACAACTTGCCCCTTCCTCCTCTACGGTATGAAATGAAGACACTGATGAATACGGTAGGAAATGAATATCCTTTCATACCGTATTAATGCGTCTTCATTTCATACCGTATTCATCAGCGTTTTAATTTCATACCGTATTCATCAGAGTCTTCGTGTACACGGAAAGCCAATATCGTACCGTATTCATTTGAATCCGATATCGTGTAAACGTAGCTTTAGATTCGCTATCTTATCGAAATCGTCTGTTGATCGAACGATTAACTGGATTTCGTGTGTCGTATTTGAATGGAACAGAGAATCTAATGAATATGAGATATTCACACGGATTGATTTGGTTTAATGGCTAACACCAGGCCGTATTGCGTTCTTCTTTGTAACCCACTGGTTTTCTACTCATAAAGCTGGGATTATTCACACGATGAGCCTTTCGCGAGTAAAGCTTATTTTAAACTACCAGCTAGAAATCCTTTTGTAAACACCAAAGAAATGAAAACTTTTTTAATTATCTTGAATTCGTCAAAATGGAGGGGAGGCTGCTTCATGAAAAAGATTAGGTGAATAAAGAAGAGAATCCTCGCTCCACCAGGCGTATATGCTAAATCGGCAATACAAAACTTGATGGCGTTTGGGTAATTTTACCCGGTTTTGAAAAGCAATACAATACGTGGCAATACAAAACCTGGTGGTATTTGTGTACTTTTTACTAAAGCTTAGATAAGCAATATAATACGTGGCAATACAAAACCTGGTGGTATTTGTGTACTTTCTACTAAGGCTTGGATAAGCAATACAATACGTGGCAATACAAAACCTGGTGGTATTTGTGTACTTTTTACTAAAGCTTAGATAAGCAATATAATACGTGGCAATACAGAACCTGGTGGTATTTGCGTACTTTTTACTAAGGCTTGGATAAGCAATACAATACGTGGCAATACAAAACCTGGTGGTATTTGTGTACTTTTTACTAAGGCTTCGATAAGCAATACAATACTTGGTAATACAAAACCTAGTGGTATTTGTGTACTTTTACTAAGGCTTGGGTAAGCAATACAATACTTGACAATACAAAACCTGGTGGTATTTGTGTACTTTTTACTAAAGCTTAGATAAGCAATATAATACGTGGCAATACAAAACCTGGTGGTATTTGTGTACTTTCTACTAAGGCTTGGATAAGCAATACAATACGTGGCAATACAAAACCTGGTGGTATTTGTGTACTTTTTACTAAGGCTTCGATAAGCAATACAATACTTGGTAATACAAAACCTAGTGGTATTTGTGTACTTTTACTAAGGCTTGGGTAAGCAATACAATACTTGACAATACAAAACCTGGTGGTATTTGTGTACTTTTTACTAAGGCTTGGATAAAGAATACAATACTTGGCAATACAAAACCTGGTGGTATTTGTGTACTTTTTACTAAGGCTTGGATAAGCAATACAATACTTGGCAATACAAAACCTGGTGGTATTTGTGTACTTTTTACTAAGGCTTGGATAAGCAATACAATACTTGGCAATACAAAACCTGGTGGTATTTGTGTACTTTTTACTAAGGCTTGGATAAGCAATACAATACTTGGCGATACAAAACCTGGTGGTATTTGTGTACTTTTTACTAAGGCTTGGATAAGCAATACAATACTTGGCAATACAAAACCTGGTTATATTTGTGTACTTTTTACTAAGGCTTGGATAAGCAATACAATACTTGGCAATACAAAACCTGGTGGTATTTGTGTACTTTTTACTAAGGCTTGGATAAGCAATACAATACGTGGCAATACAAAACCTGGTGGTATTTGCGTACTTTCTACTAAGGATTCGATAAGCAATACAATACTTGGCGATACAAAACCTGGTGGTATTTGTGTACTTTTTACTAAGGCTTGGATAAGCAATACAATACGTGGCAATACAAAACCTGGTGGTATTTGTGTACTTTTTACTAAGGCTTGGATAAGCAATACAATACGTGGCAATACAAAACCTGGTGGTATTTGTGTACTTTTTACTAAGGCTTGGATAAGCAATACAATACGTGGCAATACAAAACCTGGTGGTATTTGTGTACTTTTTACTAAGGCTTAGATAAGCAATACAATACTTGGCAATACAAAACCTGATTATATTTGTGTACTTTTTACTAAGGCTTGGATAAGCAATACAATACTTGGCAATACAAAACCTGGTGGTATTTGTGTACTTTTTACTAAAGCTTCGATAAGCAATACAATACGTGGCAATACAAAACCCGGTGGTATTTGTGTACTTTTTACTAAGGCTTGGATAAGCAATACAATACTTGGCAATACAAAACCTGATTATATTTGTGTACATTTTACTAAGGCTTAGATAAGCAATACAATACTTGGCAATACAAAACCTGATTATATTTGTGTACTTTTTACTAAGGCTTAGATAAGCAATACAATACTTGGCAATACAAAACCTGGTGGTATTTGTGTACTTTTTACTAAGGCTTCGATAAGCAATACAATACTTGGTAATACAAAACCTAGTGGCGTTTAGGTACTTTTACTCAGGCTTGGATAAGTGATACAATACGTGGCAATACAAACCTGGTTGCAATATAATGGGAATACCATACCTTGAGGCGTTTCAGCAGTTAATATTGGATTGATGGTTAGGATTCTGAAAGGCTGTTGTAGGCTAAGGAAAGGGTTAATGTTTTAATATAAAAACCATTAATGAACTAAATCTACTAAACTTACTACGTGAGTCTCAGTTTTCTGCAATGAATTGAATTGATGTGATAGCAGATGCAAGGAATCACGTAGTACGACTATAGATCTACAACGTTTTGCACCTTTTCCATTATCATTGCCCTTGCTATTGCATGCCGTTTGTTGTTAAATTTAGAAAAAAGTATACTTTGTGAAAATTTTTATTCAATTTTCATAAGCTTTCATTCATTTTTAAAAAACTTTCATCCAATGTTCAAAATATTTTATTTTATGCTCAAAAGTTGAAATCCATTCATTAAATTCAATGATGTTATTTCTTCAAAAAATAATATTTCGGCCAACAGCAACTACAACTACAACAACAATATTGAAATTGATAATGCAACGGCAGATGGGCTAGCAATTATTTCTAAGCTCCAAGATCACCTTTTTCAATTGAAATGAATTTTAGGGGTTTCTGGGGTTAGTTTTGAATAAGGGTTCAGAAGGGTTCAGTCGATTTCAGGGTGTAGGAGGGTTTAGTAGAGTTCACTCGAGGGTATACAGTTCTAAGGTGGGATGGAAGGGGTCAAACTCATCAAATATTACCCACATACTAAAATCAGAATAACTAATGAGAATGAAGACCAAGCAACCTTGATTCGATAATGCTGTTCAAAAGATGTCATTCAAAGATTTAATTTTGTTGTTGTAGTTGTTGTAGGCCTCAGGTTTCAACAAATGGCATCATTTAATCGACTGAATGAAAGTTTTTGAACATTGAATGAAAGTTTTTGAACACTGAATGAAAGTTTTTGAACATTGACTGAAAGTTTTTGAACACTGAATGAAAGTTTTTGAACAGAGAATGAAAGTTTTGAATACTGCTACACATGGTTTGCCATACCTCGCCTTCCTCGTTTTACATGCGAAAAATGATGATGATTATTATTATGTCCATACTGCAAGGTTATGAAATTTAATTAACCAGTGACAGCACAACCGAATTTACGCAACTTTCAAAAGCATTCGTTATACATAAGAATTCTATCTAAATATCAATTTATGAGTAACCTGCCGTGTTTGCAGTTTAATTTATTTCAGATGAATTTAACAATCAAATACTGTAAGTTATTTTTGAGTGAAAACAAGACGATACCTGTTTGTTTCACTTACAAATTGCAAATCGAACATTTTACGAAATTTTGTGTCGGGATAGTGACTCTTGACTTCATCTGAAACTTGTGCGTTGTATGTTAGGTTTCGAAGCAGCATTATCCTTCATAAGACCAGCGTGACAGCTGTCGGCTTGATAAGCCGATTGGGAAAAGCACTTGCACATAGCACTTCGTTACGTTGCTGTACCGACGGTTTTCTACAAGGTAAGCGAAACAATTATAACATTTCTCGTATTAAGGAACAAACTTATAAAGAGTGTTCCGTACGTTTAGATATCGATACTTTTATTCAAATTTTAGATTTTGAGGGGGTAGATCACTAAACAAAATTTTGAACAATCTCTTACAGTCAGCACTTTGTTACATTGCTGTACCGACGGTTTTCTACAAGGTAAGCGAAACAATTACAACATTTCTCGTATTAAGGAACAAACTTATAAAAAGTGTTCCTTACGTTTAGATATCGATACTTTTATTCAAATTTTAGATTTTGAGGGGGTAGGTCACTAAACAAAATTTTGAACAATCTCTTACAGTCAGCACTTCGTTACGTTGCTGTACCGACGGTTTTCTACGCAGGTAAGCGAAACAATTACAACATTTCTCGTATTAAGGAACAAACTTATAAAAAGTGTTCCTTACGTTTAGATATCGATACTTTTATTCAAATTTTAGATTTTGAGGGGGTAGGTCACTAAACAAAATTTTGAACAATCTATTACAGTTAGCTAGCACTTCGTTGCGTTGCTGTATTGACTGTTTTCTACAAGGTAAGCGAAACAATTATAACCTTTCTCGTATTAGTTAAGGAACAAACTTATAAAGAGTGTTCTGTATGTTTAGATTTTGATACTTCTATTCAGCTATAACTTTTAAGGGGGTGGGTTCTTAAACAAAGCTTGAACAATCTCTAGCAGACAATACTTTCTTTACGTTTCTTTATATTAGCGATCATTTTCACCCAAGGTAAGTGAAATAATTATGAAATTTTAAGAAACGAAATTAATTAGAGTGTTCCATTTGTTTAGATATTGAACAGTCTTTTGATGGTACAGAACGACAGGAAAATAGACAGGATGTGTAGACAGAAGGAGTTCGTTTTCGCCTGAGGACTCTTGAAGTAACCTTATTGGTCAGCTCACTGTATCTTGGGTGTTGATTGGTTTTCCTACACCATACCAATCATTCACCTCTTTTCTGATTGGCCTATTTCGATCCACATCTGGGTATATAAATCAGTAAGGTTTCTGTTTCGTTCTCTTTCTGACGTATTACTCTGTTGAGTGTCAGACAAAAAGCTTAAGTAATCCATGTGTTCGTTTCATTATGTTTCCGATTTTTCTGTTTAGATATTGATACTTCAATCCAATTGCAGAATTTTAGGGATTACGTTCCTAACCAAAACTTTGAACAGTTTTTTCTAGATAACTTCTCATTACTTTATACGTTAGTGTACATAATTGATACAAATACCTTACGAAGATATAGTGAGCTTCTTGCCTGTAACTCATTCTTATTATGATTATGGCTATGACGATGATACCCATGAAGATGGTAATGATCTGTTGATTGTTGGTTATCTCTTTGTGTAGGCACCCCGAATCTAGTTATCACCGATGGGTTGTGGGGCATCTTTAGATCATGCTGGCAGTGGGGCAAAGAAGGCGCTAATGCCGACAATCAACTTCCCCCTCTCGATGTACCAGAAATCCCTCTTGAAGTATACTTGGAAAGAGATCGACAAGGATGCTGCTGTGTTTGGGTCTTCTATATTTTACAAGTGAGTTGCATTGAGGACTAGACTTTCTACACGAGTTCTTTTTTCCCTGCGTTCTCCGATATGCTGACGTCACTTCAGTAATAAGATTCACTAGAGTGGGCACAGGGAAGCAAGGACTCGTAAAGCAAGTTTAATGGAGGCCTCTATTGCCTTCTTAATATTGAAATTTCCGTCATAACTTCTCGTTTTTAGAAAATACCTAAAATCGAAATTCTTTCGAAAATTACAGCCAGTTTTTCGTAAAATGGAAAAGACATCAATGTATCGACAAGCTAATATATAAGTAGGCTAAAAAAGGCTAAAGGAAAGTCCAGTAGCCCGTTGGTTCAACACCACATAATTAAACTACATACGCCAAGTTATTAAGTTAAAGTCGCTAAAACCTAGTCGATTCTCTTTAGATAAATCTTATTGCCTGAGTTGCTTATTGTTTTCTGGATTCCAAATTCAATCTGCACTAAGTAAAACAGATTGAAGTTGTTGCTTATCAAAAAAGGGCACAAATTACCCTACATAAAGAAATACTACTTTAAAAACTGAGGCCTGACTTTTTATACAACTGTACTCTTATGTATAACAATCCATTTTGTAAGTAACAGCTATTGATTTCGATTGAGAAGTGTCAGCAAGACCTCAGACCTAATTTTCAAGATGCTGTTTCTTATGTGCAGGACACCACTGTAACCAAAGTTATTCTCACAGGCTTTTGAAGGAACATCCAGAAATGCAAGTCCTCTTCCCGGAGTTCAGCTACCTTCACGACATTGAAGAATTGACGAAAGTGACGCGGCTGACAGGTCACCCTAAGAAGCTGGTTACAACCATCCGTGACGCAATCTTTTCTCTAGATGACGCAGAAATATTCATCAACTACCTCCACAGACTGGGAGAAAAACACGTCGAGAACAATTTGCGACCAGAGTATCTGAATGTAGGTCGAGGATGTTTTTGCTTTGCTTTCTCTTGCAATTTACGGGCTGTTTTACACTGGGTTCCAGACCCCTAGTGTCAGAGATAAGGTTATTATTCTTATCATGATTATTATGAGACTACTCATATTCTTTAAACTGAGAGTCGATACCTAGGGTGAGGTAGGATAGAGCTGTTTATATGTATAGAATATTACCTCGCCTTCTAGCCAGGGTCGTGCTGGGAGCAAAAAAAGGCCAGGGAAAACGTTAAGTTTTTTGGCCCAACTAGTGGTGGTGCCATAAGGATAGAAGGGCCCACAAACAAGCAGTTTTTAGGGGCCCACTGGAAAATGTTTCGGGATCCAAGCGGGCTAGCACGCCCTTGCTTGTAACCCTCAAGCTGAGATCTCACCTTCCAAAACAAACCTTTGTATTTTGCAACCTCTTTTTATTGAAAACGTTTTATGCTGGTCGAGTTAGATCTCACCGGTTGAAGAGGAGGAATCATACCTGGGTGAGACAACAGTTCTCCATATAAACGCTGGAAGGTGGGATTAAAGTTTGAAGGGGGACATAACTTTTTTCCCGGTTGCATGTGGCTCTCCAATGTCTCTGCTCTATCTTACGGAACTTGAAAGGTTAGTCTACATGGTTGTATCTTTAGCTTTTTCTTTGCGGTCATAGGATTTCAGGTTGTTTTTAGATTGTTTTAATTCAATGCCTATGGATTCGATTCCATTTCATTTCATTTTTTCGGTGTTGTAGCCTAGTGGTTAAGGTGCTGGATTTCTAATCCTTGAAGAATAACCTTCGTTGGTTCGAATCCACGAACGGTCGAAATCATAAACTACAAGCCGTCAGCCAACTCAGCTGTCCATCCTTCCGAGATGGGCAAATGAGTACCCAAGATATTCGTTCTAGAAATATTTATCCTGAGGGTACAAGCTGCAGTCCACATCCGCTGCCAGCTACCATACTCCGAGCCTGCGTTAACAAATAAATCTGTTTGCTTGCTTCATAACAGTTAAAATAGAAAGCAGTCCCTGATGAAATGCTGTCACTTTTTGGCTCTGCTTCCAGAGTAGGAGGGATGCTGCTGCATCACCCTAGAATCGTTAAAACGGAAAACCCCCCAACACGGGTGCACATGGCTAATCTATCTCAAAATCATAGATTTCATTTCATTTCAGGCACTTGGCGTGGCATTTTTCGATGCGATTCGAGAAGCACTGGGGGTGGAGGAGTACACGCCAGACGTGAGGAAGGCATGGACTGACTTTTACAATTTCATCTGCAAACTCATGAAAGAGGGACTAAACCGAAAAGTGAAGCGCATGTAACTAGTGATCTCAAGACTTCGAGAATTTTAGACGGTAAACACGGTATTCTACACCGTGTCTGCACGTAACTAGTAATGTACTACCATCCTAAAATTTAAAATCAAGTTTTTGTCTTTGCCAGTCGATAGAATATACTAGAATATCGACAATACATATTAATCTAAATAACGACCAGAAGTACGTATACAGACCCACTTGTTAGGGAAGGGATAGTGTAAACTCACTTAAAGCACAGATCCACTCGTTGCTCAGAAAAATCTCAATTCTTGTATTCAATACTTATATTGGCTCTATGGTTTTTGCAGAGAATACAACAAAGCGGGTGTTATTTAGATAATTATGCATTGTCAATATTATAAATCAACAGATGGTATACTCTTCCAACTGGCAATGACACAAACATGATTACAAATTTTAGAAGAGCAGTATATGAAAATAGCCAGAAATATCGGAAGCACAGCGAAACGAATACATGGATTAGTTAAGCTTTTCTTCTGACACTGAACAGAGTAATACGTCAGAAAGAGAACGAAACAGAAACCTAACTGATTTATATACCCAGATGTGGATCGAAATTGGCCAATCAGAAAAGAGGTGAATGATTGGTATGGTGTAAGAAAACCAATCAACATATAGCTATGGCTACCAACTGGCTATTTTGAAGTTTTGTAGAAAGACAGTAGTATATTACTAATCATAACGTGCAAAACTGGTGGATTTTGGCCTAATGTTTACCGTGTCAAAACTCTTGGCCCCAGTCTCTCAAAGAAAATTGAGTCTAGTACCCAGGCTACCCTGTCAATATATAAAGATGAGGGAACGAGACTACACGAGATTCAGGTGGAATTGAAATTAAAGTGAGTTGGAAAATTCAATAATGTTTAACATGATAAAAATTCTGGGAACTATTGAAACTTGAGGCCTGACTCTTTAATCTTTTATCAAGCAAGAGTGGATAATTCTAAAAATAGAATGAGCAATTACAGTAGAATCCCGATAACTCGAACAAGCAAGGGACGATCAAAATACTTCGAGTTAACGAATGTTCGAGTTATCGAGGCTCTTTATAACATGAATAAGGCTTAAGGGGACTGCCAAATCTGTTCGAGTTAGCGAGAGTTCGAGTTATCGCATGTTCGAGTTATCCGGATTCTACTGTAATTATCTTTTCCAAAGTCTTGTAGGGGTTACGTGGTCTCTCCCACTCCTTCGTTCCTGTGTCTTTCTCAAACAACTTTGCAGATAACTAGAAATTATGACTCAGATTTCTGCCTGGTGCTTCCTATTAAGAGTGTTCTAAAATAAAAACATGTTCTCAGAGTTATTAAAAAGAAACATTGCATAAACTGATGAGGTATCGAAACGGGTGATTGGAGCAGAAATTGCTTTTTGCTTTTCCATTCAACAAGCTCTTTGTTACAAATAAAAAGAAAGATAGACACGTTGAATACGATTGCATGACATGTAACAAAGTAACTAATCATTTATTCATAATCATTGTAAATACGCCTCTGTATTCTTCTTTTTATTGAAACCTCTTTGCTCTAATGACGTAAAAGAAGTCACGCAGTGGTGGAAATTCATTCATGCAAAATTCCGTCAATTTAGCTAATAGAGATAATAGAAATACGAATACATATTTTTGTCGATAAATAAGCACTTAGCAAGGCTCAGCATAGCAAAACTTTCATAGCAATTCAAATAACTGGATGTTAAGGACATAAACTTGCAAAATTGAGATTCAAAAAAATATCTAAAAGGAAAGAAATGCGAGTTTAAAATCTGCTAGGGTGCATGAACAGCATGTGGCCCCAGCCAAGGCACCCTAGTCAAAAATCCACCAAAAGTGACAGTGAATACTTTTTTTTTTTTTTTCTATATAATATATAAAAACTTACAATATTAAATACAATACTCACATAAATACATTACAAGACGATAACCTGGGAAACAAGGGTCCATGACTATCCCAGGGCCATTACATTAATACCGAACTTTAACTACATTATAATACTAATTTTGCGACATAAAAATACAAATACAGCAAAAGAAGGATAACGAAGAAGAAATCGATAAATGCGTTACAAGAATCTAAGGTGGTTGCAAAGCAAGTGAGTGAAATCTCTAATATTAGTCAAATCGACCAGTTGCATTGATGAATCGTATAGTCAATTCGAGTGTATGTTTATTTAGATTATTTGGAAGCTCTTGATCACCATATAATAAAAGATTCATTAAACGATCGCGTGAAAGATTTGTTATTTCGAAAAATGGTCGTAGCAAATCTGTGACTCTAGCGAGAAGATCTCGTCGTTGAGAGGGTGAAATGAGGGGCAAAGCAACAAAAAGTGTTCCGTATCCTCGACACCGAGTGAATACTTGTGTATACTGTAGAACTTCCATCCACGGAGAACTCCCAGAGTCAGGAAAACATCAAGGTCAAACGGTCATTGACCAGAGGAAGGTTAAGAAAATATTGAGAAATTGAGGAACGATTTCAACATAGTCAAATTATATGGTTTATAAGGGCCGTTTAGTAGCATGGTAAAGTGACCAATTCTAGCTGCATTGAAGTTTTTGTAATGTTTTTAGGATTATTTGGTTAGAATAATTTCTGTATATCTCTGCATGCAAATAACAGCTTAGCATTCCTAGTTGATAACTTAACCTAAGTGAGGGAGAACATTGGCCACATGTAATGTTGCGTGGAGGAAGGTTGAAGACTTTTTTGGACTCTGATACCTCCATACAATGGACAGATACTTGCGTCCCCAAAATTCACATAGTTATTTAAAGCTACATCTTCACAGCAGACACCCCCTCTACAACGGACAATAGAATTGGTCCCAATGGTGTCCGTTACATGGAGGTTTCACTCTAAGAACCAGTCAACCCACCAACCAATTTGGTTAAACCAAATCTGCCAGGGCAACACCTCCACAAGCTTCAAACCACTTCTACCCCGTGAAATATCTTCTTGAGCCTAATGAAGAAGGATAGCTTTTTGACTCGGCTGAAAGCGACGCTATATCAGCTTTGTGTTTGCACCATCAAAGGAGAACACTTGTTGCCCATTTGCAGATGGTAGCCTTGGGTCTTTTTGTGTTTCTAGGCTAAGGGTGGAACATTGCAAAATCCTTTGGAATGCTTTCTATGTACCTCGAGAAAATGAAAAAGTAACTGCACAGGGTGCTTTATTCATATGGGTGCCGATAATCAACGGAGAAGGTATCTGTTCCTTTTTTCATTTTACCCCTTTGGACGTAAGAGCACTTTTGCAGACTGCACGTGACCGAGTGAGGTCTGGACACTAGCAAAAGTACATCAGATGAAAATGAAAACCTTGGATGAAGTAAAATCAGGCTATGGAAATGGCAGAGAAGTGGCAACATTGAGCATCTTGAGTCGCAATTAATGTGATACACGCCCTTTTCTCAAGCTGACATAGCAATCAGAGTGACTTTTCCAGACCACCAGAATAAAATCTGACCTTTTTCTCTGGACTTGCACAGCGAGGGACTTTCCTGTATCATACACAATCAAGTTGTCTGCTAGCTGGCTAGGCCCAAAAAGGTATCGCCTCTCAGCAGGTCACAGGGGTCAGGAGGTGTTGCTGCAAGTGTGAAGCTTCTTCCTAGAAAATCCAGGACTTAACATGATTTTTATTTCATGAGCAATACGAAGATTTAATGAAAGATGGCTTCTACATGGGGAAATGATGACATCGCATCCTTTTACACGACAAAACATTCGTGGAGAGGAAGGTAAGGAAACATCAGGCTCTTAATTAATTTGCTACCCCCCTCCCCCTAGTCCGAGTGGCTATGATGTAAGCAGCAGCCAAGCAATACATAAAGATCTTGAATGCTCAAAAAAACCCCTCTTGGAGCAAATCTGCAGACTATGGCAATGCCTTTGTTTGTGAGTTCAATTATTTGTAGAGCCTGGCTATGCATGCCAAAAATTAGCTCTTGCATGCACAGATATGCATATAATGGGGGGCTTGGTCGGGTTACTTGCAGCTAGGGACTGCATACCTTCCAAAATTCTTCTCACTTCAAGACTAATTCTCATCAAGAAACATAAACAATTTCCTCCCTAACAAATGCATCAGTAATTTCAGTTGAACACAGCTTTAATAAGCGTTCAACCAAGATTTGAAAAATTATGGTTGGTTAAAAGTAGGACAATCAATCTACGCATTCGCAAGTCTTGGGCGGTATGCAGTCCCTAGCTGCGAGTGCTCGGGTTTTCACGAATTTGCAGACATTCAGGTTTATTGGAAAAGCTCACACAAAACTATGATTTGCCCATGGTTCATACCAAGAATTTTGCCTTGTATGCCATGCGATATTGTGTCAAGTTATGCTATGCTCTGCAGGCTGACCATCTTATAGAGGCCTCCTTTTCGGAAATTTTGCCCCGTCTAATAAGAGACACCCCTATTTAAAGGGGTGTGTATTAAAAGCTATGAAAATGTCAACAACCTTTCTTTGAACTTTCCATGAATAATTCCATATTGTCTCCAAATGTATAAAACCATATAAAACTCCTATATTTAACAGATTTTGTTGATAAACATGTCTTGTTTATACATGGTTTAAAATTTCTTACACTGGGCAATTAAGAAATAGGGTTTCATTGGTTCCTTTGCTTGAATGTCTCTATCAAAAATGCGCTTTGTTCTAAAGATATATAAAGTGTTCTTAACGATCAAAGAATCAACTGAGAATATCAGATCTTTTTACTAACACTGCTCTTCTTTGTCTTTTTATCAGGTATAAAAGAATATTCTCAATTGGAAACAAAGCAATCACTACATACAATCCTGACAAATTGGATGTAACGAATCAGGTAGAGTTTTTAGTACACCAAGTTTATGTGAATAACTTTATTTCTAAGTATGATGGTAGAATTAGCTCAACATACACAAAGAGTGCTCAAGAAGTTGCAGGAACAACAAGCAAAACATAAGTATGCGAGCAAGAGATATAATGTGCCATCACAATAACCACAACACTGGCTGTACAGCAACTTGCAAACTTAGGTACACAATGTATGGTTACAAATGGCTGGGTTCAAGAACCAAAGGAAGCTCAAAGTGCTACAAGAGCAATGAGCAAAAAGTAGAATGTGTAACTGTACAATGTGTAACTGTACCGTACATTGTATGCCCAAGTTTACCTCTTGCTTTACAGACAGTGCAGAAATAAACAGGAGGGTACATAGGGTCTCTTTATCACATACCTAAAACCTTTTTTCTTACTCCTTCCACACCAATGCAAAAATGTTAGGAAACCACAGAAGTCAAGACCCTAAAAAGAGTTTTTGAGATGGGTTAATTCTTTTGAAGTAAGATTGTTTTAGGAAACAGGAAGTAGAGAGTTCCATATGCACTTTAATACAGGAAATAAATATTGTTAGATTGTTTTTTTATCAAATATCAAATAACAGATGAATGCCTGATACTGTGCCAGAAGCTAAAGTCAGATTGATCAATTCAGATTTTCTGAATAAAATCAAAAAGGATGGCATGTGAGGAATTGCGGCCCCTCATGGTGCTTAGAATATGGGGAAGGCAAATACAGATATGATTTGAAGCTTGATATGTTTCCCTGTAAAATTTTCCGATTCTTTTGGGAGCTGCTTTCTGGAGTATTCTGCAGTGCAACGCAACCCTGGTCCTCCTTCTCTATGAGACTTCCTCTCATTATTGTTGTTGCCGTTCCACCTGGAATTATAGAGAGCTAGCTTATTCCCTCCTTATTCCATGTGGTACAGGTCAAATATCATCAGTCCTTCAAAGGATAAAGCAATTCATTTATTGATGAGAAATAGGTTTTCATTATGAAGTGATGTTATAACTTGAGCCTTTCCTAGCGTTACATCAATAACATCATCCGTAAAATGGATTTGTCCCTCCTAAGCCAACACTAGACATTTCTATCTACTTACACACCCATTGTTTGACTTTTAAAGTTACAATTAGAAATAACTATCTTTTAAGTTATTTCTATATATAATAACTATCTTTTAAGTTATATAAGTCTTTTAAGTTATGAATCATAAAAGTTGTTTTGATTTTTAGTGGCCATATAATGAATTCTATGGGATATGTCCAGGTGCCAAATCCCCAAGTGAATTCATTATCACTGTCAGAAAAGGTAAATCACATTCTTAATTTCTTATCATCTGTAAGTTGTTCTTGAGCGGATTATGATTAACGAGGAGTATCAACAATGTAGTTTGTGTTGTGGGTCAAGCCATACAATTCTATATTTTGTTTGGCTACCTAAAATGCGAATGGAGAGATACTGAACATTTCAATTCATATTTTAGTTCTGTTTATTTTGCTTATTCAATTAAGCCTATATAGATAATTAGATATTTCACTTTTTATTGGCCTTGTGCTGCCTAAATTCGTAAGGCATGGTCTAAATGAGGGAAAAGTATTTTCACAAAGCACCACAATATGCTCAAGTCTGTGAACTCTCTCACTATAGGCCAGCACGGTAACCAATGGTCTTATCAGGACAATTATCTTTTCTGATTGATAATAAGAATATTGAATGTTTTTCAAGAATTGTCATCCATCTTTTAGGATTATCACGAGAATTCTATTTTTCAGGTAAAGAAGGCAAAAAGACCCAAACAATGACATTTTCTCTTGATCAGAGAGCGGAACTACTTACGGAATGCTTGGTATGTTTAGATTTAATGAGTTATAGAACTTTATTGACCCCTTTATTACAAATAATCATGGTTTCAGTCATCAATTTTAATTTCCAAGTTAACAATTTTTTTAGAAGACTGAATGAATGTCATCATTTGCTGGTCAGTTTTGAGGATTGTTGTTGTTTAAGACATTATTTTATGATGTGGTCCTAGGCATTAATTCCACTCTAGTTAAATTTCCCTAAAACATATAGTTTTTCTACAGAGTTAAGTTCCCCTCCAACTGCAAATGTATATGTTCCTCTGTAGGCTTCCCGAGTGTCTATCTTCTGTGATAAAACAGAGTTCAAGTAAAGATCAGATATTAAAAGCAAAATCACTTGAAAAGTTAGCCATCAAGTTGAACAGCCCCTTACTGATGTATCGGGATACAAAGATTTTCTCTACTTGATTAACATTTTTTGCAGCGAATGAGAACTAACTTTGCTGAATGGAAGGGGCAGAAAGAGCAAGTAAGTTTAGAATTTTTCCTCTTCTGCGATGATGAATGGAGATATTTAAGTCAAATAATCATTAGAAGTTATAATTTCCTTTTGAATCCATGGACCAAATTACTCCCCAAAAATCCCTAGCTATTTTCTGCAACATTCTATTGTTTAGCAAGATCCTTGAGAATCTAGGGAAATAACCATTTTACCTGAAGACAATTTTCATGCCACGATAGGCATTAGAATACAGTATAACCTCCAATGTAGTATTGTATAAAACTACCTACACTTAGAGATTTTCAAATTCAACCCAATAGCTAAGTTTGAATATACTCTTCATCAGGATGATTTATTCCAATGAATATCAACTGCAGAGAGTTGTACATAAATTATCACGTGCGAGAAATGTTTCTACCTAGAAGCGTTGATTTTTGTGCTGATCACTTGTTACTGCACTATACTTATCATACCTATCACGTGTACTAATCACATGAAATTTTCATTATACTGGATATTAAAATACCGCAAAGCCTCTCTATTTTTGCTGATCACATACCCTATCTAGGTACGGGCTGATGACATGGAAATGTCATGCGTACAAAGTCTCACTAATGTTGTCCTAGCATGTTTAGTATATGTTGATATAAGTTGCTTGATTTCCACAGAGATATAACGCCTTCAAGTATCATTGGAGCGATACTAGAGTTTCAACAATTCTACAAGTGACTGCATGCTCTCTGGATCAAATCAACCCTGGCACAAACAAGAAGCTCTGTTCTTATGATTATAAAGATATGGAGGGTGTTACTCTAGTGAGTTCTTCTGAAAATTGCAATGCTGAAATCAAACGATGTTTTATGTTTATTGATTAAGAGAGCATCTACAGATTTTTGGTGCAAATTGGAACCATTTGTGACAATTTGGCAGTGATTTAGAACAGATTTGTATCAAACTTGAGATGTTTCAGGAATGACTGCCAGAAGTTGCAGTGAATTTCAAACGATTCTCATGTACATTTATGTTTACCAGATACTGTCTGAATAGAAGGCTCTGACAGCCAAATTAGGCAGTAAGTGAATAAAATAGGAGGCAAGATAGCACTAAGACGTCCTAGAATCTATTTTTTCTTCATGTTTAAACTTTTCTCTCCAGGTCAAAACAAAAATCAAATTTTTGCGCTAAAAGGAATGAAAATTGCCACTTATCATGCCTAGTCTTTGAGAGATAGTCCAGCTACGTTTATAAGGGATTACCCTCCATTTTTCTCATTTCATCAACGCAAAGGCATAAAGTCGCTTTCCCCGTTTCTATTTTTGACTCTCTTATTTCAGTTTAGCAAAACAATCATTTTTGTGTCTTCTAGGTTTCTGATTATCCTGGTGGCTTTGCAGTTATTTATGGGGGGTTCAGTCGATTGGTGAGATATTTTACTTCTTATGAATTCATCTTGTTGTTACAGTCAGCTCTTACAATGAACAGATATTATATTCCTGCAGTGAGTGAATTTCTGTTAATTTGCTATCCTGACTAATCTTAGTGGATTACCTTCGGACCCGAGCTTCCCAGTTTCTAGCACAAGCCAGCATACCACTTCTCTCTATTCGGGTCATTCAGTAATTGCGTCGTAATTAAGGGGTTGGCAGTTCTTATTGTTTATTGTGATGCAGACAATTGTCATATACGAAACAAAATGATAGAGCGCGACAAGAGGAGAGATTAGGCTGTTCTAAAAAGGCAAGTTTAGAGTGACATTTATTGAGCAGCCCAATTTTCCTGATCTTCGAATTTGATATTTTGATGTCTTCATTAATCGACCTGTTGATTCTGTGCAATTTTTTGAAATAATGTCTTAAATCTGTCCTGATCATAGGCCGCTGTGCTGGAAAACCGTTCCAGTTCTCTCAGTGTCCTTGGCAACTTATTGTTAAAACTTATATGCTGTAACTTTGCATATTTCTCTGATTAGTTTTAATTCACTAAATAAGAGCCTCAACCTAAATTGATTGTTGCTGAGTTTTGTATATATATGTATTGATTTTATATGGAATTTGATGCTCCTAAGCTCTGCTTCTTTCTTCAAATCTCATCAAATTAACTTTCTATTATTTCCAAAGCATCTTTTCGCGTGTGAACAAAGAGAAGAACTAATTAAAAAGATGACTGAAATGGCTTCTTCATCCATCGGAATCACAATAAAGTGAGTGTGGCTCTTGATTTTTTTTATAAAATGTTTGTCTTTAATCTTGATAATTGCGGAAGTTTTTTGAACACTGAGATGCAAATATTTGCAAACTCTATTAAAAAATTGTTGAAATAAACAAATTCAAATCGGTGCTTTATGGTTGCTTATCGTATCATGATTGCTGAAAATTGTCTCCAATTGGCTGCAGATCGTCCAAATATTTTTTCAGAATTTCTTTTCAAAACTTTTCAAAATCATTGCCAATCAATTTTTAGAAGTTCTCTTTGCATAGAACGATAATTTTTGGAAGTTCACTTCGTACTGCTGGATTTAAGCATGTGTAACATATTTGTGAACTTCACCTTTTATAGTAGAAAAAACTGAATATTGCGTCCAAACACTGCCAATCCTTCCTCGATGGTTTCTTATCACCAATTGATGCAAATTATTCCTCATTCTTTGTAAAATCCTTTCGACATTGTTGCAAGTCTTTGCAGATCATTGCAAATTGTTGCAAGTCGTAAACAGTAATTTGAGCAATATCCTTTTTGCCTTCTATTTAAACTTCACTATAGAACATGGTGCATTTATTATCGTCGTTAAATAGCAAAAACTTAATTAATCGAGATAATTTGTGAGAATGAAATGGCCTGGGTTTATCGTAGCCCGAGTTGCGAAGTGGTAGCGCTCTAGAGTGCGAATCTAGAGGTCGTTGGTTCGAGTCCTACTCGGGTCATTTTAATTCTCACAAATTATCTCGATTGATTTTCCAAATCCTGTTTCTCCTCAAACAAACTTAACTCATATGAAGCTATTATCAATTATTTTAGTACTAATACTCATCATGTTATCAATTATTTTAGTACTAATACTTATGATATTATCAGTTATTTTAGTACTTATATTGTGATTTTGATTTTGAAATTTATTCTATTTCATTTCAGAAAACGAAAAGACCCAATTACATTTGCCAATTTCATGACGAAAAGACTAGGGAAATTCAGGTATTACCAAAATTCTACTTTCATCTAGAAAAATCCAATAAAAGTACTATAAAAAGGGCTGGACCCTCATTCATGCCATGATTGGAGTAGCCCTGTTTTTGAATCCCCCCTACCCTGTTGGACGCTCCAGCCCCCTGTTTAGAAACTTTCGCACCACTTCAGTTTTTGACATTATGGGAGTTCTGATATCCAGTGATAAAAAGCTTATCACGCATGAAAAAGTGAGCGAAAAATTTTCAACAAAGTACTACAATCTGATCTGTCTTAGCCGATTTAGGTCTTAGAAGAAAATATTCAAGGGAAGTAATATCCGAGCAGCCTCAACGTTCCTAGTGAATTGTATTTTTTTGTAAAGATTTGGGGGCGAGGGATACTTTCAGTTCCTTTATTAATCTGCAATTCATTTTAGAGATTCTTGACACTCATCCGTAGGGACCAACACCACCTTAATATTAAATGAGTTGGAGCAATTCAATGACATTCTGTTTAGCTTGATAGCCTGACTAAGCATTTCTGCGTAGCCAGTAGGTGAATGTAAGCATGCGATTCATCACTTTATAAAGTAGTAAGAGATCTTAATGTATTTATCAGGAACCTTACGAAACTAGGACTTGAATGACGAGATGCTCTGAAGAGGACTCTCCATGTCATCTCACTTGAGCAAAACATTTACAGCTTTTCTACTTCACAAAAACCGTCGTCCTTTTTCAAAGGTCAGCGTTGAAGTGCAATGGGAAAAATTCAAAATAATTACTGTTAATGCCTTCTTATTTTTAGATTAGCAGCGTGTATAATGAGGGATTAAGTTAGCTTTGCATGAGTAATAACACTAACATTTCTATTTTCCCACTGGAGATCAATAATCTGTCCTGATCCGCCCTGTTCTTTTTGAGCCAATTACAAAGTTTAGAAGAGCAAAACTCTGTCCCCTATTTCAAGAGGAGTAGTTTTAATCGCTTTTATCAAGCCCAGTTTTATCTAAAGAGACTTTTCTTATTGATAAAACAAGCATTTCTAATTTCATAATAAAACACAATAATCGTATGGATATTACTCGTTATTTCTTTCACGCACTATGCATAAATCAGTATATAGAATAGCTTCAAGATTCGGGCTTACCAGACCCTATTCATGATCTCTAGGGTCATATCTTGAAGATCTTATGTATGTGATATCTACATGATTCTTATCTTTCATTATGAAATTTACCAATTCCTTCAATAGTAAGTGAAAAAATATTTCCAACTTTAAAGCTTAATTTGTTTCATCGTTCGAATTCGTAATGCTCCACGTATTAGGAAACATCGACAATTCCAAATGGTCCCTTCTTCAGTGTGCAAATGTCGGTGCTTAAGATTTTGAGGTCATGTGTTGATCAAATTGTGTGAATAGATATAACTGGACCCGAAACCCATTACCTCTGATTTTTCACGCCAACGTTCTAGTAACTAAACAATCGGGTCATTAGAGTAGAACGAGCCATGTCAACCGCCTAAATTGCACCACCAGTCCTCGACGTTACTCCTTAACCCTATCTAGTGATGGTTGGCTGTGAGACCCCCATGGTGTGGAAAAGTGCTAGCCCTATGGTAGGTCTCATGCAGCTGCTAAAGAACTGCAATGTGTCTAACTTTGACAAGTTGTGGTGCATTTCGGTGATTTAGTATGGATGCTCAACTGCCCCAATTATTCAGTCGTTTGAGCCTTGGTGTACTCTACCTTCGCAAGATTTCTTCAGAAAATTCAATAAGGGGGAAGCAGAAAGAGAAAAGCTTCCTCCCTCCGCATTGCTAGATTACAAACTACGGAATCATACACCAGGGAATATGGAAGTAAGAAGTTTTTATCTCGAATACGGAACTAACATGGACATTTTGTGGAGGGGAGTAGCCTTCGTGTGGAGAGTTAGAGGGCGTGGCTTCGAGTACTGGTCGGCTCGTTTTATTTCAATTGATTTTCAAAATCTTGCTTGTTCTGAAAGTATTATTGGTTTGTATTTCATCATCTATATAGATCACCATTTGTCTTTTCTAACGTAAATTTCCTTTTTTTTTATTTTCTTTAGCGATGATGAGTCAGTCACATCCCTGACGGAGTTTAAAGTCCAAAAGCTCACTCCAAGGCACCTGGTAAGTATCAAACTTCGATTTTCACCGAGAATGACTTTCCCTACAATCTTCCATTATTAGCTGAAAATAATCCTGTATAAAATGAACACGGTCGAGATTGTTACTGTACACATATTAGAAAATGGGTGGTTTTGTTGTATAATTGAATTTATTTCATGGGATTTTAGGTTATCTAGATATATACCTAAACTTTTCCAGGTCGTTAAAACTTAGCCCCTATCGAATGTCAGATGTGGAAGCAAGAAATACGCTTTTGTAATTCGTAATAACACAACATTAAATCTAAATCTCATAGTACACCGAAATAACCATTGTACATTCAGTCAAACATCCTCTAGCCTCTAACCCATGTAATAGGTTTGTTAGCCTCCTACCCATAAAACGACAACACATAACACCGATACGCTATTCCCAGCCCTTGCCCTAGACGTTTCTATGGAATTCAAGGAGGCATTTTAGCTTTGATGGGATAACGTTGGAGCTGCGAAGGCTGCTTGCAATGAAATTATAGAATCACTTGTCTTGAACTGTCCAAATTCAAGAAATTTATAAAGATTTTGCAAAACTGAATCAATACCTCCAAACCGAATTTAAAAGCACTTGGCAATCCTGTGTTGGAATGAGTGAAATGAAATCTTGAATCCCTTAGCTCAATTCTGGAGCTAAATGATACGTTTGATTGATCTGAAAAAAGCAGGGTTCCTGATAATGTTTCTAATTATTATTATCATTTCAACCTCGTTTCAGGATCCTGTGATGAGAATATTTTCATTATCGGAGACTTGTATTGTAGAACGGGATCCTTCCACGTATCAGATTGTTTCTCTCCAGCCATTGTCATCTGTAAGTAATCATTCTTTCTATTATTATTATTCTATATTAGTAAAGACATTTCTACAGATTTACTTCTTCAGGAAACAAATTTTGCTATCAATAAAAGACCTGCGTTTTAGATAAGGATGAAAATGGTCTCTATATCAAAAAAAAATAAGATACCTTAACTTAATATGTGAAAAAATTAGAAAAATAGACTAAAATATGAAGTTTTACCAAGCATTCAAATATTCTAGTAGATTTTTCTTTTCGGACACGTTAAGGTAGCGAGTTGAAAATTAATGCTCCCTGCATTTGCCTATTGAACGATCTTCTTCCTGCTTCCCTCTTCCTACGTTTTCGGTTTTGATACAACAAGTGTATTTCCATTACCACGTGTTTCCATTTTTATGCAGGAAAACATTGACTTTAAGTATATCAGTTTTCTTCCGCTGATGTATGTGTTTGAAGACTTCAACTGCTGATCTTCGTTTGATCTTTGTGTTTCATTTATGTGCCTTATGGAATGCTTTGATGAAACGCCCGAGGCATTTATTGATTGTTGGATACTTCAAGGAGCCTCTGTTGGACAGGGATGTTTGAAATAGGGGGTTGAATAAATTTTGTTATCCTTCATGTCTAATATTTGGAAAAATATCTGACGATGATTGCATTTAGCGCGAAACTCCTTATTACGAAAAGGAATCGAAAGATGCATGTAAATGTCTTTATTGTTAGTGTCTGTGAATGCTGTCAGGGGTGGGAGCAGCGTTAGTATTAATCAAAATTATGTTTCGTTGTAAGGAACACAACACGCATGTTTTTTATTCTTTAGAACGCAATATATTGTGGAAAACAAAGTTTATTAGGGAATATCACGTAAACAAAACAACCAAAGGAGATTGTGTGAATCATTCAATAGCCAAGGGCTTATTAAAAGTACTACATCACTGTGTTCATTAGTCTGCTCTGTGCGTCTCAAATACAAGGAGTTATCATATAGAAGGGGGTTTAAAAGAGGCACCGTTGATGGAAAGACTTATAAAGTCTGAGTCCTTTATTTGAGATGAGTGTTTGAAAGAAGTGTGATTCATCAAAGTATTATTACATATATTTATTTCCCTTTTCACATTAAGACTTAAAGTGTGCTACATGTCTTTAATTCAGAAAGGATATTCATTTTCTCTATCTTATTATTCATAGTGATCTGCTGTAATTTCTTTCTTGCATTGAAAGTTTCTTAGCTGACTATTTTCAATTGTAGGTATTTGCAATTATCCGATCACCGGAAAATCCACAGCTTTTTACCATTGAATACGTCAGTGGAATATCTAAGAAATACCACTGTCCAGAGAGGTAGGTTCTTTTTATTTCAACACTATTCTTGAAATAGTGTATATGCTCCAAGTACCTAAATAGTGAAGTCGCAAGAACAACGATCATTGCTTAAGTATTTGATGATTCTACCAACACCACCATTATTGTAGAGCGACTTGTAAATTTGGGAATACCGTCACACATTGTTTATGTTCAAGAACCAAAGAGCGCGCAAATTGCTGTTACAGCAATGAGCAGAAAGTAAAATGGTAGATTACAATAGGTTCCTGCTTTTAAGAAACCTCCCCCCCTTGTATAAGACTTGTATAAGACACCAGCCTAAATTCTTTCCAAAAAGTTCCTTTTATGAGAAACAATTTCAGATCTGAAATTGAAAATTTTCTTTTTTTCAGGTATGCCAAGTATTAATTTTACATTATTCTAATTCTTTTCCCCATATTTTGTTCTTAACACTACCTATAGGTGCATTTTCATTAAAAATTCAAAGCAACATTCGCCGAGATATTAATTATTAGAAGGTTCATATGATAACAAATAACATAAACTAGCATAACCAGACACTGTCCAACACTAAAAGCATAGTTGCCACTCAAAACAATATGTAGCCTATATATAAGAAACTTTAACCCTGGTTCTAAAAAGGAGTCTCAAAATAAGAAACATTATCAGTTCTGAATTTAATAATCGGTTTCTTATATGCGGGAACCTACTGTATCGTTCAAGACGCACAAAGAATGTCAAAAAAGTCACCCGAACAACAAACAAACTAAAAGTATGTGTTTAAGGGATATTCAGGTTATCAACATTCTTGCTGTGAGGCAAACTCGTAAAATTTGGAATCAGAGTACCGTAACAAAGTGTTTATGTCCAAGAAGCAAAGAGTGTTCAAATTGCTGCAACAGTAATGAGCCAAAATAGAATAAGTGAGCAGTGTACTCAAGATATACAAAGAGTGTCATGATGCGTAGAAGTCACTAGAATGGCTTGAAAAATATAGATATATGATCAAGAGAGCCAATATGCCTTCTAAGTTATCATCGCACTTACTGTGTAGAAATTCGTGAACTTTTGCATACGATTATGAAATCCAAGAATACTGAGTATCCATTTTACATATCATAGGTGCGAGAATTCATGCCTAGTCTAGAGGCATCATATGAAGCATACCTTAACTTAAGGTTGAAAATATACCGGAGACCAAGAACAAACTTGATAAATTAACTCTAAGAAGAATTAATAAAAAGATAGTTACGTGAGTTCGCCGCGTAAAGCAAAGATGTTTGATAAGTTAGATCTTCTTGTTTAGTAGATGAAAGCTAGTAAGATATCAGTTTGAGTATTCGATTTGATATTTTGAATTTATTTTTATAATTCCTGATTTAGAAATCATTTTCATTTTTATTGTGCAGAGACGCACTGATATCAAGCTTGATGGACGGCGTTAGGGCGAGCGGCAATCAAGATGTTCATGTCAAGATGCTACCGACTAAACGAGGTATTGATAAACCACAGTTGATCTTGCATTGTCCGATGAGCTCTGGCTTGTGCTGTTCACTCTAGGTAATCTGTGCGTAGTAATAAGGCAGGTGTTTACTAATCTTGAAGGATATCTTGAGTAATGGGATATCTTGAAGTAATGTTGAGGGATTTATTAATGTAGAGGGATATCATCAATTATCTTTGGGATGCAGAATATGGTGAAGGAATATCTAGGGTGTTCAAACATTTTGGCTGGATATCTTTAGTAACAACGGGATATCTTGAAGTAATGTGGAGGGTGCGCAATGATTTGAAGGATACCATTCAGAAATTTTAGGGATATCATCAATAACGTGGAGGGTGTAGAAAGTGGCGGAGCAATATATAAAGTAATGTGAAAAAGCACTGCATCCTGTACTGTACCTTCCTTTATGATCATCTGATATTATAGGAAGAACTCACCTACAAATCTTTAAAATTTTCAGAAATCTTGAAATCTTTGAAATTATGCCTAAAAATCTTGCAGAATCGTAAATCCATTATAATCTTGCAAATCCCAATAAAACACAAGAAATTCCTGAACCACCTCAAAAATAACAGCACCAGCCTGTGGTTTCCTCATTATCATATTTGAAAACAAGATAATAATTGTCTTTGAGTATTTTAGTTGTTCATATTACAACGGTCCCTTTCTGTTTAGCTTAATTCTCTTCAACTCTGTTTATCAGCATATTCATTCAGCTTCTTTTTAATGCGGATTAATCTGAATATAAAGCCAAAAACGGGGTTAAACTTATAAATCATTTTGCTGAAACTGATCAGTGTTAACAGATTTATTGCATTGACATTTCATTATTGTTTCTTAGGCCAACGATTAGCACCATTTTACAAGACGGTTGACGAAGAAGTAGAAGGAAATCATCTCAGATTTCTCCAATCACCACCTGGTAGATATTTTCAGCTGTAAAACTTGAATTATGCCTTTCCACCAAAACACAACGTCGATTAACTGCGAAATTCAGAGACTGGGTGGAGTTTTTCATAGTTTATAGAAGAAGATGGTCTAGAAACCTATTGTTGTATCTTTTTGTGCAAGTTTTTTTCAAAATTGAGAGTGCACAGTGTTTTGTTTTACTATTGTTTTAGCAAACAAGGTCATGGTTGAGTGAATAGACAAAAATCCTTCCAGCTGGTCTTCTTCAGGGTTCTTCTTTGGGTTGAAAATTATTTGATACGTGTGGTATTGTTAAAAAGTAAGACAAATAGATAAAGCAATTGTAAATAAAGCAATAAGAAAAGTATCCAATGACGTTTCAGGCGTATGCCCATTATCAAAGATTTATTCTTCCTCAAAGATTTGTTCTTCTTTAGTTGTTTTAATGCCGCCAACTGTGATCTGCAATTTTTCAATCAAGAGTTTTTACTTTGAACATAATATTTTGGAATTTTGTTTTAAACATTATGTATTGGAATTTTGTAGGGAAGTTCTTCGAAGCAATATCAAGGTTCAACAGTAATGTCGCTTACAGCGGCCTTCTTCACGCGGTTACGCAAGATGTAAGTTCACTACTTTGTTTATTTGAATTTTACCGAAATCGGAGACAGATGTTTTCTTATTTTTTCTCCATTCCTATAAACCAGACCCACTGATCTCAAAGTAAAGACTGGATCGATCATCCTTTTCTTTCAGGAGCCAAATATTTGAAGCCAATTGCTTTGGTTCGAAAATGGCCTCTCAAATATGGCTGCCAAAGTAATTATATTGAGTTGGTTCTCTTTTAACAAAAGCTGTACGATTATCCAGTCTCTTGCTGATTATTCATAACATTCTAACCATCATCAAAGAAAAAAGCATTCCCCAGTGGAACCTCCATTTACTGAATAGGACCTCCCAATATGGCTGCCAATTGACTTAATTTTAGAACCACAGATGCTCGATCCAGTCTTTCTTTTAAGATCAGTGACCAGACCCTGTAATACCTTCTGCTATGAGTCCAAGCCATGGTTTTAACATCTCCGATCTTTTGGTACCTAATTGGTATGTAACCTTTGACACTTTCAGACAAATACAACGGTATGTATTTCTTCAATAAATCGATAACTGATTAACCAAAAGCACATTACTTTCTTACGTCAATATGATAATACCAACTACAGGAAAGTTAGAAAAAAGAGCAAACATACAGAAACATAACTAGTGATAAAACTTTTTGTCTAATACTCATTGGCGTAGAGCGTCAGAAAGGGAATGGAAATAAAATCTTAAAGCATCATTTCTTGTCCAAGCCAGAAGCTGATCAAACTGGAATCAAAAAGAGGTGAATGGTTAGTATAGCACGGAAACAACAAATTATCACTGGCAGTCAAGAGAGAACATGAGATGAATAATAATGATTCAGAAAGGGTTTCTAGTAGGAAAACAAACTCCTGTATCCATAATGTATTTCTATAGTTTTGATGTGAAGATAGACTCCTGAATTACTAGATGTTGACTTTGCGAAAGGGATTTTCCAATGATGCGACAATAATATTCATGGTACTATCGAGGACATTCTGGGTTGTCGCACATGTTATTGATGTTCTAAACATCGTCATTTTAGACGCTATTCGCAGAGAACAAAGAGAAACTAATCATCCAAGGAATTGCTGCCCTATTGGCGCATGAATGTAAGTTGTTGTCATTTGGCTTATTACGCTGATTACTGCTATTATTGAAAGTGAAAAACTTGATGTGAAGCAGGATTTGGCAAATCAATCGAATTACTTTGCGAGAATGAAACATTGACCGAAAGAATTCAACTTTTTATTCTCACAAATTAATTCGCTTAATTTTCCAAATCCTGCTTCTCCTCAAATTTACTTCTTCAACCCTATCCAGTGGTGCGACTGCATTGGTCTTCCTGGGGTGGGAAAGTTTATGCCTTTTGGTAGGTCCGGTTTAGTTATTAAAGGGCCGGGATAGGTAGCCTCTACATATGGTGAGTGAGTGGTCCTTGTTCAACCCTATCCATTGATAGGATCGCATTGGTCCTCCTGTTATGAAAAAGTCGCTACTCTTTGGCAGGTCCGGTGTAGTTGTTAAAGGTAGCAACTACTAGCTCCTAAAAGAGCCCGGATAAGTAACCTTCACATCTGATGACTGAATGGGGATACGATTTACGAGACTGATGTTGTTCGGGTAGGTCGATTGAATTCAAACTGAAGATAGGTAGAGCACAGAAGTGCGAAATCAGTGGTCGTTTGTTTATATCCATCTTGTGTCAATTTTCATTCCTGCAAATCAGTTTGATTAAAGGGAAAAACCTTGTTGAGGTAAAAAGTTTCTGAAACCAGAACTTGGACGTTGACGTTAGGGGCTAATAGCTCGTAAGCAGTGCCCCAGCCAGCATCTCACTGGTATGTGTACATTTGTTGATGAGGAGAAAAAACTTCCTATAAATTTTGTTTAACAATCAGTGTTGTGTTATATAATCAATATTCCCTGTTCGATTTGTATATAATTATTTTTGCAGAACTGATATTATGAAATCAATTGTTTTTGGCTCGCTGTTGGAAACGACTACAATTGTTTTAAATCGTATAAAAGCGATTCAATTTGGCAAGGCCCCTAAAAATACATTCATCTTTTTTATAAGAGCCAATGAAATTTAAGTTGTCTGTTTTTGAAGATTTATCTTTTCTGAAATTTTCCAAAAAATTCTCTTTAATGATTCAGAATCCTTTTTTGCTATCAGTTGTGTTAATTGTTGCAGATTTTGACTAGATGCTAACCTATCTGATGTACTAGTGTGCTGCCAATCTGTTTATTGATAATAAACATCTAGTTGATGATAAAGTATTTCTTTGTTGAATGTTTATTTCTTCAGACGCTTCTATTGAGCTAAGATGGTAAACTTCAGATTGTTCAATGCTTGGTCTTAGATTTTGACAAAATTTGATACTTTTGTTCTTTTGAAATCATTTCATAATAAAAAAGTGTGAATCTACAGAACGAAACAAAGCTGGAATTGATTGAAGAAATTATTACCTAAAGTCATTCTGATTCTCTTGCACATTTTCAGTCATTTGAATATATTTCATTATTCTCTTTCGTCTAGATGATGTGAGTAGCATTGCTGCTGAAGATTTAGAGGCATTCTTTCAGGCTCTTCGACGACTGGTTGCATCCAAAGCTGGCTTCGAAGCTTTTACCACTCTACCAAGGTATGTAATTCTGCCTGTGATTATCTTTGGTTTGAAGCATACCGTAAATTTTCTTCTAGCCCCTTCATCTCAATATAAAGCCCCCCTTCATGATAAGCCCCCTTTTTTGAGAGCAAATATTGCTCAAGAACCCTCTCAGTTCAGCATCCCCTCCTCAGTTAAGCATCCCCTCCTCAGTTAAGCCTTTTTTGATTATATGGAGCTAAATAAAAATTGAGGTTTTCAAACTTGATAAAGATCAACTGCTCTACACGTTTGGCCTCGTTATCGTATCAAACCTAATGTATGAACTTTCTTATTTTCTTTCCCATTGTTCTCAACCGTGTATTTCTTCCCATGTGATTAGTTTTATAAGTTAGTCTGTAAATATGTAAATGTCACGAGAACATTTTGATACAACAGGCTTGTAATAAAGTCTAGACTGCAAAAACCCCCGATGCGTTTGTTATTGGTGTCCCTAGATCCTTAAATACACATACAAAGTGTATGCAGTAGGGCAGAGGACTCCATGTTTTGGCAGATGTTGTGAAGTGGAAGGAATTTTCTCTGATGGGTGTCAGGGGTGTGGGGTACTGTAGTAGGACTAACTGCTCTACACATCACCTCCTCTAACCTCTTTCACACGTTTGATTTAATGCATAAACTTTCTCATTTTCTTTCATTTTGTTTCGTAATTCATATTCTACCCCGTGAAATTAGAATTTATCTGTTAGTCTTATGTATAAATATCACGAAAACATGTCTGGCTCCGTGTCTTCAAACCTTCACACGAAGATAGAACCATACGTAAGGATTGATCCCTCTTACATCTACACTGCAATTGATGATGAAACAATTCCTTTTGTATAAGAAACTAGACAGCCTTGTTCAATAATTTGAATTTCTTTTGTGTAGACCTACTGCTATAAAAATGATTACCAATCAAGGCTGTTTCTTCTTTAATTTGATCAAGCCATCACCTTCTTTTTCTGTAGATTTCGTGAGAAAGTTGGTTTGAAAGTGGTGAAAGCTTTGAAACGAGAAGATGATGGGGTTACGCATGCAGCTATCGACATGCTTGCGGCGTTAATGCAGGTTTCCACTTCAAAATAATTATTTTATTTTACCAATTCAAACTACTTGACTTTTCAATGCAAAGGAATCCCTTATTTGTAGCATGTTATTGCTCATTTTGATCTTGAATATTTACAAATAAGCGACTGCCAATTATGGATTTTTAGTGATGAACGCAAGACGACTACATAGCTCACATCTTGTTTCTTGGTTTTGGATCTGCCAATCTTTATCCAGAATCTTGAAAAAATTACCCTTGCGGGACTTTCGATATCTTTTTCAACCACAGCTACTGAGTTAAAATCTTTGAAGCTTGTCGGAATTATAGAAAAAATAGACGGGCTCCGTAGAACAAACTGACAAGTCATTGTTATAATTTGCATGTTCACAGTTTTGCTTGATCTTTGATGTAGGAAAGGAAAGGAATTATGCACTATGCTGCATCTAAATTCAATAGAATCATTTTCGTTTTTCTAGCCTATGCACGAAAACTACGATCTACGCCAAGAACAGTTCAACAAATCCTCATTGTTATCATCAAGAAAATTCTTGGAAGATCTTTTGGATATTTTTTCAAAGCATGTGGTATGCACATTTGATTTACTTCCTGCTTTGTCAGAGTCAGCAAATAAGATTCTTCTTTTTATGATACAAATGCAAATATTACTTGCCAATAAATCGTCTGCAGTCAAAACTTTCCTAATAGGATGCATAGATATCATATAGAAAGAATAAGTACACAATATTTTCACCTTGATAGCTTGAGCGTTTTGTAATTGTTCCTGCGATTATCATAATCAAAAATCAATTAAAGTTCAGGTGCTCTGCTCTGCACAAAAATAGAATACAACGTTGCGCAATTGTATTATCTCTGAATGGAAAGTATGGTGATTTTTGATCTTGTGTGTGCAAGAGCCATTTTCTATTATTTTGTTCTATTTTTCTATTGTTTACCTGTCAATCTTGTGTATGCACATATGGCATACTTTCCATACTGTTTTGTATCTTTTGTCATCTAAATTTTCAATCAACATGGAAGCATTACTACTTATCTTAACATTCTGCCTTAACTCTAACACAACCTTGAGATGGGAGCTCTTTGTGTTTACAGAATTTTTGAGCCTGTGTGGCTGGAATATGATCAACTTTAATTTCTGTTTTGAAATTTCAGATGAGGAACACTGGTGCTCTTGTTATAAGTGCTCTGTTGGATTTCCTGACTTTCGCTCTCTGTCCACCTTACAGGTATGAAATTTGCATGCTTTTGAATTCATTTCGCGTCAAAATTTATGTTCAGAATTCTGTTAGTTTATCATGATGTATCATTAAAAAGTACTCTAAATAATCTGGAATCTGCAAAACCTTTATCTCTACAAAATTTTGATTAGAAATGGTGTGGCTATTTTGGTAGGGATGGCTGAGCGAGGTGTGGTCACATCGAAAGGAAGTACCAGGGCTGCACTGCTCGATTAGTCTACCTATTCAGTGGGTCCTTTGTGCTTAACACATAAACCAATGACTTACGAAGATAATAAGTTTATTTGCCTATCAATATCAACACCATCAATGCATTCTTGAACTGTTCTTTTTTCTCAAGATTTTTAGTTATTGTCCCATTATTTTACATAGTTATTGCTTAGGTACCGCAATATTAAGGAAATTAGGCCATTTTCAATGCCTACGATGTTTTTTGTGAATTTCGCAGTAATTGAACATTTTGAATTATCTTTTGTAGTGAAACTACTGATGGAACGCAGTTTGATACTCTTTTAGAAATGGTTGCTGGTTAGTATACTTTTCAAAGCTATGTAAGATATTTTGTTCTGAATTCTATCATTGCTTCAAAGATCTTAATTGCTTTGAGTTGGAGATATTTTCGCATGTTTTGTCTGATTGGTAATGTAATACTGCGCATACGGAGATCAGAACAATTAGAGAATTTCACACATGAATCGTGTGATTCTCCTAATTCTCTTATGGCCAAACTTGATACCAGCAATTTCTTCACTGCAACGTCCATTCAAAGATAGACTGAAGTGGATAGCCGGTGACTCGAAGAAACCTGAACAAGTTTGATTAATCTTGATCGATTTTTGGCAGCTTTTTGGGTCGTGTCTCGCAAGCAATTAAAAAAGCACATTGTGATTTGATATCATAACTCTAAGCAATTAGTAATATAAGCTACAAAGGCCAACTGTAAGGAGTCCTACCCACAGGCTATTCAGCCAGCTGTAGGACCCTCACCCTCAGGTCCCTATGTGAATAAGATAGTGAATGCCAGAATGACTGATTTGTTGAAATTGTTTTATTTACTTAGGACTTGGAAGATGTCTTTTCAGGCTTTTCCAGGTAATATTTTTACAGATTACAATTTATGATTCGAGGCCTAGCAGACAAGACCGACAAGTAAATGACAATGCTCTGGATAGGAAATGATCTTTATTCTTCTAATTCACCCTTCACTTTCTGTTAAATATCAGTATGATAGTCTTACCTTTTTGTACCTGCATGGATGTGCGTATGTATGTGCACTTATAAACCCAAATTAAATAACCCAACTGTTCATTTTTTGATGATTAACCCTCTTGACAGAAAGTTGCAAGACGCAATGAATTATTCTTGAAGTCAGCTGATTGTTGATTTTCTAGATCACACTTTCTCATCCAAATATTAAATACACTTTCTCATCCGAATAAGGCTTGAGAAAATGCTGCTATTGGATAAGGGGCCTCTATCAGAATGGAAGAATGGAATCAGAACGGTATGAAGAGAATTTTGCGTTCCACGTGTAAATATCTCTTTTCAAGTCAAGGTTAATATCTTAATGAGATGGATAATCAGAATTATGAAATCTTATTGGGTTTGGCGTATCTTTTCAGCACCAGTCAGTTGCTATCGTGAAAGGAGCCGGGATGGTCATGAAAGCAGTGATTGAGGTTCGTCGGTTGTCAATTCTTATATCCTGAAGCAAAGATCAGTCTCCATATTTGAATTTACAACTGCTTTGCATTCTCTTTGCGCATTTAAAATTTCTTTTGGATCATTACCGTAAAAGCTCTATTAAGCCCCCGGGGGGCTTATTCATATTTTGTAGCTCTAGAGGCGGGGGGGGGGGGTATTAGAGTGGGTGCTTTTTAAAGAGGATTTAGAGAAGAAATTGTTCATTGAAAATTCTCAATTTTACGATGGAATACATCTTTTAGCTATTCCTAACTCATCGCGTTTTCTTCTTCAGTCTTTCTTGTATGTAGAGGTGGGGGGCTTGAAAGAGAGAGGAGGGGCTTACTAGAGCTTTTATGGCATCTATCAATTTTTAACTTGGTCCTATCCAAATTCTTGCAATACAGTGAAACCTGAATATAAGAACCTTACGTTTTTAGATCACTCCTTAGGTTTTTAGGTTACAATTTTTGGAAGTAGGGTGGTTCTTATTACAAATTAATTACCTAACTTGCGTTAAACATAGGAAAACAAGGTTTTCAGTTCTCTTGCATTGATCTTGACGAATTATCAAAAATGCTTCCTAGATTATTCTGTTTAAGCATTCATTAGCAGCTAATCATAATTTATGTATCTTTGTAGATTGCAGTTAGAAGGAAGAGACTCGAAAGACAAAACTCTCCATCTCGACAAGCCTGTTTCGTGGTTACCCACTAACCAAGAGATGTTCAGATCGGTACATCTCATGATGATTGAGTAACTACGAAACAGGCTGGTCGAGACGGAGTGTTTGTCTTTTGAGTCTCTTTCTTCTTAGTGTATATAGCTCTAACTTCTGTTTTGATTGTTGTATTGATTGTTATGTATTGACTGCATAGATGGAAAGCTCGTTACGTTTATATTTAGGAAGGTGATGCAGATGTGGCTGCAAGGATGCAAGATCTGGCATTAGCAGAAGGAGCATTGCCGAGACATCTCCACACCGCCATGTTTACAACGAATACCAGTGATAACAGATTGCTCACTAACAGGTATACAAACATTCTACTGGGTGTCCCGGAAAAAGGCTACCTACTGTAGCTTATGGAGATGAATTGTAATAGAATACTTTTGCTTTTAATTTTGTAAAAACTCAAAACGTTATTTGAAAATTGAAACTGATGATGCCTAAGATGATCGTTTTATTTGCATTTTCTAGACAGCTCAGTCGTCATCTTGTTGGTCTTTGGGTCACAGGTCATCCAACTGCCCTGGCACTTCTCAAAAGAACACTTGTAGGTTTTCAATTACATTTTGTATCGAATCATTTTAGATCATGGTTAACTTTTGTTTATTATTCTATGTGCCGGGCCTTTTCTCACCCTCAGAATTTTCACATTGTAGTTATTTAAGTATCTTATTCTGAAGTCTTATTCATTTCAATTTTTCCCATTTTAACAATATTTATAAACTAAGCGGTTCAGCAATAATGTTTTCAAACTAAATTGATATGAATTTTACAGCAAAAGGCTTTGAATTGAAATCAACTGATGCTCTAACAATGGAACTTGTTCCTAGCAAGCTTTCCTGGCTTAAATTTCAATGTTAGTTTTTTCGTAGAATGCTTAAATCTGATTAAAACAAGTAATATGATTATAAGTTTTCTACTTTGCCCATGCGAATCAAAGCCTAATCTAGCCGAGGTTGGGAACTAAAGTCTAAGAAATACCACAGAAAAATGATAACTTTGATCATAGTCAATAGAGGGAATGATCTGGAAACCTTTTGTAGTATGTTATTGTTCACATTTTTCAATCCTGACATTGCACAGTCCTTTTGTCTTGTCATAGTTTCGACTGAATTTCCATGTTTGAAGAACTCAACCCAAATGTTACTTTTCAGCTTCTTGTCCAATTCTTTCCTGTTCCAATAAATCATAACAGAATATTTCAAAAAAATATTCGATAAACAACCTTTCTGTTAATTCATCCAGCCATATTCTAATTAATTTAAACAATTAATTGCGCACAGTTGAGGCCAGTCCAACATCCAGACTATAACAAAGAGAAAAGGCTTCCAGATCATTTCATTCTCAAGATTATGCTTTGAGGCAATGTTGTTAGCTACTAGAGACCAAGGAAATTCATAACATATTTGTTTTGTTAAGATAAGAGGTCTGCATAATTCCTTTCATCTTCTTTGATCGGCAGTAAGCTATCAGTAATTGGATGTAATGTTTTAATTGCTTGAATGCTGAAAATATTTGCCATTTCACATGTGTGCACAAATCAACAATTTTATAGTGAGGCTATATCGAGCTGTAATATTAAGAATTTTTACTCCCTGGATGTCGTCAATTTTGAGAATGTTAAGCTCTTGATGTAAACTCTTCTCTTTTTTAACAATTCATATTCTCCATTTAGCCTACTGGAATGCTGAACTTTCTGAATTCAAAAGAAGAGGTGAGATCGATCTAGAAATGTCTGCACCTTAATTCTGAAAGTTAAAAGCAAAGATTGCCAACGCTAGTTACTTAAATGTAGAATGTAATATAACCGATCGTACCTCAAAGTTACCTATTTTACCCCAGTAGATCATAATATTCAATGCAATGCATAATAGTAGATTACATGAATACAAACTGGTGGGAAAGAAACAAGATATTGATATCCATAAATGATTGTATTTACACTATGGGAAAATTAAGAAATTGATTGGCATAACAGTGTTTAGATGTTAATCTTCAGATTTTGATTTATCCATAGATTCAAATTAAAGTGTTTGGTTTCTTCTGCAACTTAATAATTGTTCGCACTGTTTTAGGTTCCAGAAATTGAGCTTGACAGAATGCACGTTCGGGACAACATTAAGCTGGCTGAGGTGATTTATAATAATTTACATAGCTTAATCACAGCCTTGTTTCTGTAGTTTACAGTAGTTTTTGAAAGGTTGGATATCGTAAAGCTTCGAATAACTGCCACAATCATATAATGAGCCCCTCCTATAGGCACTCACTGTATCGTATAGATTAGCTAACTAAGTATGTGTAAATTAGTTAATTGTAGACGATAATGAGTTAGGGCAATGCTATTTTGAAAAAAGTTCTTCGTTTATTTTTAACCATGGGCCTACCTTCGAGATCCAAAAAATTTTATAAGTGCCTTGGCTCTTATTCAAAGCTTAACAGTATCTAATTTTTGTTGTTCAGTCGCTGTACGTTCAGTTAATGCATGCTTAGTTGATGTGCGTCCAGTTGACCTGTGGTTGGGGGTCAGAATTCATCCAACACATTTCTGCGTGTTATAAGGGGTGACCAAAAGGGTTTGCACCAGGAAAGGCATCATCCGGCCATAAAAGTTTGCTTCAATACAAAAATATTTGATTTAGACAAATCCATGGACCAGTGAACCTCTGCTAGCGGGGAAAACGGCTGGAATATTAATTCTGTTTGTCTCTGTGTTTGATATGTAATTTTTGTGGGCTTAGTCACTGCACGTTCTTTTGATGCACGTTCAGTTAATGCATGCCTATTTGCTGCGTGTCCAGTTGACACACGTTTCGCACTGATTCTCACAATGCACGTTTTTTGCAGGCCAACTTGATTCATCTTCAGCATCTTCAGTTTCTGCACGCGGTGTAGTGTACGTGATGCACGTAATTGATTATTGTTTATTACTGTCAGGGATCTTCGAAAGCAAAAAGGCCTAAAAATCTGGAAAAATTCTTGACGCATTGGAGGGAAAGAGTCGGTGAAAAGGTTGGAATGAGACCAAAAACTGATGTAAGTACCTTCCTTAAGTTTATGATGATGACAAATCATTTGAAAATGATCTGAACTGTGAAACAAATTTCGGATACAACATATCTAGGAAGAAGCAGATTTGGAAAAGTAATCGAGATGATTAGTCAATGAAAATGACCCAATTATGACTGGCACTCACAATCTCTAGATCAGTACTCTAGTGCTCTTCCACTGCACCCTTGGGCCATTTTTCATCTCTGTATCGATTAGTTATGCAGTTTGTGTGATTGGTATAGCTTGGGTTATTGGAGGGCCCCTTTGCTGCAGTGGTAGCACTCTAAGAGTAAAAATCTTGAAATTGTTGGTCATTCTTCACACAAAGCATCTTAATTGATATACCATATCTGAAGATGTTTTACGAATATCGAATTCCGTTGAAATATTATAAAACAGAAAGAAACAACTCAAACTAATAACCTGAATTTTTAGGACTTGGCCTGAACAGGTTTTTAAGTAGATACATGTCACAGAAATCTAGGGTAGCCTGGCAAACATTGGTTGAAAATACTGATGTTAGCTCAGTTGATAGTGCAATAACGTGCCGAGTTATTTATCTTGTGTTTCAATTCTGCCAGGGTCATTTTCCATTCTCAAAATTAAAGGAGTTTCTTTATATTGCTAGCAAAATAAAGACAGACCAGTGGTGCTGAGAAAGAGAAGGCAAAGAATCAAAAGTGAAGCGAACTGGGATTTGTTTTATTATCAGTGAGATTATTTTTAAACATTTTGAATCATTTGTTATCAGTATGTCATTTTCTGGTATTTTTACTGGGCATCGCTACAGACACTAGGACTACATCAAGCACAAAAGCTTTTATCAAAACTTCAACATACCAATGATTATATTCCTATTTGCAAGACTATATCTTAGGCATGCGAAGCCTAGTCTTTCAGAAGCGAAATTGTAGAGAGTATAACTCACACTGTGAACATTCTAACACCTGCATACACATGACATGACATGATCTGACGTGACGTGAATTGACGGGGGTAACATGAAATATAGCAAGGTGGAAAAATGTTTTTGACCAACCAGGGCATTCTTTGACTAAAAATTCATCCAATCAGATCGCTGAAAAGACAATAGATTTCGAGAATTCAACAGCTCAAGTGCCGTGAAAATGGCGGAATAACGCGAATGCTGTGGCAAAAATAGCTTTCAGGGTTCTGTTTTTCTGCCGTAAACACGTAAACTATAGCGCACCATTCTTTTATTTCTCAAATCTATGATAGTTTAGCTAAATTTGTACCGCTTACAAGGTTAATATTTTACGTAATTGCTGTAAAAATCCACAAAGGGAGAGACCTTTTCAATAGTTTTTAGATTTTTCCCCTGATGATTGTTGTACTTTAGTTCAACTCTACTTGTTGGCTGGCAAATGCAATTGCAAATGCATCTTCTTTGTCTAAATTCCTATTCTCTATCTCTCTCATTACTATATGTTATGAACTATAAATTTAATTTAAACTAAAAACTTGTACTGTACATTTAAAGAAGAAATCTTGCTTAGGTTTTCGTTATTAACTGATGTTGACCGAAACATTATTTTCTATTTGTAGATTTGGTATTGATCACTCAAGTCCTATGCTGATTTGGAATAACAAGGTATTTGACAATTCATGCAGGGAATTCGAATTTCATTACTTTCATTAATTTTGGTGGAGCTGTGGATTTTCTGACAATGTACCAAGATCCCAAGTATTATGTACTTTGATTCCTCAGATCAATTTTTGTAATGCGAAACTCTGATCATGAAGTTCTCAAAATGTACCCATGGGAAACAAATATCTTAACCTCCCCCACTGCGATTGTTTTTTATAATATTTGTGGGGCATCTTTAAAGCACGTATATGTAATAAATCAACCGATTTTAAATCTCCATCCCCTCTTCTGCGCAAAGTTTCACTTCTGCACTCGCCCCCTCCCCCAATAAGAATGGTATTATACGAATTTCTAGATGTATTATTGCCAAAACTCTGATTCATTGTGCTGAATCAAATTAATTATTGTCAAAACATTCTGTGCTGGTTTGGGAATTAAATACTGAATAATCAGTTATTGGCTGCTTATGCAACAGTCAAAGTACCTACATACCCTCTACTCACCTGTTAGGTGTTTGCCTAAACTCCTGTCCAGCTACACATTTGTTTGGCTATTTGGTCTCTTTGGCTACACACCTGTTTGTTATTTGGCCTGTTTGGCTACATACTTGGTCGGGTAAATCCCTTCTCTTCTTCTGGATCCTTCCTTCCCTGAAATTCCTTCCTCTGGGCCATTACTAATCAAATTAAAATTGAATATAAATTAACTATGGGTCTTTCTCCTCAATGTTAACATCCCTTTGTTGAAGAATATCCTATAAGCTCGATGCTGTTTTTCCCAATTGTTTTATTTGTATTTCTGTCTTATTTTTCATAGACACGTGAAGAATTACGAGATGCTTTTGAAGCTGAAATGAGAGCGTTTGATATGGACAAGGTAATGGACCAAATTAGTAACAAACATGATAACCGCTAAAGCTTTGCTTCTGAAACCCCCTTTGCCGTCATCCCATGGATTGATATTTTAGGCAGGCAGTAAGCTTAGTTGCCTAAATACTTAATCTCAGGGGTCATTTGCAAAATGTTAGAAATTATTCAAGTACTGAAGGAAATGCTAACAAAGCTCAGCTTGGGGTGAGCTTCTTTTGAGCCCCAGTTTGCGCCAAAAATGATAGAAATGCACAAAACGACACTGCCCCCATTCTACTCAAAAATAGAAAGGTCCCTATAGTTCCTGAATGTTATACTTGGCCCTACATATTGGGTGGGTTTAAATACTTATTGCAAGGGTATCTCTTCGTGGCACTTCTCTGCTTGCAAATCAATATGATTGTAACAGTCATTTTTGCTGCGCTAGCTACATCAGTATATTGATATTAAATTCCAGGATCTCAGTGGGAACCGATTGATTTCCTGGAATCATGCCGAGTTCGAAGTGCAATATGTTTGCCTCTCTGAAGAAATAAAAATCGGTGCGTTTTCACTCTTTAATTTGTTCTTTATCAACACTATTCAATTTCATGTTCATATTTGTATTCATAACGTATTCTAGATTTGATTTCATTGTGCTTTGTTCATGTGAATAAGAAAACTCTTCCTGAAATTGAAATGTTTGTTTGCGAATTGAAACGATTTCTTTGCTAGAATTCGTTTCCCATTCGATTCTAACTAATGTAATTGCTTACACAGTTGTGTTGTAAGAGCTGTCTGATGATCGCATGAGTGCGTGAAACTCGGAGTTAAAACAAAGATATGTGTTTTTTCTGAAGTGTACCTCTGTGTATTCTGCTCTGCCTTAGGCATAGAGCACTGTATTCATCCAGAATAGACAAGCGAAATAATATCATATAATGTAATTGCTTATAGATTGCTATGAAAGATTTTATTACTTTAGTTTTCTGGGCGAAACCAAAGAAGAATTTGTTAAGTTTATGGTAAATGAGAATTATGAAAAAATAGCAACTAGTTTCAATGGCGATTCGCAGAAATCTTGTGACGATTTTGCTGCGATTGTAAACCGATGTAAAACAATTTTGTAACGATACAGGGACGACTTGCAGCTTTTTGCAACGGTTATGAAACACATCAAGTCCTTTTAGCCTTCGTAGTTTTAATTATCACTCATAAAGAGAAGAGACAAGATTTTCATAGTGAAGGTATATTCATTTTCAGGCGACTATTATTTGAGAGTATTACTGGAAGAAGATAATCAAGATTCTCCCATAATGAATGCGTAAGTGATTTATAGATCATGTGAGAGAGCCCCATGCATATCATTAAGAGGGAGAGGGGAACTAGAACGGGATTCTAAATCTTCCTTCGAAATTTTCCAATTTCTCCTTTCACTCGAAGGATTGAGTCTTTAAACTAATGAGCAAAAGCTTTCCTCACCTTACCAAGATTTTAAGGGAAATCTTTATGCAAGTATTTCAGAAGCTTATAAAATCTGAACACAACTCTGGGTCTTAAGGCTCAAAAGGGAGGTTGTACTGGCTGCAAAAAAGCATGAAAGATTTCTCAAAATAGGCCCTGCAGAAAATATTCTTCAACTCCATCTTAGTTAATGCAAGAAAATATTTTCATTCACTGTGTTGCTGGGCACTACGCGGTATTTTACTGGTTTGCACATGGACTTTTGAAAAGTCACAGCTTGAAATATTTGAGATGAAATTCTGCAATACCAGTAAAAGATTCTGCAGCGTGGATTCAGCCTACATATATGAGGGTCCTGAAGGAGGTTACTGATCTCCGTTCCCAGCCCTAAAATAATCAAAATCCCAGTTTCTATGAGGAAAATAGAGAAATTCCTAATTTCGGCATGTTTTACAGTCTAAATCCCAATTTACTTTTATTTAACAAATTCCAGTCCAAAGAAGTCCAATTCCATTTTCCCAGTTGATAAAAAGGCAAATCCCAGTCCCCAATTTACCTGTTCATAGCCCACCTATAGAATTAAAAAGATCTACTCATTATACATTCTTTATAATAGCGCAAAACACACTCTTTATTCTAGTGTTGAGTTCTTTAACGACCTGTATCATCGATTCCTTCTCACAATGAAACCTGAAATGAAAGCAATGTGTCTTCAGGTAAGATATAGATTTATATAGTGCTACCCCAATGCACACTTATGGGGGGGATGGGAGACACCTATCTAATAGTGGACTCTTAATGAGTTTGTGCACATTTGCTCTTCGGGCTAGATTATTAATAACTTGATTTTTTGATTTTTTTATGATATTCGAAAACAACCCTCCTGGTAGGCTCAAACTTGCGATATTAGTCGCTCATAAGTGGTCAGTAGTGGTACAGTCACCAATCACCAGTCCACCTAAGCTATCAACTTGAACTTGGAAGAGGTTAGAAGTGAAAAAAAGGTTTCATAAGTTTTAAGAGAATTTATTCAGAGACTAGAACCTCTACCAACACAAAGTTCGCACTACATATCACACTTATCATATTGAAGTATTAGTTTCGTGAAATTACTACATGAGAAATTATTAAGGGAAATGAATGTTTCGAGGTTTATTTCTCCTGGGTGGTAACTTTACAATGAAGATGGCGTTTCACTAATCCATGGTATTTTACTCACTTTTTGTTACTTTTCCTATTAGGCAATGGCGAAAGTCTACTCCCGATGTTATGCTGAAATCGGATCTTTCAATGATACCAAATTCATTGTTAACATGCTAGAAAAGGTATTTCCTATCAATTAATCAAAGATGTTTTGCTATTGTTTTGCTATTGTTTTGCTATTGTTTCAGCCAACTAGGTCATGGTTTAGCGAATAGTCCAACGCTTCTTTTAGTTCTCTATCCAGAAATATTCGTTATTTGGAAAAGATTTTATAATGTTTAACATCATATTTATGTAGGCAATATTTACATATAAAATTTTGATAGTAAAGAAAGAGGATGAGACATACGTTGTGCAACTTCAAGTACTGCTAAACATCAACTGTGAAACGAAGACTTACAACAATTGATTTCCTAAGCATCTATATCTATAAACTATGGTTAAAGGGAGTTAAGCAACCTCATATTCCTTCCTCTTTATCTCTGTGAAGAATGTATAATTTCATATTCGTTTTATGCCATCTATTTTTCATTTTCTTTACTGTTAGAGCTGCGACAAGATTGAAAGAGATCGGCTGCTTTTGTTCCTCAAAGAACTTTTACGAAATAAGGTATTGTCATTTCAATTCAAAGTCTGGGGTGGCCAGAGGGGGTATTTAGGTATCAATGATTGCCTGATTTTTTCTGGATATTAGATATACCCATAACTGAAAAACAAGAGGAAAACTTTGGTAGTTAATAAGATGGTATTGTGATAATTTGTGGGAGTGAAAATGACCCTCGTAGGCCTCGAACCCACGACCTCTAGATTTGTTAAATTGGTATTATGAGAGACATCAACTGATTATTAACAGCGGTCTAGTGAAACAGAAAATCAATTGCTGAAAATGCCTTGGTGGGAAAATGAACTCCTTCTGTCTTTGAGCTCCTTGGTTTTGATGTAAACAGACCCCAAGTGATTTATTGTTTGTTTCACTGTACGGCTGATGGTGATTAGTTGTTCCTCTCTATCTAATAATCAACCCTCTCTCCGATTTACCAATCTTGACCTACCACTAGGTAAAATGTTATGTTTCATCTTTGTCCTCTTTTCTTCTAAATACTCTCAAGAGTGTCAAAGCTATAAATGGTTATTATGTTTCGCTATGTTTCCGTTTCGCTCGCTATCATGAATTTTGTACCGAGCAATTCCGTGATCCTTTTTTGTAAAGGTGGAATGAAAAGCAATCGTTCCAAAACTTTTTGATATTCATCAAAAAACCATGGTTGGCTTCATCTAAGGCCTGATAAACTATTATAACATTTGTCGTTATTTATCTACTTAGCGATAGTGTAGTTAAGTGGTTGAGGCGCTGGATTTCGTATCCTTGAAGGCAACCTTCAAGCTCGAGTCCAGAATGGTCAGAACCGCGAATAACAAGCCGTCAGCCAACTCAGCTGTCCACCTCCTGAGGTCGGTAAATGAGTACCCAGGTTAACTGAGGTATTAACTGACAGTGTCCCCAATATAGTAGAGATGCTAAATACCTTTTCACTTAATAATGTCATTAATATTATAAAGAAATTAAGAATTTGATATCATAAAGTCATTGATATCATTATTGCTATAAGTATAATACTGGATATAATTGGATAATTTCTAGATCAATGTTAAGCAATACCTGGATGCTGGAGGAATGAAGATTTTAGTTGATCTGGTCGTACTCTCTCATCTTCACTGCAACAAAGCTACGATCCCTTTGCAGGTATTTTCAATGTGAACATTATTTATATTACTATTATTTCATTTCCACTTGTTATAACTAAAGTATCATTATTTTCGAGCTCATTCAAACGCAAATAATCTTCTCAAAGCTTTCCATTGGCTGCCAGCTATGCAAAGAATAGAGGTTAAGATTACATTATTAACGTGCAAATATCTCAACGGATTTGTACTGAAGCATTTCATCAATCTCTGCTGCAAAGTACTGAGATCAAATGAGCATGATAGATTGAAGCCACCAATGATCAGGCTTGAAATACTTAGCAAAAAAGCTTTCACATATGCCTCCCCTGCGGTATCCAACTCTTCACCAGTCAATTTAAAAAACACGAACCGTGTTCTTTAAGCTATTGCTGAAAACACACTATTTCAAAAATATTAAATAATTAGTTTTGGACAATATGTTTTTATCTTGCTGTCTTTATGCTTATAAATTCATATTTATAATCGTGAATTAAAGAGGAGCTAGACTGTAGAGTGCAACCTAGAGTCTTTAGTATATTGGTGCTTTATAAGTTTTGCATTATCATTTTTTATTATTGTGTTGTATTCTATTGTTTTCTTACTACAAAGACAACCATGACTGAGCCTGTTTTGATTACTATGTTGTATTCTGTATTCTGTTGTATTTTCTTATTGAACAGACAGCCATGATTGAAGCCTCACCAGACTCTGAATACGGAGATGGTGAAAAAGAGTGGTATTATGGAAATGTCGAGAAAGAAAGGCTAGGACCCTTTTCATTCAAAGAGGTATTATCATTTATGACTACTGTTAATCTTCTTTATTTACCAGTTCTGAAAACCTTCCATTATATATTTTTACAATTCTCCTGCAAAACTTATCTTACAAAGCAAACTGATGGGTTTTAAGGCAATCAGTTTCGATTTTGATTGTCTTGACATTAGCCAGGCTGAAGTTGAGCGGTTTCTGTCATTCTCACCTTATATTTCTTCTGCTTGTGATCTTAAACAAATGAAATAGTTGATAAGAATTGAAATATTTTGATTCCTCAGCTACAAGTCTCTTGGCCAAGATAGCCCTTAGTTACATGATTAAAATAGTGGTAATTGTAGTTACTTTTTAAGCATAGATCCTGCAAAATATGTACCAGAAATAATAGTTTTAGTTACATACATAACATTTAGTGGCGTATGGAGCCGGCTGTATACAAAACTAGAACCAAACCAAAACAGAGCTGAAATCGATGAAACTAGGACTATGATGGAACGAAACTATCCAAAGTAATAAGATATGAAATATATCATCATAGACGTGGTGGAGTTGTTTTTGTTGAGTTGCTTAATTGCGTTGAGTGGTTTTTGATGAAAAACAGATGTAACAACTTGACAGTTTTGAATTTTGTTGCACCATTTCAGATGAAAGACTTTTGGAAAGATGGCATAATAAAGCCAACTACAAGATGCTGGGCACAGGGCATGGACGGATGGAGGCCATTACACAGCGTCTCTCAGTTGAAATGGTTTCTCATGACGACCAGTAATTCCATCTTGAATGAATCTGAACTTGCAATCACGTGCCTGAATATGTTGATCGATATTTGCAAGTGTTATCCTAATAGGTAAGTGACTATTTATGCTTGAAAATTCTTCGATCTCATTGTACTACTTTGATGTCTTGAAAAAAGGTGAGTTTGTCAGTTTCTCTTTCCGTTCTTGCCTAAATGGGTTTCATGTCTCATAGTGTCAAGTAGCATTCACGACATCACTTCATGAAAATATTCTAGTTTGAGGTTCTAGTATGTTTAGAACCCAGGCTGTTGTGCAAAAATAATAGGCCGTCTTGAAAATCCAGGACCAAGTAGCTGGTTTTATAGGTGCACACCACTGCTCCTACTGTAAATTGAAAACTTGTTGATTTCAACCCTCTGCAAATGTGTTTTACCTTCAATAAATCAATCATACTTAATATTTAGGGATACTGACGGTGCTATTGTCCGGCCATTACCAAGAGCAAAAAGAATGTTATCTGATGCGTCATGTCTTCCACATATCGTTCAGGTGATTATATATATTGTATAAATATATCATATATCAATAGACAAGTGAATATATGTGCATTTTACCTATATTTTCTCTAAAGCATTATTTTGTCTGCACCTTAATCATAGTGCTCCATGCACTGAAGTACAGGACGATATAGATCAGATATTCTGTTTGATGATTGCAAAAGCATTAAACTTTGAGTAGCAGAGAGCTGATCTCCTTTCTTCTTTCTGATCTTGAACCCGTAATATACATTTTCATTCATGATTTATCAAGATTTATTGACAAGTGAATTTCTACATCTTAAATAAGTGGTATTTCTAGCTTTTGTTGACATGTGAACCGAAAATTGTGAAAAAACAGCTGTTTTACTGGAAAACCCACCCAACCATGCAACTGAATGGTGGCTCTAGCAAATTTTCAATGTACTGCTGGCTGCAGGAAATGTTTCCAAACTGATAGTAACGATAAACCTTCATTTTAGCTGTTGTTGACATTTGAGCCAAGGATCGTGGAAAAAGTTGCTGCTCTGATAACAAATATAAGCATCGTGAGTTCCTAAATTATTTTAGCTATTATCTGTGCATATTTCATGATGAAATTTAATATTTCATCATGCCCAGTGAAAGACTTCTACCCCTACAATGACAATCTTGTAGTGACAAATATTGCGAACAGGACTAAACCTTGAAAGTGCATGAGGAATTATTTCTAACATTTACTTGTGGTATTCAGGATAATGATATGATTAGTATTTGAATTGCAATTTCAAAGATATTGCAAAGGGCTGAAACCCAATATGTTGCAGTCTACCTTTTAGATCGTCTCACCGTTGAATACTTCTGAAATTCTATAGCAATGATCTTCACCGTGTTTTGTTAATATTATTTCTGTTTGTCTTAAGAAATTCCACTTTAAAAGATGTTTTAAGATCCAAGACGATGAAAACGGTCCATATTCTATTTTAATTATTCTCCTCTTCAATTCAATTTTATTTCCTACAGAACAATCCAGTGTTGCCAAGATTGTACATGACGGGTGTTTTCTTCTTCATCATGATGTACACGGGGTCAAATGTTATCCCCATTGGAACGTAAGTAAACCGCAGTTTGATTTAATGTATTGACATCCTTTTCTCTTATTTGTCTTTCATTTTCTATTATCCTTCTTATTTTTCCCTTTCTATTATTGACATACTTTTTTCTTAAGAAAATTTCCAGACTGAGATGGCTTTGAAAAAGATAAAGAAAAATCCTTATTAGAAAACGAGTTTGGCAGTTCTTATATCATTTTGTACATACTGAAATCTTTGTTTAATAGCTGTTCGATTTTGTTGTTAATTTTGAGTATATTTCATTTCTACTCACTTCTTATTTGAAATAAAAAATTCTTTGTAATCATGATATCAATAAAATAATTTGCTTATTCAAATTGGAATATTTTTGATTCGTGGTATTAATACGGTAAATTTCTGCCCAAAGTTTCTTAAAACTACATTTCTTTCAAGGGGGTATGTACTTTACTCATACAGTCCAATACTAGATTCACTTTGATATGATACACATCACTATTGAGAAGAAGCAGGATTTGGAAGATGAAACGGCCTGGGTTATTTGAGGACCCGGTAGCGCACTAGAGTACGAATCTAGAGGTCGTGGGTTCGAGTCCTACTCGGGTCATTTACTTTCTTACAACTTATCTCGACATTCCTATTGATCCATGTTCATATTCCCAAACTAACTTGTTTGTTATTCCAACTAAGATATTCAACGTTAGATTTGAACTTGATTGCTCTTTCTAGTTTCCTTCAAGAAACTCACATGAAGCAAGCGTTCCGTCCCGAAGAGGTTAGTTTTTACTTATGTTCATATTTCATACAAGAAGGGTTGATTAATTGCTGGCCAGAAAATAATTAAGGACTTGTGAAAATAAGAAGTCAGCTCTAATGGATGAATTTCGTGAGAACCTTGCTTTCTCAATAGCGTTTTCAATATTTTCTCAGAAGAATAATTTGATAAGAACAAGAGCCTAAAATGTTACCAGAATTTAAGAGCAAGCTAAGAACAAACATTTAAGCCTGAAAATAGAGGTATAACTAAGAATAGCTAGCGTCAAACCAATCTTACTAGTTCTTATGAAAAAGACTGTATTTCATTTTTCTGCAAACGCCATATCTGGATTATACAGGGAATTACGGGACTTAAATATCTGTGGATCTTGCTGTTAATTAGTAGAATTCTAAAATATGCCTCTATTAAATTTAGAATGTCACCGATATCCAGCAACGAAGTATTTTGGGACAGATGCTTCCCGAAGCCATGGTTTGCTATCTAGAAAATTACGGTGAGTGTTTAAATTTGATTTTCATTTGATTTATATCTTTTCCATAAGTTGCTGAATTGCAACTTAAAATGAATGATCGCTATGCAAATGTACTTTCATGGAAAATACAATCAACTTCTCATATCTCTATTATGAACAATTATTTAAAATCCGCTATAAAATTCTATAATCTCTTGCATTTGATGGATAGAAAGTTGGGCTGTTTTGAATAGTTTCAATAACAACTGAAATATACTGGCTGCCAAATGGCGTAAACATTCGAGATACAAAGTTGCAATAAGGCTTCAAAATGTTGTGGACTGTGTTACGAACCTAATGACCCAAGGTTTGGATATGGCCGCACGGACTGTGGGGGGCAGATGAGTATAGTCAATCACCAGAAATTTCCAAAACTATATACTTACCTACTGAGAATCTGCTCTAGTAGATTTTCAAACTTGCCCCTTTCCCCCTTATTTCAGTTGTGGTCACTTTAGTGCAATACTCAAAAGAGATATCTATTTCTATTTTAGGAGCAGACAAGTTTGCTGAAACTTTCCTTGGTGAGTTTGACACGCCAGAAGCAATATGGGGAAATGATATGAGGTTAGTGATTCCAAGTAGATTACATAATTCTTATTATCCTTTATCACAGTAAAAGCCCACGTGTAAGAAACCGGTATTCGAGAAAACCATTGCAGAGGTTTGTTGTTTTCATCCTCGATTTAAAATATTCCACATTACATCAACAAATTATAGCATGATTCAAATAAAATATGGATCAAAATGAAAAATAGTACAAATTTACAAGATAATCAAACAGTTATTGAGCCTAAAAGATGATATTATATTTTTAAGGCGCTTGATGATTGAAAAGATTGCCAAACACATTGCAGATTTCACTCCAAGATTAAAGAGTAACGTCCGAGCACTCTATCAGGTCAGTCTACTTAATTCTTGCAACTTCTCTTTGGTTTCCAGTCTGTACCGAGCTTCAGAATAGTGAGAGACAGAAATTCGGCAACTCACAAACTGAATGGACGATGTACGGTTACGCATTGTTGATATCCAAGACCTAATTGATAAAAAATAAAATGATAAAGCTCAAATAGATAAAAGAGTAACGTGCAAAATGCAAGATAAGTGCATATGGCCCAAGATGCACTAAGATTCCTGAAGAAGTCTAAAATACAATGAGTTTTATCCAAGAATACCATCCAAATACTCGATGTGCCCTTCCGGTTACCACCACACTTGCTTTTTTTGCAACTTGTAAACTCGGGCATAACCATTTGCTCCACAGGAATATTTCAAAATCAAATTATATAAAAAAAGAAGAATTGATGCCTCAATTGTAGATAGGCATTGAACTAGATACACTAGAAAACTAATTTGCCAACTCATTGACCTGATTAGAACAGTGGTTAACGCCCTGTCCTATGAGGGGCGAAGTCCCGCTTGTAAAACCTGGATTGGGTGTTTTCCAATGTGGTACTGACTTAGTGAAAATGAATATCTCCCTGTGTTAGACCATGCCTTATAAATGTATTTCAAAATCATATCAAAATGCTCTTTTTATCTCTGAAAGTTATTTCTATTCCTTTTTCCTTGAATATTTATTATTGTGTATAATGAAAATCATTATCATTTTTCCAGTATTGCCCCATACCAGCAATTCAGTACCCAAAGCTGGAAGACGAGCTCTTCTGTAACATCTACTATTTGAGGCATCTGTGTGATACCAACAGGTATCCTGATTGGCCAATCAAGGATCCAGTAAGTATGCAACTCTCTTATTAAAACTCTTAATAGCTATAGGCTATATCTAGAGTTCAGTTACATCATCAAAAAATCATTGCTAAGCAGCTTGAGGCTCGGGTAGGCACTACATCATATTGAACTTCAGACATCATGATGCTGTGCAATACTTAGCTCTCTTTCATATTTTAAGACCTTTCTAAACCTAAAATCTTAGAACAGACCATAATTGTGCTTATTTGAACTGTTCAAAACACAGGTTTATGGTTCTTTCTAAGATTTTAGTTTTCAAGTTTTTGGTTTTTGGATAAAAAGGTTTTCAAGTTAGAATCATAGAACCAGTAGTGTACAACACCATGATATCATATCCTCAAGTTCAATAAAGTGTATTGCCTACATAAGATTCGTACATATCATATATAACAATTTATCTGCATCTTACTTTGGATTTGAGGCTTTGCCTGACTCGTTCGCTTTTACTCTTCAGGTGAAGCTCTTGAAAGATATTCTTGAGGCGTGGAAGAAGGAAGTCGAAAAGAAGCCACCCACCATTTCAACAGAAGAAGCATACGAGATACTGAGATTAGACACGCAGAAAGAGTGATTATTTCAATTTTTTGTTGCTTCTTTCGATGAAATATGCGTTTAGTATCATTATGCATGTGAGCCTAAACAACTCTTGCAAAACTTTTTGGCGATGATATTAAGGGAAATTGGGCCTTCTTTACTGAAAAAGGAATTTATGCAGGCAAGAAAAAATCAAGATACTATAACGCTTGGAGTCCCCGGATGTTTCTTTATCTGTATTGATTTATTACGGTGCTTATGATTTCTGGGCGATTCAGTGACATTGCATGAATTTTTGATTTTTAGACCAGGGCGTATGCTTTTATATGAGGGGTTATATAACAAGATGTATTGATGCTAACCGTTTGTCATTTCAGGCACACGGAAGCTAATATTCGTAAGGCATATTTCAGAATGGCTCAGAAGTACCATCCGGACAAAAACCCAGAAGGAAGAGTAAGTTTAGATAAATCGTTTTAGATGTGCTGAATAAGTGAATCAAACCTTATATATGAAAAATGCTAATATGCCTTCAGAAATATAAATTCGATGCATCGGGCCTAGCACTTCCTCAGATGACAACTGAGTATTCTACTTGTTGTAACTTTAAGATAAAACCCAGATAACAACAAAAATGTCAAATACAAAACACTACTGACTGCTGGGTTAAATTGTATTTGCATTGATGTCTAGGCCTATTTACTGCTTCTGCTCCTCCGTTTTTAATGTTGCAATACTGCAGCCGTATTCAGTTCAATCTCTGGTAGGTAGCAAAACTCTGACAATCAGATTGTAATTTAGCCGTAAATTTCAGTCTTGTAAAATAACGAATCTCTTTGAGAAATTCTTGGTATAAGAAAATAAAGGAAAGTCTAAATACTTATTTTTTTGTCGAGATTCCTCTTTCGGATTAGTCTGAGTTGCATTTAATGCAAGAAAATACCTTCTTGGAATAAGGCCCTCTACTTCGAGGCTCAAAACTTAAATCAGGCTTTACATTTAGCTGTACTTTCAATTAAATCATCATCATGTTTATATACTAAATTATTATCCGAGAAAAAGAAAGTACAGTACAAACCTTCCACTAAGAAACTGAATATTGCAAAACCAGGCTGCTTCAGTTTCTTATAGGTTGAGGAGAAATAGGTGAAGAATTTTTAATGTATTCAGCAGGAAAGCCAGTGAATTTGCATGAAATGTCAAATCTGTTGAATCCAAATTAGTTCCTGGACCGATATGAATTCTTAAAGCTGGAAAATCTAATCTACAAGTATAGATGCGTTACTATCTGGCCGGCTGGAATTTGTTGTAAGTCAGTTTCTAAGTGGTGGGCTATTACGTACATAACTATACCAAAGTTACCAATAGAGCTAGTTTTTATGGGATCATAACTCGAATTTATGTCATTATTCTTGTAGGATATTTTTGACCAAGTGTCGAGAGCATACGACTTCCTATGCAGCCGAACGCTAAAGAAAACGAGTGGGCCTGACCCTGAGAATATTGTGTTGATTTTGAAAGCACAGTCTATATTGTTCAAGAGATACAAGGACGGTAAGATTCGTATTTTCCTTCTTTATAGTTTGTAAATTCGTGTGCAAGGTAGACCAAAAAGGTACGAGAATGCTAGAGCTCGAATGTTTCTGCGACCAAATTGTAGGAAACTGTCCCAATTTTACAAGTGCTCCAAGACTATTGGTCGGGATTGTTTGCTCAAAAACGTGCAAGTAGTCGTGAAATATAATGTAAAAGAATTTGCATTTTTTTATTTATCTTTTATTTATTCAACATTCTTCATGCACAAAGAAACCTTTCAGCAAATTATGATACATAATGTCCATTGACATTGAAAAAAGCTATTAATAAAACCTAAAGTTTTGTTGGACCTAATCAATGCTGTTCTTCCAGGGAGTTGTGTTTTTGAGTCTGGCTCTTTAGATGCGTGACAAATTCAGTCCTGTATCTAGGGATCTGGAGATCTTTGCAGTGCCTCGTATTGTAGGTCAAGTGAAAAGATCTCGGTTGTTATTTATCTAATAGGCTTTCAGGGCATAGTTTATACACAATGTTGTGGGTCATGACATTCCGGTCGTAGCGAAAAAGATTTTTTGCATATCATACAGATTTTCTGCACTCAACCAGGAAGCCGATCAGTTATTTTTCATTCTTGCATTTGAAATTACTGCACAGGCCCGGTCTTTAGTAAAGCAGTTAGTTTTAAATCATCATTGCACGCAACACATGCGCTCTTACCAGATTGTGTAGATACGTATTGCACAGCGGAGGAAACCGTTTGACTGACCTCTATTTCATTTCTAGTCCTCGAGCCTTACAAATACGCTGGGTACCCAATGTTGATAAGAACAATTAAACTGGAGACGGATGATTCGGAGCTCTTCTCCAAAGAAACGCCTCTGCTGCCATCAGCAACCGAGCTAGCCTATCACACAATCAACTGTTCCGCTTTGAATGTGGAGGAGCTAAGGCGAGAAGATGGAATCGAGGTAGCCATGCATTTTCTTTTCTTTTCTGAAAACAAAGGATTTGAAAAGTCTTGCACGGTTTCAATTTCATTTTTTGCAAGATTATTTTAATGTTAACAGTAAAAACCCGCATGTAAAAAACAGGGATTTGATCAAATTTTTGCAGAGATTTGCTGATTTCATCCTCTAAAATATTAAAAATTTCAAGTCAAATCATATATCAAATAAAAAATGGATCAAAATCAACAAGATACAAATTACCAAGATCATTAAATGAAATTGTTTTGCCAAACTGGTTTCTTAAACTCGGGTTTTACTGTAACAAATTTTCAGTTTATTTTTCTTACCGTATAGTATTGATTAATTTAGGTTTTCAACAGGACAAAAGGCAGTTTTTTCCTAACTGAATTGTATTCACGCTGGAAAGATGAATTAAATCAAAAATATTTCTCATCTGTTTGGAAAAGGCAGAGCAGAGCAACAAAAAGTGTTCTGTATCTTCTGCTGTTATTTGTTATACACTAAGTGGGTTACTGGTATATCTACAATTATGATTGAGTTTTTGATACTTTAGCTTGCTTTTACCATCGAAACAAGACTTTTCAGTCGGATGGATTTCAGAAGTTACATTTCCCTCATGAAAATCAACATATAAGTCTTGTGAATCATATAAGTCTTTGTGTATATATCAATACATTGCAAAGCCGTATTCTCAATAATTCGCCACGTCTGTTGATGATTTCAGGTATTGCAAGAAGCGTTCTCCCGCTGTGTCAGCATTCTCACGGCATCTACAGCCAAGTCTTCAGTGACCTTGCAAGTATGCACGAGTGTCGTCCGCTGTTTTTCAGTCGCAGCCCAGTTTGAAGACTGCAGGGAGAAGATCACAGAATTGCCAGCTATTGTCAAAGACCTCTGCAGAGTTATCACTTACAAGGTAAAACACTTATTCTTGATATTATGCTTATGATCCTCATAATTTTGAAAGGAACCCTCTCGAATTATCTCTGAAAGAAACCATAATTTGATGCCATAGTTATTTTTAATTCTATATCTTCCTACATTTAATACTATTTTCTTATTTTTGGTATCAGTTTAGTGCAGTTTCGTGTATATTTTCTCTAACTTTTGATGCTATTTTCTTATTGTTGGTTACAGTAAGTTAGTTTCATATACAGTATATTCAAAATTCTGCAACAGAAAATTAATGAACTAATACGCAGTTCAGATTAAACAAATTCCTTAAAAACCTAGCGTTCAATTTAAACAGCCTCCATATAGGGCTGATGAAAATCAGTAAGATGTTTGTTTTGGGACAAAAACATAAATATGTAAGTTTTAATTTGATGTTATCATTTCCTAGAACTTCACTGAGCTGTGCTGTACTGTGGCTGAATGTATTTGCAATCTCAGTGTGGATTTCTGGCTGCAGACTCTCTTCTTACAGGTATGCCAATCTTTTATCTTTCTCTCTTTATCTTGTTGTCTACTTGGTCTGTTTTACACTCTCAAGTCTCACCCTAGGTTTTATGTTTGCGATAAGGTGGAGGGATTTTTTTGCAGTGATAAAAAGGTCAAGAGTGAAGTAGTTTGGAATGTGTCCAGTAATTTGAAGGGATATCAGAAATGCGGAGGGATATCTTGCAATAATGTAGCGGGATATCTTTCAATAATGCTGAGGGATATCTGGCTACAATTTGGAGGGATATCTTGGAATATTGGGGTAGGATATTATCAGTAGCGTGGAGGGTGCGGAGTAATGTTTAGGAACATCAAAAGTAGTATGAAAATTACTAATATCTTCCACGTTACTGCCAAAAATTCCTTATACATCAAAAAATCCCTCCGTACTACTGCAAAAGTCCAATTATAGAATAAAGTCTACATCTCAACTTATGCTCAATCTGCTATATGTCCTTATTTGCTTGCTATCCTAAAGTTCTTCACAAATTAAAGCCTCTAACTTTCTATTTCAGTCTGGTGCTCTATGGACTCTGCTTCAGTTTTTATTCAAATACGATTACACGTTATCTGAGAGTGGCGTCGAAGCTTCTGCAGAAACTAATCAGCAGGTAAACCAAATGTTTGATTCTTTGGCTTTCTGTTTATTTAATCCATCCTGGTTTGCTTCACATTATTTGCATTGCGCCAGAAACAAGTATTCAGATATGATAAGCCACTATGTATCGGGTATTGCCTGGAAAACATTAAAATTTATTTACCAATGCCAAATACAGGACTAGATCTAGAATCAATTGAAAGGCGTAACACGAATATCTAAGGATTTTGTCAAGGAAAATGGTGTATCATTCAGTTAATTATTCTGCCCGAATCGGGGGGCATACCCTTGGATCCAGGATGCCCCCTTCGATCTGGGGCTGATATAAACTAACTTAAATATGGTTACTTTTTAAGCTTTTGGCAGTTATAGTTGTACAGTAGAAACCAGGTATTTCAGACATGGTTATCCCACCGTTCTAAAAAGACTGAAAGCTTCAGAGAACAGAAGAAATATAGGACCTACCAGTGTAAACCTGATCTGTATCATTGGCTGGAGTGGAGATGGTTAAAGAGTTTTGATGTGGAAGAAGCCATTCAATCAGAATTGACAGCCTTCTCTAATTAGCCTTATCACTATCCAGGATATAGATTATTTTCTCTAGCCAGAAACACTTTAGATATATTTGATATCGAATAGGAAATAGGAAATTTGAATGTTTTGGGAATTTTGTTATTTGGAATTTCTTGCCTCTGTTGATTCAATGGTCTGATTCTCTAATTTCAATCATACATTTGATTTCTTCTCAATCTTTTTCATTTTTTTGTATTCAGGAAGTGGCAAATAATCTGGCACGCCTTACAATAAAAGCTATTGCTCGAATGGGAGGCTACCTTGGTTAGTTTGTTATTTTTGTTATTTTTATGTCATACCAGTGTGTCTTCCGAGAATCTCATTGGTTGATAGCCATTGACGATAAACCTGTACACACCTATTCCCCTAAAAGCCGTGGTTTAATTTTTTCTGTCTTTCATTGAAGACTCGTTTTCAAACCTCGTCTTCTATGGTAGTCTCTCTCTAGTTGGAGCCTCAGATAGAGAAAAGACACGGGTATGAGACAAGCAATAGATACAAATTCGTGATGTTCATTCGTGGTGTTCAAGAAATCTACTACTACCTCTATTACTGCACCACTGAATCTCTCATATGACCCCCCTCTGCCTGTGGCATCTTGGTGTGCATAATACTTTCCTCCGTGTAAGATGATATACCCCTCCCTTGTAAGCGTATCTACTCCCTTGTGAAAGAAAATTCAAAAATAAACGATAACTTTTAAGATTTGAAATGATCTTCATGAGTAAGAAACAGTTTACCGATGAAGTATATATTGAAAAATTTTAAAGCTATGGGTCATTTCTGAAATCCCTTTCAAAATCCTTAAAGGAAATTTGGCAATCTTATTACACCTCCTGATAAGATAATCTACTGTCCCCTTGTAAGGATATCTACTGCAGTAAGCGTCTAGGTTTGCTGTCGTGCTGCAAGTCGACTATCTTGCTTTTATTTCTCGCTATTATCATTACTCTCTCTTTCAGAGCCCCCTCAGAACACACCAGATAACCCAGCAGTAAAAAAGTCTCTGACGGCCTTGTTGACTTTGTATGTTTCAAGAAAACTTGGCAAAGAAAATCCGAATGAGGTGAGATATCAACATTTGTACTCGGAGCTTAGAAGCAACACTTTTGATAGCCCCATAAAATCCACCAATTCGACTAACCGCATATTTAGGGGGACTGGGTCGAGTTCTGGGGTGTAAAAAGCTAATATTTTACATTTCTCATTCAATATTGACTATTTCTATAAACAACAAGGCTGAATTACCATGAACCATACTTGAGAACACCTAATAAAGGATCTGGTTGAGCCATCCGATTTTGAGCTTGATACATATAGCCAAAAAAGTCGGAAGCATAGCGAAAACATGGATTACTTAAGCTTTTCGTCTGACTCTCAACAGAGTAATACGTCAGAAAGAGAACGAAACAGAAACCTAACAAATTATTATACCCAGATATAATCAATTACATGTCTTTTTCCCTGCATTATGAATTACTGGTCAGAATAACGAGGTGGAAATACCAAATAGGTGGTCACAAGGTGGTATTCAGCCTAAAAAGAAGCACACTTGGCAATTATGATCTCGAAGAATTGACATGCTCCTCAATAGATATTTCAAAATGGGTTTTTGTACAATATCTACGTTTCTGATATCATGAATAAAAAATATATCAATTCAATTAGGGATATCCTTTTTTCAGGCAACCAGGGATTTAGCTATAAGGGATTTATCATTGAAAAATCTGTTTCCTTTATCAGGGTTTTTTTTTATTTCAGATTCTAAAACTTCTGAACAGCAACACTGAAAACCCTTATTTGATCTGGGAGAACGTGACTAGAGCAGAATTGCTTGATTTCCTTGAAAAGCAAGAAGAAAATAAAAATAGAATGGTAAGGTTTCGTATTGTCTATACAGATTTTGTGATGAAGTTGCAATGGCCTAGGACAAAATTTTATCACCCTGGAAAATATGTTCGTGCAGTACTGTGCAGGATGTTCAGTACTGTGAGAGGGAGGGGGGGTATCATTAGTACTATGATGAGATACCATCAGTACCGTGGAGGATACTCAATATTGTGGGGGGATACCATCAGGAGTGTGGGAGATACTATCAGTACTGTGGATGATATTCAACACTGTTGAGATAAACCAAAGGACTGTGTGGTTGATACCCATAGTACATATGGTTTCCTTCCACAGTACTGAATATCCTCTAATGCGCTGATGCTATCCCCTCTACAGCTGATGATATATAAGTTGAACACGCTATGCTTTAAGAAATACCAAATAAACAAAACAGCTAAAATAGATTTCGTTAATTAGCCAATAGGAGGGTGTTTAACTAAAGCTGCTATTTGAACCCACAGTTTGTTTAATATTCTGTTGTAATTGTTTGTTATATCTTTTGTATGTTGTTTTTTTACGTTTAGACTGATCCTGATCCATCATTTGGTTCAGATTTTGTCTTCTCCTTGCATAGCAAAGAATTGGTAGTTGGAGAAATATTTGTGCGGATTTATAACGAGCAACCAACCTTTCCTCTTGAGGTGAGAAGTTTATTACTTTTAACCCTTAAGCGACGAAACATTTGAATCAATTTATTGGAGGGAGGATGCTTTTTGATATTAGAAACATCAATTTTGAGAACTTTCTATTTTCTAACAAATTTTCAACAACTTATGAAAAATCAAAAATAATGAAATACCTCTAGATCTCTATGAAAACTTATTCTGAGGGACTTTACACCATATTTTGATAATTAGCTGCCCTTTAGATTTCTATGAAAACGTTTTTTGAGAATACCATACTTATTAGCTGCCTTTTTTCCGTTTTATAGGAGCCTCATAAATTCGGGGAAGCATTAATAGACTATCTAGGATCACAGGCACAGGTAAGCATGATATGTTAAATAATTCTTTCATTTTCTTTTATTATATGCATTGCCAAATACAAAACAGGAATATGCAATGAATGAAAGTAGAACTCTACATATGAGCTTATCGAGGCCAGGTAAACAGTTTGAGAAAGAACTAAATTCTGTATACCTCCTGATGAGTGGGTAACCACGAAACAGGTTGTCGAGATGGGGAGTTTTGTCTTTTGAGTCTCTTTTTTCTTAGTGTATAAAGCCCTAGTCTATGTATTGAGCACTCTAACGGGAAATCGATACACAGACTTTGAAAGACCTAAATGTATAGAATTGGGAGTCAAGCAAGTAGTAATAACACAAAATATTTCTTTTGTACACTTTGCCCCAAATTTGTTAAAATCTTTAAAAATCCCCTGAAGCCTTTATAATATTTTCTGAAAATGTTCAGAAATCTTTAGATATCTTGAAATCTCTAAGAATCTCGAAAATTCTTAAAATTTCCCAAATCTTTTTCTTGGCTCTGAGCCTGGGGGACTATGTGATATGTTATGTGCTCTATATCATTTCAGTAATTTGAATATTTGAGTCTTTGCTAATGTATGTTCTTCGTTGCTTTGTAGTATCTCCATTCACTGATGGCTCTGACGGCGTCAGACATTGACACAAGTAAGACGAGTGGGCACAGGGAGCGGCTTGATAGAATCGGAATGGCGTTAGAAGCACTGAGGAATGTAATTACTGCTTCTCCAGGTTCGCAAACTTCCACATATTTGATAAGCACTTTATTAGGAGGGAAAGCATACAGTATTCCCCAGGAAGAAGTAGATACGTTCGATAAGCCAGTTTCAATTGAATATTTATTTATTCAGAGGCACTCGAGCTATGGAAAATACTCCACTTACATGGTCGAAGCACTGATCTCAAAATTGAATAAGGCTGGATTGAGTATTCTCTAGTTTCTTGAGCCAAATTTTCAAAGCCAATTGCTTCAGCATGCGTTTGGACTTTCAACATGGCTGCAAAAAACATTATTTTCACTTGATTCTTTGTTAACAATAGCTGCACGATTATTCATTCTCATGCTGATCATTCAAAATATTCCAACAAGCATCAAGGAAAAAAGCAAGCCCCTCTTGAATTTCGATGTATTGAATGGAGTCCTCCAATATGGCCGCCAATGGCTTTATTTCAGAACGACAAATGCTCGGTCCAGTCTTTATTTTGAGATCAGTGGGTCAAAGACTTACCTGTTGCTTGCATTGCAATAGGATTTTAATTTTTTTACCTTTAAGTTTTCTTCTCTCTCTTGTTTGTACCTACACTTGTATCCTTTTGTAGCCTTTTTGAATTGAGAATCGCCTTGAAGACACTCACATTTATCAGTCTCAAATATATCAATTTAGATATAGTTTATTTTTTGATTTTTCACCAAGACAGTTTTGGGGCTAGGAATGGTTTAAGCAGACATACTATCTTACCGTCTCTGAAAACTTTTTCTAATCGCCCTCTTCTTAGCATCGAACTTTGAATAATCTTGATTAGGGAGCTTGTGGAGGCGATACTGTATAGTTGATTTAAATGTTGAACACAATATCTTCATAGTATCTTATGATTGTGTTATTGCTTGATTTTCTAGGTGTGGAGGTTCGCTGCATAGGACATTTCAAGTTGTTATTCTCATTACTTCGGCTGACTGGTGCAAATAAATTACAGCAACTTGCTCTGGAGGTAAATAAACCACCTTATTATTACTCCAGACAGGACTTTTGAGAGCCACGACGGGCCTCAGAGAAATTTCAGCCAGGGGCATCCTTTATCTCATAGATATAATTCTTCATCTTTTTAGTATCATATTACTCATTCTTAACGAAAAGTAGACCGCCCGCTAAACTGCAATCAAGCCGAAAAGTATAATATGATAGTAAACCTGTAAACTTCTGATATTTGCAGAGGAGATTATTCAATTTGTTATCTAATGTTGGTGCAAGATGTTTTCTCTAACAAAAATGTGAATCATAGCCATACATATGTTAGACTATACAGGGAAGCGATGACAAATAAACAGTTTAGATGGCACCTAACAAGTTTTTGAATAAGGGCCCGTCTACCCATTTGTTTCAGGTAATTGCTGGTGTGACTGGAAATAGTAAATGTGTTTCGAATATCGGAGATGCTGATGTTTTGGCCTACCTTCTTCTTACATTGCACACGCTGCACACGAGTAAGATGCATTGATTAACATATTCGATTATCATTTTAATGTCTTTTAGATAATAGTTAATTTTCTATCCCATTCCATTAATTCTGTGTCGAATCAATCATTACATCGTTACTAACTTACTTACTTTTTACTCTCTTAGCTACTTACTTACTTACTTACTTTCTTTCTTTCTTACTTACTACACTAATTAACTTTATTACTTGATTACTTACCTACTTACTTACTTTTTTACTTATAAATCTATTAAAGTACAACATAAAACATTATGGAATGCTTTAACTCCTTTACTTAGCTTGCGATTCTTTTGACACTATGATTTCGAATTCTTATGCTTTTATTTCTCACTCAAGTTTAACGTATTAAGAGACACTTGATTGACTTAATTAACATTGACTCACTGACTTAATTGCATATTCCTCTTACTTTCCAGGTCGCCTTCTAGTTTTAGACACCTTGCACGCATTGACATCAAATACTAAAGTTGTTAAGGAAGCAATGGCAAAAGGTACTTCAAACTTTGTTTCTCAAATCTTAAAAGCCTGATATAGAGAAACAAGGACAAGTCTAGCCCAGTGACCGGACTGCAAAGAGGCCCGAACTACAACAACAACAAACATGGTAGCTGTATAAAATAAACAATGTCAAATCAATCAACGTTCAGGATACAGCAATATGATTTCGAATAAGGCTCTGCAAACAACTTCTGGTCCACCTGTCACATTGAGATATTCACGCTGGGAATTCCTTCATCGCTACAGGTGCATGTACCTAGTATTCCTAAGATAATTGTACTGCTGTAACTTTATCATACATATTTTTAATATGGCTTTATATCCTTCAGATTCCATTATCAAAATTAATCTTTTTCTCTGCTTTCGTTGTTGTTCATCGTTTCCTCTTGTAGTTCCTTCATCTAATGTTGATTTTTGTGAGTCATAAATGATTGAAGACGAACTCAGCTTTTGCATTAATTCATCATAAAATATGTATTTCTGGATAAGACATCTAAATCGAGTAGATCGTGCCTAACCTGGCTATAGCCTTAGGGGTGCGAAGAAGGAAGACTCAAGGTATAGACATGTTGTCTTTTTTTTGGATAGTATAATTTCTATTATCTAAGTATAGTTTTCAACGTGATTATTTTTTCTAGGAGCACTGATCTATTTACTTGACTTATTTTGCAATTCACCAAATCCAAACGTGCGATCAAGAACAGCTGAGTTGTTTTCGAAAATGATGGCAGATAAACTGATCGGACCAAGGGTGAAGATCGTTCTCTCTAAATTCTTACCATCGATTTTCATGGATGCCATGAGAGACAGCTCGGATGCCAGTGTTCACATGTTTGAAGGTTCGTGTCTTGTAATTGATATGATCCAAGGTATAAGAGAGTTAGTCGACCGAAGTCGAAGGAAACTCAAGGTTTCCTCTCTGCTAATCCTTAACTGAAGCATACCACTTTTTACGTCTTTGGTATGATAGGGCCAGGTATTGAACCCATATGCTTCTGACATAATAGTGGGCCTTCCACTACTAAACCCTTAGCAAAGTTACTGAGAAACAGGGGCGGATCTAGCATACAGCTACTACTTCCAGAGTGGTTCTCAGATTTTAAGGTCCAATAATTTCCTTTTTTCTAATTTAGCCTCCAAGATAAAAAATCGATAATTCTGTCACTTGGGCCAATTTGAGAACAATCTAAAAACACCCCTAAAATCAATATCAAACAAGAAAATATTCAACGGCAAAATGAAGAAAAACTTCATTAGCCTATTTAATATAAGTTGATATTTAAAATAGCTGAACTATTTTAGTTTATCTTGTTACTAGTTTATACACTTTAACGTATTTATAAAATTTGTATTTTTGTAGTCTTATTACTGGTATAATTGATTTTTTTCTGAACGGTCCAAGCATTAGAGGCAATCCTTTTCTTGGGTCGTTTATTATACAATATTTTGTAACCTTCTATTAGGATTGTATGCTATGAATAGAATTGAAATTGAAATTCAAAAATGGATAATTTGGCAGGACACTTTAAATTTTTGACTGATAAGAAAGCCTTTCATTCAGTTTTCCATCTTTTCAGCTAATCATGAGAACCCTGAGTTAATTTGGAATGATGAAGCGAGAGAAAGAGTTTCTGGCACAGTCAAACGAATGAAAGACAAGTACGTGAAATATCTTTGATTGCTTGTTTATCATTTGCTTACGGGTGTTTGTCAGAATCATCATTGATTCATAACTGGCAGACTCGACCATAGATAGTGGAAGAATATCCTAAAGACCCTCCATTGCCAACAATATTTGTTTTTACTGATGTAAGTCCCATGATAAATCATCGTGACAGCAGATAGGAGAAGCATGCCGTCAGATTATGCTTTATTACTTCTATCTTTAATCACTATTTCAGACCACGTCTTGTGACTCTTTTTATTGTCTTTTCAGCCATTTTGTAGCACAGAAAGATGACCCATATGTTATCTGGAAGGTACGGATGTTTTTGCTTTGCTTACATGTACACATGCTTAGTCATATATGTTGTGGAGAAAAGAATTAAGAGACTAAAGCGAATCAGGCCTATCGAGATGCAGAGTTTTGTATCTTATCTCTTTTCTCCACAACATAATTTACGTTCTACATTTATGTATCTAGCACTTTCTTAGGGAAAACTATATACAGACTTCATGTTTAGTTGTATATTTATTGGTTTCCCTATTAGTGGGAAACCAAGGTAGGCTTGTTTAGATGAAGAGTTATTTATTTGCTTTACTCGTTTCTTCTATAGAAAGATATATTATCACTTAAAAAACGTTCAATGTTTTTCCTCACAGCTTCCGGATGACTTTTCAATCACTTATGACGATGTTGAAGGAGAACTGATGGTCGGTGGTGTTTTCCTCAGGTTGTTCATTGCACAACCAAACTGGGTGAGTTTGATTTTTTTGAGTTTACTACTAGTTTACTTAAAGTGGCGTATAGAGTTCATGATATACCTCTGTGCTTAGGTTTTCTTTTTTCTGACCTACCCGGTAGACATACAGTGATAAACATAAACGTCTTTTTACTCTTCTTAGAAACTAAAAAAGTTTAAATGCAAGAAATAGTATTTTAGTCCATGTTTGAATGCCATTATTTTCAATTCATTTGTAAGGATGTTTGCAAAGTTTGGGTCCTATGGTACATCTTCCCTTATTTTGTTTCATGATTTATGGCTGTAATTTGCATTTTGGTGTTTTAGGTTCTACGAAAGCCAAAAGAGTTCATGGTATCAATTATGGATAAATTTGTGAACATGACATCAAAACCTAGTACAACTGTAAGTTTTTCTCGCTGTTTTTCAGGGCGTTCGTTATTTTCGTATATTTATATCATTTTATACTATTTACTTTCTGCGTGTTTAAAAATGATTCATATGTAGAACCTTTTCATTCTGAAAACAGTTTGCTACCACAAACAGAATCTATTACTTTCCAAAACTAAGAATTCTGAAAACCTTGGATGTTTTGCGCCTAGAATTCTTGCTTTTCTAGTCCCATTGATGACATTGTATCCTGCAGCTAATAAGATGGAAGCTATGCCGGATATTTTCGCAACCCCTATTTGTACATAGAATCATTTTGTAAAGAATCTATTATGGACATTGTACTGCCATACAGTATTTTGTATCGAGTAGTGTAATTTTTAATTTTGCTTGCACCTTGCCTGTTTTTCAGTCTTGTTTCTCGTTTTTGCAATTTTTTCATCGTTTGTTGATTGAACTTAGCCTTGCTCATAATGATGAGTATCAGGCACGATCACCACTTGGCCATTAAAGCAGACGATACTGAAGATTATACTACATTTCATTGCTGAACATAAGTGTGGATGATATTGTACAGTATGGTAGCTGTACAATTGTGACCAATATTGGTACAATTATGTAGCTGGATGCTAAGAGGTGCTATGCATATGATTTTTCACATGTGGAGCGATTTGTTTGAAACAGTCGGCGGTATCATACTACATTTTAACACTTGAAATTAGTGTAAACAATATTCTGCTAGGTGCTAGAACTGCCGTTAATAATTTCTTTTTTTTTCTTGTAGAGTGATACGTTGGAAACAGTCACTCAAGCCATTGTTTGCCTATTCTCTGCTCAACCTCCCCTGGCAGACCAGGTAACTGATATATGATACTTCAACCACTCTTATCAGGCCTTAACAATAAATCCATAGGATCTTCAAATCCCCTGAGCTAAGACCTCGATATGGTAACTTCTGTTTGTCTTGACGTTTAAAAGATATCCCTCTAGGAAGTTTCGAGGAAGGATCTTTGCTATTCGTTAACCAGGATAAAGAGAAAGTACTTCTTGAACCAAAAAGCTACCTAGTAATGCCCCTTGCAGCAATTCGTATTTATTTGATCTAGCAAAATGAATTGCAGAATGATACGGAGCAAGGCTTTGTGTGCAAATGATGTTGAAGATTGGTGAATCACGACATAAACAGCAATCTAGAAGAGCTTTGTTTTGTTCTTTAGTACACAACAGAACTTTTTATATCTCAAAACCTGAGAGAGTTAACCGAATTTCTTATGGTAAACTTTACTATCTCCTTCTAAAAAGCTCGGCAACAGACTTGAAACTCACCGATTGCATATTTATAATTCAATTCCAGGTTCCAGCGTTAGGACACCTGCCACAAGTCTTCCAAGCGATGTTATCGAAAAACGAGGCCATTCCGAAAGCAGCATTACTAGTTGTTCACGTGCTTTCAGATAATGAGGTGAGCAGCCATTACCTTCATCATCCTATCAAAAATATGCAATACCCCACTTTATTGAGTATTTCTGTCTTTACAAGAAGGGAATTGTTGGACCAGTGTAATTCCAGGCAAAAATATTAAAGGATCACAAGATGCGGTCACATCGAGAAGAAGGACCAGGGTCCCACTAATCTTTTAGTTATTCAAGGGTTTTTTTTATTTGCTCATAAGCCAATACATCACAAAGATTGTAAGCGTAATAGCCTATCCGCTATTAATAGCAACTTGGTAACTATGAAAGACTATTTCGGAAGCAAAATTGGCGTTTATGTTTTATTCTTTTTAGTTAAAAGTAGTTATACCATGCGTCTACTGTATAGATGCTGTTGAAATATACCCTGAATAGGTTTTTAACTCAAATATTTATTAGGTAATTATGCATTTTTCATGTAAGGCTCCTTCCTTCGAGTAAGGGCTATAATAGAGGCTTATTTGTCAAATATGCTAATGAATATGCGTATCGCAACTTATTCATCAAATCAACTGTATCTTTTTGTAGATGTGTGTAAAGACGATGTCCCAAACTGATAGCCTCCGTTTGATGATGACTGCTATGAAAAAGAGACCAGATTGTTTGAATATTGCTGCAGAATCTTTGAATAGAATGTTCGAAAAAGTTCTCAGTGACTTAGTGGCACAAGTAAGCTTTTTCTTTTTTGACTTTCAAAATACAGTCTGAGTTGTTACTCTAGGGCTCCTCTGATGACTAGCTTTGTCTCAGGATCATTTTTCTTACCCTAGGGCTCATCTGATGACTAGCTTTGTCTCAGGATCATTTTTCTTACCCTAGGGCTCATCTGATGACTAGCTTTGTCTTAGGATCATTTTTCTTACCCTAGGGCTCATCTGATGACTAGCTTTGTCTTAGGATCATTTTTCTTAAGATCACTACAAACAATATAAGTTTACGAGTCAGTCACCAAAAAGCTGAGGCAGTCAAAAAAAAAGGATAAAAGAACTGCACAATGATTATTAATACCATCATTTCATATTATGGGGGGGCACACTCAACTTTTTTTGGGACATTTTCAGACTTACTTTTTCTTTGTAGGCGTTACGCGTTGAGCTTATTCAATATCTGGTGTCACTTCTCGAAAACCATTTGACTGAAGTTAAAAACGCTGCGGGCTGCAAAGCTCAAATCGTCAAAGCTCTCAAGGCCATGTGCAGGGACCTTAATTACGGGGAGCAGGTAAATTGATCTTTGATCGGTACAGATATTTAGAATAGTCATCAAATTGGAACATAATGAACTACGTTTAGTAGTTAAAACCATCTTTGAGTTGTACAAAGCTTTCATTCTGATACTCATTGCATTAGAGCGTCAGAAAGAGAAGGAAAATGAAACCTGGCAGATTTCTGTACCTTTTTCTGACGTACTACTCCAAGGAGTGCCAGATGTGCCAACTAACCCCATCTGAAAAAAAAGACTGGATTGAGCATTCTGTTGTTTCTCTACTGGTTTCAGATGTTCAAGCCAATCGCCCCATCTTGCACTTGGCCTCCCAATATTGCTACCAAAGAAATTATGTTACTTGATTCTTTGCAAACAATAGCTGCACGATTATTCAGTCTCTTGCTGAACATTCATAACATTCAAACAATCAGCAAAGAAAAAAGCAGCCACTAGTGGAATCTCAATGTTTGCATTGGACCTACCAGTATGGCCGCAACTGACTTCATTTAAGAACGACAGATGCTCGACCCAGTCTTTTTTTGAGATCATTGGTTCTATTCAACCCCATCTGAGAATTGATTTTTTATTTCCCTTTTTCAGGTTTCTGGTATTTTGGAGTCAAGTCAAGTGTGGTCTTCATTTCGGGATCAGAAACACGACCTGTTCATCTCCGACGCATCACATGCCGGATACCTGACTGGCCCTGTGGGGGTAGCTGGGTACCTAACCCAGGGAGCCAACAGTCCCGCCATGTCAGCCGCCCCTCCCCCTATCGACCCTCATGATGAGTAGATATAGATAATTGGGAATATGCTAATTTAGGATCAGAACAAAATCTTGCTAGATTTTACCTAGGACAGTTTACGACCCTCAAAAGGTAGTCAACTCAGTCAGGGGCCATTGAGTATATTTTTGACTAGGAGACTCAAAACATAAAATGGTAATCATTGGGCTTTTTATTAAATAATCAATCACTGCCATCCTTTTGTTCGATATTAAATAATCTTCAATTAGATGCAAGGCTAGCAATATGAAATACTGATATGGTATAGGCTTCCAACATCATAACACATACAATGCTACAAGATTTCATCAACTTAAAACATGTATTTTGGGGGTTATGCCCCCAATTACCCTAGGCCCCATAGCTCCTGTACTCAGTTGTATTGTGTATCCTCTCAAACCTTTGTAGGGAAGCAATGTCAATACGCAGGAAAGGACTCAGCATTGAACTGGTTGGTAGAATAGTGAGGCAAAACTTTTTCCCCGTGAATATCTTGGGTTCATTCGTCAAAAGCAAGATTTTGTTCCAGCTTTTATCCGAGTACGGCTGTGGGTGTATAACATTCATCAAATCACTATCCATGATTCCAATTGAAAGCAATATCTAGATAAATTTAATGTTGTATACAGTTATGGAAATGTTTTGAAATCCCATTTATATTCTTTGCTCATATCCTTTCGAGCTTCGTCCACATTTGAAAGCTCTCTGTTTAGTCAAAAGACTCGATTTACATTTGTCTAATTTCCCTTCCTTAGAATTTCGTTTCACAATTTTCGCTGTTTTCAAAACTTGTCTAATTTTCATGGCCGCACGCAGCGGGGAAAAGGTAGGGTAGTTCCCCTATCTTTGAAAACTATCTGCTTGTAGAGAGTCTGTTCCTATCAATGGTCTGTTATTAGGAGCAGAAACCGAATTTGACACTCCCAAACGTTGTCCTTATCCTTACTTACTTCTCTGTTTACTGGTACCATTAATCTGCTTTTAAAATTGTTGTTTGATTCTAAATCACTAAACCATGGACCTACGTATCATCACTCGTGAATTATAAATATGATTTATATCCTGATGCAGTAGCGAAAATATCAAATATATAGCTTCGAAATTGAGTTGAGATTTGCTAAATTATGGATCAGTTTAGTCGGACTAGATTTTGTATCAGAGAATATTTTATAACTTTTGTTGATTTTTGTTGTTATTCTTGTACTGCCATGCAAAGTCTTTACTTGCCCCATTCTGTGTCTGATGTGCCGCATCATGGTTTATGGAAATATAGATGGTTAGGAAACTCATTGTTGTACATCTTTGTTTCACAGTTGATGATGAGCACTACTTGAAAGTGGATAACGAATGTCTTATCCTCTCTCTTTACTGTTAAAATTTTGCATGTAAATATTGCCTACATGAATATGATGCTGAATGTTGTAAAATCTTCTCTAAATAACAAATATTTCTGGATAGGGAACCAAAAGACGCGTTTTGGTCTATTCGCTCAATCATGACATTGTTGGCTGAACCAATTGCGAAACAAAAGACTGTGCACTCTCGATTTTGAAAAAATTGCACAAAAATATATAACAATAGGTTTCCTAACCATCTATTTCTATAAACCATGGCTGCATCAATTTAGGTAATTTATGTCTTTAAGGATTCGTTGCCACTACACAGGTGTCAAATGCTTGTTAATTTGCTGACTATCATGTCAAATGTTGTTTCAGAAGCTGTCTTGATAGGAACGAATGTTTTTATAAACGTTGTGCTGCTAAAAATAAAAGGCTTGCCATGATAAGTGGTAACTATCATCTCAAATATTGTTTCCCAAAAAGCCTTTTTAAGTCGATATGTATTTCATTGTTGACCTACTAGATATCAAAGCCTTGTCATAATAACTGGTTACTAAAATGATAAATATTCTGTCAGAAACACTCTTGATAAGAACGAATATATTTACACAAGTTATCTTAAATATCAAAGGCTTTGCATGATAAGTGGTGACTATTATGTTATAAAATTATGCCAGAAATAGCCTTTAATAAGACTGGTTATATTTACACGTTGTCCAACTAAATATCAAATGCTTGTCATAATAAGTGGTGACTATCAAGTAAAATATTCTGTCAGAAAAAGCCTTGATAAGACTGAATGAATTTATTTACTTAAAAGTGGGACTCTCAGGTCAAGAGAATCCAGAACAATAGGTGAGTTGCCTGTCCCTACAGGCTTACTGCTTGGTACTATTGATTCTGGACAGCTTGGGTACTAAGCAAGCATTCATTTCCACTTCATAAAGGTCAAATGCTTCATAATTTCCTCTTTAGGGAGAACCTTTCAGGTGATCAATATGTGCAATGATTATTGAAATATGTGCACCCATGAAAGGCAAATTTGTGCAGTGTTCAATTTTCCTATTTTACATTTAAAAATTGCAAGATATATTTCAAATGAATTGAGCTTTAGAAATAACAAATTGGGTCCTTTAGTACCAAAATTATTTGGATTTACTTATCATTCTATAAAGAAAATTTTAACTCGAGACCAGGAACCAACAACAGATTAAGATAATTAATAAGGTTACTTTTTGCTTCAGTGGCAGCAGTTTGGAAGCAAAAAAATGTAAAAACCTCTTCGCACTTCGGTGACAACCATGATGGGCCAAACAAGATACCCACAGAAACCACACCCAGAAACCATCAAAATAGAGCTTGCCTACTTTTGGATACTTGCATTCATATTTGTACTTTGGTAAAAATCCTTAGATAAACCCTGCAATAAAAATTGATGCAGGGTAAATCTAGCCTATTACGCTTAATCAGATTTAAGATGTTTTCGAAATAACGTTCTGTTCATGTCTCACGGGAACGATTTAAATGTTGGAGAACTTTTGTTATCTCGTGAATTGCTGCATCCTATTCCCAATGGTTAAATCAGATTATTGGACATCTCAATTCCCTTGGTGAGCTTTTCCTTTTAATTCAGCTTCATGTTTATTGCAACAAAAGTAATCTTCTGGCATTGACTTGAATAGATGTTTTTTGTAATATGCTGTAATTTGCTGCCTGTCACAAGTCGGACAAGAAATTTTGGAGTTAAATCTTCAAGGATATTGTACTTGCGTCTTATTCCAGCACTCAAGCCTCTTGCTACCTATTGAGCCTTCTACATATCTGCTGAACACAGTAACAGTGTAAACTGCAATGCTAGTCAACGTTCCTCAAATTTAGTGTTGAACTCGTTTCGAATTTCGGATCTAATGCTCCAGAAATGATTTTGGCCTAGAACTTACTGCATTGAAATAGATACCAGACAAGATGTTCATCTAAAAGGTATGGATATTTCTTTTGTATACACGCTCTTCACTTTATAAGGAACCTACGTTTCTATTGTTCTCTATAATAGTCACAGGAAACAAAAGAATCTATTGTATTTTACAAGAAATCCTAGTTCTTGGTTCCTTTTAAACTGGTTCCTTATATCAAAAAGGCGTGTAAACCGTAAAAGGTCTATCAAGGTCCCTAGGGGCTTATTTCATTTTCGAGGTGTTAGAGGCGAGCCTTTTAAAAGCAGGTGCTTTTCAATGAGATTTTGGAGAAGAAATTCTTCACCCTCAAACATGTAAAGTTAGAAATTTGCAATATTAGAACGGAATACAGCTATTAGCTATCCCTGACTCATTACAGTTTACTCCGCCTGTAGTCTTTCTTTTATGGAGAAGGGGGGAATAAACAGAGAGGGAGGCTTGATAGAGCATCTACGGTATTGGAGTTCCTTAGGGGGTCCAGTCGGTTTGAGGGTCTGATAAAAGGCTAACAAATTTATGAAAATCGCAAAACTATTTGGTGATATTTCCTGAATTTCCTGAACTTTTTTCGGTGTGTTTGTTGCAGTTGATTGCCGAGAATTTGGTTTAAATATTTCCATTGGAGGGTTTTTAAAAATTTTATACTACCAACTGACGGTGATTTTTAAAACCATAACCTTAGCCCTCTTTGAACCTTGACTAGACCCCTGTCTCTTGAGCCATCTCTAGAGCATTAATGTCTCTATTGCCGAACAGTGTTTATTATCATGCTTGAGGTATGACAAACGTTCAAATTTAGCGCATTTACGAAAACATGAAACGAGTAGGAATAACAACGGGCAGATATGACTAGGAAACGAGAAGGTTGGCATTTGGTATTGATCCACTCACTTTGGAGGGGATAGATCAATCCTTCCAGCAACCACTTCTTGTTTCCTACTCGTTTTTGCCTGTTTCATGTTTTAAAACTAGCTATCAAAAATTATGTTAGCCAATCACAGGTTGCTTTCAACGAAATAATAAGGATGTTCATCAAGATGTATCCGTTGCAATCAAGAAATTTCTCTATAATACTTTATTTCAAATTTTCATTTGAAAACACCACTTCGACAAACCCCGTATTTGGGGGACTGGTTTGAGCTCTGGAGTGTAAAAATGCTTAACCGCCACACAGAAACTGACTCAAACATTCAGCCTACCTGATAGAAGAGTATTTATAAGTAAAGATTAGATTTTTCAGCTTGAAATTCATATTTCAGGAAATACAATCTTAAATGCTGCTGTATATATCTTAAATCATTCACTTATTTCTTGTCCACCTAGCTATAAGAAACTAGGCAGCCTGGTCTTAGAACATTCAGTTACTTAGTGGTGGGTCAGTACTGTACTATTTGAATGGCCAAGTGTTTTCCTGCCTATTTAAGCTCCGATGTTTCTAATTCCTCTATTTCTTATCTTGAATGTTTTATTCAAAATTAGCGAATAATACAGACTGACTATCTTCAGAAAGTAACGCTAAACCTAAGATTTAATCAAATACTACAATTGGTGCCGGTTAAAATGTCGTCAATACTTGCACAAGTAAGCTGTAATCGACGAACATTCATAACTGGTGAATACACCATACAGTATTTAATAAATCAAAATGAAGGCAATGCTTTCTGGAGAAACCTGCCGAACGGGGTTCAGAGCAAAGAAACCAAAATTGCTTTTGCTTCAGAACAAAATCGTGCCTCTTTTTGTAGGGTATAAATTGCCAGAACCCAACCAACCCAACATATTTTTGTTTCGTTCTCTTTCTTACGTATTACTCTATTGAGTGTCAGACGAATAGTTTCTTATAGTTAATCCATGTTTTCGTTTCACTATGTTTCAAATATTTCTGGCTATTTTGAAGTTTTGTACCATTCAAAGACCGGATATAAATATGAAGGATAGTGAAATTGATGAGGTTAAACAAATAATGTTTACCAATTTCTCAATTTCTGAAAGAAAACGTTTTTACTTTTTTAGAATGATACAGCAATTTACAAGCATGACAATCGTCTGTAAGATGTATATAACAATGCTGATACATTTATTTACAAGTCCTGAAATTCCAGGTAACAACTTGTTTTGATATAATCTTCATTTCTTCCCCCTTTCTCGTCGTTCGATCGTACAGTCTGGACAATACCTGTGGAATAAAATAGCAAAATCAATTCTAGTTCTAAACTAGAAGTGGCCTGATACACAAGTAATTACTATGTCAGAAGTAAGGTCCTAGGCTCGATGCTGATGGGAGACTTTGGAAAGGACAGATTTCAAATAACAATGGTTTGTCATCAATTGATCGTTCTTTTCCAAGAATGCTTTGTTACAAAGTTCATCTATCAGCAATTCTGCTGATGCCTCATTCACTATCGATCTTTTTCTGCACAGAAACGATAATTGGCATAAATGCTCCGTTTTAAAGAGGAACCTTGGTTGAATGTCTCTATAATTAATTTCGTCATATAAAAGTTTGGCAAAACATGAAGATGCTTACCATTTTCCTTTGGGCTTCGTCGTAAGTTTAACACAGTTGAAATGGAACCATTCAATTGGACACTGAAAAATAACATATGCTGTATATGTAACTCTCATTAAGACTCTATATCTTGGCAAAACCATTTTACAGCTATCATACCCTAAAGACTAGAGGAAGTACAAATTCTATGTATCAGTTTCCTGTTAGAGTGCTCAATACATAGAGTAGAGCTATAAGCCCTCAGGAGAAAGAGACTCAAAAGACAAAACTCTGCATCAGAGAGTTTATTTAGAGTTTTGTCTTTTGACTCTCTTTTTTCTTAGTGACTTTAGGAAGTATGTAATAGTTTTCAGACCGAGTTCTCAACAAATGGCTTCAATAATCTACTTTATTGATGGACCACGTCCAAGAACGTTCAAAAATCATCATGTTGCCGTCGAAGACCCTTAGTACGGTGAACGATCCTCGTTATTTACAGCATTGTTTATTAGTCGTTGTGAACGGCGAATAGGTTGCTGGCTGGGCTGTCCTTTACTTATTGGAATGCTTTGCATAGAGTTTGCAATCATTCTTTGCGTGCTCAGACCTCGCGTGGGCAACCTCGACCTCGCGAACAGCCAGTTGGCATGCCTCCCAGTAGCGCAACATCATCGGAGCTTTCGCGCACCAAGTGGGCCAACCATTGCGCTTGCCTTGTAATGATTGAGTCCGCAGAGAAACAGCATCTGTCACCAATCCTTTCATACAGTTGTTCATTGGTTACGAAGTCGCTCCATTTTATACCTAGCAGCTGGCGCCATATAGATCTACCGAAAGCATTGGAGCGGTTGATGGTATCCGGCTTCAGTGTCCAGCTGTTGCTACTGTAGGTGAACTTGGACAAGATGAGTGCTCTTGCTAGTTGGTATTTGGTGTCGATGCTCAGATTAGCTTTGTTGATGTTTGAACTATTTCTGAGAGCTTGCTTGCCCATAGCAATACGCTTCCGCACTTCCATCGTGTCATCCATATTGTGTGTGACCGTCGTACCCAGGTATGTGAGGGAGCTGACACGTTTGATCGGTGTGCCACGAAAGGTGATGGTTGAGTCACCAGTTGTTGGGGATATCACCATGTATTCTGTTTTGCCAGGGTGTAATTTTTAAAACGTTCAAAAACGTAAGAAATAATCACGGAAAAAAACCTGAAAAGAAATACAGTGATACGAGGTGAAATAAGGTAGCTTCGAAAAAAAAAGATACTCACATCTTCATTATCACAGCCAATCATTTCACCATATGAAACCTAGAAATAACGATCAAAATAGTTCGAGTTATCGATTGTTTGAGTTATACAGATAACTCGAATAAGGTCAAAGGGAATGCCAAATCTGTTCGAGTTAGGAAGGGCTCGAGTTACTGCATGTTCGAGTTATCGGGATTCTACTGTATTTACAATTTGAACAAAGGCAAATGGTTCCATCCCAGTTCTTAATTTCCGTTTTAAAAGCCTCTGTAGATTCTAGATCTTTACATCATTAAGGGTGTTTTAAAGCATAACTTCTCTAAGGGAGTTTACCCCGAATGTTACTGTTTCAGACCTTTCAGGAAGCTCACATAAAGTCTTTTTGCGTAAAACATATGTTACAGATTTGTATGCGAGTTCTTCCAGAGGTATGACTGACTTGAATGGTGAAACGTTTTATATACCTCTACCGGGATTTTCTGTAAATTCTACCTACATTTTTTAACAAACTATATGCTAAATCTTTGTACCAAAATTTCTCAGCTTTCCCTATAATCATGGTAAAAAAATTCTCTAAGCAAGTTTCTCAACCATAAAAGCATTTTTTGTTGTTCTTGTGTACAATGTGAAATTACACTAGTTTTAAAAATATCAACTCATGCCAATTCTCTCTTGAAAAATTCCCATTATGAGGTGTGCTATATCATAACTCTATGCAAAAGAAGTTCACTAAGCAGTTTGAACCTCCTTTCTTGCACAGACAGAGTGATTTTAACAGTACAACAAGTTTACCAAATCTTTTGATTTATACAAAAATCTCTTTCCCAAATTTCAACATCCAGCGCAACAGTTTCTCATAAGCAGTTTCTAATAAAGAAAATGTAGTTTCTTTGCATACCTGATTACACGAGCAATACGTTGGTTCATCAGGATCAATAGGTATGTCTGGAACTTCTTTCTTCTTCCTACGAAATCATTATTTTCATTAAATCATTAGAACTGAAAAACTATTCATTGCGAAAAAAATATTATATCTTTATCTATAATTGTTGGTGCTTTAAGGCCTTGGCTTCGTAAAGAATGGGATAATTCCTAATTCCAGGCAAAGGGGACCAGATTCTGTATTTGGTTCTTTATGTGTGTTTAATCAAAAAGGGTGAATAAAATGACAATTATCATACTTCTTTTTGACGGTTCCATTCTTTTTCTTTACTTCTTTTTTCACTATCTTCTTCTTCCCAGTGGCTTCCACGACTTTTTTTGACGTTTCTGCCGTTTTCTTAATTACTTCAGGAGCCGGTGTTGGAACTGGAGGTACCGGTTCAGCGGGTTCCGTTTTCTCAACAACTTTGACCTTCTTTTCAGTTTTGACCGCTTTCTCTACTTTGACAGTCTTTTCGATTTTTGGTATTTTCTCTGCTTTCAGCAGGCATTCCTGCATGTCTGCATATCTCTCGTGGGGCGTCTTCTGCCGCCTTGGTCCTGGGGAAAAATAGAGGTAGTAGTTTTTCTTTTGCACTACATAACTATTGTTTTGGGTGAAATTTCGTTACCAAACATTTAAAGTAATCTATTTAGAGCTCAATTAATTTGACAACGTAAAATGTTAGAGTCTTTGTTAAGACAATTTTCATGCATGCTGGTGAGTAGGAAAGCATGCTATTGTAGTAGCTAAGCAAGAAAAGGGTGTGAAGCAGAACTAAAAGTCGCACGTTGATAGCTTTATCGCTAGACAGATAAAGCACCACAACCCACTCGAACTAGGAGATTGTTGATATATAGAGTATAAACCATATGATAGTTTGTAGTATGCGTTTGTACAACAATTTAGCTAAACAAACAAGACCTATTTGTATTTCTCTTCGTCTATTTTCCAAAGTTGATACCGTAAAAGTAAATAAATATAGTTATTTCCGTTTGAATGCAATGAATTAGAAAATGACTAGTCTTTATATTGTTAAATTATAATTTGTTTCCACTGAGATTTGGTAGATTTTCATTGGAATAAGATTGTTCAAGAACTTCTCTATCTGTGCAAAACTTTTCATCACTATCCAAGGTCACCAAGATTTCTATTTATTGATTGCATTGATTGTTTTTTTCCTTTCATGACAAATTAATAAATCCATGAATCACTTTGTTCAGGATGATTCCAAAATTGGATATCTATAGACTGTAGATACCTATTGTAGGGAAACTCTACTAGAACTCTGTTAGCAGAGCATATCTAAGGCAAGTATTTCAGCAAGAAATCAAAATAATGAAATCACAACATCGATCTTTTCATGGAACACCTACTTTTGATTTGAGGATGTTGCTTTTCAACTATGCGGCGATCATCAAAGTTAACTAAAAGAAATCAATGAATTGAATAGGTTTAAAAAAACAAAATTTATGGTCATAAGAATTGCTGTGAAATACTGCAAATATCAAGTGAAAGCAAAGAGGGATGAAATTTCTAATATTTGCTAATACAAGCCTCAAACTTTTTTAGAATCAGTGATCTGCTTTAGGTCAAGGGCAGCACTATATAAAATGAAGTTCATTAGACCAAATATGGAGGCTAGATTTTCAAATCAGAAATTAATAAGTTTTAATAGTTTTTCACCTCTGTAAACCCATATTCTTAAACAAGTGATTGAAATCATGCTACTCTGAAAATGAAACTCACGTGGCAAATCTGGTTTAACAGGTTTGGCAACCAGAGGAGATGAATCTCTACGCACTGGAGCATCTATGTTTTCTGCATCTTGTACAATTTGAAGATTCCTGTTGTCGGCCTGAAAATTCAACAAAAAAACCAATGTAGTAATATACCTCTTTCAGGCAGTTGCCATTACAAAATTAAAGGGCTGATGATGGTTTCCAGAACTCAAAAGGAGGTTTTACCAATTTGATAAACATTGGACTGGATGATGAAAATAGAAATGCGTTTTAGAAAGCCTGTTTGGGTTGGATTTGGGTTTTAAGGGTTGGGAAGGCAAGGGTTAAGATTGCTTTCCAAATAAAACTAACTATGTAAAACAAGTAACATTCTATGAGTGGTATGGCATACGTTTTCTTCAAGTTGGGTAATTACAGGGACTGCTGGAAAATTGCCCCAAAAATTTCATGTGCTATTCATAGGCATTGACGAAATTCTTTGAAAATATTATCGAAAATCTTTCAACGCACCATCTCAACAATCTGTGAAATCAGCTGTAGTTTCTCATCACCAAACTCCTGACTCTTGATCAGACATCTTTGAATCTTAGTCAAAAATCTTTGCTTGCTTACTGGGTCTTCTGATGAATTGTAAAGTTCTAGTAGATTTGATATTTGACTCATTTTTGCTGCAACAAAATCAACAAAGATTAGAAAGACAAATGAATTCATGTTCTAAGAAAAAATAAACAGCTTGTTGTTTGTTTACAAGATTCTAGTTAAGGTTTAAGGAATATAAATCAGTCCAAGCAAAGGGTGCATGAAAAGTTGAAGAACTTACAATGGTATAAAAGATCAAGTTCCCTCAACTGCGATATATTTCTCTGAATATCTTCCGGCAATGAATCGATACCTAAGGAGAGAATTGATATCATGAATTTAGACCTATTAAGCATTGCATTTCTGTGTTAGAAGATTCAATATATCTCATGCAACAATATGCTCAAGATATGTTATCAGCCAATGGAGATAATATTTCATATATTGATGTGAAATAATAGCAAAATCATTGAAATTGATGTATATCTTTATAGTGATAGTTTGAAGTGTGTATTTTGGTTTACTGAGAATGTGATAGATACAAAGTGGAGTGATATATATATGGACATCTCCTGATTTGGATTGAGCTGTGAAACAGGCTTGACAAGATCTTGTCCTGTCGTCTTAGTTTATGGAGATTGTTCTATTTGATTCTTATGCATAAAATTTCGGCAATGATGAGTAATCACTTAAGTTTTAGAAGATCTCTTTGGACTTTTACATAGAATCACAGGAAATAGGTAATTAAAGGGGTATTTAACTACAGTACCGCATTAAGGAAGCCTAACATCGCGTTGCGAGAATTAGCGCGACGCGCTCGATTCTCGATGCTATTGCGTGGGCAAAAATTCAACTTTTTGATCGCGAAAGATCGCGGACATCGAGATCGAGCGCGAACGAGCGTGATCGAGCGCGAACGAGTGCGGGGTCCTCGATCCGCGATCCACGATTGTCCGCGATGTATTCATTTAATGCGCACTTCTTTCGAAGCTCTGATAAATTTCGTGGTCAAGATGGACTGGGCAAAAATTATTCATAAAACTTATCAGTTTTGCTGGTGATCAAGTCATATGTTTTAGGCAATAACAAAAAATGTGTCCGTATTTATCCGTCAACTACAGATAACGAATCATCAATCTAAACCCTCAAATAGCCGAAATTTAAGAAAGTTCAGAAACATTGAGGGCTAAAAACCCTTACTATTTAGGCAACTTTGAGGGCTAGGTTAAGGGTCCAGTTGCATACCCTATTGGAATGAAAGTGTACTAATAGTTGAATCGGTTCAAGGGACATTCTATAAAATCCACCCCGATAGAAAAAACCGGAAAAAACATCAAAAGTAATTAATTTGAAAAAACTAAAAACCCATATTTAACATATATTCCTCAGCTTAGTAGGTAAACGTTTTTACAAGGAAACTAGATAAGATCCTTAATCTTTCAGTTTCTTATTTTGAGGTCTCTTTTTGCCATTTCGTAGTCTTGACCGTTTTATCATCATAACAGATTTTTATTTGAAATAGGTGTATTAGATAGTTGTGGCAATTATCAGCGTTTAGATTAAGACCCAAGAACAGTTTTTGGTTTTGATTGTTATTGTCTTATGACATGTGTTCTCTGTAATAGGTCTTGTTCCCAAGAGGCAAATTAAGGGAAATGAGAAGTAAAAAATATTTGATGGAAATCGGTTGAGCTGTGAGGAAAAGTGATAGTCTTTTGTTCTAGGGAATCTTACTTTAAATTGCCTTATGACCTCGAACACATCAGTCTCTAACCCAAGAGATCTTTCCTTTCATTTCAATTATAAGAACACGAGCCTAAAATTATGCCTAATGGTAAGAACAAGCTAAAAACGAGCTAAAGCTGCCAATTTTTCCTCATTATTTATCAATATTTATAAGAATTATTAGAAGCAAATAGCAAAAGCAGACTTAAAAGGGATTAATGGTACCTATGAACATTTCTGACTAATGATAGAGGAATATTTAAGAATAGCTTGCGTCAAATTAAATTAACGTGTTCGGATGAAAAAGAGCGTTGGTACTCTAAGAATTAAACTAATATTGTTAAGAAACTTGAAATTCAGAAGCATTACTAAGCTAGTAATAGTACATCAGAAACCCAGTTTTGCCTGATTTATACTTGCCGACACATTTTCAACATCTGTTCCTATTTTCGATGACTTATAAATACACATTGTGCATATCATCTTCTGGCATTCTTTTGTTATTATTAATATCAAAATATGGAACATTTAAGAGACTTTTAGTACTAGAATCTGTTAATAAACTGTCAAATTCTTTTTCCTCCTATGATCTTGTGAATTTTAACCAGTTTTTGGGGTTAATCTATAACAGGCCTTAAACTTATTCATTCCCTTCGGAACTTAAAAGAAATCGTTGGAAAACATTGACCACCAAGCTTCGCGATTAGATCGAGGGGTCCGCGATACAAAACAATAGCCCGCGTTCGCTCGCGAATGGTCGCGATCCGTCGCGAAAGGCCGCGTTTCATCACGATCGGTGTATCGCGGGGTCTGCGATAGAGGGCATCGTGGGGTATCGAGGATCGAGCGCGACTCGCAAAATACGCGATCCGCGATGTTAGGCTTCCTTAATGCGGTACTGTACCAAGTTCCAAAAAATAGCTTCATTCAATTATATTTGATGGATTGACTTGAGGCTATTGGCCCGATTGTCCCCTCTTTGTGCGCTCTTTACAATTGCTGCAATCATATAGATTTTGGGAAGACATCCTGAGTAGTTAAATTACTCTACCCTTGTCCAAAAGGCTGTGAAGAAGAATGCATCTTCAGACCTGTCACACAAAGTGTACGGAGGGAATTAGCCAACTCTCCTTAACTCCAAGCAAAAGAAGTCAAGAAGTGTAGTCAAATCAAGAGGGAGGACCAGGGTCACACTGCTTGATATTCAGTGGGCCCTATTTGCTTTGCATACAAACCAATACCTTAAGAAGTAAGCGTATTGGCCTAGCTATCAATAGTTGTTAAGTTAGTGGTCCCTTACTTACACTCAATATAGTGCTCCATGAAGACAGCAGCCGGGGAAGGATTTTCCATCACATTAACTGAACCCATTTTCAGATAAAGTTAAGCAACTCCTTTTGTAGCATCTGAAAGAAGTAAGGCGACTAATGCTTATGATATTAGCAGACTAATGGTAAGTTATCAGGGTTTTTTGATTAAACGATAGACAAGACAATGTTCTATCAGAAAACAAAAAATAATGGTGCACATAGGATTGCAGAAGATCTTCATTAGAATGTTAAGGGTCATTGATAGAATACTTTTGCCCTCATTTCATTCGATTTTAATTTCTTTGAGCAACTTTTCTGTTAAAATCTGAACTACCTTTCTTAATTTAGACAAAAACTTATTGCTTGGAAGCAGTTAAATCAAATTGTTTCTAATCACTTATTTTGGGCAAACAGCAAGGAAACTTGAATAACAAAACTTAATATACCACTTAAGTTTTCTGCCCGACACTCTTTGGAGGACAACCACTATATCATTTTTACACCCCCTAGAAAGACAACAAAAGCATCTACCTAGCCTATTGGTTTTCATACCCGTTGGACTCGAAGGCCAGAGCAGAAGAGGTGGATCAAAATGGGCAAATTTTAAATCAAAATCAGAGGTAAATGATTAGTATAAACTGACTAACTGCAATTAAGTTGGTATCTAATAAGTATATGAATAAAATCTTAAAACTGTATGTACGTATCTAACTCGAGGTAGAATTGGTTTTTTAACCTTTTCCTTTAATTTATTAATTATATACTGGCCTAGGCCATCCCATCCATCGATTTTATATAACATCAATTTCTTCAATGCAATTATAGATCATTAGAGATCAAAGAATTTGGCCAAGTTCCCATGCTCATACGTCCTGGAAACAAGAAAAGCATAAAGAAAGTATCAAAATCAACTTAACAGAAGTATGAAACTTTAAATTCTTACCAATGTTTTCAAATATGCACACATTTTCCACAACCGCTCACACAACACAGAAGAAGCCTTGCGTGCAGCAGCAACAACAACACGACATAGCCAAAAATGTTTATAAATTCCCGGGGGTGGAAGTACCAATATACAAGTAGAGAAAGCTTTTCAGAAGAACAAAATCGACCAAAAAGATAGAAGTCGTGATCTTATGTAAAAAAGTAAGAAGTCTAGAATACTACCACTAGTTACAAGTGTCAAGTACTTACTTATGTTTACTTATGTGGTCTTTGAACTCAGGCTTCCGCCTCTCTATTCGACTCTACATGTGCGGTCTTCTGGTTCCGGGTGGGTCTGCCCTGTAGTCAAACACCACATCCTCGTTCCTCCTGTGCCTGTCCAGATTAGCCTCAAAAGATTTGACACTACAAGCTGACACTATTTCCTCAGTAAGTGAATTCCAAGGAGTGACCACTCTATGTGTGAAAGAGTGTAGTCCAAGTCCAATTGATTCGACAGCTCTCCTTTTGAATAACTTTCTACTGTGACCTCTACTAGTAGTTTCATCGGCAGTGGTGGGTGCTAATTTGAGTTGAGTACACTTTTTTCATTAAGAAAACAGTCGACAAGCAACCAGGGCTGAAAAAACCAAACCAAAGCAATATGCAACTCCAGGACTCAATGAAATAGATTAAACAACTGAGCACTTCTGTAACTATGCTGGAAGAGCTTAACCTTGTTTTATCAATTAAGTATGTTTCATTGTTAAAAAGAAGTATGCTTGGTATCTAAAAGGTTTCCTTGTGTACACCATCAATTTAAACAGTTTTGGGTACAGGGAAATGTCTACATCTTGTTTTTTTCAAAACTGAACAACTTTGAGGGCTGGAAATCCAAAATTATGCAACTTTTAGTGAGACTGCAGCACTGTAGCTCGGGAAAAATTATGGGTGGGCAACCATTGTTCGAGAACAATAGGAAGACTAGGGACCATGCTGTGAGCAATTGAATATTAGGATTATTAGGGGGGCTAATGAACCCTTGACACCCCACGCTACGGGCCTGGAATTTTAGAGCTAGCCCAGTTGGTTATTGAAAAAAGTTTAACTACACTCTTTTTTTTATAAGAATAATTTTATAAGAACACGAGCCTCAGATTTTGCCAAATCTTAAGAGCAATTTAAGGACAAACCGAGGCTGACCATTTCAAGGTCAATATATTAAGAATTATACGAAATAATCACCAGACTGACAAATGATTACAAAATAAGCAAATAGACAGCACCTAGATATATCAGATAATCAAGAGAGTCCAAATTTGAACCAATTAACACAACTGATAGCGAAAACAGGCTTCCAAATCATTATAAAGTAAGAACAATTTAAGGACATTTCAGGCTGAAAAAAAGGAATATTTAAGAACAGCCAGCTTCAAATCAAATTTACTGGTTCTTAAAAAAAAAGAGTGTAATTAGGTTCCCGAAAGCAATTACCCCCGTCTCATCGTCATTTATAATCAGATTTTGTCACAGGGGTCACAGAGGGTAGATAAAAGTTGAATAGAGCGCGGGAGAACGCAGATTTCCCGCAGCAGGGTGAAACGGAAGCGAAACAATGCATACATGTTGAGTGTAGTGTTCGATCAATAACAAAAATTCTTGCTTAGATGTGGCATGTTAGTTTTCGCCTGCAAGAGGCACTTGCTACACGAAATATCGCCTGATTTCCCGAATTAAACGTCCATTGGCTCGATTGCATGATTAAACGATGCCTGAATTGGTTACTGCAATTTGAAGATGTAACTTTGGCGCACAGATGTTGTTCAAATCGCTCTGGCTGATGAAGAAATAGTGCCGAAATGGGGAACAACTGTTGTCTTTACGCCTCATCAGAGGACTTGAACGCCAAGCCAGCCAAAGAATCGTTCTTAGAGGACCGTAATTCGAAGCAGGGAGCTGAGCTGCCTCATATTAGTGACCGAGAAGGTAAACATGCTGATTTTTAACCGCTAACAGCGAATTTCCATTGCAAAGAGCATTAAATCGTCGTAGATGAGGTTTGGTTGGGTTTTTGAAACAGGTAGGGGGGAGGGCTGGTTGTTTTTGATATGACCTTGAGGTAAGCTCTACAGACTATCTAGTCTACATTAAGAATCACTGTATCTCCTGGTCAGATTTTGAATATTTGGATTTTTGACTTCGGTTTGGCAGAAAGATTAAGCTCGTGATTTATCACCTGCGCTTTTGCCAAGTAATCTTGCCTTTTGGAATCCTTGACAAATTTTAGGATTTCCAATGTCTTACTCCGATTCGATTCCTGTTTCTACATATGTATACATCAAACTAGTTATTGAGAATGAATTATTTACCCCAAGTAGATTCGAACCCATTCAACTACCCCGATTTCTCAGTTTGTGGTAGAGTACTGATGCACAAAATTAATGGTTGTGGGTTCAAATCTTTCTCTGGTCGATTTTAACATTCTCAGAAATTAATTTGATTGATTTTCCAAATCCCGCTTCTTCTCAAACATTTTTATATTCAAATAAGTGTATATGCCTGATTAACCTAGGTACTACTTCTCATACTGTCAATCTGATGAGGATAGATTTGTTTCTTTACTTCCTGAAAACACAGTTTGGCTAAATGGAGGACCGTAGAAAGTGGGTAGGGATTTTTGTCTCAAGTAAGTCCTGATATTTTTAGAAGTGTTATAGAAATGGGTCATAATTTTAATGATTTTCTGTTTTTTGGTTTGGACTTTGAGAGGAATTTTATTTAAGTAACTTACGCCCAATCTTTTCTAAAAATTTACTCACTTGAAAGAAACACGCATGGGATTTCAAACACAGAGCTTTGATTTATAAGTATAGAGAAGGTAAAAGTTAGTATAGAAAATGGTATCTTTTGTGTGTTAGGGCCCTTTACCCATTAACTATACTTAGTTCCCACTTCCAAAAGAGTTAACCTCTTTACAACTTTTCTGGTAATATCTTAAGATAAAAACAAAGATAAATATCTATATTATCAGGTGCAATTTTTAAGATTCTTTCTTGTAGAAGTGATCAAAGTTACTACCTATCAGTGTTAGATTGGCAGTATTGTGAATAAATTATGTCATTGACTTCTAAGAGGGCACTAAACACCCTTTAGTCCTACATGTAGTATATCAAGTCCTACTAGCCCTATTTGAGGAAGCTACATCTACTCTATGTTTATTTAAGTATTGCAAGCCAGAAGGTAAATAAAGAAGAGGAGGATAAACTGTTGGAACACTTAATTCTGTCTAAATCTTGAACATAAAGAAGTAAGAATCCTAATGAAATCTTGAATATAAAAACACAGATCTTAACAGTGATTTTGCATCAACCATTACTAGCAAACATTTATAATGTCACGGTATATATATAGAAAAGAGGACTTATGATTCAAAAGCACACAAATTCTGACTTTCTGATACAAAAAGAGAGCTGCAACTTTAGCAATGTGGTGTTTTGAAAACCACAACTTTCTGAAATTCCTTGACAAAGCAGCTGGTATAGTGATGCTTGAGACTGCATCCACTAGAAAAGTAAAGAGCTAAGTTTGTGGAAACCACATTATACACTTTCTCACAAATTGCTTGAACCTCAACATTTTTTATGATTCTTCTGAAATTCTTTACCTAGTAAAATGTTAATTGATGATAGTTTATACATTGTTATATTTTAGTAGTAATTTACGCACAGCTTCTCTTTGAAAAAACCTTAAAAGATCCTCAAAAGTATACTTACTATTGCCACAAAGATTGGTTTTTTTATAATTGTTGAAAGTTGCATTGAACTTTTTCTGACAACTAATATGCATCATATTATTATTCTAAGTAAAAAAGACAGCAGAACAGGTTGATCAATCATTAGAACAGAACAGAACAATGAAGAAAAACATTGACAAAGCTAATAACAAACAATTAGATATCATGATTAAATGATAAGTTTTAAGGTGTCGCAAAAGAAACACTTGCTTAGGACTGATCACTGATTTATCAGATGTTATTTAGGTATACTAGACATTTCAAGTATGTGGAGTCCCCCCTGGGTTGCCTGAGAACTGCAAATTGATCCAAAGAATTTTACAAACTGTGGAGAATTACAAAAACCACAAAGTCAAAAATTGCCTGAAATGGAATTGTGCATCTGTTGAGGTTTAAAGGACGGAATTCACTCTCAATTAGAATGATGGACATGAATAATTTCATGCTTGCTAATGTTAAATCAAAATTGTTCTGAAAGCACATTTAGAAAAAAATTTTGAATGGTATCATATGGCTAAAGCTGTTATGGCTAGCTTTCTAATGTTGTCAGCATTCAAGGGCTAAAAGGACCAGGTGTCTTCTATTCTCTTCAACGTGCTTATGACATGAGGAACGAGCAGGTGATTGGGCTGAGGTTTACTTTGCACTATGAAATTTCAATAAACCATTGCTTCGAAAACCTTAAAAACCAATTATGATGTATTGGTTGTCAGTAGTGCAGAATAGAATATTAAAACAAAGAAATGACATCATTTACCATAAAAGAATCTAACAGATAGAAAACATTGCGGCTAGAATCTCAACATTCTGAACCCTCCCACAAAATGAGCCTGGAATATGATCAGCAGCAGATTTAATGGTGACCACGCCACCCTTGTGTTAATTTGAAAATGAATATCTACTACAATGTCGCTCCAACTATATGCCTTCAAGATTCTCAGCTGCTGTTTGATAGAGGACCATTAGTCACAGTGGCATAGCAAGGATTTATTAGAAAGTGGGGCATGATGATAATAGAGAGTGGCAAGCAAGCGAAAATAAAGTGTTTCCAAGATTAGCCTTTTTTTATGAACACAACAGTCTCTGCAGGAAAACTGTGCCCATGCCAGAGGTGCAAATCACTCCCTGAAAATCTCATACAGTTTTCCTATTGCTCTAATGAGAATTCCTTGAAAAACTCTGGCAATCCTTTTGCTCTTGAAAGATATTGTACACCGTTAAATATATTTTGATGTCCTTTGTCCATACCGATTTAATATATAAAAATAAATAATGATGATTTCGGAATTTGTTGAGAATTTTATACAATATATTTTTCATACCTATCTATAAAGTCACATGTTTCTCTCTCTGTAGCAATAAGAAAATCTCCTCATCCATTATTACAATCAAAACTGTTAATTCTTGTTTTGATTTTCAGACCTATCAAATCTCTCTGAAACAATGTTTCTAGAGAGGTCTTCTAATGGAAAGCCAAACTCTTTGAGAACAGGTAAATTACGTTTCTATCTATTTTTTTTACTAAATTCCTGATTTCTATATCAGTGTGTTTATTTTTGAGAATTTTTGATTTTTCATTCCACAAATTATCTCAGTTGATTTTCCAAATACGACTTCTTCTCAAAGGCACTTCTTCAATCCTATTCAGTAGTAGCCAAAAAAGGTATCTCTGCATTCGATGATTGGTGGTGCAATTGGTGTGAATGCAATGGCCTGGGTCTCTAGAGGGCCTGATTGCATAGTTGCAATAGCGTGCTAGAGTACCAATCTACTACATGTTCAGACTTTGAGTCTTACCTGGGTCATTTTAATTTTCAGAAATTATCTTGATTAATATTCTAAATCCTGCTTCTTCTCAAGTGTATCAATATTTCTGTTACTGTCTTTATTGAAGCTGCTGCATTGTATTACAAATTTACCAATTTTGCAAAATTTAGAATTAAGTCTAGCCCGTGAAGATCTTGTTTTGAATATATTTGACATGTTAATCTGATTTCTAGCAAATGGCAATGCAAATTCAAAAAGGCACACTATCTCGATGTCACCATCTAGTGGTATCATTCCAAAGGTTTCAAAATCTATTCATACCTCTTGTACATATTTTACTGCTGTTGCTCCCTCCATTATTTTATCAAGCTATTCTTAAAGACATTTTCAATACCAATGAATAACTGTATGAATGGATGAAACATAGGTTATCAAAAAAACCCCAGTTAGCTATTTGGAATCAAATTTCACAAAAACTAGAATAAATTATACTTTTAGCTTTGGTTTTGATTGTGATTCGTAGGAGAGTATTTTACTTTCTTAGATCACATAACATAACGCTCTAATTTCTTGTGCACCCTTTGTGTATCTTGAGCCTTATTCTTCCATTTTGGCCTTCATTGTATACATCAATCTTTCCTAATGTTACTAACTATTATCTATATTCTATTTAGAGTCCAAAAGGGAGAATTCAGAAATCAAATTCTTGCTCAACGATATTCATAGATGATAGTACAGTTAGTCAACCAAATTTAAAAGGAATGCTCAAGTGGTAAAATGTGTTTTCTTGTTTGATTTATTGTTAATTTCATTCTGGCCTTCATCTACAAAGCTACAGCACAGACCAAAATATTATGCTAGGTAGTGAATTTAGCTTTTAAAATGGTTTAGCAAAAATGGTAGAAACAAGGACTGCTATTCATGTATCTGATTGAGTATTGAGAATCTCATATGATGACTTTCTAAACTTTGCTAAAGTCAAGCAATATTCTATGAAATATTGGAGAAGTACTCCAGACAGAAAACAAATGCCAAGCAGTTTTTTATTCCTAAAGTCAGATTGAATCAGGAGAAGGCATTGCAGTGGGCATAATAGGAGGCAGCAATGAATTACGGATGTAGCTAGCAAATGGGGTATTCTAAAAGCAGATGTGTACATCAGGTGAATGGGGTATTGTTCAGTGTGTAAGTTTTATGATAAATAGCTGTTGAATGATAAGGAAATACTTTAGTATTTTCAATGTTCCATTGCCTACTAGATGCAGCAACAAATATGTTTGGTTTCAATTTAACAAAATTAAATTCAATGATATCAATGAAAGAAGAGCGATCATATCTCTGAAAAGCTCCTATTTTCGATCATGCAATATTTTGATTCTGTGAATTGCACATTCATTTTCCGCAGTTTTGTTTGAACCAAGATAAGTGATTGCTCCTTTCATAAATGTAGGGGGACACATTGCATATGTATGCCAGGAAGGGGTGGGGGAAAAAGTGAACAGATGCGTACCTGTAGAAAGAGAAGGGATCTGAGCTGGCTAATGTGTATGTACTTTATGTATGTTCCCATATATTTTGTCTGGTGGTATTTCTTATATTCTTGTTTAGTTCTATTCTAATCTGTACTTCCAGATCTCATACTACATATCATGTTTAGTGATGTCAGTCTTGATTTGCAATTATCATGTTCTTGTTTTCTTTGTAGCGTTTCACTTGCAATATACTACCATTTAAAGTCAAGGTAAGAGAATTGCTATTCACATTCAGGGCCGGATCCAGCACCCATAGAGAGGAGGGGCGTAACACAGATATATCAAAGGATAATGTAAAGGAAATAGGGTATTATCAAGCTAATTGCATTGTTTTTCTACCTAAATAGGGGTACGTACGCCCCTTACACCCCCCTTGGATCCGGCCCTGACATTCAATTGCTTCGGGTTTATCCCTCTTCCCCACCAGTGTTGCTGCATCAAAATTACCTGTCCCCTGACCTGCGTAGAAGAGATTGAAATTATGTGAAGATGACAGACCCATCATGTTAATGTGTGCGTATTTGGTGTATGTTGTACAATTAGGATTAAAAGGAGGGAGATGATATTATCTGTTTGCAAACAAGATTTTCTTCTGAAAAACTTCAGAATTCCCCTCTGTTTTTGTCAAAAGATTGTCCCCAGTCTTTTAAAGGAAGTTAATCAATCACCTTTTAAAACGGAAAATTGTTGCTTGGAGGAATTTTAAACAACTTCCGTAATTTGATTCTCCTTTCTTCGTTCATATTTCAACATTCAATTTCATTTTTATTTTAGTACTGAAAATAGTAGGCTGCTGGATATATTTGATGAAAAATTACATCCATTATCGGTGAGGGATTTATTCCAAAATTTGTTAAAGTATTTCAAAAAAATGTTGAGCTGGAGAACAGAAGAAATGAATTCTAAGCCTCTCTGCCTTTCTGCAAAATGATGAATTACATAACTAAAAAGGCTTTATATGAAGGAACTCCTGGTATAGGGAGCTTTATTGTAAATGCGTGTAATCTGCGTTTTTTTAGGATAATGTAAAAACTCCATTAAGGCCCTGGGATGTTTATATATATTTTGAGGCTCTAGAGGGGGTATATTAGAGTAGCTGGTTTTTAAAGACGGTTTTGGGAAGAAATTCTTCACTCTCCGGCGTGTAAAGTTAGAAATGCGCAATATTACGATGGAATACATCCATTAGCTATCTCTAGCTCAACAGACACTTTACGCTGTAGTCTTTCTTGTATTAAGAGGGGGCTTCAAAGAGAGGCCTAGCTTGATAGAACTTTTAGGGTAAGCCTAGTAAATCACACCCCACGCACCCCTTTCTGTCATAAATCCTGTTTGCACCCCATTTTCCAAAAACTCCTTATCCTTCTAACAGAAAGACGATCCATAGACTAGACTACGGTGTTGTTTTTCTCAAAGCGCTCACGAATGTATGTTCTTGTTATGCAAATAAATATTTAATTCTCATGAAACCAAGCTAGAACTGTTGAATTCATATTTAGCTGTGCTGTGTGCAGTTGATAGACCGCGTAATCACAACTTGATCTGTCAACTATCCCATTGATTATTCAGCCTCGAGTTTTTGACTTTGTTGGCCTAACCGCAAACACTGAACGTTAAAATATTAAACTCACCCGTTGGTGACAGAGGAATTCTAGCAATTGCTTAGCAGCGCATTTAAAGTGGCTTATGCGTTTGTTAATTTATTCTTACGATTAGGGTTTTTGTAAAAGAATGGTGAGGCTTTGAAAATTAACAGGGCAACAAAATCTGTTCGCTGGTATTGTTTGGCCTGCGTTCAGTCTTTTTGTTGTTTCTGAACCTCAGGGGGTTCTCTGCGTAGTAAGGGTTGGGAGGCCAGAAACAGCTTCTTCTCTAGAAACACAAAATATACCAAATTATGCGAATCTTTACCAACAAAAATGTATTAATCGATACAGAGTAAATGACACCAAGCGTCTTGGTTATATTAAAGTCAATTAAATTGTGCAAAGTCAACAAATACTATAGCAGCAATGACTAAGTTTTAGGGACGCTACCAAATTATTCCCATGGAAATTGGTCTATTTAGAACAGTGTTCATTCTGTTTTAGCCATCATATTACACTCATTAGCAGAAAAAAGTAATGTAATTACTCGTTCATCTCTACAAGTCTGTTTCATGATAGCTCACTCAACAGGAGTTATACTAATCTAAGAATAGAATAGTTAAACAATAAACTAGGCTTTTTAAACGTTTCGATATCATCTTCATCAGTAAACTATTCTTACAATGATTTGAGGACTGACTTAAACCCAATTTACAAAACACAGGGTTAGAAGGAGATAAACCTAAACAAGGACCTATTTGATACAATAACGGTTAGACTAAGATTAATACAAAGGTTGGGCTGAGAAAACAAAGAGAAGTTTTGTTATTGTATTAAGTAGGTCCTTGTTTAGGTTTATCTCCATCTAACCCTGTGCTTTGTGGTTTTTAAGTAAGTCCCCAAATTATTGTTAGAATAGTTTACTAATGAAGATGATATCAAAACATTTAAAAAGCATAGTTTGTTTTTGAATTACTCTATTAACATTTCTTAAACTTAGGAAATTAGGCTCTCGTATTCTCATATCTAATATAAGGGTATAAACTAATTAAGGATTAGTATTTCTTGATGTCCTGATGAGTGAGCAATCGTAAAACAGGCTTGTAGAGATGAACGAGTAATTACCTGTCCCTTTCCGACTGATGAGTGTATTCACTGCTCTACTAATCATGTATTGAGAACTGTTTTTCAAGAAATCAGAACACCACCTTCTTAGCTATTGTACTAAGTTTTTTTTCTGCAAATAAAATGAAAAATAAATGATATTAGATTGAAATTGAGATCAAAATTAATCTGAAACTTTATCTCCATAATCTGATATCTCTGTTAGATATTCAAAGATTAAAGTGAATTAATTGAAATGTTTTGTCTGTTGCAGCGAGATCCAGTTCCAAGCAATTATTCGAAAACCAAGCCTGAATACAGGCATATTTATAGGTTCATGAAAACGTTATTTAATGCGGCTCAATTAACAGCAGAGTGTGCAATCATTACCCTTGTAAGTAAACGCTATCTTCCATTTTTGATTTATATATTCCCTGGGGGTTACTCCTAATATGGCTTGACGGGAGATTGAGTCAATTTGAGGGTGTGTTGGAAGGGCTACTATATAGCCCAATGTTGAAAAATAACTCCACCGTTTGGGGGTATTTGCTGGGTCTTTCAAGAAGGCTGTCTGTTCCTTGGATTGCTGAGAGGACTTCTTACAAACCTAAAACTTCAGGCTACCCGGGAGTCTAACTCACAGGCTTAAATCAGAGCCGAAAGTTCAATTAAAAAGGAAGTGTATGCCTAAAATGCATAATCCTTCACAAGCCTTTTTAAATCCTGTGTTTAAATCTATGGCAAAGTTTTAAGTTTATTTTTAGTCCGAACGAACTGAATAATTGAAAACTCATTCTGATATTTTACTCAATTCGATTACTGGAATTGTAAACGTACTCGTAAACACTTAATATTCCACCAAACCTCTAAGTCTGGGTTTTGTGTTTTTCTTTAAGATTATTCTTCTAAATCGACTAATTGCCCAACTTTAAAGTGCAGGGGGTCATGTTTTATTTGGATCATCCCTAATAATTGTATAGCTTGCAATTAATTCAAGCAAAAAGCCCAGAACGATTAAGGTAAATGACTCCTGTTTTAAGAAAAATAATTCAGATAGCTCATACAGCCTCAATCACATAATCTAATAATGATTTGAGGTAGCTAGCTAATATTAATATTCTTGAAAACAAAACTTAACTTTGGTACTAGAGATGAGCAATGTTGACAAGTTTCATATATAGCATGGGAATATTTGTGACGTGATATTCATTAAGCGTGGTAGTAATTTAGTTTTAATTAATTTAGTTTTAATTTAGTTTTAATTCGGTTTTAATCTTCTGAGATAATATTTTTCGAAAGTAACAATATAACAATTCTAAATATGATCTTTGGAGATATCGTCTAGGAGAATGAAATAATGTAGAAAAGTCACGTTTCGCTGGATACCTAGAAAAAGGTATTAAGTATCTCTCCTGATCATTTGACAGAACTATATGCTTTGACTTTGAAAATAGCATCTTTTAAGTTTACAGCACTCAACCAATTTCCGATCAGGATCCATCTGCCTTAAATCCGTTTCCCAAAAACTGTTTTATGCTAATTGGACAGGGAAATTCGCATAATGTTACAATAGTTGAATAAATTTGTAACTCAGTGTTAACAACAGAAGACCAGTGCAGTGTTTAGCTTTAGCTTTGTTAACTTTCAGAGTTTTCTGTGTATTTTAGGTATACCTTGAGAGACTTTTGACGTATGCAGAAATCGACATTCACCCAAGCAATTGGAAAAGAATCTTACTCGGAGCAATTCTTCTTGCCTCGAAAGTTTGGGATGATCAAGCAGGTATATTGAATTGAATTGAATGGAATTAAATTGAATTGAATTTTAGAGAGTCAAGAAAACATCAAAGTTCCAAGGCTGTTAGCCAGAAAAAGGTTTTACTTTTTGAGGAAGGTTTTACTGTTTCAAACGAGAAGATTTGTGAAGGGAAATTCTCACAATTGTTATAACAATATTTGATCGTATAATGCATTCCCTGGTTAATATTTTTTAGCTTGTTTTAATATGAGGCGTACCCATACCTACTGCAATAAATTGTCAAAAAGTAATAAGAGGTTTACAATATACATTAAGCCCTCGACATACGACGTATCTAGTTGTTAGTCAGAGTTTCATGCTAAGATCATCATCATTACATATTTGTTGAATAGATGATACTTAAGATATTCTGATAAGCTAAAAAGTCCAGATAAATATGGAGAATTTCTTTATACTTAAAAAAAAGCAATTTTACCACACTTTTTACAATACATTGCATTTTTATCGTTTTAGTTTGGAATGTCGATTACTGTCAAATTCTCCGCGATATCAAAGTTGAAGATATGTAAGTGATGCATTTCTGTAATTTTCCTATTTTTGCTTACACCTACTTGCTAAAGTCTGCATAGAGTACGATAGACTAGAGGAAAACTGAAAAAATTCAAATGTTACAAAGTTGGTCTATTTGACATTGACATAAACTACTTTTAGTGTGTTCAAGGCAATATTCAATTCATAGTGGCTCATCAACGGGTCTATCTTTTTCTCTCTGGCACTGCGGTGTACTTTTTTAAAACATTTTCATTGTCAAAATAGCTATTCGTAACCCTTTAACCATCTCTGCAAGAAAAATTAAATCTGAACTATCTATGTAAGTTGGTCTATTTTGCATCAAAATATGCTACTTTTAATGTATTCAGGGCAATATTCGATTCATAAGCTTATCAAATGTATCTACTCATTTCTAGTGCATAGGGTATCATAAAACTTGATAATTGCACTTTCCAACATATAAGCTTTATAATAGATTTCATTTAACCACGAGTTATTCTAAGCAATGTTTAGAGCTCTCCAAATAGTTTGCTGGATCTGCATAGTGGTGTGGGAAAAATCGAGTTTTCTTTATAGGAGGGGGATACACCCCAAGAAAAGGTTTGCCGAAAATGATGCCTTAGATTGGCTAGATATAAATCAATAGCAACCTTTTGCTTTTGTGACACTTAAGAAAATAATTTGATGAATCTGGAAAATCAGAAAGAAGTTGAATATTAAAAGCAAATTGTTATATTTAATTGAATACTGCCTTTTGTATACCATCACTGTTTTACAATATTTGCAATTGTATATATAACAGTCTTTGGATGGTACAGAACTTCAGTATAGCCAGAAATATCGGAAACATAATGAAACGAACACATAGATTAATTAAGCTTTTCGTCTGACACTCAACAGAGTAATACGTCAGAAAGAGAACGAAACAGAAACCTAACTGATTTATATAGCCAGATGTGGATCAAATTAGGCCAATCAGAAAAGAGGTGAATGATTGGTATGGTGTAGGAAAACCAATCAACAACCAAGATACAGTGAGCTGACCAATAAGATTACTTCAAGAGTCCTAAGGCGAAAACGAACTCCTTCTGTCTACACAATAAATAGGGGATCCCTGGTTTTTATGTAGACTGATTTCAAAATAGCTAAGTGAAATGTAGATCTTGCTCTGCCAATTATTCGAAAGCAATTCTCACTGTATTTAGCACATTCTAGGTTGTCAAGCAAATGTTGACCTATAGCAGAGTCATTTTTTAGTGATCTTATATAAATCAGTTAGGTTTCTGTTTCGTTCTCTTTCTGACGTATTACTCTGTTGAGTGTCAGACGAAAATCTTAAGTAATCTATGTGTTCGTTTCATTATGTTTCCGATATTTCTGGCTATAAATTGTATATATGTCTACCTGAGATACACAAGAGATTAACTTTAGAACTGCCCATCTTATCTCTAAGAGTAACCCAGAACAACCCAATTTTGGAAAATGGGATGCCTTGGAATGATCTTTGCATCTATCTTAACTCGCACAACTTGCAGTAAATTATCTAGCAAGTCGAACGCTATGAGGTTGCATTTGAAATTATGCGGAAAAATCATAATTTTGTTTGGAAGAAACTATATCGGGAAAGCAAAATTAATCGCATTATTAAAGTGGTGACCTGACTTTTTTGCTATCCTTTTGATTCCAATATACTTATCCTTATTTTGTGGTTTGCTCGATTTTTGGAATCCTTTCAGCTTTTCTATAATCCGATGCACCAAAAATTAAATAGATATTTGATTTTTCCTAGTTTAGAACACTGTAAGTGGGCAAAAGTTTAATTCTAGATTTTGGTGTGTCATCTGGCCTCGTTTTTCTGTACTTGCGTGTTGTTGTTCATAAATAAATCATGCGAAAAGTCCTCGATTCGTGATTTTATCGGATTTAATCTGCATGGCTGCGAAACTGATTGCATTCGAGCAGTATTATGGAATTATTTGTCGAGATTTAAGATTGAGCTCATAAGTCACTTCAGTTTGCAAGGGTGATTACCGAAGCTAATTACTGACAAAGTCTTGTTTGTCGGGTCAAACCCCTCATGACATCCGGTCACATGCTGAAAGTCTTTGTAAGCAGCTGAAAAAGACTGGGTCGAGCATCAGATCAGAAAATGAAGTCATAGCAGCCATATTGGAAGGGTCGATTCAACGTGTTGATATTCATAGAAAGATCAACTGCATCGTTTTATTTACTTTGATGATTTTGGAATATCAGGGTCGAGCATTATGAGACTGGAAATTCGTGTAGCTATTTTTTATAGATGATCAACCCCCATTCAACGTATATGCAGGAATGTGGGGTATGCAATAGTATTAAGGAAACAATTAGTGGTGCGGGAAAGCCAAAACTACTGAATATCCTCCACACAACTGTACACCCCTGCACTACTGTGCACACGTTGTATAGGGTGATGTCCTGGTAGCCATGTTAGAAAGATAAATTCCAAGCCGAAGCGATTAGCTTCAAATTTTATAATATTTTCGGACTTGATTTGACATAAATCTTTCTTTGCTATCTGTTATCATTTGTCATATTTTCATAATCTCTTTGATAAATGGAGTTAATTCTGTCAATGAAAATGACCCGAGTAGGACTTGAACTCACGACCTCTAACGAGCCCTCTAACCCCTGAACATCAGATATCTCGAATCGTGTCGAACCATGTCAATCACACAATCTCTTTATTTTTCTGCAGGAATGAGTTGGAGCGATCATTTCTCGAATTACTTCAGTTCAACATTAATGTTCCGTCAAGTGCCTATGCGAAATATTACTTCGACTTACGAGCGTTAGCAGAACAAAACAACCTGATATTACCTCCCGAACCACTCAGCAAGGAAAAGGCGAAGCGGCTTGAGGTTCGTCACATTGGGTTTTTATCATAAGCACACTAGGCTTTGACTACAAGCAGCCCGTTTCTTATTTCAGATCTTATATTTCAGTGACTTATCACCCCCTATGCTTCTCGAAAATAGGTTCAAAACTCGGGGGGTACCTTTGGGGGTCCATTGATAGGGATGTGCAATTTTGAAAAAAATATTGGGGCCATACTTCCGTGTCGTAAATTGAAAAAAGGGACCCATAATTCCGTGTCACGGAATACGAAAAAGACACAAAATTTTAGTAGTACCACATAATTGTATCTAAATGAGCCTAAACATTTCTAAATAAAAGTCTCATACCACGCATCAGTGTAGAAGATGTGTCATTCTTCTTTTTCGGGTTGATCTACGATCACCAAATTTCTCTTGTCTCTATTTTTCTCAAAATTTGTACCCATAACTCCGGGTACAAGCTACCATTAAGTGAAAATGTAGACCCATAATTCCGTGTTTGATTTCAAGTACCCCTAAAAAATGGCACATCCCCACTACCATATCCTTGTTTAGGTACCCCCTCCCCGAGGTTCAAAATTCGTCTCTTTGTATGGGCTTAAGGTTGATAAACTTGCGTCGTGTTTGTCTCAAATGTTTGTACAAATTTGTCAATAATGTGATAATATGTTTTTGTCGTATTTCAAAAAATGTGCTTCAAGGTATTTTCCAACATAGGGTAATTTGAGGTCAGATGTGTAGTGGAATTTCTAATTAGTTGCCATTAAAAATTAAACAGAACAATTTTGGGAAAAAATCACCACTTCAATTAACCGCGTTTTAGAGGGACTAGGTCGAGTTCTGAAGTGTAAAAACCTAAGAATTCGACCCAATTCTCCAAATACGTGGTTAGCCATTTCAGCGGGCACCAAATAGTTTGTGCAAGTTAAACGACTCTAAGTCTACGTTTTCACTGTATTCAAACAATCGACTTACTGTTGCAGTTTTTAAATTCAATTCAATGCTTAGTTGTGAAATTATCTCCTTCCATCTTTCAGGCGATTTCTCGTATCTGTGATGACAAATTACAAGATGTTTCATTGAAAGCACTGGACAGATCGAGTAGTATGGATGACCTCCGCAGGAAGAGGCGGAGCATCGTCGTTATTTCGTAGTTACCTAACCTCTTTATCGAATTATTTGCATTTTCAATTATCTGCAAAAGAGGCTAATACGTAGCCTTCACTAATGCAATAAGCAATTTATTCACAAGGGTTATACTAGGGGTAAGGAAGGATCCTTGCAGCACTTCGAATGAAGCATTTTCTCGCTAACTTTAACATAAAGTAATGGCTTGGATGAAGTCAGTGTAAAGACTAATCTGCGAACGTTATGTTAAATACCGAGTATTATGGAGTAACTGTGTTTTGTTGCTACTGGTAGGACCAGATAAATGTATATGAGCTTGAAGCATTATATCATCAAATCTTTAGGGTCAATCATCTCTAGGTTAGTCTGATAGGCTAAGCTATCATTCGTTGTTCCTTTCCATCGTCTGCATCAACATTTAATGGTCGAAGAACCCCAAATGAAAATTTATGTCCACTTAATTGAAAGAATTGGATTTCATAAATGGATATCTTAAAACATGTTTTATTTAACAAATTCAATGAAATTGAAAATAGAAAAACATACTCACTGAAGAAGATCTTTTCATGATTGCGAAACACAAACAGGATTCCGTCACAATTTTCAAAACACGCAAGAAGAACACATTTGCGTTACGTTTTTTGACCTTAAAACATAGTGCCAAGAATCGTTAAACCTCTGTCTGGAGATTAGAGAGACCCTACAGATATCTTGATGCACCACTTCTCCCTCCTATACCTTTTTAAGGTCCACCGGTAGAAAAGTCTTTATATCTACTTATCGAAAGATACCGTCAAGCTGAGTGACATTAATGGGTTAACGTTCTAATGGATACGTATTCCTCCGTATTTAGGTATCTCACCCTTCCTTTTCTTGTTTCAATAACATTTGAAGCCCTTTGATAATGCGTCTCTCTTCCGTGTCCTACTAAATCCCTTACACAAAATATGCACTTTTTGTTAAAAGTGTTGCACCTGTCTCACATTGCTAAGTAACACCATTGCAATCTCATGATACCAACGAAGTCTATCATAGGATAGCATCAATAAGTTATTAAATGTTTTGCACGGAATCTCGCAATTCATTTGTTTTGAGGTTACTTCTAACGGTGAATAATATTGTTTTGTAAAATGGAAGATTTTCATATTGTCTCAGATGTTTGATTTCTTTATTCTTAAACTCTTAATAGCTTGAAATAGTTAGTGGCTGACGAAAGTTCCAGGGATTTTTTGTCACTAAATTTCGAAAAAGGTACCATGTAAGTATCCTTCCTCATTAATTAATGTTACTCAATTCGACGGTACGAACTCGGGATCAGAAATGATCCTGATGTTGATGTTTTCTTGAAAATCCCTGACTAAAGATTATCACACTCTTCTGAATTACTAAAACCAGATTATGATGTATTCAAGCACAGCATGATGGGATTGAATTTCGGAAAAAAACATTCTACATAACGTCATTTGAGAATAGTGATTTTATGAAGCTACGTACTATTACCAAACTACGAGAGGAAGCAGGTCAACTAGAGCTTCATCGATATTATTCTGGGTTATAGTAACATTCCATAGTGCACTTTTATTATGTACCCCCAATTTAACTTCGAGTCCCGTTTACCGTTGGTCCTTTGTCATGTGTACTGCTGCGATTATGCTCATTTTTGTCAACGATGAAAATGACAATGACAGTAAGGCCCCGTTCACATTGCTCCTTATTTGAATGAAAACGGAGCGAAACCTTTCCGACTCGGCCCTGGTTTCACACTGTTACGCTTCAAATTCGGAGCTTTTCGAATAAGCAAACAAATACGCATACTTTCAAATACGGTTCGTATTGAATACGATCTGTTTTCAGTCTAAACACAAAATACGGAGACATTCCAACACGACGGTATTCTTTCAATGGAAACGTTTGTATTTATTCTGGAAATGGGATTAGGAGCATCGTAGTCTCCTGGAGCAGTGTGAACACTTCATCGTATTCATAGCGTATTTGATTGAAAACGAAGCAGTGTGGACAGGCACTGTTTTTCGTCTTCAAATAGAGACAAACAAATACGGCGCAGTGTAAGGCCAAGCTAGATCATATGTCCCAAAACTTTTGGTAGACACAACCTGTAAATGTAAACTGTGTTTTTACAATGTATTTAAAAACGAAAATGAACCCCAATGCCTTCTTCTTTGTTTTTATACTGTTTCTCTTTACAAATTAGAAAACGGACTAGCCTAATGAGACTAGGAAACTTGCAAGTACAGGAGTGCGGTGGCTAAAGGGTAGGGGGCGATCTGTAACAGGGTTTTGGTAATCTTGCTTAAGATTTTACCGATTTAGGCTCATTAGATTCTTTTGGAAGATCGGCTTCCTAATAGCAGGGTGCTGTTTCAGTAAAATTGAAAGAAAAATCAGCTTTTCAGCAACCCAATTTTGGAAACGTTTCTGTCTTACACTGTTTTAGGTGGGCTCTATTGTTTATCTACAAAGACAACTCCAACAACAAATTTAATTTGCTTCTTTTGCTTATCTTGTTATCATTTGATCTTTATTGCTGATTTTTACCTTTGTTAAATGCTATCTTCCTTTTCTATTTCTAAATTCGTCAAATTTTATTTGGGATTGAACCAAATACAAAACGATATACTGTATTGTATACATGACGTCATATGCTCGGAAATTAGTAAGTAAGAAAATTCATGCATACGAGGCATAAACATAAGCGATGAAGATTTCTCTGGAATCAGAAAGAAAATGGCCGACCCACAGCAAGGATTTGCTCCACCAGCTGCGTCAATGGAGAGCAGAAAGAACGTTCCAAAGCTTAAAGAACTGCTGAGAAGGCAGAGAAAAGATTCTGATGTAAGTTTATCATGAAGGTGCGACCAGGAATTAATTAAAACGGACGCGAGCAAGCCTTCAAGTAGGCGTATGGTAATTGTAAACAAAAACAACGTTGTATTGATAAACTTAACAAAATGCAATGAAAAACAAGGTCCTGCAACTTTTCCAGCCCATAATAGCTTTAATTGATATAAGAAAACAAAAGCAAAGCAATCAAACCTGTTCAGAAGTTCAACCCTGTATTAAACAAATCTTATGAATTCAAACTTAGGTAGTTTCTAAGAACCCTCAACAGCAGGAGATTATCATTTTCAAAAGTGATCATTGATTATGAGAAAGTAAGGTTTTTTTTAAGTTTCAAGGATTTAGTAGGAAATAAAAAGGTACTATTGTATGGGCTCAGCTGTTATTTAAATAGAAAATGGTGGTTGAGTAATCCAAAATCAAAGATTTGTGTAATCTAGAGGGCAGTAAAAACCTATAAATGTTACCATATTGGACGATATCAAGCAAGCAAGGCAGTCAAACATAAAAAGAGGAACACACAAGCTAATCCTAATTTGTATAAATGTTAGAAAATTTGTTTTCAATAAATCAATTGAAAATGAGAAAATTGACGCGAAGGAAGGCTCTACTAAAGACTTCAAAGTTGGAAGGGATACTGATACCATGGAGCATCATAACAAAGTCTTCAAATCTAGATTAATTTCTCTTCCATACAGCAAATAGACACTTCAAAGTTGCATTCTACTTGCTCTGTAGAAAATCTTGAAAGATTGGAAGATAGACAGCATGTAGTCCATCAGACCTTTCTGTGAAAATATACCATGTGTGCAGCAAATTGCCCTTGTAATAGATAAATGAAAATTTTCCGCAAAACAGTGAACTGTGTGGTCCCAGCCCTTAAGATATGAATGTAATTGTAATATTTATATCAGATTCTCTTTAGTTGGGCCTATTTTTTTCTATGGTGTTTGGAATAGGTATGTGATTTCAGGAAAGATGAGTGCTTGATTAAAGTGAGTTGAGAACTGCCCTTATTAAATTTATATCACAAATTATTATATTGCAAATTGGCGGTGAAAAGCCCTTATATATTTGATTTGCAAGGGCGTTGTTGAGGGTGAGGGCAATTGCTCTCATAAAACCCAAAGGCCGAAGTAAAGAAGTAACACAGTAAAATTGTTTTTTATTTTTTCTAGGCACAAAATGACATCCCATCATTAGAATTCATTTACAATGACTCTGATTCACTTCTCAATGAATTAGCAGGTATTCATTTTTGTTTTTAAAGATTTCTTTATTTTACAGCGCTTAGTTCAAAATTTTCAGTATTTTCACATCAGTGTGTAAAAAGTACATTTTTTAAGAGCCCCTCCCCTCCTATTAGCATGCTTACCTGGCTGGAAGGCAAAATGGGATAGCAGGCAAAATCCATTTTAAGAACTTTTTGAGGAAATTCTCCATAGGAATAATATTTTAATGATAAGGAGGGGGCTGTTGGGTTTCAGAGATTGCTGATTTTGGCCATTGGGTCACAGGTTTTGAAGTTTGATTGGGTCACAGATTTTGTGATTCTTTAGCTCAGTTTGTATTATATTATCATTTTGTCCCATTTTGCCGTACTCCTAGTGCCTCCTAAAGCTCTTTGCTTTGCTACGTAGATTTTCAATGGAGATATTCCTTACAACTGGAGATAAATTTTATTTTATCTTTGGTAATTTCCAAATCTTTTTTCTAGAACTTTACAGCTATACTGAAGAATATGAGTTTGAAGAAAATGCTGAAATATTTTACAAAGACTTTTCGGCTTTCGGTAAGTTTCAGTCACTAGTTCAAAGGTTGTCAATATTCTACCAGTTACATTACAGAAAAGTATACAAGCAAGAAGTGATAAACCAATGAATGTGAAAGGTGAATAATCTCAGCGTGCTTATTAAACAGTATGCAAATGGCTAAACTATCATTTTGTGTCTTGTTTAATATTCTATGACTACTTTTAGTGTTTGCAAATGAAATATATGATATGCCGTTTTTGCTTGTTTTTAAGAAAATTGGATGGATGTAGTCCGTCTTTCCAACATACTAAATATTTTGGCAAACAAATGTTCAGAGCGTCGATTGGTTACTTGGCTCTCAGTGCATTGCTTACTCTGCATCTACAAATAAGCGATCCCGCATTTACGATTCTGTAATAAGCATGAAAGAGTATCAAATTTAGAAGATGTTTTCATCAATATTACCAGTTCCCCCTGAATATACTAAAACCTGAAATATATTGTAAATGTTGGGGGTCCCCTCTCTTTTTGATTAGCTCTGCTACTGGAGGAGTCTCTCCTACCGAATTGCCCTTTGTACAAATTCACTAGTGCTATAACGTAGCCCTCTTTTACTTTTTACGTCCGTATTATCAGATTGTTGTTATTGTTCAAATTGTTTTGTATTAGACTAAGAGAAGAGTATTGGTATGTAGTTGATTTCCGTAAAAATGAAACTGAAACTGGATTGTTATTTCATAGAAACAGAACCTTGGAAAGAAATATCAAGAAAAAGAAAATGGCAATACTTGCTTCAGATTATAAATAAACTCGAAACTGTTTCAGTTCAAGACCGTAGAAATGCTGCAAGATCCGTCCTTTATCTCTGTCAAGGTACGTTAAATCATTGTTTATTGGTACAGAATATTAGAATGGCAAGAATATTTGAAAACAAAGCAAAACCAACGTGATAACTACCAAACCTTTTCTACTAATAACGCTTTCAGAGTGACATAAGCTAAGCTTTAAATTATAATTCATCTAAATGTTTTGGTAACAACTTGCTTTTATGACATAGTTGACAATAAACGAAACAGGGTGACTTCTAAGTGAACCAGCAGATGAAAACTTAGAAATAACTAGAGAAGAATAGGTAGTTTGAAAATGATCAAAACAAAATGTGCTCAAGATATCATAAAGCAAATAATTTTCGTTGTTACTTTGTATTTTCAAATTGTACGTTTGCTGTATGAAAGCCAATTTCAAACTCAAATAGACCATGATTCAAGGAATAGCCTTAAGTAGAAATAAAAGAGAGAAAAACGTAGAAGAGCCATTTCAAATGATCTTCGGTCATAAAGAATTTAAGGGTAGCCTGGGATCCAGAATGGAAATAAAACTATGCTTGTTTTTACATTTGCTTTATTACGTTCTTTTCTACAGTAAAATTGTTTATGGTGAACGGTTTTTCCAATTCCGTTGGCCGTTGTATCACTACTGTTCTACTCTTTTGAACGGCAAACAGAATGGCTTTTCCTTGCTAAGTTTGGCTGGATGAGGTTTTGTTCCGATCAATAACTTCATATCGATTATCCAATTTTTGTTTTAGGGATGTCAAAAGATTCCAATAGCAAAGAAGAACTACTTGTAAATGTGAGTCTCGAACCTTGTCAATTTCTCAGTAGGACAACAAACATCTTTCGATTCTTATCTGTTATTCCCGGTTTTTTGAATTCAAGGCATGAATTAAAGTATAGAGAGTTGAATAGTCTTTGATCGTTACAGAACTTTAACATGGCGAGGGAAATTAGAAACACTGCAAAATATAATAACTATTATGTTAGCAAGAGAAAGAAACGGGAAGCTAACCAATCATTATACTCAGAGGCGGATCGAGATTGGCTAATCAGAAAAGAGACGAATTTTCCGTATAATGAGAATCAAACAATCATCAGCAGGAGTTCAGTGAGAGAAACAATAAACTCTATTCATATTCATAGCTTGACATCTAATTATTCATTTTGAATTCGTTTCAGATGTCACAAAATGTCTTGCTTCTCTATCAATGTGGAATATTCTCAGTTGTCCAACAACTGTTGCTGATGGAAGCAGAGTAAGTGGGATGAAATTGCGTCACTTTCAATGTCGATTTCAATGGAATTCTATCAATATGACGTTAATGCTACAAGTGGGATAGAATCAATCAACTGTCTAAGGCAGGGTCTTATTTCCAGTAGTTGTATGGAAGCGTGAACTACATTACTACCTGTTAGTATGCGTCTTGGTGGCTTTTCGCATGATAAACTCGACACACCAAGAGAATTATTTTCGAAATTCAAGAAAACTTGTTCACAAATAATCTTAACACTAGACTCCGAACTTCAATATACATTATAGCCAGAAAAATCGGAACCATAATGAAACGAAAACATAGATACTACTTAAGCTTTCTTTTCGTCTGACACTCAACAGAGTAATACGTCAGAAAGAGAACGAAACAGAAACCTAACTGATTTATATACCCAGATGTGGATCGAAATAGGCCAATCGGAAAAGAGGTGAATGATTGGTATAGTGTAGGAAAACCAATCAACACCCACGATACAGTGAGCTGACCAATAAGATTATTTCAAGAGTCCTAAGGCGAAAACGAACTCCTTCTGTCTACACAATAGGGGATCCCTGGTTTTTATGTAGACAGATTCCAAAATAGCTAAGTGAAAGGTAGATCTTGCTCTGCCAATTATTCGAAAGCAATTCTCACTGTAGGCTTTAGCACACTCTGGGTTGTCGAGTAAATGTTGACCTATAGCAGAGTCATGTTTTAGTGAACTTTTTGGTTTTGAGGCGCGAGATGGTTGTTCTCGTTAAGGAACAGTTTTGTTGCGTATGCTAGACAACACGTGCCGTCTATTATTCGAAAGCAATTCTCACTGTAGGCTTTAGCACACTCTGGGCTTTGTGAGGAACAGTTTTGTTGCCACATCTGGATATATAAATTAGTTAGGTTTCTGTTTCGTTCTCTTTCTGACGTACTACTCTGTTGAGTGTCAGACGAAAAGCTTAAGTAGTATCTATGTGTTCGTTTCATTATGGTTCCGATTTTTCTGGCTATACTGAAGTTCTGTACCATCCAAAGACTGTACTTCAATATACACAAGTTTTCTTGCTTTTAGGTCTTGAAACAATGATTCCGTATTGGTGATAATTTTGATGATATTTAAAGGGGTTCAACCGTGAATTTAACTCAACATCTTCAGTAATTTTTCATGGTTGAATCCCTGATGCATTTTTAAAGTCTCTTAAAAACTTGATCGTAATGAACTACAGGCAAAAATATTTTCAGTGGAGTTCTCTAGCTGAATCAGTGGTTAAACATTTAGGACTACCTGTTCTGACATTTTGTCAAAACTCTGTCTAGGGCTTCATGGATGACATTTTTTCATCTGAGATTACCTTGGCTTGACTATACCCTTTAACAGAACTCTTACTAAACCTTTGCTTAATCAAAAGTGAATCCTTCCAAACCTTGATAAACCCTTGTATAATTCGGTTGACCTCTGTTCTACCTTAGTAAACCCTTGCCATTTTTAGAAATTGAGGAAGTTTCTGCTTAAGTCAAAATGGCCTGAATATTATCACATAAAATGCTTAGTAATATTTTAGCCTTTGACCGGCAATGTATATGGAGTAGGAGATTATAGAAAGATTATCGTGATATTGAATGAATTAATTTTAGGAGTATTGATGCTGTACATGTCGCCATGCAGAAGCCGTCTATATCGATTGCTGACAGTCTTGACTTGCGGTATTTATGCTAATATTTATTTCTATAATTGTGTTTGTTATTTTTACTATTATTCATTTTATAATATCGCCTATATAATACATTATAGTAGTTTTTTCATTCTGCCAACAAGATAAATGGAATGGAAAGTAATTATTGGCCAATATGGAGTGACTATAAATATGTAGGGAAGCTACAAGATTCCAGCATTCAGTTTTCCAAATTCAGAAGGTTCTTGAGGTTTTGATGAACACAGTTTGGTTGCCTGAATCGAACTGATAACTAGTGTGTTTTTTCTAATCTTCAAATACCTACTGAATTTCGAAAACAGAGTGCTACAAAAAACGAAAGCCACAATTTTCAAAAAGAAAGAATTCTAAAAATGAGAGACTGCTGAAACGAAAATTATTTGTTGGCTAGTTTCCAGTTTATCATGGCATGTACCCCAAAAATGACAAAATGTTTCCTAATTGCAAACTGCAAGCTATAAAACACAATATTACAATCAAAATAAGCTAAATAGCCAAGCTCATGGAATAACTAAACGTATCGGGCATAGCCCTTCAGCTATCGTTACGATGTGATTCGTTTTTTCGTAATCTTAGCTATTTAAAATATTTCCATTGAAATATTTTGTTTTATTGCTACAGTTATTGCCGTACGTCGAATTATTTATTTAAAGCTATAGATATCTCGGAAATTAAGAAATATTTTGCCTTTAATAGCGAAAGGTCTTGGGGTTCTCAAGCCTTACAAGATTTTGGAGAACTTCCACACCTATCGTTTTCAAAAGAATTTCGTTGAAAAAGAAACATTTCGTAAAAAGAAGGCCTCCGAAAAAGGAATTTGTTTGAAATAAAATGCCCGTAGATGTCGTTTTGGGCTGATGTGAAAAACATTTCATTGAATTTTCAGAATATACATCAACATTCTTTACACGATGATCGAGGTTATAAGGATCAACCAGACGAAATCAGAAGAGATGAGCACGGCTGCAGAAGCGCTGAAAAACGATCTTGGTAAGTTGAACATTTGCAGTGGTGTAAGGAACATCTCAAACTTTGAGGCACGTAGATTCTTTGGTTTTTAGTTTTTGAGAAAGAGAAATTTCTGAAAGTAACTAAAAAGGCAGTAAATTGTGTTTCGCAAAATCTTGGGAACACGCGTATCTCGGGTCCTAATAGTCCCCTAGTTTCAATTCCTAATATCCCCTAGTCCCAAATCCTACATTTCTGAAAATTGGTATTGAACACTGGCTAAAGAGTACAAAACTATCTTTCTAACTGGGTACCTAGGAACTAATGAGAGAATTCTGAAATATTCAAGCTTTGATAAAGATTTCCTCGATTCCTCTAGATGGCAGTAAAGATGAAGAGGATGGTGGTCCATTTGCTTATTTCATCTTCGAGCTTATCCTTAAATTCTGCTCAGGGAGTGTTCCTCATTATCCTATCAAAAAGATGCTGTTACTTGTGTGGAAAATCATTCTGGTATTGTTGAGTTAATTGTTTTAAATATTTTGTAAAATGTCTAAATGTCTTTTGTAAGATGATGCTTTCGTTAGTAATATTGTAACTTTCCAAAAAGATTCTGTAAACAAGTTCAAAACCCTAAATTTAAATTTATTGTCTTCCAATACCTTAGGGTTTGAACACTTTTCAAAGTTGAAGTTCAGGACATGAATTCTGCCATGCTTAATGAAATCGTTTCACAAATATTTTCAAACTTCTAATCAAACTGGCCAACATTTTGAATCTTTGGTATTAAAGTTCATTATTAGATTTCAAGAATTGAGGCTTTATGCGCAATCTAAAATATTTTTCTTAAATTATGAGTCATCTAGTTAAAGAATTATTAATTGTCTTATTACACATTTCCGTCTATGAAGTATTTTTCAATTTGATTAAAGATTACTCTTGGTGGATTTGACGACCTCCTCTGCCAAAAGAAGAAGGTTCGGGTTGAAGCTGGACTATCTCCTTCCTTTGAAGAACAATCAGTGCCAGACTTCGGACATTCTCCTGAATTCTACTTGAGAGCATCATCTCCGCAGTTAGTGAAAGAAAGAAAGAAATTCGAGGAACGTGCCACAGCAAAAAAGGTAGACGAGGAGGACAATGCAACATCAGAGGAAGAAGCAAATGCATTTGTCTCGAATGAATTGCTTCTTAGGCCTAAAGTCAGGTGAGGAAGAAACGTACCTGCTGATCGGTGTGAATTGGCTATTTCTTAATTGCCTTTTAGTCAACCTTTAAGAATGAAAACTCAAATACTTGCTTAGAATTCACTTCTAATTTTTGCTTTCAGTTATTGTTCATTTTAACCCTACTTGCCAAAGATCAAAATAGGCCTCTATCTTTTATCTAGTTTTTAATCTTTTTAATCTAAGATTTATGTTTCAGGCAAAAAGATGTTCAAACTTTTCTCCAATCGTGCAGAGCAAAGTTTGTTGGTTATCAACTAAACAAGTAAGACATTTTGATTCTATATTACGCAATTTGTTTTCTTTAGAAGATGCAAGGATTTCTGGCGTGGCAGTATTTCTTACAACTTGTCAGAACAAACACCGTAAATTCGTAAATTATCTACTTTGCCAGCCTCAATCAGCCCCCTTCAAAATTTTAATGGTGGAAAAATACATCGAATTGGGGAGTTATGAATTTGATGGGGTTCAATATTTATTATGACACCAAAGACATAATTTGTATCATCTCTTGCGTTATAAGCCCCCCTGAAAAGTTTTGAATTTCAATAAGCTCCCCAGGGCACTTTATAGAGTATTTGCGGTACTCAATCAATGATCTCAAAATGATGTTTTCAACCTGAAATTTTCTTAACTTGTACATAGTTTTAAAATCTTTTGGAAACCCGTTTTTTGTTACCAGTCGTGAATTATGTTGCAAAGTTTCAACTCTCTTGAAAAATCTGCTTGTTTTGTAATCATTTCACAATCTTGTAGTTTGAATTGAGCCAAAAATGTTCAGCCTTAGTTTGTTCTTTGTTTGTTCTCAAACTTTGGAAATAATTGAGCCTCATGCTGAGTATAGTCATAAAGAGTATAATCGAAGTCACATTGCAATAATGATTTTTGATGTATAGAACACTCTAATATAGTAGATGGCAATGGTGGAGCTTATTTATTGTATATTGTGAAATCTTAATTCCATTCTAGTGATGCAACATCTACTGCTGGATTACCTGGGCCAATTGTAGAGGGTCTCAAAGTTTTACAAAGTGTAAGTGAAAACTAGACCACAATCCACATTTAACAGAAAGAAATTATAAAAACACAACTGTTAAGAAACCTAGTAAACGTTTCGATTAAAGATATTTTTCAACACTAACTTTACAGAGGACAACCGATGATTTACATTAGTTTATAACAGTAGAATCTGCGAAAATTAATCCCCGTAAAGTCGAGTATTATTCCATATGGAGTAAAATATTATTCTTACATAGATGTCTATATTCTATTTTAGCATGTTTTCGTTTCTCTTGCTGAGCTACAAACAAAACGAGAAGAAGACACAACAGATCGCCCATTCAGTAAGGTATGATGAAAACTAATCGCATATTTGTAACCTTTCCTAATTATTCAGAATTCACAATGTTAAGCTGAAATCTTCAGCTGCCACCACCAGGTCTCAAACCAGCTTGTTGGGACTAAAGGTGAGTGGACTAACCACAGTCCTAATCCAGGTCAATAAGGTAGCAAAGTAACCTCAAAGTGTATCCAACTCCAGGCTCATCTACAATGAAGTATTAATTCGTGTTTCGGATTAAATCCTTGTATATATCTCAATCTAGAATATGACACCAGATATTTGTTCTACAGGGCAAGACGGAGCTACCGCAAACGAGGGCAGAGTTGCTGTACAAAGCATTATTGCCTGTCCTACCTCAATACATGGTATGCGATTTTTCTATACCTTCCCTCTCAATCTTTTTACTTTACTTAAGTATGTTATTTTTTCATATACATATGTTAGGGTAATAACAAGCAAAATCTTATCAGTTCTTAACTTTGTGTATTTAATTTAAAGATAACACTACTAAAGATTCTCCTGGCTTCTGCTCCAACTGCAAAACCAAAGAATGATTCCATCAATATTCTTACAGATGTTCTTCCCAGTGAAATGCCGTGAGTTTGAATATTATTTTGTACATTGAAATAAGATTTGGTTGATTTATATGAAATGGTCATATGAATTCACGTTTGTATGAAAATGTCTTTGGAGAAAATTATTGTCTTAATTAAAACACAAAAGTCCACTCCCGCACAGAATATTCAAAACCTATTCCCTTCCATTCAAAAATAGGAAGAAGAAAGAAAGTCCCAAATATATTCGGTGCCTATATATTATATCATATTTCAATTTTATCATATTATATTATATTATATTATGCCAAATATATTATATTTTTTGGTACCTAATACCTTCTAATAATGGCACATGCTTCTGGTCCTTTTACAAATAATGTTTAAAACGTGAATATTCCTTTTTCCATAGAACTACGGTTTTGCAATCAATGCTACTTGGAATTGATGTAAATAGACACAAAGTTAGTTTTTCTTTATCATTGCGATTTTTCTGCTAATATAATTTCTATCTCCTCTTACAAAAATAAGCTAAAACTTGTTTTCATTTATTTTAATGAATGAAACAAAATAATAAAAAACGGAGTCATAGATACAAGTACCTTCGATATAGATGGACATGGGCTTTGTTTGTGTATTCTAAACTAGCCAGCAGGCTCAACTCAATAAACTTAAATATTTGAGAAACCAGATCGGTTTTATTCTGCATTGAATATGGCAACTTTTCTTTGGGATCCATGAACATAAGGTGGCAGTATTTCGTTAGTGAAAAATTTTGTGAATGAGAAATGCTAATTGACGGAACAAAAATTAAATAAAATTCAAGAAAAAATGCTTTGGAGAAGGAATAGGCCTATGTAAAAACAAAGAAAATATTTCGAATATCTCTTTTTTGTGAAAAACTTGTCTTGCCATGGTTGAAAGTAGTTGTTGGTTTTATCAACATTAGCGAAACATCGGAAAAATTATGAAATATAAGAACTGTTAAAGCTTTGCGTCTAGCACTCATCAGAGAAGTACCTCAGAAACAGAACGCAAATGAAAGTTTGGTTTTTGACGAACCCTCGGAACGAAGTTTTTGGTTTTCTTTCTGACGCAATACTTGATGAGTGTTAGTTGCAAAACTTTAGGAGTTATTATGTTCTGCAATGTTTTCATTTTTGCTCACCATTCTTAAGTTCTGTGCTAGTCAAATACTGTCATACTGGATTACAAGGTTATCATAAGATATGTGATTATCATGAAATTTCCTTCAAGTAGAAATAAAGTAGTTAAAAGCAAAAATTTAATTTCTGAACCATTATTTTTTATTTTTTTCAAATTTTTGTTTGCTAGGAAATCTTGGTGAAGTCGATTTCAGCTCTGATTTTGTTGTTGTTGAAACATTTCAAAGTGAATCACATCTACCAGGTAAATGTTATGTGAATTTTATAATCATCATGATTCGAGGATGGCGAAGAAAATCTGATAACAACTTAAAGCTTTCGGGTCTGACAATCATCAGAATAGTACAGGAAACAGGCCTATTCGATTGATTGATAATATGTTAATTTTGATGTTATCTTTTCTAGTTTGTTTTCTGTTTCAGTTTGAGTTTGTCAGTCAACATCTGGTGTTTGCGAATTGCATTCCTCTTGTTTTGAAGTTCTTCAATCAGAATATTTCCGCTTACGTCTCGGCAAAAAATAGGTGAGACCTTCTATTATTTTCTTATACTCTTGACTTTATGCCATAGCCTCAAAAATACTATTTGGAAAAGACCTTTTTTCTATATTAATGATGTCATCTTGAGTTGATGCCGATTGGCCCCTGGATATACCTTAATACATTGTCATTAATTCACAAGGCATGTTCTAAGGCGATGTTTTCACTGCCTCGGAAGTTTGGTGTTGTTAAAAATAAATAAAATTGTACCTGAGCACAAGCAAACAAGAAAAATGAGTGTATTACCAACCTAAAGGCGCTGTTGCTAAGCAAAATTTCGGTCTAGCCTCGATGTGGGGCGCAGCTTTGCGTGCAATTGCCGGCTTTGCGCTTTGTGTGTGTGAGTGTCACCGAGGGTGTTTATGATGTAGATTTAAGAAACTCGTCAGTCGAATACCCATGAAGCATTTCGGGGCATTATGTTCGATATGCTGTGTTATTCACGGGCGCCCCATCACCCTATGGAAAGGGTAATGTTCCGATCTAACATCATAATATAGATATTAAGAACTGTGTGTAGGTAATATGATTACCAATGTCTTTGTGACTTATAAGTGCTAAGGCTGCAGGGAGGGTTCAGATTTTGGTTGGAGTCTCTTTCCAGGATAGGGTTCTCAAGTGTCCTTTGAGTATGGAATTTGTGCAAACTGTGCGTGTATCATAGGGTGTAATGAAGGGGAAGGTATTATGTCTTATTTGTGATTGTGAGATGTTAGTATTGGAGAGGTATAAATCTTATGTATGATAGTGTGAACTATCACCTGTATTGTTATTGGTGTTGTTGCTGGTGTTCCAAATTCTAATGTGATTTACAACATTAAAAGTTGCGATGTTGTTGAATATGTGTTGTAATCTTGACCTTTTAAAGGACATTATGTGATAGGTAAGAAGTTTTGTTAAATTGCTTGTGTGAGGGCTCGGTACCCTAATGTGAGGTCTAGGTGGGTGCAGATAATGGTTATAGAGTCTCCTTCTGGGCCGGGAAAGGGCTCTATAGTGTCTCTTGAGCGGGATATTAATGGAGCTGTACATGTATAATAGGATATGATAAATTGTAAGTTGTTGTGTATAATTTGGTATTTTGTATGTATCAAGGGGTTCCCATCTCGACCTGGGTCTGAAGATAGGGATAGTGTCATTGTTGTTGTCACAAAAGTGATATTGTATATCAATTATGTATTTGAAGTGGGATGAGTTATGGGGTACTTGGAAGGATATGGTGTTAGGGGTGGGGAGGAAGGAGAGGGGTGGGAAGAAAGGAGAGGGGTGGAAAGAAAGGAGAAGAGTAAGGAGAAGGAGAGGGGCGGGAAGAAAGGAGAAGGATGGGGAGAAAGGAGAGGCCTTTTCCAGAAGCACTTTGTTGGTTCGATGAACAATGTTGTTTCGGGTATGTTGTTTTCCCTTTCGAGATATTTGCGCATCGTGCCCCTATGTTTACTCTTACGAAGTTTCCTTTTCCTTTCAAGGAATATATCGCTTCTGGTAATGTACCCTTCATACATAAATTGTAGTTGTTATTCCGGTTCGATCATCCTAAGTTAGTACAAAGTATAGATAAAATAAAATATTTACCTTGGTGATCATTATCTGAGGTATTGTCGTACTTGGAGTTGGCGATGTAGATATATGTGTATCATCCAAAGATAGTTGTTGGTTGCAATATATTAGGTGTAAGTATCTTTGAGTATGTGGTATGGATGAGGGTACTTGGATGTTTAGCAATAGAACTCCGTATAAAGAGTTATGTAAGAAGGGATGCTTTGATGCGTATGTAAATGTGGTTGGCAGATATGACTTTGTAGGTGCCATATATGGTTTTGTACACGACAGTGAGAGGTATCTGATTATCGTGATGTTTGGTGTGATATAATTATGCGAATTGCCCAGCGGACAGACGGAAATGCCAGCAGAGCCATCTAGGCGATCCCCAAGCGGGATGCTATACGGCCTCCACTCTTACTGTTGACATTGTTGTTGTTAAAAATAAATAAAATTGTACCTGAGCACAAGCAAACAAGAAAAATGAGTGTATTACCAACCTAAAGGCGCTGTTGCTAAGCAAAATTTCGGTCTAGCCTCGATGTGGGGCGCAGCTTTGCGTGCAATTGCCGGCTTTGCGCTTTGTGTGTGTGAGTGTCACCGAGGGTGTTTATGATGTAGATTTAAGAAACTCGTCAGTCGAATACCCATGAAGCATTTCGGGGCATTATGTTCGATATGCTGTGTTATTCACGGGCGCCCCATCACCCTATGGAAAGGGTAATGTTCCGATCTAACATCATAATATAGATATTAAGAACTGTGTGTAGGTAATATGATTACCAATGTCTTTGTGACTTATAAGTGCTAAGGCTGCAGGGAGGGTTCAGATTTTGGTTGGAGTCTCTTTCCAGGATAGGGTTCTCAAGTGTCCTTTGAGTATGGAATTTGTGCAAACTGTGCGTGTATCATAGGGTGTAATGAAGGGGAAGGTATTATGTCTTATTTGTGATTGTGAGATGTTAGTATTGGAGAGGTATAAATCTTATGTATGATAGTGTGAACTATCACCTGTATTGTTATTGGTGTTGTTGCTGGTGTTCCAAATTCTAATGTGATTTACAACATTAAAAGTTGCGATGTTGTTGAATATGTGTTGTAATCTTGACCTTTTAAAGGACATTATGTGATAGGTAAGAAGTTTTGTTAAATTGCTTGTGTGAGGGCTCGGTACCCTAATGTGAGGTCTAGGTGGGTGCAGATAATGGTTATAGAGTCTCCTTCTGGGCCGGGAAAGGGCTCTATAGTGTCTCTTGAGCGGGATATTAATGGAGCTGTACATGTATAATAGGATATGATAAATTGTAAGTTGTTGTGTATAATTTGGTATTTTGTATGTATCAAGGGGTTCCCATCTCGACCTGGGTCTGAAGATAGGGATAGTGTCATTGTTGCTTGTACTCTATTGGTTAAATGTTAGGTATGGGCTAAAGAAAAAACAAAGGCAGGCCACAATCACGTCAGCGTCTGCACAAAATGTTTCAATAGAAACCTTTCGGTGTACAAGTGGGAAAACTTCCATATTTTGTCGACCCGTCTTAGATAGAACCTGTTCTTTGAAACAAAACTTGGGCTTTGGTATTTGATGGAGTCTATAATACTTGTCTCGATTCCTTACTCAAAGTGTAAAGCGTTATAGTCTTATTTCGATCGAGATTTCTAGATTAGGAACACTCACAACGACTACAGCCTCGAAACGGTAGATAACAAATTCAACTGCACCAAAGGCTATTTCGATTTCCGGTTTTTCACTGAAGATTTTACTTGAACGACCATGATGTGTTTGATCGTAGAACAAAGCAATGATGTCTTGTAGATGAAAATTTCGGTTTACGGAATTTTGTTGCTAAGGTCTTGTAATGATTTTAAGAGTTGAGCATTTAGAATTAACTCGGATCTAGAAAGGTTCTTGTGAATGGTTTAACTCTTTGCGTACTACTTGAATCCCATGATTATTTTCTATTGATTCTGACTTTAATGTTGATTTTCTTCTCTTCCATTAGCATACCTATCCTTGATTTCCCAACATGTGTGTTGGAGGAAAAGCGCGAGCTTACTGCAGAAACACTCGTAAGTCTGTCTTTATGTTAAGAGCAAACAAGAATGAAAATAGAGAAAGTACCAGTTATTTATTTGTTGTTGTTGTTAAAAGGTTTTTCAATAACATTAAATTTCAACTGGTACTTCCTCTATTTTCACCCTTGTTTGCTTTTAGTTTATGCTATTTCAAGCGCAAGACATTATTTCAAAACGTTTTTACGTTGTTTTTAATCAATTATCATGGGATAATATACAAGTAATATATTTCTCTAGTGCGTGGATCCAGGCCCTTTTTTCACTTTTCATTTCCTGATATCGTTATTTCTTGACTAAACAGCATGTCAGTAATCAACAAGCCTTAGATTAAGGGCTTTTTTCTTCAAAAATGTCTACAGTTTTTCTATGCTACTTTTTTCCGGGCTCTGGCCTCTCGCAGGGTAGCACGCTCAACATAAACTTACTAACAAATTACCTATCTTAATGGAGATAATTTGTGAGAATGAAAATGACCCGAGTAGGACTACTAGTCCTACTCGGGTCATTTTCATTCTCACAAATTATCTCGATTGATTTTCCAAATCCTGCTTCTCCTCAACTTCTTATCTTACAAAATGAAGCTAAAAAGCGTAATGAAATATTAGGAAATAGTCATTATTACGGAAACTGGTCAGGTAGGCGTTCGTCATGGGCACTTTTCCCTTCAGAGTCAATTGCAAAAATTAAGCTGATGCTTGTTTCTTTTCCAGGAAAGCGGAACCGGTAGTGACTTCTGCTGGAGAAATCTGTTTTCCTGCATTAATCTACTAAGAATATTACAAAAGCTCACCAAATGGAAACATTCGAGAACAATGGTAGGTAATCTGAAAATCATATATACAACAATTAGAAAATTAGCAAAAGCTTTTCGGTAAGAACTACCATCTTCAAGGCTAGTTGGTAAAATGATAAAATGAGGAGATCAGTTATGCTGATGGTAGTTATTCATGATTTTCACAAAAACCTTATTTGATATTTTCATGGTTTTTATAGAGACTTCGAAAATTTTTCGGTTTTCGGTTGTTCATTTGAATTTTATCATGAACTCCAAAGTGACTGACTGAACTTATCATGAACTCAATTCTTTAATTTCAGATGTTGGTTGTTTTTAAATCTGCCCCGATTCTGAAAAGAGCTCTGAAAATTAACGAAGAGAATCTACAACTTTACGTCTTGAAGGTAAATATCGGTGTTAAGTCTAGGCCAAGCAATCAAACAATGTTTGACAAACATTTTAATGTTTACTTATCAAGCAGAATGTTTGTCAGTTTGGCCAAAAAAAACATATGTTTAAAAAAACATTTTCCTTTCCTTTCCAATATTTGATACTGAGACGGTAGCACTTACGTACATGAGGCCCACCGAATTTTCACTTTTTATAAGCAAGAAATGTTGGTTTCAATAACAATTGAAACACATCCTGCTATTCAAGTAATGTATTTTGATATTGGCTCGTTTCACCAAACCATCAAACATTGTAAGGAAAGAAATTAAAATGTTTTTCAAGCATTGTTTAATTGTTTGGCCAGAGAAAAAAACCTGTTTGTTTAAGACTAATCAAAAGCATGGGCAGTCTAGAATCTTCAAACTACGATGAATGTAGCTACTCATCTTGTTTTGATTTAGAAATAGATTCCTTCACCATAACAATCCATTCGTATCAACTCAATTACATCATTCATTGATCAATTGAAATAGACAAACATCAAACAGACTTTGAACAGGTGTGACAATTTCAGCTACGTTCTTTTTTCTAAGATGGCTACATTTGCAGGGTTGGCAACCAGGTAGAAATATTTTTCATTTTGAAGATTTCATTTTTCTTTCAGCTCTTGAAGACGCAAATCAAATATCTTGGTCGAAACTGGAGAAAGAATAACATGAAGATAATGTCAATGATTTATCATAAAATCAGGCATCGTTTGAATGACGATTGGGCATTTGGAAATGGTATGTACCACGAGTTTCTATCTTATTATTTCCATCCTAGATCGGTATCAACACCCGGGCTACTTCAATATGTTTCGATTCTGTGGATGTTACTCATGCTTGTGGCTTTTTAAAGCAACAATTTTCAACACGTGGGTCGAATGTTTGGTTATACTCTAATAAATGTTACAATTTCTAATACTAATCGTATACATCAAAAGGGTCAGAGCTAGGGCAAGGGGTTAGGGTTAAGGTCAGGATTAGGGCTAGGGGATTTCTAGAAAAGTAAGAAGGAGGAATGACTTTTCAGAGTAGGTGTGGTTTTTATTATAACACCTATGTTTCATATTTTCAAATATAAAACCAGTGCTCAGGCAAACCCCTTATATCGTGGAAAAGACTGAATGAAAGACTGCGGGTGGAAGAAAAAAGATTTTCGATTCAATTTGCATCAGTATCACTACAATGGATGCCCTTTACCTTTTCGCAACAGCCAGATACCTACCCAAACTCGACATATATTCTAGAAAAGGGGTCTATACTGTCCCTACCTAGAAATCACCACTTGAAATAATTCATACTAGATCACAATTCATTCAATAAACAAAATGTTGTCACAATATACCCTCGATCAGAAAAAAAGGTGAGGCTTTGCTACATACTTTCACATTTCCAAATTCTCATTTTATGTTTACCTCGTGTAGACCTCGACGCTCGACCTTGGGACTTTCAAACAGAAGAATGTGCATTACGTCAGAACGTTGATCTCTTCAATTATCACCATTACGAGGCTGGAGGTTCGCACTACCCCTCTGACTTCCAGCCGGTGGACAATGACCTGCATAGCTGCCTCAGCCAAAACGTCACATTGACCAAATCATTCAAAAAGGAATACAGTAAATGGTTGGACCGCGAGTTGTTTAACAATGCCGTGGACTGGAACGAGGTCCTCGAGAAAGATAGTATCTGATCATATATTTATGCAGGTCAGTGAAAATGAAAACGTTATAGCAGTTTGCTAGCTGCGACTTCTGGCTTATTCAGCCAATCTGTATAATATCAATATGAGCCTGAGACTCGTCCTTTAATAGAAGTACTTTGTTTATAGAAATGTTGTTTTTCTTGATATAAATACCTTAATCAAGGCTAGAATATTTGATTTTGTAAAACTTTCCCTCTTTTCTTTTGCTAGATTTGCTTTTAGACAGTGCAACTTTTGATTTAGAACCCAGGGATACTATTTACTTTAGAGAAGAAACATTTGCTTTTGGAAATAAGCATGTCGGTTAGTCTAAGGTTTTCTTCGTCGAAATTACCCTTAAATCAATGATTCCAAATAAGCATTTAATCCCCTCTTGGAGCCATATCAGGTAGTTATAGCAACAGACCTGTGAAATCAGCAGGAGTGATCGGAAAGAATCAAATAAACCTCTGGAGCTTCGTGAAGGTTTTAAAAATGCAATCAGAAATGAGAAAACTAGCAAAAATGAATTGTTGCCAAAGAATTCCCTCAAAAGTCAAAGAATGAACGGGGGAGTACATCTTATTTGAAAATCAGTCCTTGTTCTGATAAAAAGCCCAAAAAGCAGCGGAGGTTACCTCCGGTAAAGCAAGTGGAAGGACTGATCGTTGTTGAAGATATTCCAGAGCCATCAATAATTTCTTATTCAGTGGAGCTAAATGAAGATGAAATCAACGAGGGACTGCAGAGACTAGAGGTAAGCTTTCACTATCTGAAATACCTAAAAAACTCACTCTTTAAGAAGACTGGGACCTGTTACTACCTAATGTAGTGGTATAAACGTTTAGTCCATGCTATAGTACCGCTGCTGGAAACTAGGCCCAACCTTAGTCAACCCAGCACGTTAAAAAGAAACTTACTAACTCCATTAGCTAGTCTCATTGTGCTAATGGGGTTAGTAATGTAGTTAATGTATGCTATTTACACAGGTCCCAGAATGATAGCAGGTATTAAAGCTGAATCTGGTGACCTGTATAGATATAGTATTACTATCATTATCATTGCAATACCCCTGGTAAAAACACTACCCAGCCTTGGTCTCGACAGCACGTTAAACAGGAATTCACACACCAACTAAGCATACTATATATCACCAGCATCTGAAGTGGAATTGCATCTATCGTGCTATCAGCCTTACTAACTAGCTTTCCAATAGGTTATTTTAGGTTTAAAAATATATGTCTATCGTTTCTGGTCTTGGATGATTTTACTGACAAAGTATTAGAGAAACCTTTGAATCTCTCGAAGGTTAGTTTTTTTACCCTTCATTTGTTTTTGCTGAATTTCGCAATGAATAAATTGTGCAGGAAAATGCTACAATATTCCTCTAAAAATCTTGGCTGTTTAAAGAGAGACAATTGCTAAAAAAGTATTTGCTTCAAAAGTATCAGTAAATGCCTTGATCTAGAGTAAATACAGGATAAATGCTTTGGGAAAAAAGAGTAGTTAATCTTCGTTAGCTGCTTTATTGAAAGGAAGGTGTGATTCCCCTCAAAGGGCAGAAAGTTTTTTGGGCTCCAACCCACGAGGTTTGGTCACATCGAGAAGAAAGACCAGAATTGCACTCTTTACGCATTAACCGATACCTTACGAAGATAGAAAGCGAGATAAACTATCCATTTACTGTATTTCCCATCAACTATCCATTTACTGCTTCAATTAGTCTACCTATTCAGTGGGTCCTTTGTGCTTAGAGCATAATTATAAGAGAATCAACGAAATAAGTAAAGATATGATCAGAATTTAGTTCTGCGAAAGCATTTTTAGAAAACACTACCAGAAATTGTTCAAAATAATATGACTTAGATCAGCTCAGATTGTCAAATGGTCTTCAATACATTCGGGACTTTTTCAATAAGGAATAAGGGCTGGAATGGCAAAAATGATTTACGAAACTTTAGAGCTAAATGAAATAAATAAATAAACATACAGATGAGGAATTATGCTTAGAGTTCTTAGTTATGCCTTATATAGATCTTCATCAAGTGGTACTTGTTGACAAGCCATAGTTTTGATTTCGATATCATAGTTGAGAGTTCGAATCTTTACTCAAATCTTGAAAGCTTGGAAAAGATTGATAACAACTTAAACCTCTACTTTTAGCAAGTATTTCATGGTACAGTTGACTAGCTTGTTTAAAGCCAAACTTATTGGATAGTAATGGTGTTAGTTGAAAACTTGGTTAATTCCTATGTCTTGAGTTTGGATGGCTGCATGGACTAAATTAAGGGATTCAGTTGTTCAGGCCATAGTTCGGTTCTCCGTTACTTAAGACTTTTAACTTCTAAAATCAAAATTAAGATAATACCAACTATACCTCTTTTCTCAGCAAGCTTTGGATTTTTCAATCCTTTGGGTCGACAAGTTCAGCTCGTAGGTTAGTAGTGATGGTGTTTGTTGGAGACTTGATAAAGCTTGGATGGCTGAGTGGACTAAGTAAAGGATTTAGAGTTTCGGACCGTTGTTCGATTCTTTGTAAGTTAAGACTTTTGATTTTTAAGATTTATAATGTTTGGTTTAAAATGATATGAAGGTAAGACCTGCCATAACAAGAAAGCTTGAATGGCCGAGCGGACTAAGCCAATAGCAATAGTTCCTTAAACCGTAGTTCGATTCCTCCTATAATAACACTTTTTATATTTTTCTGCTTGTCTATCTTGAAGAGGTAAAGTGCTCTATGCCTTAGGTAGCGTGAATACACAGAGGTAGACTTTCAGAGAGAACACATATCTTTGTAGTAACTGCATTCATGCTAGAGTTGTCTGATAATCGCATGAATGCTTGAAACTTGAAGTTACAACATATATATAAGTGTTTTCTCTAGTCTAAATCTATGAATTTCTAAGATCTATAATATTTGGTAAAAATTATACAAAAGTAAATAGCTCTAATTGAGAAAGTTTTGATAGCCAAGTGAACTAAGTTATACTTTAGATTTTCGGACTGCAGAAAAATTCCTCGTAAGGTAAGACTTTTAATTTCTAAGATTTATACTGTTTGGTTGAAAACGATTCAAAAGTAATACATTTGATACCGAAAAAACTTGGATGGCCTAGTGGATTATGACTAGGGCTCCAATTATACTGACCGTAGTTCGAGTCCATGTAACGTAGACTTTTGATTTCTAAGTTTTATAGTATCTGGTGAAAGTGATACTAAAGTAATACATAACTTGTTTAGGAAGCTCAAGTGGCCAAGTGGACCAAGTCAAGGTTTGTGGTTAATCAGACCGTAGTTCGGTTCCTCGTAAGGTAAAACTTTTGATTTCTAAGATTAATAATGTCTGGTAAAAATGATACAAAAAGTAATACCTCTCTCATCAAGAAAGCTCGGGTGGCCGAGTGGACAAAGCTATGGACTTCAGAGGTGCGGGCCGTAGTTCGACTCCTCGTAAGGTAAGACTTTTGATTTCTAAGATTAATAGTGTTTGGTAGAAATGATACAAAAGTAATACCTTTCTCATCAAGAAAGCTCGGGTGGCCGAGTGGACCAAGCCATGGACTTCAGATGTTCTGACCGTAGTTCGGTTCCTCGCAACGTAAGACTTTTGATTTCTAAACTCTCAATCAAAAGGGATATCAACTTCAATACTCTCCTGCCGGCGGCAGGGATGGCCGAGTGGCTAAGTCACTCGAACAGTGATCGAAGAGTCGTGGGATCGAAACCAGCAGTCGGAAGAAAAGGTGAGTCGGAGATGGAGGGGAAAAGGTAAGTCAAAACAGGGGAGTCGGGGAAGGAGGAGAAAAGGTGAGTCGGAGCAAAGGTAAGTCAAAACAGGGGAGTCGGAGAACGAAGGAAAGTGGGAAGAAAAGGGGGAGTAAGAGAAAAAGAGTTTTAATCTTTCCGAGAGTTTTAATCAACAATAATGATAACAATAACTTACTTTTTCTTCTCACCTTTTCTTCCAACCTCCCTCCTTCCCCGACTTACCTTTTCTCCTCCTTCTCGGACTCCCCTGTTTAGACTTACCTTTTCCCCTCCATCTCCGACTTACCTTTTCCCCTCCATCTCCGACTTACCTTTTCCCCTCCATCTCCGACTCGCCTTTTCTTCCGACTGCTGGTTTCGATCCAAGGACTCTTCGATCACTGTTCGAGTGACTTATCCACTCGGCCATCCCTGCCGCCGACAGGATAGATTTGAAGTTGATATCATTTTTGTTTAGAGTTTAGAAATCAAAAGTCTTACCTTACGAGGAATCGAACTACGGTTCGAATATCTGAATTCAACGGCTTAGTCCACTTGGCCACCCAAGCTTTCTTAATGAGACAAATTTTACATTTGTATCATTTTTACCAAACATGATAAATCTTAAAAATCAAAAGTCTTACCTTACGAGGAATTGAACTACGGTCCAAGTATTTGAAGCCCATGGATCGGTCCACCTAGCCACCCGAGCTTCCTTAATGAGTCAGGTATTACTTTTGTATCATTTTTACCAAACATGATAAATCTTACAAATCAAAAGGCTTACCTTACGAGGAGTCGAACTACGGTCCAAGTATTTAAATCCCATGGTTCGGTCCACCTAGCCACCCGAGCTTCCTTAGTGAGTGAGGTATTACTTTTGTATCATTTTTACCAAACATTACAAATCTTAGAAATTAAAAGTCTTACCTTTTGAGTGATCGAACTCCAGTCTGTACAACTACAGCCCTCCACCATATCCACTTGACCACACCAGCTTTCCTAGGGAGAAAGTATTACTTTTGTATCATTTTCACCAAACATAATCAATTTTAGAAATCAAAACTATTACCTACCGAGATATTAAACTTCATTCAGTACGCCTAAAGCCCTTGGCATAGTCCACTTGGCCACAGAAGCTTTCTTAATGAAAACGGTATTACTTTTGTATCATTTTCAGCAAACATAATAGATCTAAGAAATCAAACATCTTACCTGACGAGGACTCGAACTACGGTTAAAGTATAATTATAGCTCGAGCCTTTATCTGCTTGGTCATCCAAGCTAGGGGGTATTTTAGGTGCTACTTTTGCATGATTCTTACCAAAAATGATAAAATTTAGAAGCCAAAAGCCTTACCCTACGAGGACTCGAACTATACGGTCCAAACATCTGCAGCCCTTGGCTTAATGGCCACACAAGCTTTCTTAATAAGGTTTCACTTTTACCAAGCATTCTAAATCTTCAAAATCAAAAGTCTCACTCTGCAAGGAACGGAGCTACAATCTGAACATTTTCAACCCTGGAATTAGTCCACTTGGCCAACCTAGCTTCTTTAATGAGGAAGGTACTACTTTTCAATTATTTAACTGAACATTTTAAATCTTAGAAAACGAAATCCTTACCTTGAAGACTCGAACTACGGTACGAATACAGTACTAAAGCCATTGGCTTAATCCACTCCCATATTCAAGGTCTCATTATTAAAGAGGTATTACTTTTGTATCACTTTTACCTTATTACAATTATGAATCAAATGCTTTCATTTAGACCTACCCCAGTCCCGCTTCCTCTCCGATGCTCGCTGAAAGAAGATGATAAGATATCATATTTATTTTGAATTAAAAGTTTGGCAATCAGAAGACTTGCATTACGGAGAACCGAACTACGACCTGTACAATTTTATCTCTAAGGTTAGTCCACTCGGTAAAGTTTGACAGTGCTTTCACTTATAACTGGAAGTTGCTTATGCAACAGTATTTTCATTTACACTTAAAAGTTAAAAACATCATATAAGCAACTTCCACTAAAATGTGGAAGCACTGAAATCATAGAAATAAAAAGTCTTGCCTTGCGAAGAATCGACCTAGGGTCGCATCATTTAAAGCACTTAGCTAAGTCCACTTGGCCACCCGGGCTATCTAGAACAGAAAAGTATTACTTTTTATCATTTCTACCAAACATTTAACCATCATGCTTTTTTCCAGTTTTATTCTGATTTATTACGTTTTTGAAGCCTATTATTGCCTAATATCACTCCCTGAATATTCCTGGGTGTTCGAAAAGCCTATTACGCATCTTTTATTTTTGGTCAATTTTGACCGAAACTATGGGCTAACCATCATGCTTTTTTCAATTTTAGCTGATTTTGGAGGAAGTTCTTTAGGTGATTTAGTACGTTTTATAAGACTTTTATGGCCTAATATTACTCCCTGAACAGTCCTGAGGGTTTGAGAAGCCTACTAGGAACCTTATATTTTGGGTCGATTTCGACCAAAATCATGGGCTAACCATCATGCTTTTTTCAATTTTGAGCTGATTTTGGAGGAAGTGTTTTTTGTGATTTAGTACGTTTTCTAAGACTTTTATGGCCTAATATTACTCCCTGAACAGTCCTGAGGGTTTGGGAAGCCTACTAGGAACCTTATATTTTGGGTCGATTTCGACCAAAATCATGGGCTAACCATCATGCTTTTTTCAATTTTGAGCTGATTTTGGAGGAAGTGTTTTTTGTGATTTAGTACGTTTTCTAAAAATTTTATGGCCTAATATTACTCCCTGAACAGTCCTGAGGGTTTGAGAAGCCTACTAGGAACCTTATATTTTGGGTCGATTTCGACCAAAATCATGGGCTAACCATCATGCTTTTTTCAATTTTGAGCTGATTTTGAAGGAAGTTTTGTTTGGTGATTTAGTACGTTTTCTAAGACTTTTATGGCCTAATATTACTCCCTGAACAGTCCTAAGGGTTTGAGAAGCCTACTAGGAACCTTATATTTTGGGTCAATTTTGACCAAAAACCATGGGCTAACCATCATGCTTTTTTCAATTTTGAGCTGATTTTGGAGGAAGTGTTTTTTGTGATTTAGTACGTTTTCTAAGACTTTTATGGCCTAATATTACTCCCTGAACAGTCCTGAGGGTTTGAGAAGCCTACTAGGAACCTTATATTTTGGGTCGATTTCGACCAAAATCATGGGCTAACCATCATGCTTTTTTCAATTTTGAGCTGATTTTGAAGGAAGTTCTGTTTGGTGATTTAGTACGTTTTCTAAGACTTTTATGGCCTAATATTACTCCCTGAACAGTCCTAAGGGTTTGAGAAGCCTACTGGGAACCTTTTATTTTGGTTCAATTTTGACCAAAAACCATGGGCTAACAATCATGCTTTTTTCAATTTTGAGCTGATTTTGGAGGAAGTTTTTTTGGTGATTTAGTACGTTTTCTAAGACTTTTATGGCCTAATATTACTCCCTGAACAGTCCTAAGGGTTTGAGAAGCCTAATGGGAACCTTTTATTTTGGTTCAATTTTGACCAAAAACCATGGGCTAACAATCACGCTTTTTTCAATTTTGAGCTGATTTTGGAGGAAGTTTTTTTGGTGATTTAGTACGTTTTCTGAGACTTTTATGGCCTAATATTACTCCCTGAACAGTCCTGAGGGTTTGAGAAGCCCACTAGGAACCTTTTATTTGGGTCAATTTTGACCAAAAACCATGGGCTAACCATCATGCTTTTTTCAATTTTGAGCTGATTTTGGAGGAAGTGTTTTTTGTGATTTAGTACGTTTTCTAAGACTTTTATGTCCCAATATTACTCCCTGAACAGTCCTGAGGGTTTGAGAAGCCTACTAGGAACCTTTTATTTTGGATCAATTTTGACCAAAAACCATGGGCTAACCATCATGCTTTTTTCAATTTTGAGCTGATTTTGGAGGAAGTTTTTTTTGGTGATTTAGTACGTTTTCTAAGACTTTTATGGCCTAATATTACTCCCTAAACAGTCCTGAGGGTTTGAGAAGCCCACTAGGAACCTTTTATTTTGGGTCAATTTTGACCAAAAACCATGGGCTAAGTGTTTTTTGTGATTTAGTACGTTTTCTAAGACTTTTATGGCCCAATATTACTCCCTGAACAGTCCTGAGGGTTTGAGAAGCCTACTAGGAACCTTTTATTTTGGGTCAATTTTGACTAAAAACCATGGGCTAACCATCATGCTTTTTTCAATTTTGAGCTGATTTTGGAGGAAGTTCTTTAGGTGATTTAGTACGTTTTCTAAGACTTTTATGGCCTAATACTGCTCCTTGAACAGTCCTGAGGGTTTGAGAAGCCTACTAGGAACCTTTTATTTTGGATCAATTTTGACCAAAAACCATGGGCTAACCATCATGCTTTTTTCAATTTTGAGCTGATTTTGAAGGAAGTTTTGTTTGGTGATTTAGTACGTTTTCTAAGACTTTTATGGCCTAATGTTGCTTCCTAAACAGTCTTTGGTGTTTGAGAAATAGGTGTTTTCTTGGCAGATAAAGTGGGAAAATTCACTAAAGGATGAAGGCATCTGAAACATTGTCCGGTAGTCGTACCCCTTGCAATGAAATCAACTGATTCTCGATAATATACTTTTGTTTACATTTCAAATTACAGGATTCAGCAAAGTTGCGCGGTAGCATGGAGGACTTAACGTATGCTTTGAAGAAGTAGGCTATAAATGATTTACTCAATTTATCGTTTTTTGCTCTTTTCGGACTTTATATTTGAAAATTTAAAAGTGCATAGGGTGTTAGAAAAACGGTAAGAAACTGCTGTATTACAGGTATTTGGGTCTGCGATGTCCCGATCTAATCGTTTGGCACGAGTACGTTATGCCTGGGATAGACTCCACTCAATATAAAATTAGGCTTGCATTGGTACACCGTCACAAATCAAAGCTGCGAGGAGAAGGCAAACGGAAATGCTATGTTTGCGAAAAAGCTAATTTCTCAAGATCTATTGATGAATTAAAGATAACACGTACCAGGCTGAAAACTTTGTGATATGAAATCTCTCCGTAATGATTACATCGACAGGAAATTATCTATAAAATCGAAAAGTCACTTTCAAGAGATTTTGCAAAGTCTTTCCACAAATTAACGTCTGACTTGTCATAAACATTGGGCATAACCACAGGGCGGAAAATTTTGTGGGAGGAGGCTCGGTCCGTCCTGAGAAAAATGAAGGAAAAAACATATTTCACTTATGGTAAATTTTCAGACAACACTAGACCATCAAGAGCATGCCTTCTCAACGTCTAAAACAATACGTTAACTCGAAAGTTATCTTTGTCCTCAAATCTGATCCAGTTTGATACAAACCTCCATGGAACACGATTCTTATAAACCTAATGTAGAATATGTGTGTCTGTTCGTTCTTAAGTTTCCCCAACTCCCTTACATCCCAATGTTGCGTGCATCTGAATGACATTTTGATATAGTATTCTACCTTATTGTCTAGCCACTTCTTCCAAATACTTTTTGTCTAACATCCTTTTAAAGTAGCCTCCTTTTCACCTCTACCATCTTTAACATCTCTCCCTCGTGTTTGTCTGCTTCTGGCTCGATTCACCATAGGGAGCTTAGAAAAGAGAAAAATACATATCATATCTGCGTACTCTTTTACCAAAACCATCGCCTAACCATAATTTTTGGCCGATTTCGAGGGAAAGTGTCTGGTGATTTTATGTGTTTTTTGGAGCTATTACAGTCAAATGTTCCTCAAAGAGAGGAATCTTAGCTTGATAAAACGATTAAATTTTGGCCAATTTTGACTAAAAACCATGGACCATAACCATTATAGTTTTACCATTTCATAGCCGATTTTATAAGAAAGTATTTGGTGATTTGAAGCATTTTCTGATACTATTCCAGCATTAGATAGCTCCATCAGTGGAAGGCAAGCTTATCAAAACCATTTTTTTCATGATTTCCGTGAAATTTTTACCAAAGAACTATGTACATCATGCTTTTTTCCAATTTAAGACCAATGAGAAAGAATTTCGGGGATTTTATGTGTTTTCTGGTGCTAAAACAGCCCGATATTGTTCCCTGACTGGAAGACGTAGGATTTTCGAACTTTGCTTTTCGGAAAAAATTAGGTCTTAACCAGGCAACTTCTAATATATAATTCATTTATTGGTAGATGTCAATCAGATCTAGAAGAAAACATCATTAAAACCTTACAATTACATCGCAAAAGCTGAATGCAAGCTCTAACACACTGCCGCGAGTCACCTGCAATCTTTTTTTAAAATTTGTAAAGGGTTTCATGTTAATCCAGGAAATATATCTTTCCAGGCAGCAGTGGATCGAGCCATTCACAGATCTGGAAGTAATAAGCGTTCAATCATGCAGAGCACAACATAAGAAAGAAATTCAAATTGCATCTGTATTCCTTTATATAGTTACTTTACTTCTATTAAATAGTTATTTCAAGTTTTTAAAATAGTATAATTTCAGTACCGTCCCTAAATTTGTTACTTGCTTATTGACAAGTATTTTCATAATATTTAGAAAATAACATGGTTTAGGCTCGGGTTTCCAGTTTCGGTTTATTCTCATGGTAGATATTTTATTTCAGTAAGCAATAGTGTATAAATGAATTACCCTTCCTCAAATATTGCTTCAGTATAGTCAATCTTAAATAGAGTCCCACTAATGTGTGTAGATCTAAACCTAGAGCTGGAAAGCTGAGAATATGCCATGTTACTTTTCAACAACTTTGTTATAAACCATTAATTCTAATTGTACGTCCCATAATGAGTTTTTTGAACGTGCTTTGCAGCAATTGCATTGAATCAGTTCTTGATTGAAAATGTCTTGAGATTCTTAAGTTAGTCCTTGTAACAAACATCGGTGAGTTTCTTGGTACTGCCATTGCAAGCTGCTGGTTTGGTTCCTTTGTAGTTCTGGCAAACGTAGGCAAGCATGTTGGTTTGCACCTCGCTTTGAATGTAGTCTGTGTGTACGCCATCAACCGTTATCCATGGCACATATTGATGAGGGGGATTCAAAGCAGCTGTCTTCAAAGCATTCTGGTGCTGCAATGCGTTTCCGGTGGGGCCAGACACACAACTGTCTATTGGTTCGTATGTGATTCCGGCATTCTGTGCACAGTACATTGCATTTGCTTTTGTTGGTCCGTACTGCTCCAAGCACGAAATGAAGGGCATCTGCAGTGAGTTTTTCTGCAGAACGTGCAGGGCACAAGTCTCGATCAAGTTCCCATAGCATTCAGCAGAACCATGCTGACAGTAGTAAACCCATTGGTTTCCAGACTGGTATTCTCTAGCATTGCCATAAGGAACCAGCTCGATTTCCAAAATACCAGTTCCATCCAGGGCTGTGAAAGTGGGAAAGAGTTGTTGATGGATGAAATTCCTGCAGCCACCGCACAGGGACTCGTAATAAAGAGACACTTTGATTGGCGATGCGTCTGGTTTGGCAGTCTGTTCTTTTATTCCAACACTGAGGCCAGTAGCTCGGGTTTTACCCCATTCTATTTTGCAGTATTCCAGCACCCCACATTCTTTCGCAGTTTCTTGGTTCTTGCACCAGTATTTCGGACTATTGCAGCTTTCTTTAGTTGGTTGCACAACCCGTGCATTAGCAATACAAACCAAAGCAGATAAATATACGAGAGCCAACATGTCGACTGAAGACAAATTAGGCCAGAACAACTGTAATGTTAAGCAAGATTAACCGAGTGTGCATTTGATGGGAAGGCCAGCAGTTTTTGTATTCTTTGGTCACATGTCACATGATGAATTTTGCATCTGCTTTTGGCTTTCACGTGATTTTCTGTTGATCAAGAAATACAATTCTCACTTTCTCAACAAATAATATCCTCTCGTTCCGGCTTTTATGCTAAACTGCTAATATTATTTTTATAAGGAAAGTTATTTCCCTAAGTTTACTTTTCCACTTCATTTCTTCTAAATAAGCAACGATCGACCAGTATTGCAGTGACTATGATACTAAACAACATAAGGTCTTGATCCAAATAGATTAAGTAGAAACTAAAAGCAATGAAAGAGCTGAAGCTTTGCTTGGTCGACCATGCTAAACATAACGGTTAAGAGCTTTAAATTTTACACTTCATTTTATTGGATTCAGGATATCTAAAAAAAGTGAGACTCTATTTATATTTTTCAATTCCAATAACCTAGAAATGATTTTATATTTTCGAGATACCTGCGACTGTTAAAAATCTATTTACTTTTCACAATCAAGCAATATGTATTCAAGCAACTTTGTGCGCTGATAATTCAAAATATCTATACAACTTTAACTAAATCGTCTAGCTAGAGTCAATTGGCTTATTAAAATATAAATGTACGCAAATCTCACGATATGAAGCTCAAGTCAGATGCTCAAAACGGTTTTTAAGAGCATTCATCATCAAAACTTCTTGTTTTAAATATCATTTCTATTTGAGGCAGTTTTCAAACGAGTTAGAGAATCTCATATTGCTCATGTTCCTTTAGTTAAATTTACTTAGGCCAGAACATTAAGAACATTTTAGCCTGCAAATATAGAACGATATAAGAACAGCAAGCTGGTCCTTATAAAAAAAGAGTGTAGTTTTGGTTTCATCTCTTTGTTGGTTCGTTTGGCATAAAAACCAGAACGCGAGGATATCAGCTGTTAGGAGTAAAGAAGTTGGATTTTGCAATCCTCGTGATTTTTTTATGTCACATGTGACAATCTAATATTCTCTTTTTGTTTGTCACAAGAGAAGTAGAATGCAGAAATAACACTAGACAAAAACATGGGCTGATCTGGGTTTCACATGATTCCGTGTGTTATCATGTGAGGATCTGCTCTGCTAACTTGCTTTTGTCTTCATCTTTTCACCACAAGAAATAACAATGATGATAATACCATAATAGAACACAACGCTGTGGAAAAATCGAGATGCTTTCTCTGAATCACCACACGTTTTTTATAAGATCACTTGGCTTGGATTTCAGCAGGCTTGCATTTTACTTTTGAATTGCTTTTCACCAACTTTTCATCTCTAACCATTCTAAAAAATGTGTTTAAGATATAACTTAAGACATGAGTTGGAGTTATCAATGGTGAACTTTCATTTGGTTTATCTTTGATCCACTCATTTTTTGTAAGAAACTTTGCTAAATATTGGTAGCAGAGTTTCTTAGTTTTCATTTCAACTAGGGCCCACAAATTTTCACATAAAACCTTGAGGTTTCATCCTATAAATTCAATGCCTTTGGGAATTATTCCAGTAAAAGTAGCAGATACGCTGAAATTGATACATTACAATTCTGTGCCAATTCTTTGCTAATGAGCATATTTCAACAACCATTCCAGTAAAGGCAACATCCGTAATTGTCAACTTTATTGAGCCACATAAAGGCCACCTGTACATGGTTACTGTGGCATTTGGAACCGCAACATCTTGGGTATGGTCAGGCCTTGCGATTATGCAGGTCTCAGCGGAACTGTTGCATTTAGTGGTTCTAAATGGGTCCAGGTGGATCCAGTTTAGAACCAATCCTATGTAAACTGGTTGAGCAGTTCTAAACTCAGATGGAAAGCGAGACAAAGAAATGCTTTGTTTTCCTTTCCATTGTTTTCCGCTAAACTGTGAGGCACAGAGGTCCTACAAAGCTATAAAAACGGAACGCGTAAACGCAAACTTTATCCCTACTTAAAGGCGCACACGGATAGGTCATGTGATATGCTAAAATCCAATTCAACCAACCTTGAAAATTCTCGGTGAGCACAAATATTTTATGTGGGGCTCACTGGGCCTAAATCTCTGCTCACCAGTAAAAATCGTTAGTAACTTCCTCATAACTTCTAAAAAAGGCCAAGAAGATTAGAAGTAAGAAGACTTGAATTGCTTTCCCTTTCGCACTAGTGAGGATGTTTTGAAACCAATCTTATTCGCAGAGATTCAACGTCTCGTGTCTGTCCACAGCAAGATGATCAAAATTTCTAATTGAGCTGAATTACCACGCAACATGCAAAATACCAAACTGCCAACCCATCCGTGTGCGCCTTTAAATGGTATTTTCCCAAAAGAAATTTTTGTAATAAGACCCATGTAAACGCAGCCAAACTCTCCCACCAAAATGTTTCATTGGTTTTGAAAATCTGGCCTTATGGTTTCTTAAAGAAGGATTCTTATTAAAAATGTGTGTACAGACTTTTTTATTAGAAAGTACTTTATAAGAAATAAATACTGGGGTTTCTCATAAAGAGCAATGGATTCTTCTTCTCTATTGGTTTCTTAAACAATAGAAAACAAAATAATATTTAAGAAAGTTTTAGTAATAAGATCATTTGGGCTTTCTTGTAAAGAAACTGTAACTTCGAAAATACAAAAAGCTTTTAAACAAAAATTTTACCCAGTTTTCTTTAGGTTGCTTAAGAAAAATTTGCAAAGTAACTAAATGCATCTCACAGCAAATGTTTGCGTCTATGTTTTCCTAATAAAGTCAAACCCTAATACTCTCTCCATAACTTCTAGCTACAATAAGCTAGAATAAACGCATTTTTTATAAGTAACCATTTTAAAAGCAAGGCAGTACCTGACAAGACAAAAACTTACGCAATTCTACTACTAGGTAGAGGAATGCTAAGCAATTTGAGAATTTTATTTCTGATCCAATTGCCAATGAAATTCCAGCAGCAGCTATAGAGAAGTATGTTATGTTGCAGTGGATATTAGTACCCAGGCAAACTTGTATGGAAGAAAGCATGGACATTGGTTGTACAACAACTTGTGAGATAGTATTCTAAGAAACAAATTTTTAACTAAAAAAGCTGGGCAATTGCTCAGCAATTTTGGGTACTCAAATTTACCCTCCAGGTAAACAATTTTTAGGACTGAACACCAGCTGAAATTGCTTATAAAAATGATACATGAACTGAAAATGGGACAGGCTAGCAAGTTCTAGGGGCTCTGAGCTCAGGCTCTGGTGGGCCCAGCCCATTATCAAACTTCTGTTCCATAGTGGAATCGGCGTACGTTACGCCACAGATCTGTGGCGTACAGCCTCTTCATCTTTTTTACGCCGGCGTATTTCTTCCCGCTCGAAAAATGGTTGGCGTAAAATTTGGCGAAAAAAAGTCAAAATCCGTACTCTGAAAATGGTTGGCGTTGCATGCACTTCCTTCTGTTTGTCTTAGTCATTCCAATAGAGGCCAAATATCAATGTGGGGGACTCAATAAAGACTTACATCTGTCAATTTGTTTGAAAATCTGTGTTGCTGCTGCGGAGGATCAGTGGACACCGCTGCTATGGAGGAGTACACTATTTCGACCTATACTGGCATATTACTCTTGGCGTAAAACAAAACGGTGCTTGGCGTACATCTGTGGCGTACGGAGTTTACCGATTCCACTATGGCTTCTGTTGACCACTTTTAACATCTAAAGCGAGATTTAAAGTTCCCAAGCCATCTAAAGGCCTCTCAGACGATGGCAAAATCTCAGGGTCTCCGCCCCCTAGGCCTGCTAAGGGAATCACCCCACCCCCAGCTGTTGCTAGTGTTGACCCTCGGTCATTAGCAGCGTTGCGTGACATTATCTAGCATTATCTGGTATGTCAACGTGTCGTGTATGCGCATGTGTTATCCATCATATCACATATCGCTACTAAAAACTTACCTTAGGACTCGAATCGAGAAAACTGGGTTCTGTCCGTCTGCATTTTGTTTGCTTCCGTGTAATAAGCTCGGCCAATCTTGACCAAATGTTTCTTGAAATATTATGCTGCAAAAGAGACGATGAAATTTAGTAGGGTTTATGTTTGTCTGATCATTATCTCAATCCTCATTTTCTTCCGCGTTCTGGTGACATTTTGCTCCAGCCTCGTAATCAGTTCTCATCGCAGCGGGGAAAACGAGGCTGTGTGCACTGGCTTACTTTGTGTCCAGCTTAAATGTTTTCTCGATTTTAGAGGGCAATCTGGGGGCAAGTGCTGGCGAAATGAAGAGTTTTTGGATATTTCCGGAAGAGATCCAGTGCGTCACTGACCCTACAACCTCAATTTGCCGGTGAAAAACTGCCATTCCAGTCTGCCCCTGAAAATATGTCAAATTTTTAAGCAGTTTAAAAAATATATTTGAGTAACCTCCCTTCGGTCGAGACTCTAGGGTTCAGTAGTGGGTTGAATTAGGAATTGAAGCAAGGAAAGCCAAGTTATTCATGCGCACATATTTACCACAGTATTTACAATAAACAAGAAATATTTACAAGCTTTGTCAATATAGCTAGTAGCATGCCATGCAACATTTAAGTTAGAATGATCAGGCTTTAGGTTTTTCTAGCCTAGTAAAATCCTGATAATGAATATCATACTATTTTACAATACAAATACGTGAATGAAGTACTAGGGGAACTGGTAAAAGTTATGCTAATGGGGAACAGTTTATTATGAATCTCTGGGGCTTGTTATTTCATCTTAAATCATATCCGAATCCTCAGTAGTTAAAGCGGTTTTTTAACAAAATCAGAAGTTGTGGATAAATCGAACTCGATTGATTTTCTAAATTCTGGTTCTAATCAAGAATTGTCTGAACATCAACTTGTTGTCGGAAATCTGATGCAAAATATGCATTTTTGCTTTCTTTGTGGAAAATCTTAGATATTGTTAGGAAATCGAAGACCTAACTTTTTTATCAAAAAAACTGTAAAATATATCTGTAACAAAGTTTTCTAACAAAGTATGGCACGAAAAGTTTTTAGGATAATTTGATCATCCGAAATATCAAATAATTTTGTGTTTATTTGAAACATTTCAATTTCAACTTAATGAAATCTAACCCTATGGAAATTATTCCTGAAAAACGTACCAGTACTGCCCTCTGTTGATTCGCAATAAATCACAGTCCATTGCAGTCAATATAATGAACTGGTTAGGAATCTATTCTGAGCAATTAACTTGATATGCATTCAAGTAATAACCTTGAACATGCAAAAAAGACTTCTTATTTAGCTCTCGTTGCATGTGACGGTATGAATATCAGGGAATTGCCAACTCCCAAGTTCAACCATAGTATCTTGGTAATTCCAAAGCAAGGCTCGTCGTATGGGAATGGTATTGAAATCAGGCTTTTAGGCCTAAAGATAGAATAGAAAAGAATCATTTGTTTTGGTTTGTGTCTGATCATGTACGCTAATTTGCCAGGTATCCTTTTGCGATGATAAAAAGCGTCAAGATCTTAGAAACAACTTCCAACATTAAGCCGTTTACCCATTAGTGGAAAAGGGGTAGTGGGTTAAAGTCGGCCGAATCCCCATAGAAATAAAGTTAAATAAAGCCTCTGAGATCTGATATATCAAAGTTATCTGCTTGTCTTCAAGACAGCCTAAATAATTTACAAAGTGAAAACAGTTTTAAAAACAAAACCAATAATATGGTGACATCGGTATCAACAAAAATGTTAATAGGGACTATCATGCAAGAGTCGTGAATGAAATCGTTCCCCTTTAAAGAATCACGCATTGTTTTCCAATCTAGCATCATAAGTAATTAAGGGACGAACAGTGGAGGTAACGATTCTGTTCAGAATATAAATCCACTAGTGACATTGACAGTGCCAACAGCTAACAACCAAATGTGGTAATAACTATGTAATGGTTGCAAAGCATTAAGAGCTCTCAAGCAAACCAATTTTTGATTTAATATTCAACATAATGAGCAATATGAAACATTCGCACAGACATAATCTGAGATTTGATGACGATTTGCGATGGGAAAAGAAGATGTAAGTAGAATCATTTATGATAGAGGCCTGATGTAAATTCGATACGACTTCTATACGAAATTGCCACGAAACCATGGACAAACTGAAACAACTTTGTCCAATCAATATATGGTGAATGGCAATTTGACCTTACTCAGCTATGGATGCATTGAAAGGCACGAGATACAACAAATGTGTTCTGCCATACCACTCCTTGAGGATCAGTTTTGGCGATCAAAGAAGGACAATCTTATTATGACATGCTTTTGATCATGATATTCGCCATTGCATTTCGTCTTCTTCGCCATGCTCCTTGATGTTTTGCAAAGTGGTTCAAATTACGCAGCCAATTCCCACATGCAGTCTGATCCTGAACCTAGAGTAAAGAATACAAAATTCAACCCTGCAAATATATCAACAAGTATATGGAAAATCGTTTACAATATTCTAGTACAGCCACAGATTTGTGTTTTTGTATTGAGATATCGTCAAAAAAGCTTTTTAACCGTATCAAAGCTTTGCTTAAAGATTACTAATTCTTTCATTGGAGCTTTACATCCAAAACTTCCTCTACGAGTAGTGAAATATTAGCCTAGCAGGTTCGTAAACGGGGGTTTTTACTGTAACAGTACCAGCTATCCCAAAGGACCAAAGGACCAAAGGACCAGCTATCTCAACTTTTCAACAATCATTCCCTAAGCTTTGTCTTCCCTAACTTTTCTCTTGATGTTCACTCGTTGTAAAATCTAGTCTTCACATCAATTCTTTTTGTAACTCTCTGTATGATCATAAGGTACCTTGAATAAAGCATATTTTTTGGCTGCTTTTAACATGAGAAGAATGACTACGAGGTGATAGTTGGTTTAACTTTCTATAATTGCATTGATCATGAATCAGGTCTGATTTTTCGGACTATTCTTCTACTTTTGTGACCAATTGGATTTCTAATTGGAATGTAATAATCGATAAAAAGATCAATTTTCTTCTTTTTAACTGTTAAAACTCTTGATGCATGTACACTTTACACAAAGAAAATAAGTAAAATCACTTTAAAGAACTGATAACAGCTTTAACAACATACCAAGAACGTGAACGGTTCTTTCAACATAGGGCATATTTCAAAAGCCACTGCAACGTCTAGAAAGATATCACAAAACATCATTTCATACTTGAAGGATATTCCAGGTGATTTTAAGTTATTAACATACCCTCTTAACAAAAGGGGCATCCTAACCCTTCGAGAAACTCTAATAAAGAATTTCATCTTAAAGATAATAATCTATAAGGATAGTAGTAATCTTTAAGGAGTGATACTGTAAAAAATTTAAATGATGATCGGGTTTTTATGCTAAAAAGGAAACTCTCATTTTATACGTAGAAAAGCTTATTTAAAAAGTTGTGATCTTACCTGATCGATGAGCGATGACTGCCTGTCTAAGTAGAATAGGCTCCTACAAATATAACAATCATTCATTAACCCTATTACTACCGGGCTTTTTGGACCCTTGTACTACCGGGGGGGGGGCACATTGTGCCCGCCCCCTATAATTCTTGTTAGGAACGCGATAAAAGCTTGAAACTTGGTAGAACTATAGAACTTTACTTGCTCTATCGATTGATGGTGTTTTTAAAACCATAATGGCTACCAATGACGTAACAATGACGTCATAAGTCTGAAAAACCATGATAACTACTTATAGGCATTTAGCTTGTTATTGAGGCTATCCTTATTGTATTTTTGCCTCTCAAATGGTCTATTTATGAACAAAAAGCATTTTCAAATCATAATCTATGATTTTCTTTGACATTATTTTATATTTTTTAATATTTTTACCATTTTTTTCATAAATGTTCAAGTCGATGAATTTTACAATGAAGAAAAATATGATAAAATAGCTATTCAGATTGAAAAATTGAATTTTTTCTAGTTTATCTCTATTTAGGAACGCCAAAAAAGGAATTTCAAATGAAAAAAATAATTGTCTTTTATAGATATGACGTCATAAACATTAATGACGTCATAGATTTTAAATTTTGCTTACGTCAGCAAATACTAATAAATTATATATCATTCAAAAGCCCTTGACAAAACAAAGGCAATGGTGCCTCAAGCAAGTCTCTATGTCTTATAGTTGCAGAAATATAGGCCCTTGAACATTTTAACACCTGACTGCTTGTTGACAAAAGTGGTGTCACGTGATCAGCAAAGGTGTGATAGTAACAAAAATAATTTTTTCAGGTTCTCTGATAAATTTGAGGAAAAGTCGAACAGGTTTCAGTAGAATATTACGTGTTTTTTTAGAGATACAGCATTTTTAGTTTGCCGCGGGCACTTTGTGCCCCCCCCCGGCCATAATAGGGTTAAATTCTTTTTACATCTTATATCAAGAAATACCCACGATAAAAGATTATTGAAATTAAAGAAAGTCGATATCTCAACAAATGTACAATCGAGTACAATCATCGAGTAAAATCATACCACATTGCATTAGAGTACGAATCTAGAGGTTTTGGGTTCGAGTCCTACTCGGGTCATTAGGACTATTGCCATAAGAATGACTTGAAGAGACATACTTATTATGATATGTTTAGTTAGAAGAAGGACTCAAAAGATATATCGAGAAAATAAACTTTACCTTGAACAGAGCATATCTGTTGGTTGATTTTCTCCTAAGAAGAATGACTGCAGCATCGGTGATTTCACTTTTAGCTGGCAATCCGATGTCGGATTCATCCAACCCATTGTCGATGGACCAGTTCATATGCTGCAGGATATGAGAAATGCGTCAATACCCGTCTCATGAATGACTGATTTTCTGCTGGCTAACTGAGGCCCAAGTTCAACATGGCTCTTTCAATGCACCGAATCTAATTGCTGAACTAGATGATCGAGAAGAGCGACGTCTGAATTTAGGCATTAGATCAGCATAGGGAGAAAGCAGGAATATACAAAATATTTTATGCTAGTAAAATGAATTTTATGAATTTTAAAAGCACAATATCTGAAGGAAATATCGCCAAGCTAGCATCATATCTAGCAAAATCTTCTGAAATTTAGAATATATTGTAATATTGGTAAGATCGACCATGTTACCTTGCTTTCAATGATCAATATCAACAAATCTTTGTTTTTCGATCAGATGGAAGTGTTTTTTTTTAATTTCAAATTTTTTGATATCATTCATTAATATGGGACTCTGTTCTAGCATATTAGCTATATTTTGGCCTACCTCGACAACTCCCTGTGCACAAAGAATAGCTTGAACAGACGACTGCTTTCTCACTGACTTTCGGCTCCAGCTTCCCTGGCCAATCAACTCGGAACACGAAACCTTTAAAAGCAAGACATATATACATTCGATAAATCAATTCATAAGGCATGGTCTAACACGGGTAATTGAACTATACCAGAGCCTATTCTGGTATAATCTTTATTCAATACAGAAACTTAATCCAGTGTAAGCGTAAAGTCAAATCAAAATAACTTTTGAAAGAGCCTAGGACAAACATGAATTTTTGGTTTTTCCTTCAGTTGAATAAAAATTGTTTCTAAATCTTTAACTTTGTGAATGGCAGATATTCCTAACCCTGGAATCTCGCTACTTCTGGAAACGCTTGATGAAACGTCACTTTCACTTTAGCTGAATAGGCTCAAATGAGTAGGGACTTAACTTAACGAAAAACTCTTTCTTCTTATAAGAAAAAGGGAATCAAAAAGATCAGGCAAGTATAATTGATTTGCTCTCATATGAAGTTGACCAATTCCTTTATAGCCTCATCAAAACTTATTAGCAATAAAACCTTCCCCTTATTTGAAATTTACCTCAAGAGAGCCGGACATTATGATGAGGGTTTCTTCCTGCTTCCAGTTCAGAATCTCAGCTGCAAGTTTTTTCAAATGGTTGCCAGCAGAATCAGGCTGGTTTAAGGCACTTGTGCTTTTGCATTTCCTCAACTTGGCTGGACGACCTATCGCAATCTGTAAAGAAAATTAAAGAATAAATTACCAAGAGTTATACGTAATTCAAAACTTTGCAAAAGCAGCACATGTATCTCAAAGAATTTTTATCTTGATGAAAAGCCGGGTGGCCTAACATAAAGATCCCACTGAAAAGAATAAAATTCTTTGCCATTGTACTCGAAGGCATTCAACAAAATTTCGCAGGGCATTTTCTAAGTATTTGTCACTGGTAGAGCATTTAAAAGAAGGATATATGTATCTAAGAAATACTAATATACCTCTATATAGTTTGCCATAGACATTAAAGCAAATATAATTCATATCAAAGAAATCTTTACTGTATTTTGATATTTGCCTACTATAATTTCCACATTTTCTAAAAACTTTGTTATACATTAAACTAACGTCTGCTGACGGTTTGAAATTGAAATAGAGAACCAAAACATCGCGACCAAGGCACTTTTATCCATAAATATTAACAGTGAATAGAAAAAGAAAATTTTATTGAATAAAAAGGGCATAAAAATTGGTAGGGTATATCAAGCTGGTAGGGCAATTTTAAAGGCCCAGTGAGGAATTGCCCACCTTGTGGTGAAAATTGCCCTACAAGTTTTATATGAATCGATTAAAATGTAACCTCGGCTTTCAGCTTAAACATATATAAAATCATGAATGAAAATAAGCAAGCATCACTATCTAACATCAATAAAAACAAGTAGGATGTAGGCCTGTAGAAAACAGGGTGATGGGGGGTTAGAGCCCCCCAATGATAGGAAATATTTGTCCGGATAAAAGCGTTTACTCAAGATAAGATTTATCCTCGTTAAATATTTTTTCTGCTTTTCTATCAGAATGTGGGTCCTTAAATTAGACTTAAGCAAATTTCAGCACCCTTCTTGAAAACTATTCTTCTTGACCTACCCTTCTTCTTACAAATTTCAACCCTTCTTGATATAACCACAGTAATGCCAAAATCTATTCAAAATGAATATTTATGCAGCAAAGTAGATAAATATCTATACTGATAAATTTTGTATTGTAAACTGAGAACCTGTGCCTATAAATATTTTTGAAGAATGAATGAATCAATTAACCGGATGAATATATAATATGTAGTCTACACGGAAACATTTAGTCAATGCTGGAAAAAAGCTCAGCTTTTGTAGTGTAAGCACTTTAGAATGAAACACACCCACTTACCTCATTGATGCGACCAATTTGCTCTTCGATTTTTCTTCTTGCAGACAGCAGTGCCTCACGATCTGGATTACCACGTTGTGTTGCACGGTATATACGTGTTAGCAATAAAGGATATCTGAAATGAAATAAAACAGCTTTATAGTGGGGAAACATGCACTGTTGAATTAGGCATACAAAACTTCGAAGTAAAAACAAACAATCGAAGACTGTGAAAACCAAATGAAAGTGAAAGTTCCTCAAGGTTTTTGAGGTCTTCAACAACATAAAGTTCAAAAGCTTGGAGGAAAAGGGCGTCTCTGGTTTAATTTCATGGAATAAAACTATGAAAAATTCATCAAAAAATGCAAGAAAATTAAAAGAAAACTGAAACGGAACTTACTTCATAATTCTCTGCACAGGCATCGCAAGAAACGACTTCAAATCCATTTTACGCAATTTAGAATTCTGCTTACAGGATACCTATGAAATAAAAAAAAGCTTTTAGCATACCGTCAAACTTACTAGCACCTTTTCAATAAGATCTATAAAAAATACTATCTTATCCACAAGAAATTTGATGATGAATTCTGTGTTTCGACTGCAAAAAAGTGTTCCATACATATTAGCAGAACGTAAATATACTAATTGATAGAAAAGAACAAGAAACTACTCATTAATCTTGACAAGCCTGTTTCGTGATTTCTCACTCCTCACGAGATATACTCCTCCTGAAGAGTGAGCAATCACAGTGGATTTCCTTGCGAGTGAGGAATTACGAAACAGGCTTGTCGAGATGAATGAGTAGTTTCTCGTTTCTTTCCTAGCAATTAGTATAGGAAATATGATGAAATCATCAAATTTTCAACACCTAGATAGGACAATTGAGCCTATTTCCCCTTTTTCATTTATCATTTTAGAAAAACTTCATATCTCCTCTCATTTCTCATACATTCTTTATAACAAAGCTATGTGGTACTTTTGATGTGGTCCTTTAAAGTGAATAGACATGGGAAGCTTCAATATTCACCTGCAAAAATATCCGGAGTAACTCAGACTTCTTCTTTAGATTCTCTACGAGTTCCAATGCTTGTCGCTAGGCAAATAAAATAACATGAATCAATTGCAAATAAATTTGTATCATTTTATAGTTTGATTAATTTGTATCACTACTGAAGATGGCGAAAGCCGAAAAGCTTTTACTTATTATCTATGAATATTTTTAAATGAATATTGTATCAGTTTGTTGGTATAGACTGAATAAATGCAGAGCATTCGCATGAATAAGTATGAAATAATAACTGAAATTTTGAATTTTGTCTTGGGAAATACAAAATATATAAAGGTAGATTAGAAAAGGAACGACAGAAAAGAGATCAGAAAAGACATCCTCTTGGCATTCGTTCAGCGATTGGAAAATTTGCAAAGAACTGTCTTGTATTTTCCGGAATACCATCTTTACACATTACTAGACATTGCGATTATTGCAATGTTAATGCTGCATAGATTTTGGCAGTGATCTGGTTATAGCCTGGTTTCCATATGATCGCAAGGATCGTACAAATTTGTGATCTTTGTCGGCTTCCTTTGACGCAAGGATCGCAATGCCCGCAGACTTATATCATCAATAAGAGTGGAAAGATGTTCGTTTTACGGTATCAGTACCTTGAACTGATGCCTCAAAAAACAAAGGGAAAGAGACCCGGATGTCGCGATGAATACACAAGTTTACTTATCAAGACCCTTAAAATAAGAAATCTCGGCCCGTGCTGAGTTCAATATACGTAGAGGATTCGACTTAGTTGACGGTGCCAGCTAGTGTTGTGTTTACACGAGAGAATTAAATCTCTATACAGGTTGATCTCAACAAGGCATCCCGTCCCATGTTGTGATTTAGATATGGGCTTGTTTCCTAAAAAGATATTATGTAAACACAAATATTTTTCAAATTTGGGCGTGTTGAAAAAACATTCGTTGAAAATATTTTGTGTATTCAAGAAGAAGAAGCTTTTGTAAATCTATTTTTGCTAATTATTGCTAAATGAAATTTTCTGGATTTTCCCTTGAAGTAAATGTTGAGCTCCCACCAAAGAATACAAATGATCCCAGTATAGGCTCAGCTTTTCAGGTATCTAGAGGCGCTGCCGATTCAATGACAAAACGTTGTGAGTCAGTACACGTGTTTCATTTATCATCACATTGTACAAGACGTAGTGATAACTCCATAAATATTAGTTGAAAGTAGAGTTAATCCAGTTAGATATCTTTCATCAAAGAGTACGTTTATTATCAAGTAAAGCAATATCTTCAAAGAAACAGACATATGCCTTAACTTTGCAATTTCAGATAAAACTTTTGTTTGAACATTGAGAATCCAGTTTCTAACTTGAGCATCTTGGTAGTCAAAGAATAGAGAAATCATTTCAAATTCGTAAAGTCTAATTTGTAAATCCACATTACCTTTAACAATCTCAAGAAACAATATTCAATCCAGCTTCAAATAATCACTGACCAGACAGTTCGAAAACAAAAAAGGCATTACAAATAATTACCTGCTTTGCACAGAAAATTTCGTAAGCTTGAAAAAACTCGACATTATCAAGGAAGACTCTTCCAACGTCAAGGGATGTGAGCTCCTACAAAACATACAGTTAACACACAGTAAGATTTCAATAATTTCAAACTGACAAATCAGTGTGGTGCAGGCAATAATTAAGGAGAATTTATCAATGCAAAAATGATAAAATAAGAGTTGCTAGTGGGATATTCTATGCAGTAGGAAGAGGAGGTGAGAAGTCTGAATATTGTTTGTTGATTTAAGGCGTGTACAACCTGGCCTGGTCAGTGTGTTAGAAAAGACTCAGAGTGACACCTGAAGTCAAGATGTAGGAATGGTAGAGAAAAAAAGCTTAAAAGGCATTGATGCATAGAGCCTAATCATAATTACATTATGCTTTTATGTTATGTTTAGTTGTTTGCTTGACATGACATTCATCACTGTACAGATTCTAATTAAACACTGCATCATTGCGAATCATTATTCAACAAATTGGTCATCACTGCACCTTTGATTATTTCCTGGTGTGGTGGTAGTTGCTGAATGCTGTGATCAGAGTAACACGTATGGATGAAGATCTATTCATGTTAATTCAAAAGCAAAATAAACTTGCCATCCAAAACCCTTTGATATACTCCTGGGAGGCAAAATGGCCTAAATTTCCAAGCTTTCCATTTCAAATAAGCATTTGAAGTCAGGTATTTGTCACATATTTGTTTAACCATACCTTTACTGGAGTATTTTCAGAATGTGCCCCTCCCTTATTTTCCCCAAGAAACTACGATAGCTACGAACTCCAAAATTCCCTGAGATTTACTTTACAGCAATCCTCATATCCATACTGAGTTTTACAAATGTATCTATTAAGATGGCCACTAAGTAACTCTATGAAAAATTTCTTTTGGGACAATGTGGCAAAATATTGTCTAATTAATAATGAACCACAAAATTCAAGTGGTTTTTCTCGAACGATTTTCGGTATTTCGTTAGTGCGACATATAATATTTATGCAACATGTTATGTTTATATCTGACCCCGTCAGGGCTTTCAAGAATCCACCAATATCAGGGATTCATAAGGAAGGCAGGCTCAAATGAAATATTCTTGATAATTTACTTGAATCTCTCTAACAGTTTAAAGCTAGCAGTAAAGCTAGCGTATATGAATATTTATGATTAGTTCGATGTTGTTTCTTAGATCAAGTGGCTTGTGCCCAGTCGTCACTGCTTGAGAGAATCCAAACACACCACACCATTATGAATGATTAATGAATTGTTACAATGATACCAGTAGAATTCAAACCTAAGACCTCTGAATGTTAGCTGCAATCACTCTTACAACTTAGCAATCCATGCAGTGGATTTAATCAACAAATCCAAGCCAAACTTTTCTTGTATCAACTTAGATAGCAAATAAGATCCCGGGTGTTGAACGCTGAATTATGTGTTTGTTTTTTTATGAATGTCCCAAATTCTAATTTTAAAAACGTAGAAAAACACATTTTTAGCCTCAAATCTCACAAAAGTTGATATTTCAAGTTAAAGTTTGGTCACTTTATTTCAAATATTAAAACTACTGTGGTATAATAAAACCACTTAGTCAAAAATCACGGTTTGGGACATTCATAAAAAAACAAACACTTATGATTTAGTAATTTCATGTCTCAAACCATTATTGAAACACGCCTAAGATACACAAATATTGCTGAAATCCAAGCCATATCAATCCCACAAATTTCATCATTACTCACCCAGAGTAAAGACAGACATATCTGGGTTTTTCAACAACTACAAAGGTCCTGCCAAAGGTTGACAGCTTTTTCATTCAGATGTCTTAGGTTCGAGTCCTACACGGGTGATTTTCAATCGTACAAATCATTTTGATTTATCCTCAAAGTTATGCTTCTCAAAGTTTAATCGAATTTTTGCACTTTTCAAATTTGAAGGGATAGTTTGTTGAGAGGGGGCTTGATAGATGTTTATTCTTGGAACTATGTACATTATTAGAGTGGTTTATTGAGGGATGGGGTATTGATTTGAAAGGTATTGCTTCATTGAGAAGTGGGGGTTTAATCGAGAGGGACACCTGATTAGATAGGGGTTAATGGCAGTTATATCAACACACTTACCTGATCACTTTTCGATATGCATTCTTCTAAGTCACCCTGTAGAGTTATGCAGAGCTTTGAATTCACATCGATGAGTTCCTAAATAACAGGAGTAAGAGATGGTTGAACTTCTATTGCCCATTTCTGAAACAAGAAACTCTCTTGCGCATCTAGTGCATTTACTCAGCTGCACCAAGTCATTTCAGAAAACTCACCAAATTAGGAGTATGGTCACTACAGCGGAGACGAGTGGTTTACGAGATCAACTCTTTTGATCTCAGTTTCAGAGCGTGAATAACGAATCTGAATGTCGATCAAGTGATGTTGCTTCTTGAGTGGCACGTCCTTTTTGTTAATGGGTCCAGTAACCCTTTCACTTGGCCAAAGAATTCGAGAGCTCTTCAGCTGACCAAATGATGAGCTAAATCATTCGAAAACGTTTACTGTAGATTGGTGAACATAGCTAGACCTACATGATTCAAATGAAAGAAATAAACATCGGACGGCTCATATCTCTAATTGATATTTTATCTTACCTGAAGATTCAAAAATACGGCTGTAAAATTTTCCGGGCTCAGGATACCTCCATTCTTTATAGGGGTGTAGAATTCCTACAAACAAACAGAAAAGATATATCAACCAGAATAACTTGTGCAGGTTATCTATACTAAAAGAAAAGTGGTACTTCAGTGGCTCTCAAAAAACCACGTGTATCATGTGCTTTAGAAAAATATAACCAACCAGACTAACGCTTCTGACTTGCGAAGGCATGATGTGTCAAACTTCTAATGACGTCACTCTCAACCGATTTTATTATACACCTTCTAGTCTTGGTGCAAGTGAAAAATATCAACCTAAGGCGACACCAACATTTCAAAAGACAGAAAATAAAGAAATTGATAATAACACAGTTCATACCTCTTTTAGTATTCGCAAGTCTTGACCATAGTTGATTTCTGTTTGAATCAATTCAACAATTGCTTCTTTGCGCTCCACTTTCTTCGATCTACATCTACTGCAGATAGATTCAGCATAGTTTTTGCTAAGGCAGGCAAATAAAGACTATATAAGTACATTTGGTAATCAAAATAAAGATGATTCAGGATTCGTAAAATCAATAGAATTTAGACTGGATCGAGCATTTGTCATTTTGAAATGAAACCATTCGCTGCCATACTGGTTGGTCCAATTCAATACATTAAGATTTCACTAAGGGCAACTTTTTTCTTTAACGATTGTTGGAATGTTATAAAGGATCAGCATGAGACTGAATAATCGTGCAGCTATTCTCAGCAAAGAATACAGGCAATATAATTTCTTTGGCAGCCATATTGGGAGGCCAAGTGCAAGCCGGAGCAATGGGCTTCAATAACTGAGCCCAGAAACAAAAGAATGCTCAATCCAGTCTTTATTCCGAGATCAGTTGAAATGACCCGTAGGATTTGAGCTGACGATTTGGTGCATCAGTGTTCTAGCAATTCATAAAGTAGTGATGGTGGGTTCGAGTCCTGCTTGGGTCATTCTTCATTCTCACAAATTATTGATAATAATAACAAGCATTTTTAAACTTTAAAACCAACGCTGCAAAATAGGCTGTATTTAGCTTCTAATAAAACAAATGTTCCTGTTAACTCAAGAACTTGGGGTTAGCAAAGAAACAAGAAGAAAGTCATGATTCATTTCACAGACAACAGTAAGTAACATTGGTCAAAATAAGATACTCTTCACTTATTAGTATTGTACAAGTGTATAAGTAAACATAAAAAATACAAAGGGAGTTTGCATTTAGACCCTCTTGATAACGAATGGAGGCTTTTCGAATATGATTTACAATCATATCCAGTTTCAAAAGCACAAACGTCACTGAGCTACCTTTTTGAAAATTACCTCCAAAGTGTCACGAAGGCTATTCGTGACATTTCCAGTATCATTAAGTACAGAAATATGTAGTTAGTCTAAAAAAAGGCAAAGGATGGAAAATGAGTAACCCCTTTATTCTACATACTTTGGAGACAAATGCCCCCTGAAATAAACACCCCAAACTAGGCTGGTTGAAGTAATACCTTAACTCTCCATCTTGTACAAAACCTTTTTGACAGAAATTGCATTTTATCTGAAACGATAAAAAAGTGATTGATTTATAAAGGTGCAAGTTACAGTTTCTCTAACTATCAATAAAATCATCCACTTACATAAAAAGTTCGCTGAAAGTGACATGATATGGATTTTTTCCACAATTCATTCCTACTGCAATGAGCCAAGAGCTATGGAAAGGCAATTTGATCTATTTATCTTCTAAGTTAGAAGTAGCCGTGCTTTTTTGGTTTACTTGCTGGTTTTAAAACATGTCAGAAATCTTACCTTCCATTTACACAGGTGTAATAATTCTGTTCCATCCTTTGACGCATGACCAAGACAGAAGTTTTGAGGCTTAATAAATTCATTGGCAGGTTTAAGAGATAGGGCTGAGTTTTCCTATTTCTGGGGTATTTTTCTAAGTAGCAAAAAAGAGCTGCAATTGGGTGACTTGGCAAAATAATGAAAACTCCAATAGGACGGTATAAATAGACAGTGGCAGACCATAGTCCAAAATAAAAAGTGAAAACAAAACTCGAATTTCTAGCTTTAGATAAACGGTAAACTAATCTCCAGTAGACTGCATAGTGTTTTTGTTAGAAATTTTGTTGAAACATAACCTTGATAGAAAAGAGAAGAGGCTTATCAATGTTTTATTGAAGTATTGAGTTGGATATTTCTTGCAAGTTCAAATTTCAGTTGAAGCAAAAGAACTTACCAAAGCTTCTGTTTTTCTAGCTACATGTTCTATAATATCTTCAAAAACATTGTCTTCCGAGTGGCACATTCTAATTTCATCAATGTCTTTCATGACGCCACTATCTGATTTTGCTACTGCTTTCCCTCTTGCAGTCGAGTCTAGAAATGGAATAGTTTTAATAATCAAAACAATGATGATATGAAAACAGGATCACCATCTACATTCAAAAGAAAGAATATAATAAAAAAGGACTGTTAAGACAGTAGAATAAATGTCTGGTCGATAATCAATTATTTGCTATTGCAAAACAGTGTGTCTCTTAAAGGTATGTTCACGTTTTGTGTTCTTTACATTGTCAGGTAAAGAGTTTCATACTTCATGGGTAGCATATGTATAGGCTCTTGTGCTAAGTCTTTTAAGCCTCATCATTGGTGGCCTCAATCGATCATGATTATTTGATCTCAGTGCTTGCAGCTTTGCAGCTTTCCTGAACTGCAAATCCGTTGAGAGATTTGTCGATCATATCAATATACAACCAGTCCAAAATGTGAAATCAGTAAATAAACTTCAAGCTTACACTTACACCATAAGCTTTTTCCTCCCCTGAGGCTACATAAAAGCTTTCTTTTTTTCACATTTTTACACAGCCCACTACTGCATACCATCTTTTAATTCAATGCCTCAAGATATCCCTTACACATGCAGATTATATGAACAATGCACATTACTAAACATTCTTTGCGTTACTTATCATATCCCTTTACATTATAAATTAGATTATATCACTCTGTAAACAATTCATATGGCGTGAATCGAATAAGACTCACCCAAGATAGTAGGGTTCGCCCTCCGAATATCAAAATAAAGGCAGGATTTCCATGGAATAGGTTCCATATGGAACCTTACCGAAACAGGTACGTTTAGGCCTTGCATTCACACGGGATCGACTGGAACCGTTCAAAATGGAACTGTTGGTCCACATACGAAGTCGATCCCATTCGGAACCTTTAGCAGTTCTACTTGGTTCAATACGGAATGGTTGCAAAAGGTCCCGTGGAAACGCTGAGAAACAAAATATTAAAAAAGATATCATACATTACCTGAAGAGTTATAAAGATCCTCTCTGCTTGATTCGAATATGTCCGACAAACCACTGTCCACACTCTTGCCACTGTGAAAGCTTGTTCTATCCATATCTCTGGTTTGGATGCTGATGTCATCTTCACTTGAGTTTATTGTCAGAGTTGGACTTATCACGTTCATTTGGCGAGGGCTGAAAATATGATTTTTCTTTAAGTTAGAAAAGAAGGCGTTAATGAAGGAACTTTTTAATTCTGGAATGGAAAAACTGGCAAGAATTTCCGTGCAGTCTTTCGGGTGAGTTGTTGAAGCAGTATCAGAGAAACTATTGGGGGAGATGGAAACTCATAACGGAATGATATTTTTTCCAGATTGTAAAATAAAATCTAACATAGGATATAGCTTATTGATTACGTATTTAAAAAGCGAGATTGTATATCGTATCGAGCATCTAATTAGGGGCTGCATTAATTAAATGTTGAAGCACGAGTGTTGACATTCAAAGTATCCGACAAAAATATTTCTTTCAACATAGGTGAAGCACATAGATTTCCCTTATCAATCTGGCTGGAACATTTCTATGTAAACGCAGGCAAAATAGGCAAAGGTGCAAAAGTTGCCTTTGAAATATTATGAAGTGCTTATAAAGTGATTGAAGTAAATTCAACCTAATAATCCGAGAACGATTCATCACAAAAATGGGTGTCGAATGCATAGAATGTCCTTGCTTTTCAAATACAAATATACAAAACGGAGTCAAAAAATAGTTACAGCTGGTTTATCGGGGCTGTTGAATATACATGACATAAACATAACGCAATAATGGTTCTCGAAATCTAATCTAAAGACCAGACTTCTAAGTGTAAAACCAAAGTTTAGATCATAGTTATAAAAACTGTGACTGTTCAAAAACATGGTCCGTTCCTAGATTTGGAATCTGAAACCCAATTCCTAGCACTGAAATAATCCAAAATCCCAATCCCAATGAGGAAAATAAACAATTCTCAATATTTACGTGTTGAACAATCCTAATTTACTTTTAATTCCCGAATCCTAGTCTCAAGAAGTCCTATCCCATTTTCCCAGTTAATAAAAAGGTAAATGTCAGTGCCCAATTTACCCCTTCATGACCCTCTCTCTAGCTGAAAATTAGAGAGACACTACGTTATAATCTTTTGGAACCCAAGATTTACCAACACCGAAGATGCTTTCATTAATATTGATCAATAAAAAGGTTAAAGCATTACCTCATTTCTTCAAAGCTATCATTGCTTTTGCCACTATTGCCACTAGAAGATCTGCGGCAGTACTTCCGTTTGAGGCGTGCACACCGCTTCTCCTCTTCTTCCATCCATAAATCACTGGCACTGCCAATCGAGCTCTCTCTCGACACAATATCTTCACGTGGGTTAACCGCCGTGTTGTTCACTTGTAAGTTGGCTGAAGGAGCTTGCATGGGGGTAGGTTTATCCACCACAATCAAAGGTTGGAGGATTTTCCGCACTGAGTTCATCCTATCGAGATCATCCGGATCTTTCATACTAAACCTCCGTTCAGTTGTCGGACTATTACGACCGGATCGACTACCATCGCTTAACACTCTCAACCGATCAACTAAATCAACAGGATCTACTATAGTCGGAGATGTTGGAATCACATTCTTAACGTTAAAACTCGAAGGTATGGTATTTTCTTCGTTGCTGATGTATTTCAAGTCAGATTTCACATCGCTTTCACTTTCTTTCAAGTTTTTACTCACCTTTTTGTGACCTCGCGGACTCAACAAAACTCTCATCTTTGTGTCTGTTGCTTTCGCTTGTTGAACGGTATCTTTCCGAACAGAAATAGCCCCAGTACTCAACGACTTCCGGGACACAGGAATCTTCGATGGTACAGGCGTTATTGGCTCTTTACTGCAAGACGATGTCGAGCCTCTATCTCCTTTTTTCTTAACTGCTTGTTCATTGGGATTTATAAACGGCTTATCAGCAAGCACATTGTCGTGTATACCTTCACTGTCTGTGTTTAGATGTTTGCTTGTATGACTTACAGAACCACATTGACTTATCAGTAACGGCGTCTGGGCACTGTTTACTTCATTATCGTCAATATCAATACTACTAATATCACTTAATACTGACTCAACACTCAGAGCTCTTCGAACGCCGAGCCTCGGCCGTTGTTTTTTCTTCTCCTGACTATTTTGCCTTTGGCTGTTTTTGTCTGTCCTTCCTGTCGATACATGTGGAATTTTACTAGGGCTTGCTGGAGGTTTCACATCCTTTTTCTCAGCACTGGCTACATTTCTACCAGCTTTTGACTGCAGTTTGGTCGTTTTTGACAACCTCGGGATAGAGTTTTTTCTAGATAAATTGCCTTTTCTGGCTGTCGAATTCTTATCATGATTGTTAAAACTATCAGAACAATCCTCTAAATCGAGTGAATGATCGGGAGTTTTAAATTCCTCATGTTTGTGGACAGGAACTATATTTTCTTCGACGATATGATATTGTGATGTAGTGGCTTTGCCATCTAACGGAGAAGAAACAGCAGTACTAATGTCACTTGTAGGAGAATGATTGCTTTTACTATCATACATATCAAAAGAATACAAGGGTCGAGATTTGCTTGCCGTCAGATTCATGCTTTCAAATAACCCACTGTCGTACGCCTGCTTAGCAGGGCTCTCTAAGCCTGTCGTTGAGTTAAAAGCTTGCTCCCTGACGTCATTTTTACAGATATCAAGCGCAGCTGGCAAAGGCTGGGCACTTTGCTTCTTCGGCAAGGCCGAATTCGGTAATGAGTTTCTGCGATTTAGGGAGTTTTCAGATCCATTTGGCGATACATAATTTTGCTGCAATAATAATTTAGGTTGTTCTGAAGAAGTGTCACGAATCTTGTTGAATGTCCCATTAAATGAACTCTTGGCGTCATCATTTCGTGATGTGTTTGAGCTAAAACTTTCGTCAAAACTTTTAGAGCTAATTTTCAAGATTCTTCTATTCTCACCCGAAGGACGACTTTTATAATCTTGAGTATGGCTTCCGCTGTATGGACGATTACCAACTGGGATTGAGAAGTTCTTGTTGCCTTGAAGGTAGGCGCCTTGCTTTATCTTCTGCAGAGCATCACAGTCCGAAATCTTCTGCATGAGCGAGGAATTTCTTTTATCGCTTTCAGATCTCTGGTTATATCTTGAGTCGACATGGCCACCAGACACAAAAATAGGCCAAGTCTTTTTCAAGCTGTCTCGTTCATCTTCTACGTTGTCTTTAGCTGGCCACGTCATGTTGAGGTACTCCTCCACGTAATTATCCACATCTTCGTTACTGCCAGCAGAAAATGAAAATGGTCTAGTGTCTTTAGACTCATAGGTAGCGGAGGAGCCCCGTGAGCTCTTACTCTGTATTCTTTTAGGTATTCTAGACATATTGGTATCAAGCGTCCGTATGTTTTGCAAAGATTGACTCAAGCGTTTGTGCAATGACTTAGCCTTCTCCACTGAAGTGCGAATCTCTTCAGATGAGGTATTCGCTAAATGTTGTTCAGAGCTTTCTCTCTCCAAACTCGGCTTCTGTCTATCTCGCCAGTTACCGAAATTCGCATCGAGCAACCTTGTTGCTCGTTCTAGAGTAGTTAAGTTTGACGAATCTATAAACTGCTCACTGTAGCTATCTCTTGATTTCAAAAAACCCCCATTATACGAGCGTGAGCGAGCGAATTCCGGTCTCAAAGGTGTAGAGTGGGCTTCTAATTTAGGCCGGGAGTTTAACGCCTGCTGTTCGTATATTTCTGCATGATTAAACTCGGTGTAATTCCGATACGGATTATTCTGATCATAAAGCGAGGAAGACCTGACCCTTGTCATTCTCTCATAATCCCCTTCGTCTATTTTGGACCCATTTCCTGGAGATATTTCCGATCGATGACTGGCCGCTCTGTCGTTAAGCAGCGTATTGTCCGCTTCGTAGTAAGACTGGGATCTGGCACTGTTCAGCGGACAAGAGGAATAAGAAGACTCATTGAAGGTCGTTAGTAATTCATTTGAATATGCAATACCTCTGTTTGCTGATATATCTGGATATTGGTTTCTGATTCTATCATTTGCCTTCAAATTACTCAAACTATTATCACAACTTCGATTTTCTGATACTCTATAGTTATCACTGTCATACTTTGATGGCATGTTTAGCGGATCATCATGTGATAAGGAAGATTCTGTACTACGCCTCCGCCAGGCATGATCCAAAGACTCCGCAGTAACAAATGTGACGTCATCCGGGCACTCCGGAGCCAAACGTTTATTTTCAAAATTGCTAAAATCAGTTTCAGAACTGGTATCACTTACAGGAATACAGTTACTTGTTAAATTTTCGAGATCCCCCGGCGCGTTGTTAGTGTTTAATGGAGCATTCTCAATCCCTTGGACATATGAAAAGCCTTGTCCATTCAACACAGTATTATCAGTATTCACATGATCGAGAAGTTCACCGTAGTCATTATAATCAACATCTGCCTGATTTGAATTTCTTTGTGTGAAGTTACCATCGATCCCGTTCGAGCAGGATTGGTATTTGTTATTATTCAGAGCGTCATTGACCTGTTCAGATTGCAGCGGGTATTTTCTCACAACTGGGATTTTCGAGGAAGATGAGTCTGATGGGACATTGGTCAGCTTAAAAGGAATGTCGTCTTGCCCTGAAAGAGAGACTTGATTCTTTGGTGGAGATTTTGGAATTCCTTTGCTAAATCTGGGTGGGGGAGTAAGCTGCCTTTTGGCAACCTGAAAGAAAACAAGAAATTTCAATCAGATTCCAATTAACTTGATATGAAGCAGGTTTTTGAAAATAATATAGTTTGTGAGATTGAAGATCACCCCCGTATAGGACTCAAAGGACACAAATCGCAGCATAACTCATCGAATGTAGAGGCAGACCTATCCAGGTTCTTTGACAACTGCACAGGGCATAGCAAAGGGCAACTTTTTCACACCAGGAGGACCACCGCAGTCCTATCAATGGATAGGGCGGTAGAAGCAAACTTGAGATGAAGCAGAATTCAGAAAATCAATCTTTAGCTAGTCCTGTGCAGTTGTTTAAGAGCCCAAATAGGTTCGTCACTGCATTCGGCGAGTGTTAATGCATCTTGTATTCTACGAGTCCTACTCGAGACATCTTCATTCTCACCCATCATCGAGACTTCAAAATTACAAGACTTAAAACTGAGGATGATGAATTCAACATTTGTAGTGTTATTTTGATATTGTTTCTAATCAAGTCTCTATTATAAGTATTAGCAAAAAGAAAATATCTCGCAGTTAAGTATGAATATATCTATAATATTAAATAGAATATTCAATATAATAATATTGTTTCAGGAGAATACAGAGGAGAAAAAAGTTACAATTGAGGAAAAACACAATCGTGTCATTGCCCATCCTATAGACTACGACAAACATCAGTCATCAACCAATCATTTCTGATTAGGGCTTTATACCTGCTGGTAAAACTGTATCTGAGCCACATTGGATATCCAGAAACAATGCTATTTCCACCCTAAATTACTGTAACTCACGGGCTAAATTACTCTTATTTAACCTAAACACCGAATTAACACGGACCAAATTGTCTTAAGAATAGCATTAGTGAAATACCTATCATAATATCATAAATCCTTGAAAAGGGGAATTTACAAAAACCCAAATTAGAGTTTAGCCTCTTAAATTTAATGTAAATCTTAGCATTATCAGTCCTTAAAAGATTTATAAAATACCAAGTATTACTGTAAATTGATGGAAGATGTAAGAGATTTTACTATGTGTCAATCAACATAATATAAAGAATTAATACGAGTGTCTAGAAAACGTATCAATCATTGAAAGCAACTGTTCTGTAAGAAAGAACATTTTATCTATTTAAACGACTTTAATTCAAAGGTCATTATCAGAGATATGATATAATGAAATGTTATTACCCGAGAAAAATTTCAGTTTTAAAAATTTTACAAAGTCATTACTTTGGATATGCTTACAGTCTACGAAATAAAAAAACACGTATTAATTCAAGAAATTTAAAGGAATCGATTTCTCTTGGGCGTTCAGCTCTGTAGCTTTTCCTATATCATATCTTCTCTACTTATTCAGTTGCATCAATTTCTTAGCTTACTGCAAAGACAGAAAACTGCAGTTTCTTTATTGTTTCTTGCCTAAAAATCCTTTTATACAGAGAAGCTGCAATAAAATATATGCCTTCATATCTTTTAATGGAAGGTATAGTGTTGACTCAATGCTTCTCCAATGCCATAACAGCACATTGCATAGCAGAATCACACTTTGATATCAACTTGAAGCTACCGTGAAAGTGCAAAATACATCGATAAAAGTACACCTTTGATCTCAGTTGAACATGACATACTCTTAATCTGATTCTAAATGTGCTGTCCTTCTGTCTTTTATCAATGTCACCAAAGCAGTTTTGACTAGGTTCGCAAAATGTCAGGGGATCTGTAGTTTTAAGAGATATAGTTTTCCAATAAGTTCGTGCTCCGCAGTAAAATTGCAATTTTAATCGCAAAGCTATAGGACACTATCCGGGCGATTTTAATTTGGCCAATTCATTTCAAGATTAGGGTAAAGGGCAGTTTTTTACCCTGGCAATGCTTTTTGTTACTTTTCATCCATCTTCATTATTGTAAATACCTTACATATAATGTTTTTCATAATGTATGATTTTACATGTACAAATACAAGTGAAATAAGAAAAAAAAATATCGAAGTGAATTGCCCATTATCATCACAGGTAGTTGGATTGTTGAGGAGAATTCCACAAAAGATGATGAGAGAAAGAATTCAGAGCAAAATGTACCCAGACCAGCAATAAGATTCTCAAACACAAGCAGACTAAATGAAACACTAGCAAGGAGGTCAAATATCAACAAGTTGAATAAAGATAATCTGCAGACTTCAACCTGAAATGAGCCTTTTCACCATGAATCAAGTCGATAAGAAGAAGACTTGTAGTTTATCAGCCCATAGATTTGTCAAATTTGTTACAATTGGCAATGTTTTGAAAGGCAAGATAAGACAAGAATATACATTGCTTTCAGACGTTTCGATAATTGTATCTTCTTCAGTAACTTTTTCTCCAAATTCATATATTTATGAATGGTAATTCATATGTGGAAAGCTAGACTATAGTATCGAAGTGTATTCAAAAGTATCATATCATAAATTTTGATTTTTAGGGATATTTGCAAGATGTATTGTGCAGCTAAAACCAACACAAGTACATTGGCATGAAACTATAAACCCACTGCATAGTGTTTGAGATGTGACTTCTCTATATTCTCCATGCATGGAAGTTGAAATCGTGGGCTTGTCTAACTGCGAGTGATTTTCATATCGAAGATTTATGTGCAATCGGTACAAAAAACATTAGGACCTCAAATTTCTATGTGTTTTGAAGCAGTCCATACTGTCCATGCTCGAAGACAAAGCCCTAGCTTTAGGTACTCAAACTCAACATGCTTTAAAGAGAGCAACTCAAATGGATTCAAAATAGAAATATTGAAACATTATTCAACATCTTGTGTTCATATCCATGCTTTGAAAAAGATTGATGAAATTGCACTCAAAGTGCGTCAATGCTATACTTCAAATACATACCTTGGCAATTAAACATAATCATCATAATCAAACTTTATCTAGTTAAAGTAGGTTGCACGTTTATTATGTTTGTTCTAAATATTGAAAATGAAGTGGTGGGAAAAAATCAAGCTGAAGGTTTGGAAGATTCAACTGACTCATTTATCATAACAGAAAAATAATAATACATGTTTTGTCAAATTCATCAATTTATTATGTTATAATAGTTGATGGCCTATCTATCATAACATCACCAAGAAACAAATATATTTTTGGAATCATGAATGTGCTATTTCATCCGTTCGGTACTAGTTTCCTCAAGCACATCTAATGTATGTTAGAAAGAGGATTAGGGACAATTTATCTTTGATTTTCAAGGATAAATCATTCTTCATATGAAAAATTAAACAAAATTTAATGTTCAAGGTTGAATCACCAGATCTCTACTCTGAGCACATTCTGCAACGGACACAGAATTCTACCTCATTCATCATAATTCAAAGCAGAAGTCTCACCTTTTGCCAGTCAACAGAATCAAACAATCTGTGCTGTTGAGTGAGTGAAGCAGGCAGAGGCGTTTCTCTCCACTGTAGTAGGCCCTCGATGAAATCTGCAGCAACGGCTGGCAGATTAGTTGGCAATGAATACGGCGGAAAAGGTCTGAAATCAAAGTGATTTATGTTCAATAATGCTCGCTTGAATAATGTGAATTAATGGTTAAGCCTTCACAAGATTGTTAATGCAGAGCAGGTTCATGTTGTAAATAATTGATGAGAGCCGGTAGATCCCATTTAAATATACGCGAAAACTTTCATCAAGGTGCAATATCTACCATTGGCGTTTACAATCATTCATGAAATGTTGACTTGTTGTGAATATTATTTCCCTGCTGTGTCTTTAGGCCCGAAATCAAAGAAATAAATCGAGCCCTTAGCTACATCAAGAACTATAGGACATCTTACGCAAAATTATATCAAACACGTAAATTGCATATCATATCAAATCTGACGGGAAAATATATGACAACACGTGAATACTATGTCATATCATATCAAATTTCATGGGGAAATTTATTGGACACGTAAATTGCACATCATATCAAATCTTACGGGAAAATGAATTGAAACGTAAATTGCATATCATATCATATCTTACAGGGAGGAAATTTATTGAACACGTAAATGGCATATCAAGTCAAATCTTACGGGAAAATATATTGAGCCCGTAAATTGCATATCAAGTCACTTTTAACAGAAAATTAATCTAACACGTAAATCACAAATCATATCAAATTTTACGGGAACATGAATTGAAACGTAAACTGCATATCATATCACATTTTAGGGGGAGGAAATTTATTGAACTTTTAGATCATATCAAATCTTACGGGAAAATGAATTGAACACATAAGTTGCATATCATATCACATTTTACGGGGAGATTATATCACATCATATCTAACGGAAAACGGAATCAAACACGTAAATCAAAAATGATATCAAATCTTACGAAAAATGAATTGAACACATAAGTTGCATATCTGCCGGAAAATATACCAGCATTTGCAGAAAATGTTTTAATTTTCTCTATTCAAAATGAATAAAATAATTGATAAGAATGTTGATAAATGTTTGAAGAGACACCAGAAAATAAAAAGAAAACAAATTCCTCTCTTATTATCGAACAAACAAAAAAAAACATGTGCTATCCTCAAATCTAGCTTATAAGCTCTACTGGGTCTCTCTTACATCATCAAACTATGCCGAAGTTGCTCACATTGCAACATAGGGATTTCCTTTTAGCGGAATTCGCGCAAGCAGAAATAGCCGTTCAGAAATTCATCAGGAAAAACTTCAACGAGAGTTTTTTCCATGTAATTTAGCTGATAGCGAACATTTTCAGTTAGGATACCTCCTTGTTTGCCTAAATTTGCCATTCCTCAAATATATGTATACAACAGCGTATGGAATATAAAGCAAAACTAGTTTCATGCTCTATGCAATCTTCAGACAGCGATGAATTAATTGATAATTTGTTTATTCTTGCTGTCTGAAGATTGCATAGAGCATAAAAGTAGTAGTTACAGCATGAAAGCTTGCTTTTTGCTTTATATTCTACAAACAGCAATGAATTCATAAAATGCTCTGTTAAATAGTATTGAGCACTCTTATCGCCTGCAGTCTCCATGTCTAGATGATTTTAACAGTGTGTGTGTAGTTTCAAAGTGCGACATGCATTATCGGCATGACTTCAACTCTTTTAAAAAAGGCCGAGATCTCAAAACGCACTATGGTTTGTCGGCTGTCAGATGAATTTACTCCCGTAAATCCAAAAAAATCCCCTAATGCCTTGAAGCTACGGGTCTCAAATTTTCAATGCCAAAATGAAGTGAAACCTCTGCCGAGCGTCATGGAAACCTTTCTAAGGCAATTAAATGATATTCTCAAGTATTTACAATGCTTTTGTACTTGCTGGTGTACGCTTGTAAACATAACACAAAAGGCATGAAAGCGTTAGTGTTTTAGTTTATCTTTAATGCAAACATTAACTCCGCCAGCTGCGTAGAAAGTCTCGAGCGTGAATAAACATGTATGACAAAGGAATTAGGACGAGAACAAATTTGAATTTCACAAGCAAACTTCCACTCTTTGATGCAACACTGGTATATAGCTTTCTCAGAAATATAATGAATCTTCAGTCAAATCTCACGCGGAAATATGTTGAATCTTACGGGGAAATGTTGGAAACAGTACTTCAATGAGAATATCCTATAACGTAAAATCCTATCCTATTGAATCCTAATGAGAGCTTTTTAAAGAAGTAATTTTAAAGGATTGGCAGTGCCTGCTAGTCCCTTAGTAAAGAGTCAATGATCGTCAATGATTTAATTAGTTTCTGCTCTTCGACTTGGAAGTGTAACCCGCAATCTGTGGTTCATCGTTTGGAGAACCAAGTCGAGCTTGTTTTAATAATAAGTTATATTTCGTATTATTTTCGGAGGAGCGTTAAAGATTTTAGGTCCATGGAACTAAAACCTTCCATCTTTATACCGTTGAATAGTCGAAGGTGACCAACACCCATATTAACTTTGAATTTTCTTCCATGTTGTACGTGTTGATACAGACAAATAGAGTCGTTCACACTTGGTAGAATATTTTGAATTATTTCCCAAACACATGTGATTTAATATATCTTCCTTCTTCATGGTTGGGGTAAAGATTAATATGCAAAGCTTTTTGTCTTACTATACGTTATTTCTATCTAAGAAACGATCCTTATCAACCTCAATGAAATGACCAGATTTACATACCCTCTTTCGTAAGCTTGTATCCGGTCTTCTAGCCAGTCCTCGTCTTTGAATGCTCTTTTTCCAGTCAGCAGCAAGCAAACCAAGTTGCCAATATCTTCCCAATCTTTCGCCACCGAGCTCTGGTCAACTTTAGCAGTAGAATGGTAATCACACAACCGCTTTCCTAGACACAGGAAACACTCGCGTTGTGCCCATTGGCTGCTGTCGAAAATATCTCGCTTCAACTGGACATGCCCAGTGACATCAATAAGCACGTTTTCAAGGCTTAATTGCCGGTACGTCGTGCAGCAAACATGCAAATGGGTGATGGCTGTTATGATTTCTGCAGCAAGGAAAATAACTTCTTGTAAATGAAATGGACCAAAAGAGTTGTATAGCTTCGAGAGTTGACGCTCGCTTTCGATGCTGTCTAACACCAGGTAGTTTCTTGATCTCGTTTGAAATGTGTACCTAGAAGATAAATGTCATTATCAGTATAAATCCTGATAGGCATAAATAATTACATGCAATGAACATATGCCCTGATACACCCAACGTGCAATCCAGGTAATAATCTAAGGAACTGCACAAATTACAAAGTTAGTGCCTGCCCTGGTTGGGTATTTTATGCAGTAGGGAGAGTAGGCAACAAATATAAAAAATATTGTTCTGAGTGATACCTATACTCAAGACATTGGGGATGGCAGGGAAAAGAAGATAAAGTGGTATTAATACTTAGAGCCTTGAATAGTGTTAAGTTTTTATGTTATGCCAAGTTTTTTGCTTGATAGGACATTCATCACTGTACAGATTATAATCTAACATTGTACATTTCGAATCATTACTCCATAAATTGGTCATGACTGCTCCTTGAATTATTGCCTAACGCAATCATAGAAGTTTTACTTATATCAGAAATTTGTAAAACTTCAAAGCAGATCTTAATACTAGTTGGAAAAGCGTTCAAAGCGAAAAATCAAAGGTCGTGGGTTCGAGTTCAACTCATCTCATTTCGATTAAGAAATTATTCGTATCATTTCGTATAGCAACGAAGCTCTGACATTACTTAAAACGAAACAACTATAAAAATTCACAAATCGGTAATTAAACTAGCCCCAGTCAAGGGACAAATCACTCCCTAAAAATTTCGTGCACTTTTCTTGGTAATCCTATTGCTCTAATGAAAATCCCTTGGAAATTCTTTTGTTCCTCAAAACATCTCCGTACGCTCTGAAAGGGACTGAAATACCCCTCAGCCCCAGTCTATCTCTCTAACCTTTACCGCAATAAGAAATCTACGAGAAGAATTAGGCAACTAAGACCCAGATAGGCTGTTCTTTGGAGCTCAAGGGACGACGTTCCCTAAATAAGTAAAAATAGAATAGAATAGAATAGCAAAGAATAAAGATGTAAGCAGCAGTATTTGCTAGCAACTTTAGCTCTCGTCATTACAGTATCAGCTCAATAAGTAAAATCTAGTATGAACGCATTACCTGTGGTCACTATTTTCATAGAGCATCATATCATAAAATATATCAAATTAGAGTTTTCATATAAATCATGTAATACCTCTAATCCAATTAGTACTTTAGAAAGGTCATGTGATACCATTTATCCAATAAGGGCCTTCAGAAATGTCATGTGATACCATTTATCTAATTAGTGTTTAAGATAAGTTTTTGATAAAATCTATCCAATTAGTGTTTAGAAATACCTCGAAACCACAAAACATTGATTCTGGATAGCAAGTCTGCCAGATTAGATGATTTTTTAATTGATTTTGCGAAATATTTGTAGTGCGAATCCTCCTGCAAAAGCATTCTCCAAGAAACAGTTATGTCTTATGTAGACGAGAGATTAGTTCAACGCAAAATGTTAACTAGAATTTTATGATAAGCTACATGATTTACTACAATAGACGAGGGCTAGACTGAGTTTCAGTTGCGCAACAAATATCAAATTGAACGGATCTGAGCAAAATTCTAGTAAAAAGAGATGAATAGGCCAAATATGACACATTCTGTTAGAGAGTTAATGGTGAGCAAACGGAGATTTGAGATATTCAAAATTCTACCGAAAAATTTAATGCATTATTTTGAAGCTTGTAATATGGTAAAATATTTGACAGATATGGCCATCAATTCAGCACCATAGGTGAACCCTGGCTCTTAACAAGTATTGTAGTAGAGCCATCGATTGACAAGCATGATTTACATATGAAATTATCATTTCTAGTTGAATCAATTATTTGTGCAAGATGAAAAGACTTTAAATTGCATGATTTCACAAAATAACTCACTAGAAATATTTTATGGAAACGTTTTATAAGCACAATGCAAGACGACAGGGGTTTTTTTGGTGAAAACTTAGAGGGAGCTGTCCTCATCTTTGCTACTGTGAGAGCCATAGATATGGAGAGTTTTCCTTGGGGAACAGTCCCCAGATCCTGCTTTTATTTTCGAATGGCCTGTTCAAACTTCAATGCTGGATCTACGCCTGGACCTATGATTTTTATTACTGAATAAAACGTACCTGAGGCTGGTTAGAAATGGTATCCTTAAAGTTCTTGTATGCAGTGCAGAATCGAGGCTAGACGGCTGTTGATTCTCTTTTGTGATAACGTGCATAGTGAGATGCTCACCAGTTTCTTTATGGCGAACATTGTAAACTTTATTGCTGCCGACTCCGCGCACAAACTAAAATAAAGCAAAAGAGGTCGAAATTAATACATTTTCCTGCTTGATAAAATGAGCATCTTCCAAAAGAGATATGCTTTTGCTCCGATACTTAAAAAAAATCATGACCTAGTTGAGATGTAATTTCTCTTATTTGCAACCTTAGATTTTATGTGGTTACGCTATTCGAGTTTCTAGCTTAATTTCATTTAACAAAAGCTGGAAGTAATTCATGTCGAATACATTCTAGACTACTCCAGACTACTCCCGCCTAGATTTGTCAAACTAGAAATAACATTTGTTTTCCACTGCCCACAGTCTACTTTCTACACAAATCAATGCAGCCTAATGAACAATAGAAGTCATGGGACCACACCAAAGTGCTTGAATTCCATTACAATGTCTGTGACCTGTGTAGCACTTTACTAATATGGCAATCGGTTTGAATTTGAAGGTCTTTGAGTTTTAAGCCTCCTTACTCCAAATTAATTCATAATTGGACTATAATTCATGCAAGATCTATCTTTCATCAAACTAAATTCTTTCAAAATATCATTAAAAATGCAAAAATTTACGTAAAACTTAATTTACAAAATAATCATAAATGATTTATGAAAATTTCTTTAGTGTTTTGAACTTAGACAATTCTAGAAATGATAAAACAAATTTGGGCTGAAAGTGTTTGAAAAATAGTGCTGATTCATTTCACATAAATGATTGATCGATTGAATAATGCTATAGATGAAAGGACTTCAGAATTTGACATTGCAGATAAATATGCTAATTTTAACTAATAAGACAGAACAAAGAGTAAATAGAAGTCTTTGAAGAATTGTGTCATAGCGAGTTAAAGTAACAGAATGGAAACTTAAGCGCATGCGCCGCTGACTGACGAGACCCTGCAGGCAGATTATTAAGCATGTTCATTAGTCGCAACTAATAAGAGTATGTTTATCGTCGCCATTCTTTGAAGCATTTCATGCAAGCTGCCAAAGCTTCTTGGCTGTTGAACAGCCTTCACTGTACTGATGTTATCTCTCCACTGTAAAGGGGTTCCAAATCATTTCACCTCTGTACTGAATAGCCTCCATTGGAATGATGTTGTCCCAAAAAAGTATCGTATTATCACTCCGCTGTATTGATGTAACCCCTCCATTGTAATACACAGTTCCCACTGTACTCAAGGTTACCCCATCACTGCACTGAGGGTAGCCCTTCAATGTGCTAAACACCCTATAATTTACAGAGGTTATCCAAAAGGTAATGATGTTACCCCTCCAATGTGCTCAACAAACTCAAGAGTATTGCAACGCCTCCACAGTACAGCACCAACATTAGCCATTAAGTGCTTTTTACCCAAGAAAAATTTGAGAGATGTTTAACCAAGAAAAGTAGGAAGAGTACCCCTGTCCAAAGTTTTACTAGTACCCCACAAGGGAGAGTCCGATTACCAATCTTACACTTTCAACAAATGCTACCAAGGATAGCAAAACTCCATGAAGCAAAGACAATACTGCTAGGGTCCTGGAGTCAATTAGGAAGGCTTAACATAAATATTTAGAAGGATTTCTTAGCAATTCAAATCGGGAAGAAAGATAAGACAACGGGCAAATGATGCGAAAAATCCCAGAAAATTCCATAAAAAGACCGGATTCTGTTATTTTCAGTTACCTTTGATCGCAAGATGAATTTGGACAATGATTTGTGGGCTGCAGAGAAAATGTTTTGCATTTTGATAAGGGTGGATTTTTTCTCATCATAAAACAAAATGATGGGAACGAAAATAACGTAGTTATGTACATGATTGATGACCAGTGGAAGATAAAAGGAAATTCGAGGCTTGGTCTCCTTAAGTAGCAAACTAATAACCGTAAACCCTAAACATCTTATTCCATTCTTTAAAAATGATTGGATATGGCTTCATTATCTTGACGTAATTTTGGTGAGACCACAGAGATGGGTATGGGTTGACTTATCTAAAAAATGTTTACCAAACATCTGCAAAGCCATATAAAACTCTTTATGTCCAGAGAATGGATCAAAAAGATGAATCGCTGGAAAAATATAAATTGATTTGTATGTAGGTGGTAGTGGTGACTTAGAGACTGTGGGTCATGGGGCCAATGACCTCTAAGAGTTCTCGATCTGACATTATCTAAATCACATTTTCCATTGTTTTTGCTCATATAAAGATCATTCTACAACTTTCACTTATTGAAAGCACCGGTTCCGAATGCTCTAACTAATAATATACTACTCCTCTAAAATTTAGAATCATGTTTGTGTAATGTATAACATCTGTTAATTTAGAATATCAATAATAAACAAGAATATAAATGACTCACTGCAAAAGAGCCTACTCTATTCTCCCTAACAAGTGGACCTATAGACATACTTCAGGAAGTTATTTATATCATTGCTTATTGCCGATAGTCTACATCAACAGATGGTATATTCTACCAGCTGGCAATGACACAAACTTCATTCTAAATCTTAGAAGAGAAGCATATTGCTGGTTAAAACACGTGGAGATGGTGTTGAAAGAGGGCCTATCTCCTTGCTGTTTTACAAGATGATCTATTGCTCCCATGGTACTCAGTGAGGAGATTTCAACATATTCATCTGCATTTGTGTGTGTGTTTAATTTAGAATCGAAAAAATACTTAGCTAAAATGCACATTGAAAGCTGGTAGAATCTACACAACAAAATCTATAGCAAATGGCCTATATGAATTTCCACTAATTTGGGGTTTTAACTAGTTTTAGTGTTGCATGAAGACTGTTCGATGGGATAATACAATCATTCTGACAGCTAAAAGAGACATAATAAATACCTTAAGATTTTCTTCTGCTTAGCTTTCACATGAAACTATTCTAAGCAGGTCTTGAGATAACAATTAGATGTAGGTCCAGATTTTTCTAGTAGCATTGAGCAAAAGACAAAATAGAGGTGTAGAGGCTTTGGGCCTGCTTTGACTTCGCTTGACCAGCTAACCCTAATTCTAACCGTGCATATTTGTAGTCAATTTATCGAATTTATGGTTCACTCGTTTAGTTTAGAATAGTAAAATGCAAAAGACTTTCGTACCTCTATCTGAATCTAGCAATTTGACGTATAAAGATTCAAGAGCAAGACAAGCAAACACAAAGACGTAGACGGACGGCAAAACACACTAAAGGACATAGTTCCTGGACACACCACTCCAGCCATTTCTTGCGAGTCCACAACGGGTCAGAAATAAAATCTCATGGTTCCCAGCAATTCTTCCAAGAAAACCGAGTAGGACTTTTTAGTTGCGCATATCCAATAAGGGATTTATCAAACAGCGAAATGACCTCCAAGATTTGACGCGAAAGCAAGTTGTCGACAATGGACATTAAATCTGCTTTATGTTCGTATCAATGGAGTTAAGTGAAAACACAAAAGTCCACCTATTTAATATTTAAGTAGCATGGCTGAAAGAGGAGGCTCAACTGACCATTATAAGTAGATTTTCATTATTATTTAATGCAGTCTCATTATATTCAAATCATAGTAGAACTGGAAAGCGAAGAAAACGTGAATTCAACCGTAAAAATAACCAATTAGAGCAAATATTAACCAAGAAGCATTTCTCTACCTCCTAAGCACTAGTTTCTCTAAAAGGGCAATTCTTAGAGATTTTGAAGGGATTTACGAGAATGATTTTGCAAATAAGTGTTATCGCAATTCAAAGTGCCTCGTAAACTAGACAGTATCAAATGGATGTTATAATTGTCAACAGCAATCTTTACCTGCTAGAGATACTTGCTAATAGATTAAACCAAAAACGTCTTCTTGACCGTTGATTTTAAGAGCGATGTGATGAAAATAAGAGCCTGCAGTAAAGCCTGATAGTCGGTGGTCTAGCATGCCAATAATACGTGCTAGTATTCATCACATCAGCGAGCTTTCGTAATATCCCTGGGAACGGGCCTCGAGATAAAAGGCATTGAAATCGAATTAACGCAATGAATTCCTGAAACCTGCCAGTTTACAGGCTATCCCGCTTGCTTCGACATAATCAATGTCAATAAGAGGCCTTATTTGAGCCAGAAAATCCAACGATCACTCAGTCGATTTATTAGTGCAATTGTGACATTGAAGAAAGTAGAATATCGTGCTACTTACCGAGAGTATTTCAAAGCTATCTGCTCCGTGACGCTCGGCTGACATTGCTATGACGCACGCCAGTCAGAACTACAGTGACTTCAACAAAGATGGCATGGTGATTTCACAAGACATCAATGGCGCTCATTCAGAATCCATCAGCATCTTTGGAAAGATCATGGAGAAAATTCTGTGAGAATTACTGCGAATTGAAGTGAACCCATCAAAAGCATAAAACGAAATAAAGCTGATAACAAAGAAAAGACACAAAGCGCGAAGTAAAGGTCCCCAAAGCAAACGCATTCTATGCTTCCATTGGTTGATATTCTATACAGCAGCGGTTTATTAAGTGTTTGGATACGGGGAATAATGGATTTCTTCAGCTTATGGTAAACACTCACTACGAACAATCTATCCTTTCTCAATGAAGGCTGAGCTCGTTATTCCTGCGTCAATACACAACAATGGAGGTTTTTTTAGTATTTTAGTCACAGCAAACTTTGTGAAATACCACAAAAAGACATGGAATCAAATTTGCTTGGGGAATTGTTAGGGATAATTAGACTGGTAGAAGTGTTAATGATGAGGCGGGGCTACAATTATCATTAAACACTAGTAAATTGGATAGGTCTCATTTCACAAGGCACAGGAAAAGTTTCGTTTCGTTCTGGCTTGCGAAAGTGATACGCAAAGGGTGACTTGTGATGACGTGCGTACTAATTTGCAACAATATAGGTCAGCTCTGCGCATGTTTAGCAATAACAGTTGTCAGATCCTAATCTAAACATTATTTCAAACTTGAAATACGAGTTCCTTAGTTTGAGAGGCAGAGCCTTAGCTATGTTGGGATCGGGCGAGTCTCACTCGGAAGATGAAGTGTACGTTTGGGCCACTTGGCACATCAGATGCTTATAGATTACAGTTATTTTCGAACGCAAAGTGGTGAAATATTCTGTGAATGTCACCAAACATTTCATTAACTTTTCATGGACATACATTTTGACCTACGATGGAGAACATTTTCATACCCATAGTAGAATTTTGAAGCTTTAAATAGGACATTCCATACTGATGATGGTATAATTTGGACGGCAATTTGAAAGCACTTAAATTGAAACATCCCAAGCTTTGCCGTCAACTTTAGCCTCTCTTGTATAATAAAAATTGTTTGAAATAAAAAGCTACACATTTGTCTTTGCTATATTAGTCCAGGGGCAAAGCGACAAATTTACTTGAAAGTGTGCAAAATGTGATACTAGCATGAAAATTGGTAAGGTGGTACAACTTGACATGGCGATTAATTTCTGATATGGTGCCAACCTTGAAAATACATGGTTGCCATGGTAACAACCTTAAAGTGCATTTTCAAGTTTGGCACCATATCAGAAATTGATCGCCGTCTTCTGTTTTATCAGCATGCCAATTTTCCTGCTAGTATCACAATTTGCACACTTTTTGTGCTCTGCCCCTGGACTATATCGGCTAATTTTCCACCAGAAGGAATTGTATATGAAATAAAGTGTACCGTTTCATCCCATTACTTCTCGCAGGTTTTTAACGAGACTGTTTCCAAAGCCAAGAAAGTGACGCTTATTAAGCAGAGATTTCATAGCTTGCATCCTGACTTGACATTGCTAGCTACAGCCCAGAGAAGAACGGTGTGGGCTTAACTAGAGTAGACGGTGTGTTATTCAGAATAACGTCAGGACTTGAATAGGAATTCAATACTGCAAAACAGCGTTCATAACTTGATCAGGATGGCTCATCTAAGACAACGAAATTTGGTATTAATAGTGGTTGAGTCTGTCGTTTCGATCCATGGTAGTTGGCAGTCTTGTCTTGATATGTTTCTTGAGAGTACTTGAAAGTGCACAACCACTAGCTAACACAGGCACTAGGGCTGGCAAGTTGGTACAGGCATTTGCACACCTTACGAGAAATCATGTAACAGGATAACTTGTCATTTCACTTGTACGTCATTACTAGCCTCCTTATCGACCCTTGACGTCGTAAGTTATCTCGTAACTCTCACGTATGTTATAGCCTCGTTATCCAATGTATGGAAAATTTCCTTTCCTCCCTATTGTTTATGACTGTATTTAAGTTGTAGTATTTGTAATTATCCTCAGTCACTAACATGAAAATGTCACAAGAGCATGTCTATTCTTGGCTTCTTGATTTCACAACTTCGAACCGTATGGGCAAATGCCCTGCTAATAAAATAGTGTCTGAAGCATCGACGGCTTTGGTGCCTTTTTGAGAGCAGCATTATATGCACTCGTTTCTTAGAGGAATAATTTCATTCAACATGAGTCGCAATCTTTTCGCTCAAAAAATCTTAAGAAATAACCAGAAGAAAAGGAAATTGATATAAGATAATTGGCACCACGAACAGAGGTCAGATGGCAAAGAGTCGAACTTTGCAACCATGAACATAACTGGTAGCAAAATCAGGCTGCTAAAGAATAGTTAAAGTAAGAGTAATTTAAGAACATTTCAAGCTGAAAATATATGAATACTCAAAAACAGCAATCCTCGAGCAATTTGCACTGGTTCTTTTAAAAAAAGAATCTAGAGTAGCTCGTTCCAAGCTTCTTCTCAAGATGTCACACAGGAACGACGCTTGAAGGGCACTATGGCGAAGGGGCTAGATCAATCGACCCTTGCTTAAAGGGTGTCGGGTTTGAAACAAACTTCAACCCATGTTACATAAAGTGCAAGGAGAGAATTTGCCAACTCTCTATAATTCCAGGCTAAGAGACAAAACGAGTCACTTGCTGTGGTCACATCGAAGGGAAGGACCAGGGTTGCACTGCTTGATTAGTGTACCTATTCAGTGAGCCCTTTGTGTTTTGCACATAATCAATAACTCACGAAGATAGTAAGCACATTTGTCTATCAACTATCAACTATTTCATTTAGGAAATAATTTCTGAAAATAAAAAGGGTACTTCATTGTTTTTGTAAAATATTGGATGGGCACGTGCCTCCGGTGTCCTGATGTCACAAAAAGACGAACAAAGCCAATCTTCATGGATTTTTGTGGCTTCAGCAGGAAACTGTATGTCTTGAGCCATTCGGTTCAGAGCAGAAATTCAGTGATTCAGATAACAGACAAAGACAAGACTAGCACAAAAGTCCACCTCGTATAGATAATGTGTCTCCTTACCCGTCGTATAACCTATGAAAAACAGCAAAAATGAACAAGTTTCTACTCCAAAGTTTCTCTCCGACATGAATTTGAGAACACAGATAAGCAAAATCGATATTTATCTGATCGAAAATCGTCTAGCTTTGATAACCCAACACAATATGATTTATGACTAACTTCTGAGAGTGAATTTAAGTTGGCAAAATATTGTTTCCATGTCTGTCAACCTGGTGTCTTTCTCTAACCTTATATCTTCCACATTAGTTACTTGGTTCTATCAGTAGCTCAAACTGAATCAACGGTTGTAGAACGTCCATTCAGGTTACACGTTACTATATTGCCAAGGTCTTCGCAGCTCTATCATTGTTCCTTGTCAAAATTAAACACTCTTCTTTGTGAGAATGAATTTTGTAAGACAATTGAGGCACGAGTTTCATGAAATTTGAGTGTTATATAATTCTACTTAAAATCATTTCTTACATGCATTCTAATTTTTGAATTAGTTTGCTTACTTGGCAGCGTAACAGCGTTAAACACGAGCTCTTCTCTTTTACTCGTTCTTTGGGTATCCTGAAACATTCTATGCTGAACTTCATATTTGATAATCATTTCTGTAAGCCACTTTGACAGTTCGTATTTGCAATCCATATTTATGTTTTCTGTCGCAGAGAATAATCTGAGAACATCGTGAGGATGGAATAAAAATTTCAATGATATTTAAGCTCAAGATATAGACAGCATCTTGATAAAAATGAGTTCGATGTTCCTCTGATTTCATTTGTGTGATACTGATTAATCACCTGCTGGGTTACACTCCAGAGGGCCTTGCCGCACTCGCCTCTGCAGCTTGATTTCATTTCAACCCTGTCTTTCACCAGTCGCTACAGCTAACCCTAATCCATTTGAGTTTTTTTAGGGATGCTCCCTGCCATCTAGAAATACCTTACTTGAGGAGAATGAATCGACATGAAATGGCTTGGGTTTCTCGTAGCCCCGGTTGCGCAGTGGTAGCGCACTTTGGAGTACGAATCTAGAGGTCGTGGGTTCAAGTCCTACTCGGGTCATTTTCATTCTCAAAAATTATCTCGATTAAATACTTTACTAGAAATGAGTCAGACAGTTCACAATGGACACAGGGTAGGATTCAAACCCACGACCAATGCCTTTTACGCACCTTTGTTGTACCGACTGAGCAATAAGGCCACTCCAATCAATTGACCAACCAGAGTCACATCGTTTTGGACATTATTTGGGACATTAAAACATTTTCCGAATCCTGCTTCTTCTATGCTTCAATGATTCCTAATTTTCTAGTTGGCCTATGGCCGATGTAACGTAAAACTACATTGACCGGTTTTAGAGCCAAGTGACTTATGACTGTAAATAACATACAATTTTCTAAGCTTTGACTAATCTACACAAATATAGTTTTCCTTTTTTCTGCATCAAATGAGGGTAAAACCCCATACTGTAGACCTTATCATTACCAATCCTCAAAAGTTAATCAATAAGAAGATGATAATGCAAAATAGCCTATTGGGGTCAAGCTTTGGGGAAATACTAGTCCTTACAACAACAACAGCAACAAATAGGACAGCCATTTTTCAAATATGATTGACTACATGTTGCTTAGACAGTGTATTTCCTACAACTCCAGGCCCCTAACCACTTGTTCTTTTATATAATACAGGGCTATAGCTTACTTTCAATTCAGCTTTTGGTTATGAATTTGAAAAATATCCGAATGACAATAAGAAAATAATTTTGAAAAGAGCAACGTACCTAAGAGCAGACTTGCCAAGCTTCCACAAATCTAGCTTGATAATTCAGGTTTCAGGAGGGGAAGAGGCAATTTCGCTCAGACCTTTGATACAGGAAGCTGTTTCCATAACTGAAATGAAAGTTAATGTTCCGGATAAGAGCAAGGATGTACATTTGAGAAGCATCTGATATGTGAAAGTTCAGGACTACATGCCATTATGTCGCAGACAAAGTGGATTGTTCGCCATGACCACTACAAGAATACAATACTCAATATTTACGAAATTGAATCTACTTTTATGGCCTTTGTGTACTAAAAGCTTAGGCCCCTGAGCATTTCCATTTGTCGCAAGGAGATCAGGACAAATTTAAGATAATAAAGTTAGTTACAATGTATTTCTTTCAAATCTATCCCACAAATCATTTGACGAGATGTACAAGCAACATCCATTTCCATTGTTGAGACTTGTCTGTGAAACAATAACATTCTTTTTATAGATTAAAAGATAACTCCGAAGGGGATAACTGAACAGTATTTCAATATTTCATGTCGTCGTAGTTTCGTGATGATCAATTCTAGTGACGTAGACGGTTGGATTTAAAGGGCCAGTCAATATAAGGGGGACTGGCCCGCTAGAGAGGTGGCTCAACTTCCGGTCACCCGTTGAGGTTTTATTCACCTGGTAAAAGCTTTGATAAACCAGTTAGTTTATTACATACCGGATCAGACCACCTTACCGATAGTTCGGTAATAAACTGCTGGGATTCTGTCATAGGGGGATAGAATCCAAAATAAACAGGAAAGCGCCCATGTGGCTGCAACTCTAAGATAGATATTGGATCAAACCCAACTGATACACATGTTTGTGCAATAGTATTTCTGCGAACTTGAACTTGATACTATGATACAATTGAAATTAAGAACAGGTCATAAACCAAATAAAATGATGTTCTATCCATGGTCTGTTCTAAAACCTTGGGATTAGAATAGTGCTAAGCTTAAAGAGCCACTCCAGTGCACTTTTTTTATTTGATGAGTAGACCAATTCTGGCATGAAACGAACGAATCCGCAATTATTTTTTGTATATCTCTTACCGTTTTCTCGCAATAAGCATTTGTATAACTCTTATTGAATTGAATTGTTTTTGAATAAGTTTTCGGGTGCTTTTCGGATTGACGTCACACGGATTTTCGACACTCGAGAAATTTCTCGTTGTCAACTCTCGCCCCTGTCGTTTTTCATGTGCGAAAGTGAACAGCTCTGACCGCTACTAAACTTCATCACCTCAAAAAATGCAAAATGAGAATGGCAGCGAGAACATACCATTCAATTCGGGAAGGTTGTCTTCAATCTTCAAACAATGTTCACATTGGAATGTCTGCATACTATGCTGAGTCAACTCTCAACATCTGGTACAAACAAATCGCAAACGGCTTATTGTGGACTTGAGATCAAGAAGGGAGGATAGAGTAGAATGGTTTAGGCCAATGCCAGGGGCCAAGCGTGACAGGCCATGGAGCAGCAAGCAGCAGAACATCAGAAGGAAAGAGAAACTGAGGAATTTTTTTACAGACGCAAGACAATGAAAATCAGAGATGTGCAATGGTTAGTTCTTGTAAAGTGTATTTCACTGAAAAATTTAGTCTACAATTAAGATTTTGCATAGACTTTAAACAAGCAATATCATTTTCCACATGAACTGGCAGGACATACAGCAGGCAGAGAGCTAGGGGTTCAGCTTCCATCTATTTCCATAATAAAAGTTTTATTTTGAATTGATAGTTAAGTAGCATACACGTTGTTTTTTTTATAAGAAACCTAGCTTGGGTCCTACTACTAAAAGTTTCTTAATTTTTCACCAGTTTCTAGTACTAAAAGTTTCGTAAAAGTTTCTTATTTTTAGAAACGCACTTAACATCAAATTCTGCACTCTTCCTCGCATATTTCTTGTATTAATGTGTAACCCACCTACTAATACAAGTAGATTCAACATCCTGTGTTCGTCTGAATAAAAACGTGTAGCAAACTTTTAAACCAAGCAAAAATGTATTGTTGACATATTACTTTCCGGCTCAGAAAGTCCTCTTATTTTTTCTCGGAGTTTCTTAAAGATATTGATGTAGTTCTAAAAGTTTCTTAAATTTTTGGGGCTCTAGAACTAGGTTTCTTATAAGAAAAACGTGTATACAAGGACGTAGGGGCCAGCCCAAGATTTTGCGAAAAAAGATATGTTGTTACTTTAGTTACAGAGATTGGCCCTGGTGCTTTATGAATAAAGTACCTTTGAAGTGTTGTACCCCCCCCCCAAAAAAAAAATTTGAGATGCTTTCTAATTTCTCTGAGCTTACTAATTTAATTCAATTGAAAGTCTATGCCTTGCCTATTTTACACTTGGATGGACGCATCTCGCAGAAAAACATCTGTCCGTAGAAGATTTATGTGATAATATTTTTGTCACCCTGCTTGAGGGGTTGTCAGGGGAGTGACCAGATTCCAGCCCTTTTATTAGGATGGGCAAGAGAGATAACATGCTTTTATATTCTCATCACTTCTATCTTTATTTTGAAATATATAACTCTTATAATTCTCCTTTTTAGGTTTTCATACAGTTAATACAAGATAATGATGCCAGAGAAAGTAGTTTTGATTTCATGATGTACTTCAAAAAAATATGAACTAGAGTTGATACAATTCTGGATTATTTTAGCCACTGGATTCATGTTTTTCTTTTTGTTGACTTTATCCCCTAAAAGAAATTGAAATATTTCATCTATTGAGCACCATTACAATAACTATTGCATCTGTTAATTGTTACCTGGTGTTTTTAAAAGTTTAGAAAACCATAAACAAGTAATTGAGCAGGGGCGTCGTGGCCGGGGGGCAAAGGGGGCCATGTCCCCTCCTATCAGAGTAAAATCTGTAGATTTTGCGGAATTTTTTGCGATTTTTCCACTTTTTCGGAAATTGTTCAGCATTTGATCCTTTTTGGAAATTTTTCGTGTTAAGCCCACCCTAAAATTGATGTCCCACGTCGCCCCTGTAATTGAGGTGTATTGACTTCATTGTGCAAGATTTTCTATGCAAACAAAGCAAAGGAAAATAAGCAAGGGAAAATATGGCAAGAGGGAAACAGCTTAAAAACAGATTAGATTTACCTTCCCCCAGAAGTACAAAATGGAGGGGGCAATTAAACAGGTTGGGGTTTCAGTTGGCACCCTTTAGTATTACAATGCTGAATTCATGAAAATATAGAAAGGTCTCCCTTACTGCAGTGGCATAAGCACCAAGCCCGCAACTTTCAAGCCAGAAATTATGCCCCTGTCACATGTCTCAGAAATTTTGCTACTTTCCTTTTTTGGATATCTGATTTCTCGCTAAATTCTTGTTGAATAGAGGCCATGAGAGCCAAGGTAGCTGCTTTTAAGTCCAAACCCTCAATTTTGACCCCTGTATGTAAAAGCTTCCTTTAAAAGGTGTCATTTTTTCTTATGCTCCTCCATTTTCCACACGCCCCTGGCCCTCACTTTCGGGTAATTTCTAAGTGGGGAATTACATTAAAGTCAACAGAATGAAACTAGACAAACTTAGGCCTACTCACCCATCTCTAAATGCCGAATGTGTCTCTGCTGTGAATGGCTCGATCAAACAACGCGACTGTAAGCCAAATCTTGTAGCTTTTTATAATCATTCGCAACCAAAGTATTGCAGTAATTGTGAACACCAGCATAGCTCGACTTAAAACTACTAAATTCTGCAACTTTTACAACGATACTGACGGACACGAAGGAATGAGTTGATCTGTTTATCGCTTCCACTGCTTCTTCGACTCGCAAATCCAAACCTGGTGCAAGTTCTGCCAAACACCGAATCACAAAGCGAAAAAAGTCGTTCTCCTCGAAACAGCCGAATCTCTCGACGGCAGTTTTACAATAGATCGGAAAGGCGAAGGGGGTGCCTTTGTGACGTCACAAGGGCACCCCTCACCGAAAAAATTTGCTCGTTTTTTTTCGGTGAAACTCAACTTTGGACGCCTATTAAAGCAAGAAAATATAATATTTTTCAAAAAAAAACTTTACGATGGCTTCAAACTCACGACTAACTACCATATTACGTAAAAATCTCAGAAATTTTTTTTTGGCTGGAGTGGCCCTTTAAGATCAGAGAAAAACTATTTGTCAGAATTTCATAAGTAGGTTATTATATAAGATTACACCTTCCTAACAACTAGGTCATGACTGTTACAGCTGAACATCAAAATTGACCAAAATCAGACAAAAAAGCTAAAAACGAAGAGAGTTACCTTTTCAGTGAAATCAAATGACGTAGTTTTAAGAATCTGCTGTCAGAGTTGTAGGACACGTGTCGATTCTACCATGGATGTGATAGGAAAGGTTAGTCCTTAAAGTAATTTGATTTCACTTTTTCCTGTTTCTTTTGTTTGTTTCTTTCATCGAGGTGAAACCAATCCTGTACAGGTTAATCCTGGTAGGTGCCAGTTTTACATTTCCTGCAAAGAATTTTATTTTATCAAAAGCCCTGTTCACACTACGCAACTAGCCCAGGCTCGGCCCGGGCTAATTTGGCCTAGGCCAGGCCTACAGCATGTCCGCACTGTATCCACACTGAGGGGCCCTCTTCACACAGTGTGAACGCTAAGGTGGGCCGAGCCCGGGCCAGGCCTCGACTTGATTTCCCAGCGCATGCGCAGTGGCCCAAATCAACCAATCAATCGAAGTTTCAAAATGGCGGGTTTTGATTACTTGCAAGCAATGTTTTTCTTAAAATGTATCGCGTTTCATCTTTTTGGCAATAGCGTCAAATATTGGCTTTTTCCTGGTGCAATTGTCCAACTGATGTTGCACTTTTTCATCAGCCCAAAGACCAATCAATGTTTTTGTCTCCTCCACACTCCAGGTTGATCCTCGCTCAGTAGCAGCACTCATTTTTGAAAGATCCAACTTTTATCCAAAATGAATTCATAAGCATTTAGGCCCAGGGTATCAACATCAACAAAGAAAAAATTCGCCTGTTGGCGCCAACTTTTGTAGCTGCACGCATGCGCGATGTCAAAATAAACAAGGCTCGGCCCGAGTTTCCGTTCACACTGGTTCACGCTGGACTTGGCCTGTGCTCGGCCCAGGCCGAGCCCACCTCGAGAGATGGGCCAAACTAGCCTAAGCCGAGCCCATGTTTTTAGCGTTCACACTGACCGCGGCCTGGCCTGGGCCTGGCCCGGGAAAGTTTGGCCCAGGCTAGTTTGCGTAGTGTGAACAGGGCTAAAGATACAACCATTCGTGTAAGCATGGGTCCGCAGATAGGCATTGGAGGTTTATAAAACTCTCAACCAATTAAATCCCCCTTTTATGCGAATTATTTTTGTAGAGAAGCCTACCAATTATAACCTAAGAGGAGTAAAAACCATAGATATTCCAAAAGTCAATACCACCAAATATGGAATCAAATCTCTTAGTTATTTTGGACCCAAAATATGGAGCTCACTTCCAGATAACATAAAGATGGCATCGTCCGCCAATAATTTTAAAACGCTAACGAAAACCTGGTTTTTTGACAACGTATGCTGCTGCTATTTTTGTCAAAATGATCTGTCATAGGAGTGGTCAGACTTGATGCAACTCTTTACGTTTTGTTGCTTTATGTTGGTTTAAATCAGTCATCCTGTACTATGTAAATACTAACATTAAATAATTCATATCATTATTTTCATTTACTGAAGTTGCTCATCCACCCTTTCCGAGACGGGAACACGTTACGGTTGTGCGGTAATTGACCGGAGGAACATTGAGAAAAAACTGGAAAAAGTATTAAGAACTCAACATGTGCTAATCAAGAGGTATGAAAGTGCCTTTAAGTAGTACTGTGGCAAAGTGGTAATTTCTAGCTGTATTTAAGTCTTTACTTATACCTTTCGGCTTAATGGACGTCAATGTTTCGCCATGGTTTTCCCTGAATGTGTCCAATAACCATACTTGCATCAGGACTTATATTTGGTTTTGGTGTTGCGTACAAGTGAAAAACCAGCCTAATGTAACTATTTTTCGCTTACTGTCAGTGTACATTTGCAACATCAGAGGAATCGCAAGTGCCCTCCAATCTGAAGGACTCTTAGTAAACCAAACTTCAAAGTTAGCCAATTCTCGAGATTTCTTTGAGATTTCTTTGAGATTGCTTTTGAGATGTGTTTTTGAGAAGCAAGTACGATTGCCTTTGGTAAAATTTTCGATGGACTCCCAACTTGTCCTTGTCCACGTTTTTGGTGCACGCAGATTAATCCAAGTTTCATTACCAGTTCTTCATCAGCAGCTTCACTGATAGCTTGAGTCTATAAAAGAATCAACTCAGAAATGAAGTAACTTGATATTAGTCCAAATTTGATCCAAATATTACAGAACAAATTAAAATACCCATTTCAATACCTAAGTGACAAAATTTTTGAACGGAGAAAGTACAGAAAAAGCAAAAGGGCATTACAAAAGAAGACTTACATGCTTGGTGCTTCTTCGATACTCCAGGGGTTCCCTTCTTTCTTAACTGCACAGGTTAGTTGCCAACAAATGTGACGTCAAAAATCTGGCTGGGGAGGAAATCTTAACAATCGTGTATTTTTCCACCAAACCTCCCCAGTGCAAAAACAAAGAAAATTTAAAACCCTGCAGTGTGGGACAGAATGGTTGAAATACATACCTACATTTTAAAACTCTATAGATGTGATTTCATAAAAAAACTTTCAAAGAACCATCATTGATTAGAAAACTTTCTCTTTGCCTCCTTACTTTAAATGACTGCCTGGATCAATTTATATTTTCCCCCGACTCTCTGCAACAACACTTGAATACTATAGATACAAAGAGGTAAACTCAGAAAAGAAACAGATTCTAGTTGTTGGACTGTTGATCTATAGAGGACAACGAAGATATGTTTCTTTTCTAAGTCCACATCTATGTTTATTGCTCTGCCAGTGGCATAGAGCACTTTTTCATTCAGCATAAACGAATAAAATGCTAATACTTTAGATATTTATAAACCCGACTTAAGCTTAAAGAGACTAGGGCAAGCTGTAGGTGGGTAGGACAGACGTTTAGAATAGTGACAAGGTATTGGTAAGAGACCCAAGCAACGAGCCAGAAAAGACAAAAATACTCACTTTGTGATAAATCTGATGTATAAAACTAGATATGGCAGAAACAACAGTTCAAAGTCTTCAACTTACTCAACTTCAAAAGCAAGACGGATTACCAGAGTTTTAAACAACAGAAGGATCATTCTTTACATGAGTCCAAGGAAGAGGAGCAAAAATAGAGGTGTTAAACATTCATTCATCCTTACCTTGGCCTATCTCTAGGATGGAAAGGGCCTAGACTTACACTGACTGCACAATCGTAGTATCATGTCTCAGTAACAACCCATAACCCTCAGTTAACGATGACACATAGCTTACGTGGCGTACAGATGCCATAAGAATTTTTAAAACAACAAATTTGCTCTTTTTGGTTTAAGACATTCCCTTAAAAAGGGTAGTTTCCTGAAGATGTTTGGATTGAAATGTTTCAGAACTGAATTACTTCTTTAAAAAGAATATGCACGCAAAAATCATTCGTTTCCCTGAGCATCACCAAATAATTTCTGTATTCTTGATTGCTACCAGATAAAGTCAGCAGAGAAATCAGTTACACGAAACTCCTTAAAACTCGAAGAGAATTTCATCTTTGATGCCAACACAGCCCATTTCCGCAAACCATAAAGCACAATTCCAGTTGATATTGGTCTGTAAGGCTGGATGTATCAATAGGTCGTTCTTTCTATGTAATGTTCGTCTTCTTTAAAATGTCTCCATCTAGATTGATCTCTTCATCTGCATATTCCATGATAAGTTCATAAGAAAACTTTATGCTTGAAGGTTAGGGCATTATATTGTACTGTATTGCATTATAAATTCAGTGTTAGTATTAACAATAGTGAACGTACACTTATTGATATTAACATGAGCAACTTGTAGGATTGCATAAATTTAGCTACCTACTGCGAAAAGAACAGGTATATTTGTTCTCAAAAAACGAAGTTTTGATCAGACCTTAGAAGTCTTTGTTATTTTTAGCCTTTTAATTGAATCTGAAAATGAATTCTTGACTTTTGGTCCTTAGAAACTCTGTGATCTGATGACATAGCTGTGGCGTGGGGGAGGCGCATGTATACTACGATTGTGAAGTAGATCTAGCCTAAGCTATGTCCAAATGAAACCAGTTGCTTGGGTTTGACGAAATTCCCGGCCTTATTGAATTGGTTTAAAAATTACATTCCCTTGAAATTAGGTGTTAGAAATCACTTAATAATTAATTGATCTTTACTACTGTCCGCAATTTTACAAAATTCCATCGACTTTGGCAGGTTTTAAGACATGGTTCCAAATACCGGATTGTGGCGTGCAATGCTAGGACCGCATTCATCGTACTGAGCTTTGGTGTGGCAAACAGTGTAGAATTCCGGCTAGACAAGAAACAAAAGAAAATACTCAAGGCTTTGTTTAAAAAATCTGGTAAAACTAGTCCTCGATTCTTATAAGGATTTTCTCAAAAACTAACGATCAGCATCATCCTTCTGAATTATTTGCAAATCCGTAGTAGGAACATCTCCTGTCTACACAATATCGTTTTCATGCAGGTTGACACACTCCAAAATGGGTAAGTGAAATTTTGACCTTGGTCATCATTGTAATGCTTCAGCAGACAAGAGATTGAGATCAAGCGGCCTATTGCTTGTCTACTATTTCCTCACCCAAATTTTATATACCGAAGTGGCTCAACATTTTAAGATCACGTGATATTACCATCAAGGGAACTCTAAAAAAAATTGATTTAGTGTTCAAGGAAAAGCCATTGTATCAAAATGCACACATTCAGTCTGGCCTCAATTGTGCCTAAAGCTCTACTGTCCCAGATAGACATTGCAATAGGGATTAAAGCGACAGAAGTGGCTATTGTTTGCGAATCTGATATAAGGGGTGCAAATAAACTGACAGGGAATCGCATGATGTGACTGAGGCATTGTGGGGTGACTTTTTGGAATTCATCATTACAATTTAAAAGCAAATAAAATACAATATTGCTAAGAAAACCCTCGCAAACACAATTAGTAAACTCAAAATCAACACTCAACGAAGAGTAAACTAAATTCCTAGAGAGAACTAGGGTGAAAAAAGCAAAGACACAAAGGGAGAGAAGTTTAGGTTATAAGATATGATTCAAGGGAATTGAAGATGGGATATCGTATCTGCAAATAAATCTACATCCCTTATTGATCAATCTAAATGCTTCTTCACATTCAAGAAGGGTTTTTCCGGAAAAGGAGCCAATCGAGAACCTAGAGCAATAGACACATAAAATAGTTTTAATATAGCCTGAAGGGTTCATCAACTTAACTACATATCTTTCTAGAACCCTTTCTGCGTTAATATTATGACCTAGCAATAGAATCAAAAATTGACAAAATAAAAATAAAGTGACTTACAGTTGAAGCAAGCATACTGCCTCCGAACCAGACTGCATATCTTTGCATTGAATGGGTGATTACAGCAACATCAATTGGCTTTGGCTGTTAGAACAATGTTCAGTAAATTGGCTGTATAGGTATATATGAGACTCTACATCTGTTAAGTGAAAATATAGTTTAAGGAATCACGAGAGTTAGTCAGCGGCGGCTTATTCCGAATAACAGCCGAATGTAAGATTGCCGAATTCCCATTTAGTTTATCTTTATCTAAATTTGGGTGCATATACGTATATTGGGCAATTTTGACGTATTTTTTGAGTTGTTTCAAAATTTTCGAATTTGTTACAAATCATTGCGGAATTTTGGCCAGATTTTTCAGGCATTCATCAAATAGCGTTTTTTATATGTTTCTCTACTTTTACCATCACCACCATACAGAAACGATTGGGAATTCTCTAGGCCATTTTCAGGACGACATTTAGATGAAATGAATAAGAAAGACTCAGGAGCTTCTATGGGCTACACCCCTGGACCACCACCGGGAAATCACCTAAAAACCACCCTTCAATAAGCCAAAGATAAATATAATGGGCTGTCAGGAATCTACGTAAATTTTGGAAATTGCTGATTAATAACTTCCTAACCTTGATTCTGCCTTCACTGAGTTGCTCGCTCATTTTCAACCTCGCGTCGACAACTCTTTTCACATCGCGCTGTAACCTTCTTCCAAAGTCTCTGAACATCGTTGATCCTCCAGAAAGCACAATATTCTGCAAATAGATCAAGAGAAAAATTATCAACAAGAAACTTGGTGAATGATAAAAACAGAGTTATCGCACATGCTCTAGAATTCAGATTTACATTTAAATATTTGGATGAAATGTGAATTATAAATAATCCTAAATATAGTAGCCCTTTTCTGATGTGACTTTCAGAGGTTTGAATTGAGGGGGGGGGCTATTTACTAAAAAAAATAAGGCTGTCCCCTATCTATATCTAGAGACAATCCAACCACTTCCGGGAGTTTAGCTATGAAAGCATAAATAATATTAGCGGCGGGTCAGGGAAAATGAAGGGGAGAAGAGGGTAGAGGGAGAAGAGGGTAGAGGGAGCGGAAAAGTGACATCATTCTTTGAAATGAGATCGAGTAGGAGGCTCTTTTGCTTCAAAGAGGCTATTTTTTGTAGAAATAACAAAATAGGGTACAACTATACCCCCAGTTAAATATCTGAAAATGGATATTAAAATTTAGAATCATTAAAAATTGTAGCCATTGATATAATGTTTACCTTGTACAGAGGACGTCGGACATCGATTGGAGTGTTCTGGATGACCGAATCAACAGCTTCAGATATAGAAGTCGTAAAATCTGGGTTGGAGAACTGAAGAGAAAATTCAACATTAAAACCATCAGGCAGACTAATATTGATATATCATAAATCAAAGTGAAGATTGATGTAAGAAGAATATAAGAGTTAAGTCCAATTTCAGCCTAATCATAGAAGTCCTTGAGTTCCAATAAAAGTGGAAAGTAACCTTGGTCAATTGAAACGATTTGAAAAATCTCAATTTCTAATATTTTGCTTCCAACCTTTGAAGTAAAGAATGTCTTGATTCAAAGGGAAGGCTTACTTTCTGAAATATATCTCAAGTAAGGATTTACCAAATGTGATAGGAACGTATTCAATGGTAGCTTATTTGAGGACAAAGTTTAGGGGTCCAAACAATTTACCATGTAAAATATCAAAACATTAAAATCTTGTGATTATATGGATAAAAGGAAAATACAGTACCTCTGGGTGAAAGAATATTTCTGGACCAAGGAAGCGTTCATACCCAACATCTACAGAGAATGGCTGAAAAACGATACGAGAAATACGAATTAGTCAAAGTAATCCAGTAATGAATTGATAAGAGATGGAAATAAAAGCGACAGAGGGGTGAAATACCTTGATCACTGAAATAAGACTTATTTTTGTCCGTTTCAGCCAATACTTTAATCATTATTCAGATCATTTGGAATACTAGCACTTAAAGCAAGATAATAATAATAATAATAATAATAATGAGACCATATTTATACAGGTAAACTTGTTCAGCAAAAATGAATTTGCTGCTATCATTCAAGGACCTGTGGACCTAATTGACCTACGATATAAAAGTTACAACAATACATTTTAAAAAGTTCTGTACAATGACAGAATCTTAAAAATAAGTTAAAAATCAAAGTTGATATCCTTGAAGTAACTCTTGAACTTCAGTATGGACGTTTCACTCTTCAGTTTGTCAATATCTACAGGCAAATGAGAAAACGTAGAGTAAAGAGAAAACATGGAGTAATTACCCTTTTGTTGATATTGTGGATACCCTCGTATTGCTTTATCCATTTTGCAGGATCTGAGTCATATTTATTGAACTCTTTGGCTATGTCTGGACAGGTGTAGCAAAACCGCTCCTGAAAATAAAAAATCAATCCACGTGTCAATTCTAGAAAAAAAGCCTTAATCTGAAATCAGGCATGAAAAAATCGACTCATTGTGTAGATAAATTTGCATTAATGGCACAGAATTTTTAAAAGATTTATTTTTGATGGTCTGAACATTATTTTAGATATTCTTAGAGAGTTGTAATCTGTAACTGAAAAAGTAAAATACTGTATTTTGCACATGAAAGTGAATCATCCTTTTTCAAAAAGTTTCACGATCATTACTGTTGTGGGTTCGAGGAAGGGTAACCGACTGTAAGTAATACGAAAAATTGTCAATGTTTAAGATCAGCTTAAGGGACATTCTATGCCAAGTGTTACCAGACCAAAAACATAATTTTCCTCAATTCTAATGAAACTTTATAGGGTTGTTAGTATCAATGAGAGGAATTATTTCCCAAAATTTTTTTATTCTATCTCAACTCGTTAGCGAGTTATCTATCGCTAATTAAAATTTGGGGTTCGTCGCTAATCGCGAAAGCATAAAAATCTGAAATTTATTACAGGTATCTCTGATGAGGTTGATCTTGGTGTCAAATGAAAGGTTTTGAGCTGCTGAGTCCATTTATGAACTTCAAAAAGCTACCACTGGTATCTATCAAGGTTAAAAAATTGATTCAAATATTTGAAATGACCCCCCGTCCAGGATGCAATTTTGAATTTTTTCAAATTTTGTACTAAAGCAGCAGGTCTATATATGGTCCTTCAAATAGCAAAGTTTCAGAGTGGGGTAGAAATGGGTTCCAGTTCATTTTTACCCTTAAGTGGGGAGGGGTATGACATGCGCCACACCATTTTGGCAAAAAATCTCAATTAATCAAATCAATATGTTTTAATATATTTAGAAAATAATCAAATTTATACTTTCTATTCTGATAAACCTCTATAGTACTTTCTATGTTCCATGCAAATAGCAAAGAAATGAAATTAAGATTGAAATAAATTGCTTCTCAACTTTTCCAAGTATATGCTTGTAAGTAATGTCTAGCTTATTCTGAATGTGTATGCTCTTCTGATGGCAATAGTTGGTTCCACTTTCATTATATTACATCTGCTCAATCCAACCAGCAAGAATCTTAATATATAATAAAGTTTGACTCTCTGCATGGAGGGAGCTTAGTTTGAAACCATTTTCAGTTTGCCAAAATGGTGTGGCGCATGTCATACCCCTCCCCACTTAAGGGTAAAAATGAACTGGAACCCATTTCTACCCCACTCTGAAACTTTGCTATTTGAAGGACCATATATAGACCTGCTTTAGTACAAAATTTGAAAAAATTCAAAATTGCATCCTGGACGGGGGGTCATTTCATATATTTGAATCAATTTTTTAACCTTGATAGATACCAGTGGTAGCTTTTTGAAGTTCATAAATGGACTCAGCAGCTCAAAACCTTTCATTTGACACCAAGATCAACCTCATCAGAGATACCTGTAATAAATTTCAGATTTTTATTCTTTCGCGATTAGCGACGAACCCCAAAATTTTAATTAGCGATAACTCGTTAACGAGTTGAGATAGAATAAAAAACTTTTGGGAAATAATTCCTCTCATTGATACTAACAACCCTATAAAGTTTCATTAGAATTGAGGAAAATTATGTTTTTGGTCTTCTCAACTTTTCCAAGTATATGCTTGTAAGTAATGTCTAGCTTATTCTGAATGTGTATGCTCTTCTGATGGCAATAGTTGGTTCCACTTTCATTATATTACATCTGCTCAATCCAACCAGCAAGAATCTTAATATATAATAAAGTTTGACTCTCTGCATGCAAGGTCCTCTCATTGATACTAACAACCCTATAAAGTTTAATTAGAATTGAGGAAAATTATGTTTTTGGTCTGGTTACACTTGGCATGGAATGTCCCTTAAATGGATTTATCATATTGCATCAACTATCAAGATTGTAATAATATCTTTTTCCCAAAATTTCTTTCAAAAATGCGTAGCACATGAAAAATGTAACATCAAATTTAAATATATATCCCACCTTAATAGCTTTGGCAGTCTCCAGTGATTGTTCCACAGGAATTCCTGTTTCCCTTTCCCTGAGCAGCTGCTGAATGAAGTAAGTGATATCCCGACCAGCAATTGGAATGTGCTTGATGCAACTGCCGATGACATACCCCTCAGCCTAAAATACAACAACGAGATGAGTAACATATGGTCGGGAAGGGATAATTTTCACACAAGAAGATAAAGGAAAGATAATCAATTCTATGAAAGGCAAATATTTTGACTAGGTAATTGAGCCACTTTACCAGAAAAAAGGAAATTGATAATTGTGATTAAGAAGTTCTACTTACGACAGGTATGACATGAGTGACACCATCCCCTGAATCAATGACAGTTCCTGTGAGAGTTCTTTCACCAACTTGTCTTGAAGTCCATGAGGCAGCGAGAGCTAATACGGCCTAAATCAAAGAAAAAATAAACTGTTAAAAGACTTCTTAGGATCGCAGCTATAGCAACTCGTCTAGAATTACTGAACGCATAGTATCCTGAAACACTTCAGTTTATGATAATATCGAAGTACTAAACATAGCTTTAAATCCACATAGAATTACGCCAAAGGATACCAAAAAATGGAGACAGACATAATCAGCAGATAATTGAAATTTAGGAAATGTTAGCCTTTTATACAAAAATATTCGTCGCTTACGTATTAAATTGCCAACCAGACAAAATATCATTTAAAAAGCTTGAGGCTTCATTGATGAAAGACCTAGGTTTTAATCAGGGATTAATAGACGGAAATGCCTGCTGATTGGCACAAGAGATGTGAAATGTGACTCCTCCCTGGTCTTTGTAAATCTATGCTATCTAACACAATAAGCGGCCATCATTTGGCAATCTGAAATAATCTCCACCCTTGAGGAACATGAACAAAGTTACTTTACTTTAAATACCAACATTTATTTTCAACCATTTCTAAATCCATCTGATGGTTTAGAAAGTGCTTTAGCTGCAAAATAGCCAAACCAAGGTCTTCTTATGTATTGGGCAGCACAATTGATCTTAATTTTTTTCCAAAAACAGCTAGATGAGAACACGAGAACGAAATCTCCACGTTAGCCTCAACAGTTGGATAAATGTATGTTGCATACCCAGGATGAATTATTTGAAAAATACTTCCAGTAACCTATTTTTTTAAGGTACAGACTTCGAATTGTTTTCAATATTGTTTTTTCTAAATAAGCACAAAATGAAACTGAAAGGACTTTCCATTTCTAGAAATTTTTCATGTTAACGAAAATCAAAGATATTCAGAAGCAGCTTTCAAACTTTTGACATTTTTTTATATATATTGCTAATTTCTTCATTCATAAATTTTCTATCTCTACATTCTTCTCTTATTTTGAGATTCGAGCATCAAAGAGAAGAGAGTTTTATTTTAATTGCAATTTACCTAATATCTTCCAAGACAAAAACCTTACATTATCTAGCTTCCTGACATATTTTTTAAAAGCAATTTATATCATAGTTTAAATAATTGGCACAATAACATGTAATGCAATTATATCTTTCTTTGTTCACACTTATGCAAATAAAAGAACGCAGGAATAATTTAAAAAGGTTTTGCCCGAAACAACGCATGGAGTGTCCAGAAATAGGGAATTGAATGCATCAAATTACCTGTACAGCTATGTATAATCCAGGAACATTGAACGACTCAAACATAATTTCTGAAATAAAAAAATCACTAAATTTGTTGATGTGTCGAACAATTTCAAAACATACAAACATAAACTATTTGTATTAGAGTTTTATCAATACGCAACTAGGATTAGAATATTTTTCATTGAAACGTTTCAAAGCAAACTATTGGGGCGAAAAAGGCGATCAGTAAGCATTTAGCAGCTTTTATTAGGAAGTGGACATATTTTACCCAAACGGTATAATTTCACAAGACTAAGGCCAGTTAAGATGATAAACTTGATATATAAAATTTCAAACAAAAATCATCAAGTATTCATTCTATAAGTATGGCTGTGCTATTTCATTAAACTATTGTCTTAAAAGGGAATAACTGTTGCATAGGCTCTACACCCCTTTCATTATAAAGATTTGATCCTATCTTTATGTTTTTCGGAGCTACAGTTCTACGAATCCACCTTCTTATTGTTTATTCTTAAATTAAAATAGCAATTAGGCAATTTTAAGCCTCAATCTTCTATCCAATTGTCCAATAAAGAGCAACGATTGTAAACCTTGATTCCTTTTCAATTCGCAAACAGCTCAGTTATATTTCCAAGCAAGAATAGACAAAAGGTTTTTGCAATTCAGTAGGCATGCCGCCCCGCCCGGAAATCAATTTGAGTATCAGCCAATCTGTTGTTTTTATCGTCTAGTTTTCTTCGATGGGAAAACATGAAATGCAGACATCATTTTTTTTAAGTAGGTTGAGGTTTTTATTTAGGAAAACAAAGCTGTTTACTTGTATCAAAATTGATAAGTTAAGGAATCTCACTACCTACTTGAACGTAACTTTCAAGAGTTCTATTACTACAAATTTGTGCACTAAAACCCACCAATGCAGTTTCTTTCCAATACCACAATACATAAGGAACATATTGTACATTTCAGATTTTTGATAACTTGATTGTTTGGGGTAACGTGCAATAATAGACCACAACTTTTTTCGAACAATAAAAAAAGAGTCCTAGGCTCTCTTCAGCTATCTGTTTTTAGGTGCTGAAGCTACAGAACTGAAATTTCTATCACAGAGAGAAGTATGGTAGAGATTTAACAAAAATTTTACCAAATCTCTACCAGATCTGCACCAAAACTGCCCAGTTTAATACAAATAGCTTGTCGCGATTCATGTTTAAATATGCCTTATAAAATGCTAGAAAAACTTTCAGAAGACCCAGTATATTTTCTTTATCATCCGGGAGGTTTACGAAAATAAAGGGTGTAAACAAAGTAGCATTTGCTTGAAGTAAACTATTTGATGATGTATTGAATGAAAACGTCTAATCATTTTCGTGGATGAGCCAGATGCTCAGCATATTTTCTTTCTTCAAGTCTAAATATATTCATTTCCAGACAGCAACAAAGAAATTGCTAACAGAAATCGCTGTAGCACTGAAAGTTTTCAAGAGGACTTAAGTTTTGCAGAGTCAAGCAAACTGCTGTAAACCGTAAATTGAAAACTCAAATCTTTTCAAACTTTTTTCCATTATTTTCAGTCTTTTATCAACATATATCGTATGAACTGTTTTGCTATGTCTAGGTCAAGGCTTTTCTTGAGGTGGCACCACTATTCAATGTTAAATTGAATTCTAAAATATAAATCATTATGGCAAATAGCTTAATTGTGGAAATCTTTTAGAGCCGTGAAAACACCAGCAGAGCATGATAATCTAAGTGGAAATGTATTAAGCACTCTTGTGCGCAATCAGAAGGGGCCAGTCAAAAAGAGCTGGGAGATGGCAAAATAACAATTGGGTTTAAAATATATGGAGCGTCTGATTCTCTAGAACAAAAGCAGGAAGGCTATCATGCCATGAACAAGAGGGCCTGCAGAAAAAGTTCGATATCTTTATACACAAAGAAGCACAAAACAAAAAATCAAATAAATTCAGTCTAGAATAAAAATACGCAGGGAATAAGAGGGGTTGGAGAAAATGTCCAATTATTAATTAGCAGGGAAGGTTTTTCATGTACACAATACTACAGAACGTGCGTGGACAAGCCAGGAGCTGAGCATATTTTGGCCCTCTTCTTCATGCCCACTGAAATAAATACACATGATTCTGATTACAGGAGAACAAATTTCTATGTACATTCTATGGTGGATCTAGAAGATTCTAATGTTTAAAATTAATTCTCTACGATGCATCTTTAATTTCAAAATTGCACAAAAATGATAATTTCATAGGTTGATATAACTCACCCGCAGTATACTCCCTATTTTCTGGTGTGTTGAGCGGAGGCTCAGTCTAGAAAATATAAGAAAAATAAATACACAAATAAGGAAATACAATTTAAGACTAGAAAAAGAGCAATAAATTGACCTTCATCATTGCAAGGTATTCCATGGGAAAGAAAAACTTCTCAGAAGAAAATGAATTCACTGTAACAAATGTAAAATCAAATCAAGGTTAGAAAAAAGCCAGTATAAAGAATCGAAGATTCAGGCTTGGAAGACTCAAGGTTAACTAAAAATGTAGAATCTAGAGAATTCTGGTAGGTGGGGTACAGAGCAGCCTTATAATTGTAGAGTCGGTCTACACTGCTCAGGGCAGCTCAAATTTTGGCTTATTAAGCCAAAAGACACTCGGCAATGTTAATAACACAAAGCGAGTCTTGAATATGGAGCAGTACGCATTTCATTTCATACAGGATCTGAAAATGATCTTCACAAGATTTATATCAGAGAGAAATATAGGAGGACACAAGCCAAAAACAATGGAGATTATTATTATTGTAACTTTTATTAGGTTATTATCAGTCGAAAAAATATACAAACTATAGATTGGAATCAACAAACATTGGAATGCACTTGAAGACAGAAATTTAAGATAGTAAATTGTTAGTTTTCAGGCAATTGACCTCTCATTACGAGAATCCAATCCAAATACATACAACCCTGGAGGTTCAAATGAACAGGATACAACAATGGATGTCAAACAAAGGGGTTCATTCAGAAATTCTGCAGATATGAAAGCATTTCTTAAAATACCAGATTTTGAAACAGTCAAGTTCAATGCGAACCAATCTTTTTTTAAATGTGAAAAACACTAATACTAATCATTAGGACTTGACCCTTCGAGATCAAGATACAGACAAAAATAATACAAAAAATATAAAAACCTAATTTGATAAAACCTACCAGTAGGAAATAATGATCCTCGGGTTCTGCTCTTAGATATTTGAATATACATTGTTCCCAAAAACGCTCCTACATTAAATGAATAGAAAGATTATGTCAACAATGAATAGCTTACTTAACTAATTGGTTGATTAACCTCGGGACTGAAAATAACTACGAGCCATAGGCCCATTTCTATATTGACTTTCCAAATCACGCATCAATATATATGAAACTAGTCGGACTAGGTTTTCTAATTCATCCTTAGTAATCGAGAGATAGCTATTAAAGACGACCAGCTATGGTTAATGGTTATATTTAGGTTTGGTGGTTAAGAACAAAAGGTTTTTGTGAACAAGGGCTTTGAATTACAAATGTTGTATTAACTTGGAGGAAAAGAAGAAGGAAGAGCAAATTGACGAAAAGACATGCAGTTGGATTGCAAAAACATGTGGTACAAGGAAAGAGAGAGTTTTGATGGAATTAGTGAAAAATAAAGGATATCTTAATGTTCATTAAGTTGATTAGAAGTTACATGGTACTTTGCACTAAAAATATTGTGAGGTGGCACAATTGAATGCGGCTCTTCTGAGCAGCCTTCAAATATTGATAGAGCAAGAGAAACTTAAATTAATATGAAATAGTCTTTATAGGGAAAAGAAGGAAAGAACTCTACTCTCCATATTAGAAATTGATAAACATGGTTCGAATAACATTCTTTTGAGCTGGTGTTTAATAAATTCATTTAGTCATTGTGTTTGGGACATTATAAACTCAAAGAAAAAGGGAAAAATTTACTGAGCATGGGTATTTTTACAGGGATGCCATCTTTAGAAGACACTTAATTCAATTAATGAAAAAACAGCAAGAAAATGAAAAAGGTCTACTACCATCAAATCCCAGTCTTCTACGATGCCATGTCTGATAGGCCACTAGAAAAAAACAAGTTATTGTTTGAAATAGTAACGTATCTGATGACAATAGTTAAGTCAGAATAAAAGGGGCATCACAATTTTGGATCTTCTCACTTGCCAAAACTATTACAGTTTCCTTTTCTTGACTATAGATAACAACTTCTTAATTTTAAAAGCAAAAATAATCTCATCAAGATTTGTAGAATACCTTTGTAGAATATGATGGAATGTCGATAGCATCATCTCCAATATGAAAATCTAAGAGAAAAACAAAAAATTTGCAAAAGTAATCACATTATAAGAAAAAATAAACACAAAAAAGTAATGGTGTGCAATAAATCACATGCATTCAAAGCATTCCTAGAGGTAAACTTAAATTTTAGTAATGTTTAGGACTTTATTATAAGATGATATGCAAAATATTTTCTTGATAATTAAAGAGGAATATTTCAAGAATATTATATTGTATCAACGAATATTCTTTAAACATGGAGAGCCCCTTTTATCTTTGTATACTGTCAATCAGTACCTATCAGTTTCAAGCATAAATCTCAACCACTTTATAGGATTACATATGAGCATGCAGAGAAGCACTGCTCAAGATTATTTTAAAGTCACTTCTCTGTAAAACCTAATGAACAATCCGGAAGTAATGGCTGAAAAATCGGACTAATTATCAGATTAAATTCTCACCTAAATCCTCTACACCTCTAATTGACCCTTTACCACCAAGCTTACCACTTTCTTTCACTGCAATTGCTAAAAAATCAAAATATTCAATGAAAAATCAAATCTTCGTTTTAGAGACTTATTCATTCAAAAATTGAAAATAATCATGAATACGTAAATACATGGGCATTATTGTGCACTAAGAAGAAAGAGACTCAAAAGACAAAACTCTTCATCTCCTGATGGTGATGATGAGATGAAGATGATGGTGGTGATGATGATGGTGGTGGTGGTGATGGAGATGAAGCGTTTTGTCTTATGAGTCTCTTTCTTCTTGTGTACATAGCTCTACTTCATGTATTGAGCACCCTCATGGAAAACGGATTCACAGACTTTGTAAGCTTTATTGTGTAAATTTGATGTAATAAAGTTTCCAAGAAGGAAATTTTTCTTAGTTTTTTCGAATAATTTGATATAATTGAATACTTTTTCAAATTCAATTGTAGATAGTTATGATTGATTGTATTAAGTAACCGTTCTTTTCTGTTCTTTCATTTTAGTTGTGAATGTGTGCATTCCGTGTTTTGAATAAAATTGAAAAGGAAAAAGAAGTCGTTCTTATCTATGCACACATTCACAACACATATGCAACAAGGTATATTATCACCCTCTGCAAGGTCGTATCTCAGAAATAACTCTTTCACGGTATCCCATTCCAAGTCGCCTTGAGTTGGGTTCGTTCGTTCGTTGAGTTGGTTCGTAGATAAGAACGACTCCTTTTTTCTTTTCAATTTTATTCAAAACACGGAATGCACACATTCGTCACAGTCACATTCTGGATAGCCACAGTTGTAGCATAGCATAGCCACAGTAATAGCATAGCATAGCCTACCATAGCCACAGCATAGCTCCAGCCAGTCCTTCAGACCAACCCCCGGTTATCGCTCTTTACCATGCCAAAGGTCAAATGCTCCTTCCCTGACTGCCCCTACACCACTGACGACCTGCCAGCCGAGCTTGTTCTCAAACTTCTTGATACCTATGCCGGCAGCCATGCAGCACCATCACATCCCACCCCAAAAATTGAGCAGGTACGCCGTCCCACGATCTCATCCGCTGGCACAAGTGAAGAATGGCAGTACTTCAACACCCACTGGGGTGAATACGTTGCAGCTACTAAGATCTCAGGCACGGACAGAGTAATTCAACTCCTTGAGTGCTGTGATGACCAGCTGCGGAAAGACCTAACCCGTGCTGCAGGCAAGAGCTTGACCACGCAATCAGAGGAAGAGGTCCTACAGTACCGCATTAAGGAAGCCTAACATCGCGGATCGCGTATTTTGCGAGTCGCGCTCGATCCTCGATACCCCCCGATGCCCTCTATCGCGGACCCCGCGATACACCGATCGTGATGAAACGCGACCTTTCGCGACGGATCGCGACCATTCGCGAGCGAACGCGGGCTATTGTTTTGTATCGCGGACCCCTCGATCTAATCGCGAAGCTTGGTGGTCAATGTTTTCCAACGATTTCTTTTAAGTTCCGAAGGGAATGAATAAGTTTAAGGCCTGTTATAGATTAACCCCAAAAACTTCTTAACATTCACAAGATCATAGGAGGAAAAAGAATTTGACAGTTTATTAACAGATTCTAGTACTAAAAGTTTCTTAAATGTTCCATATTTTGATATTTATAATAACAAAAGATTGCCAGAAGATGATATGCACAATGTGTATTTATAAGTCATCGAAAATAGGAACAGATGTTGAAAATGTGTCGGCAAGTATAAATCAGGCAAAACTGGGTTTCTGATGTACTATTACTAGCTTAGTAATGCTTCTGATTTTCAAGTTTCTTAACAATATTAGTTTGATTCTTAGAGTACCAAGGCTCTTTTCTATCGGAACACGTTAATTTAACTTGACGCAAGCTATTCTTAAATATTCCTCTTTCATTAGTCAGAAATGTTCATACCCTTAATCCCTTTTAAGTCTGCTTTTGCTATTTGCTTCTAATAATTCTTATAAAAATCTATAAATAATGAGGAAAAATAGGCAGCTTTAGCTCGTTTTTAGCTTGTTCTTACCATTAGGCATAATTTTAGGCTCGTGTTCTTATAAAATTGTTCTTTAGTACTAGGTTTCTTATAAACTGGTTTCTTAGCTACAAAAAAGTGTTTGTCTCGCGGACAATTAATTGAAATGAAAGGAAAGATCTCTTGGGTTAGAGACTGATGTGTTCGAGGTCATAAGGCAATTTAAAGTAAGATTTTCGAGAACAAAAGACTATCACTCTTCCTCACAGCTCAACCGATTTCTATCAAATATTTTTTACTTCTCATTTCCCTAAATTTGCCTCTTGGGAACAAGACCTATTACAGGAACACATGTCATACTAAGACAATAACAATCAAAACCAACAACCCAAAAACTGTTCTCGGGTCTTAATCTAAACGCTGATAATTGCCACAACTATCTAATAAACCTATTGCAAATAAAAATCTGTTATGATGATAAAACGGTCAAGACTACGAAATGGCAAAAAGAGACCTCAAAATAAGGAACTGAAAGATTAAGGGTCTTATCTAGTTTTCTTGTAAAAACGTTTACTAAGCTGAGGAATATATGTTAAATATAGGTTTTTAACTTTTTTCAAATTAATTACTTTTGATGTTTTTTCTATCGGGGTGGATTTTATAGAATGTCCCTTGAACCTATTCAACTATTAGTACACTTTCATTCCAATAGGGTAAGCAACTAGACCCTTATCCTAGCCCTCCAAAGTTGCCTAAATATTAAGGCTTTTTAGCCCTCAATGTTTCTAAACTTTCTTAAATTTCGGCTATGTGAGGGTTTAGATTGATGATTCATTACCTGTAGTTGACGGATAAATACGGACACATTTTTTGTTATTGCCTAAAACATATGACTTGATCACCAGCAAAACCGATAGTTATATTAATAATTTTTGCCCAGTCCACCTTTACCACGAAATTTATCAGAGCTTCGAAAGGAGTGTGCATTAAATGAATACATCGCGGACAATCGTGGATCGCGGATCGAGGACCCCGCACTCGTTCGCGCTCGATCACGCTCGTTCGCGCTCGTTCGCGCTCGATCTCGATGTCCGCGATCTTTCGCGATCAAAAAGTTGAATTTTTGCCCACGCGATAGCATCGAGGATCGAGCGCGTCACGCAAATTCTCGCAACGCGATGTTAGGCTTCCTTAATGCGGTACTGTACATGCCATCAAACGCCTTGCTGTCCGGGAGGAGAACATTATGGTGGCCCGTGTTGCCCTCCACGACATGCGCCAGGACTCCGATGAAACCATACGCTCCTTCGGTGCCAGGATTCGCGGCCAGGCCAATGTATGGCAATACAATACCGCATGCCCTAGTTGCTCTACCGATGTTGATTTTACCGACTGTATCCTACAGGACGTTCTTGCCCGCGGCATTGCTGACAACGAGATTCAACTGGACCTACTCGGTGATGCAAAACAGGACATGACATTGGAAGAGATGCTGAAATTTGTAGAATCCAAAGAGTCGGGGAAACGCTCTGCATCTCGCCTCCATGACCATCCCAAAGGTCCTCAAACAGCAGCAGCTAGCTCCTACAATCGGCTGCGGCGGCAGGCCCACAAAGACCGCCCAGCGCTTTCTGATGGAGAACCCAAACTCTGCTCCTATTGTGGAAAGAACGGTCATGGATTCAAATCACCAACCGGCATCCGGAGAAGTGAATGCCCAGCCTTCAATCACACATGCAAAAACTGCCATCGCCTACATCACTTTGAGACCCTTTGTCGCAGCAAAAATAAAGCCAAGCCCATGCCACCGGGTCGCTCCACAAACCCAGCACGAATGCCAGCCCCCTTGGCAGATGAAAACGCAGTCTTCATTGACAACAACACTCTTAACGACTCACCCGATGGTTCCATCTTTGAGTCTCTCTGCTCCCTGTCCTCATCAACAGCTTGCAATAATGGCCAATGCTCCGTCAGCCTCGATCACCACACCTACAATCAGCTAATGGACACATGGATCTGACAGGCCTCTAAGCCCCAACCTCTTATCACAGTCACTGCCACAATCCCACCAGCGATTACGCGGCATTTGGAACTACTACTGCCAAGCCCACTCTCTGCCATCGCGGACACTGGTTGCCAAAGTTGCCTTGCTGGTATCTCCACCATCCATCGCCTCGGCATGACCCGCACAGATCTGATCCCAGTTACCCTGCAAATGCATGCTGCAAATAATGCCAAAATAGCCATCCTGGGAGCAGCCATAATACAGTTCTCCGGCCAAAGCAACTCCGGCAAGACACTAGCCACACGCCAGCTCGTCTACATCACAGACAGTACGGATAAAGTTTTCCTCAGCAGAGAGGCATGCACTAATCTGGGCTTAATCTCCCGCCAGTTCCCTTCCATCGGCGAGGCACTTCTCCCCACTGACAACAAAGCCACCTCTCACGCCTCCCCTCCCTTGCTCAGCAGCCACCTGTGATAATAAAAGCAGCAGCCCCACAGCACGACTCAGGCCTTACTGCCCCATGTGACTGCTCCAAGGGACAGCTACCACCGCCAAAACCAAAATCGATACCATTCCCTCCGACGGATGAGAACAGGGCCAGGCTACAGCAGTGGCTCCTGAGCTACTACCAGTCCAGCACCTTCAACATGTGTCAGCACCAACCCCTCCCCATGATGGACAGCCCACCCATGCGGTTGATGGTTGACCCGGAGGCGACCCCTGTGGCACAACATAAGCCCCTACCTGTCCCACTTCATTGGCGGGAGGAGATTAAGGCCGGGCTTGACCAAGACGTCCGCCTTGGTGTCATTGAGCCTGTTCCCATTGGCGAGCCGGTCACATGGTGTCATCGAATGGTGGTTTGCCCAAAGAAAAACGGAAAACCTCGAAGAACAGTGGACTTAAAGGCGCTCAATCTCCATGCAACCAGAGAGACCCACCACACCCAATCCCCCTTCCATCAGGCACGGTCTGTCCCCCATGGCACCAAGAAGACCATCTTTGATGCCTGGAATGGATACCATAGTGTCCCTCTTCACCCCGATGACCGTCATCTTACCACGTTCATTACACCCTGGGGTCGCTATCGCTATTGCACTGCACCCCAAGGCTATCTTGCATCCGGTGATGGCTACACCACGGCGTTATGACGACATTGTTGCTGATATCCAACAGAAGACCAAATGCGTTGACGATACCCTACTTTGGTCCAACAGCATTGAGGAAAGTTTTTGGCAGGCGGTCAACTGGCTTGACGTTTGTGGTCACAATGGCATCATCCTCCACAAAGAGAAATTCGTATTTGCAGGTGCTACTGTTGAATTTGCTGGATTTCGTAAGCGTAAGCCCATGCCCAAGGTACCTAAAAGCCATCCTTGATTTCCCAACGCCAAAGAATATTACAGATGCTCGCTCGTGGTTTGGACTACTGAATCAAGTTTCCTACGCTTTCAGCATGGCCAGACACATGCAGCCTTTTCGCCAACTGCTCAAACCTGGCGCCAAGTTATTATGGAATGACCACCTAAACAACCTGTTTGAAGAGTCCAAACTCACAATTGTTAAAGAAATTGAAGAAGGTGTACGCATTTTTGACCCTACTAAACCAACATGCCTTGCCACTGACTGGTGCAAAACCGGCATCGGCTTCTGGCTATTCCAAAAGCATTGTCAGTGCTCAGGCCTCAAACGATTCTGCTGTTATGATGGCTGGAAAATCACCCTTGTCAGCAGCCGCTTCACTCACCCAGCTGAAACCAGGTACGCCCCTATTGAGGGAGAAAACCTGGCGGTCGCATATGGCCTTGACAGTTCCCACTTCTTCGTATTAGGCTACCCCACCTTAATCGTTGTTGTTGACCACGAGCCACTACTACGGATATTTCAAGACCGAGCCCTTGACGATATCAACAACACCCGCCTACGGAATCTCAAGGAGCGCACCCTACGATACCGCTTTAAGGTCATACACATCCCCGGTGTCAAGCATAAAGCTGCAGATGCCACTTCAAGACACCCTGTGAATGAGGCCACCAAACTTCTACTACGTGGCATTATTGGAGGACATCAGTAACCCATCATCATGTAAGGACCATCGGCTCGCCTTTCTCCACGCCATCCCCACTGCCGAGACCTCTCCACCCTGTGATGACCACGAGTCTTCCCTACAAAAATTTACTGTTGCCACCGTCAATTCTCTTCAGTCCGTCACCTGGGCTCGCGTACGTTTGGCAACAGCTAGCAACGATGACATGAACCAGCTCCTATCTATCATAGAATCCGGAATGCCTGAGTCCCGTCACCAGCTACCCCCAAACTTACAGGAGTACTTCCAGTTCCGAGACCACCTTTCCACCATAGACGGCGTCATCATATACAAGGACAGGTTTGTCATACCCCCTCCTTGCCTCTGAGATACTATTCTGTCAGTATTACATTCAGCCCACAGCGGTGTCAGTTCCATGCTTGCCCGTGCCGAATCATCCGTCTTCTGGCCTGGCATCACACCTGCCATCCATGCCACCTGACAACACTGCAGTCACTGTAACCGCATGGCACCATCAAAACCCAGTGCACCACCCACGCCACCAGTTCCATCTGCCTACCCCTTTCAATGTGTCTGCTGTGACTTTTTCTCCCATAAAGGCTCCACATACCTCATCTACGTAGATCGGTATTCAAACTGGTCGTCGAACGCTCACAGGATGGAGCAAAGGGACTGGTCAACAGTTTACCGCAAGCTTTCGTCACCTATGGTATACCAGGAGCGATGGTCAGAACATACAAAACGACTCCCTCCCCCCCAGGTAGGGGATCATGTTCGCCTACAAAACCAAATTGGTAATTTTCCGAAAAAATGGGACAAGACAGGTACCATCATCGAGGTTTGTCAATTCGACCTATATGCCATTAAAGTGGACGGGTCTGGATGGGTCACCCTTCGGAATCGCAAGTTTCTGCGCAAATATTTACACTTTGCCCCTGCGTTGTTCAACCAGGCAACAATCTCGCTGAATCGAACTGTGTATCAGTCTTTCTCGTGATATGGACACATAATAAATAACTTAGTTTAATGCTAATAGACTCTCACTCAAAAGACTTGGGGGGCATAGATAGTTATGATTGATTGTATTAAGTAACCGTTCTTTTCTGTTCTTTCATTTTAGTTGTGAATGTGTGCATTCCGTGTTTTGAATAAAAGACGTTTTAATTAATAGTTTCAATAAAACAATAAACTTACCAGAAGGCATGATATATTGAGGCTCTGAGTTGCCAGCAAATCCCAATTTTGTGTATCTAGAAATAATGCAACATGCAGTTAGCTATATCTTTAAGCAGAGATATGTATCATTTATAATGACAAATGTTGATAGTTGGTTGGGTTGTCGTTAGCAAGTGGTCTTTCTTTATGAGTTACCTACCCTTAATTGTACCTTTGAAACTATCTATAATGGCTTGTAAGCAAAAGAGCTCAGAATGTGTTCTCTATATCTGAAATCAAGACTCGAAACATAATATTTGTTTCAGGAAAGAGTCAAGGATTATAATGGCTTGTGTTGGATCAGCAAAGAAGCTTGAATTCTGCACTCTACTGTTTTGTAACTAAAGAGGAAGGAAGTAGAAAGGATGGAACTCATAAACCCTTGGTTAGAAACCAAGTACCTAATTGCTCAGGCTGTAGAGCACAAAAGGTAAGGCTTAGATGGAGTTTGAGTTAATCTGTAGTTGGTGTGATGAAATCTTTTTAATTCATCAAACTCACATTTAAGAAATGAGAATATCCAAAAGTAACTCTAAACAAAAAATGTTAGAGTTTAAAACTGAATGTTTTGATCTCTGGTGGCTCTTGCCATGTTAAGTCCACGCCAGGAATTTATGGGCCATTCCATAGTTACAGACGTACGTTTCGGAACGAAATAATCGATTTTATTTTTGATTGTGTTTATTTTGTCTTGATATTTTGGTCTCTGTGAATGTGTAATACTAATATCGTGTTTATTTTATGGAGAAAATAATTCTAAGAAATTTTGTTTTCTGAGTATTTAAGAAAACGCACCCGTTACAGACGTACGCGGAAAAAAGTCACAAAATGAAACAAAATTTTCAACCGCAAAAGTTTCCGAAATTAAAGAAGCTGATATAAAAATTTCTTACTGAAACGATGTAGACATACATAAATAACCAAATTAGCATTTCATTGGGCCAAAATTACATTATAGTAATAAATTACTTAACATTAAAACTATTTGATTCCCGTTACAGACGTACGTTACAGACGTACACTGCGAATTTCATGTGTGAATGTACGTCTGTAACGCAATACCTTGAAAAATTTTCACCAATTTGTTAAAAACCTCATGTTACATATTGAATCAGGTTATGAGTCGGTCTTGATAACTTTTGAAAATTTGAGTTATTCAGAAAAATGATTAATTTATTTCAAAATTTAAAATCAACGATATTGTACGTCTGTAACGAATTAAGACGCCACTCAAAAATCCATCAGAAGTCAGAAAAACTCAGGAAGTGTCAGGAATATTTGTTTTTAAACTTTTTAATAACATCAGCTTGAGAAACATGACTTTTAATTTTGACACTGAATCATAATTTTTGGCAAGCATTTATAGTGAGAACTATATACCTGTTACAGACGTACGTTACAGACGTACAGAAAAATCGTACATCTGTAACGCCGTTTGTTAATAAAATGAAAACATATATTAGAAACCATAGGTACTGCCTTGTTAAATGGCATAAAATTACGAAGTTTAGAAACAATCAATAATATCCAGTAGTTTATTGAACAAATATTTGAAAACAACGATGATTTTCGTTACAGACGTACAATGGTTTTTTAGACCAACTTTATGGTTCGAATGTGCAGAGAGAGAAAGAAAAGTATTTTTGAATTTATTAAGAATCAATCAATCTTTTCCATTGATATCGACAGAGCAACATAATTTTTATTGCTGAACAATAATTGCTTCAAAATTTTTAATTTCTTGTCTGATATTTTTGCATGTTAGAATTTCACATGAGAATAGCTTCTTGAAAAAACATGAAAATTTCAATGAAAAAAAATGTTAAAGAATTTGGAGTTTCGGTTTTTGATTTATTCAATACCTTGATGATATGTTTATTTAATTTTTAATCTTGAATTAAGAACTTTGAAAATGGGTGTTTTTAGAAATTTTGGTTAACATAATTCTGGAATAGCCCTTATGCTAATACATCAATTTGAAAAAGTATGTGACCCATTGCTTTATTCATTTTCCATGGAATTCACAGGGAAGCACATTAGGGGGTGTGGAATAATTTGAAAGTTGGTCCAAAAGTCTTACAAGTCCAAAAGTCCAAAAGTTTTGAAAGAACTATTGAATGTCAATCACTTGGTGTTCTACATTTGCATCACCATCAAACTTGTTTTGAATTGATACTAATGGTTTTTTCTTTAAAAAAAGAACCAGCGGGCACAATTTTGTTATTGAAATGTGTATTTTCCAGTGATCTGAAGCATCAAAATTGCAACCATGATGCCGTCTCAGGTAGCGGAGATGATTCTCCAGGGATGTATTTCAAGCAGCTCAAAACAATTCTTTTCACATATTAATTATCCCAAGTTTTCTCCATGTGCTTACTTGGCCAAAAATATTTTTTGCAATGGTTCAGCCCCAGATGCCAGACTGAAAAGTTTGGCCTGCGCTGGCGAGATCTGGCCCGCACAGCTCCGTTTGTAAAATTTTCCTGACCCTGCACTAGCCGCACACATTGTCCAAGCCACGCAGTTGGTAACATAATTAAATTGTGAGTTGACCCGCGCACATCCGCGCAATTATCGTGCGGGGAAATTATCTCACACGTGCAAAAACCAAACTTTGCAATCTGGCCCAGATGCAACAACACCCCCAGAAACTCTTGATGCACATCCCTGGGAATGCTCATTGCCGGCTGATATTGTACTAGAGCAGACAGGCATGCAGCTTTGTGTCAGGCTGTAGTGTAGGCAAACATCTTATTTCAACGGGATTGTACCTACCACGGTTATGGGTAGTGTTGCCATTTGTGAAAGAAACCAATGTTAATGCAACATGGGTTTCCTTAAATGTTTGACAAGCAAGATACTTGATTTTTCTTTTCAAGAAAGATTTTACAAAGAAATAAGTATAGCCCGTTGTCATAGGGTGGCCGAAACAATAGGAGGAAATACTCAAACGTGAATACTAATTCGACTCTTCACACAAAGAACGAATAAAATGGCCTAAGTATAAGGCCTTTTCTTTAGGCCTAGGCCTAGCCTAGCTCTTTCCTCTAGATTGTTGGATCAAATTCTATCTCAGAAAATGGCCTCCTCAGGGTCCGTGCAATTTATAAAATCCGCCAAAATAAAAGCTTAAGATAAAGTAATCATACCCTGTTCCATTGTCAATAACTGCAGCTGGTTGTCGGCCAGACATCTTAATTCTGGTTGAAGTATTTTTCCAGAATAATCAACCCCTATTTCCTCATCACACAGGCCACGGCAGTTGCCTACAAGCTCACTCCCAAAATGGCGGAAGTCACTTTCATAATGACACTTGATTGGTCAGAATGGAAATTGTTATCGTTTCCTGCGATAAACGCGAGTCTCTGCGGGTAACTATGCGACTAAGAGTCTTCGATTCAATTTGGAAGTGTAGGTTCCTATCATACGAATTCGATTTCTGTTACTTTCAAATAGTGTATCAAAATCAAATACACACTCAAAAGACAAAACTCTCCAACCCGATAAGCCTGTTTCGTTTCAACTTTGAAAAAGTCCATCAAATTTGTATTAGTGTTAATAATGTGGAAAAATGAGAAGTTCTTCTAGTCAATTTTTTTGAAAAGTAAGTTTCTATGATATGCAACTGGATAAAAGTCCTTTCATTCCATTAGAATGAAAGCCAAGGCTCCAGCAAACAGCAAAATATAGTTTTAACCAAAAATTTGAAATGATTTAATGCACATAAATTTTCCCACAGGGTCACCGTCTATATCATTATTATTATCATGATTATGAAAAAAACAATAGCTGATTCGATCGAGGAGGGAGGGTTTCTATATTATGGAATTGATCTAGAACTTTGTATAAATTTATAATAAACCATGCAAGTCCGTTGAGTGATTTACCTCCAGCATGTTACTTCATTATTTCTATTCTGTATTCAACAATCGTGCATTGACACACAGCATCCGATTAAATATTTCTAATCTTTATTTCATCTAATCAATTTTAACCCACACCATCTCCAACTTGAGCTGACTGTACTTAGGTTCTTCAATCTTGATTTTCCACAGAATTTGTAGCCAATAGGTCTGGATGTAAATCTTACGTCTCGTAGTTTTATATCTAGTAGTCTTACCTCAATCAGTCCTACCTCAGGAAATTCTACCCCTAGTAGTCTTGTATTTGGTAGTTTTACCTCATATAGTCCCACCCATAGTAGTCTTATCTCTATAGTCTTATTTCTGGTAGTTTTACCTCTTTCAATCCCACCTCTAGTAGTCCTACCCCTATAAGCCTTACTGTGTTCGTTTTATATCTGGTAGTTCTACCCCCGTTGGTCTTACCTCTTGTAGTGTTACTCCTGGTAGTACTACCCCTGGTGGTTTTACTCCTGGTAGTCTTATATCAGGAAGTTCTATCAATGCTGGTCTTACCCCTAGTACTCCTTACCCTGGTAGCTCCACCCCTGGTAGTCCTACCTCTGGTACTTCTATATCTGGTAGTCTCACCTCGGGTAGTTCTACCCCTGGTAGTCTTACCTTTGGTAGTTTTACCTCTAGTAGTCCTACCCTTGGTAGTCTTAAGCCTGGAAATTCTACCCCTGTTAGTCTTACCCCTGGTAGTCCAACCTCTGGTACTTCTATATCTGGTAGTCTCACCTCAGGTAGTTCTACCCCTGGTAGTCTTACCTCTGGTAGTTTTACCTCTAGTAGTCCTACCATTGGTAGTCTTATACCTGGAAATTTTACCCCTGTTAGTCTTACCACTGGTAGTCCTACCTCTGGTATAGTCGGTCTATCCCTGGTACTTGTTTATAAAAGGCGTTCATTAACATGTCAATTTACATGCTTCAGTATTGTTGTAGCCTATTAGACTAGATGTGTGGTTCGACTTATGATGGCCTGAGCTCCAACCCACTCGCTTATCAACTTCAAAATGATTTGTTTCTCAAATTTAGCTTCGATGATTTCTAAATGCATATTTGTTGAACTGTATTGTACACTTAAACTGTAATGTCTAAAGTCATTGCCAACAAAAAGAGGGACAGGTGTCGCAAGAAGCAAGATTTAAGGGCACATCCTCAAAAAATTTATAAGCAAACACACCCTCAATGTTAGTAGCCCCTCCTTAAGAATATCAAGACTTTATTTCTTGATAGGAATGACTTAACTGAAACAAGGGATCTTTGACTCAGGGATACAATAATATTAGGTTCTAACCTATCAGGCGCTATTCACGATGAAGCTAATAATCTATAAAATCTATCATACTATTTTAGTCATGAAATGGGTCTGACAGGGCCGAATCTGCAAGATCTTTTAAACAATAATCTATTTATATAAAGTGCGTCAAAGGAATATCGATATTTCTATGAGGCGTGTCTTTAACTATTAAGTTCACAAGTTGCTTTCTGTACTCGTCAAGAGTTATAAGTAACGAAACATATCAGGACCAAATTTTTCCTTCAACAAGACATGATCCTTCCAGGATTGGTACAAATAAGACATAGGGTTAGAGTAAGGGTTGGGTTAGGTCATTTAAATGGGCAAGGGTTAAGGGATGGGTCTTTTGTATTGCAACAAATACTTTTCTTTCCCCTCAATCTTTTGTGTCATATCGTCCAGCTTCGATTTGTTAGCTGAAAGTACTCGGGGTAAATTGATCCTAACTAAAAAGTGATGAGGTTAGCATTGAAACCAAAAAAAGCCTAACTAGATCTGTATGTCGCAATTTTCAGGGAAGATAGTTCCCTATTTTCACTAGATTTGCCGCCCCTCCTTCCAATTCGGAAAGATATGGGGTGCTTCGAAGATTATTGCGAAATCTGACTGAGAATGTGGGAGAACATAAGAAAAAGGCAATCGGGTAGCGGCATGTAATTATATATGAAGGGTAACCTCTCCATTACTCACGTAGAAGCTTGGTATTTTGGGTATTAGAGGGCAAGTAGATCATATAACCTTCATTTTTTATATATTTTTTATATTTTTAACAAAGTTCCAATTAAAATACCAACCTCTTCTTTGAAACTGATATGATATGGGTCAAAAATGGGCATGAGAAAGAATATTTTACATATGACTGTGTACTGCAACGTTAGATTTCAGAGCATTTGAAATAAAAGGGAAGTGTTAACTCCAAACTATATTGTTAGTGTTTCTTGCTGATTATCTATTCTTGAAAAGCTAATTTTTTTTAAAGGTGTGTATTTCAATACCGAATTCATACTTGACCCCTCGAGGTCTTCTTAGGATGTCCAAGTTATGCGAAATAAAGTTCTGAAAGGGGGGTTCCGGGATGGCAAGGTGGGAGACCCCCTCTCAGTTACTCTTTTTTAAATGTTTATTCATGGTTCACCCTTGTAAATTACCAAAAGCCTACGTTTTACCTGTAAGGTAGTAATTGTGGCTAAAGATGAAAATAACCGCCTGGAGGGTGTTAATAAGCATAAAGGGGGAGGAGGCCCTCCCACCTAGCCACCCGGAACCCAGTTCTACGAACCGGTTGCAGGTTATGAGAAGAACCCCCAAGTGACTAGGCAGGAAAAGCTGTATAATATGTAAAAGTTACCATTTGGAGGATTTTGGTCCATGTTGCGGGACAAATAAAGATTTTATGAAATTGCGTGGGGGCTTCTTTGGTGCCTTGTGTTAAGTTCATTTCATTGCTGCTATTGCATGCTTTATAATATTTCTCAATTCATTTCATTACTGCTATGCATGCTTTATGATATTTCTCAATCCATTTCATTTTACTATTGCATGCTTTATGATATTTTCAATTCATTTCATAACTGCCATTGCACGCTTCATAATATTTCTCAAATCATTTCATTACTGCTATTGCATGCTTCACAATATTTTCAATTCATTTCATTACTGCTACTGCATGCTTCATAATGTTTCTTAATTCATTTCAATACTTTTGTTGCATGCTTCATAATATTTTCTATTCATTTCATAAGTGCTATGCATGCTTCAAAATATTTCAATCCATTTCATTACTGCTAATGCACGCTTCATAGTATTTGTCAAATCATTTCATTACTGCCATTGCATGCTTCATAATATTTTCAATTCATTTCATTACTGCTACTTCATGCTTCATAATATTTCAATTCATTTCATTACTGCTATTGCATGCTTCATAATGTTTCAATTTATTCATTACTGCTATTGCATGCTTCATAATATTTTCTATTAATTTCATAAGTGCTATGCATGCTTCATAATGTTTCTCAATTCATTTCAATACTTTTGTTGCATGCTTCATAATATTTTCTATTCATTTCATAAGTGCTATGCATGCTTCATCATATTTTTAATTCATTTCATTACTGCTACTGCATGCTTCATAATGTTTCTTAATTCATTTCAATACTTTTGTTGCATGCTTCATAATATTTTCTATTCATTTCATAAGTGCTATGCATGCTTCATAATATTTCAATCCATTTCATTACTGCTATTGCACGCTTCATAGTATTTGTCAAATCATTTCATTACTGCCATTGCATGCTTCATAGTATTTCAATTCATTCCATTACTGATACTGCATGCTTGATAATGTTTCAATTCATTTCATTACTGCTATTGAATGCTTCATAATGTTTAAATTCATTTCACTACTGCTATTGCATGCTTCATAACATTTCAATTCACTTCATTACTGCTATTGCATGCTTCATAATATTTTCTATTAATTTCATAAGTGCTATGCATGCTTCATAATGTTTCTCAATTCATTTCAATACTTTTGTTGCATGCTTCATAATATTTTCTATTCATTTCATAAGTGCTATGTATGCTTCATAATATTTCAATTCATTTCATTACTGCTACTGCATACTTCATGATATTTCAATTCATTTTATACTGCTATTGCATGCTTCATAGTATTTCAATTCATTCCATTACTGATACTGCATGCTTGATAATGTTTCAATTCATTTCATTACAGCTATTGCATGCTTCATAACATCTCCATTCATTTCATACTGCTATTGCATGCTTCATAATATTTCAATTCATTTCATTACTGCTATTGCATGCTTCATAATATTTTCTATTCATTTCATAAGTGCTATGCATGCTTCATAATATTTCAATTCATTTCATTACTGCTACTGCATGCTTCATGATATTTCAATTCATTTCATACTGCTATTGCATGCTTTATAATATTTCAATGCATTTCATTACTGCTATTGTATGCTTCATAATATTTTCAATTCATTTTATACTGCTATTGCATGCTTCATAATATTTCAATTCATTTCATTACTGATACTGCATGCTTGATAATGTTTCAAGTCATTTCATTACTGCTATTGCATGCTTGATAACATTTCAGTTCATTTCATACTGCTATTGCATGCTTCATAATATTTCAATTCATTTCATTACTGCTATTGCATGCTTCATAATATTTTCTATTCATTTCATAAGTGCTATGCATGCTTCATAATATTTCAATTCATTTCATTACTGCTACTGCATGCTTCATGATATTTCAATTCATTTCATACTGCTATTGCATGCTTTATAATATTTCAATGCATTTCATTACTGCTATTGTATGCTTCATAATATTTTCTATTCATTTCATAAGTGCTATGTATGCTTCATAATATTTCAATTCATTTCATTACTGCTACTGCATGCTTCATGATATTTCAATTCATTTTATACTGCTATTGCATGCTTCACAATATTTCAATTCATTTCATTACTGATACTGCATGCTTGATAACATTTCATTTCATTTCATACTGCTATTGCATGCTTCATAATATTCCAATTCATTTCATACTGCTATTGCATGCTTCATAATATTTCAATTCATTTCATTACTGCTATTGCATGCTTCATAACATTTCAATGCATTTCATTACTGCTATTACATGCTTCATAATATTTCAATTCATTTCATTACTACTATTGCATGCTTCATAATATTTCAATTCATTTCATACTGCTATTGCATGCTTCATAATATCTCAATTCATTTCATTACTGCTACTGCATGCTTCATAATATCTCAATTCATTTCATTACTGCTATTGCATGCTTGATAACATTTCAGTTCATTTCATACTGCTATTGCATGCTTCATAATGTTTCAATTCATTTCACTACTGCTATTGCATGCTTCATAACATTTCAATTCATTTCATTACTGCTATTGCATGCTTCATAATATTTTCTATTCATTTCATAAGTGCTATGCATGCTTCATAATATTTCAATTCATTTCATTACTGCTACTGCATGCTTCATGATATTTCAATTCATTTCATACTGCTATTGCATGCTTTATAAATATTTCAATGCATTTCGTTACTGCTATTGTATGCTTCATAATATTTCAATTCATTTCATACTGCTATTGCATGCTTGATAACATTTCAGTTCATTACATACTGCTATTGCATGCTTCATAATGTTTCAATTCATTTCACTGCTGCTATTGCATGCTTCATAACATTTCAATTCATTTCATTACTGCTATTGCATGCTTCATAATATTTTCTATTCATTTCATAAGTGCTATGCATGCTTCATAATATTTCAATTCATTTCATTACTGCTACTGCATGCTTCATGATATTTCAATTCATTTCATACTGCTATTGCATGCTTTATAATATTTCAATTCATTTCATTACTGCTACTGCATGCTTCATGATATTTCAATTCATTTCATACTGCTATTGCATGCTTTATAAATATTTCAATTCATTTCATTACTGATACTGCATGCTTGATAATGTTTCAATTCATTTCATACTGCTATTGCATGCTTCACAATATTTCAATTCATTTCATTACTGCTATTGCATGCTTCATGATATTTTCTATTAATTTCATAAGTGCTATGCATGCTTCATAATATTTCAATGCATTTCATTACTGTTATTGCATGCTTCATAATATTTCAATTCATTTCATCACTACTATTGCATGCTCCATAATATTTCAATTCATTTCATACTGCTATTGCATGCTTCATAATATCTCAATTCATTTCATTACTGCTACTGCATGCTTGATAATGTTTCAATTCATTTCATTACTGCTATTGCATGCTTGATAACATTTCAATTCATTTCATACTGCTATTGCATGCTTCATAATCTTTCAATTCATTTTATTACTGCTATTGCATGCTTCATAATATTTTCTATTCATTTCATAAGTGCTATGCATGCTTCATAATATTTCAATTCATTTCATTACTGCTACTGCATGCTTCATGATATTTCAATTCATTTCATACTGCTATTGCATGCTTTATAAATATTTCAATGCATTTCATTACTGCTATTGTATGCTTCATAATATTTCAATTCATTTCATACTGCTATTGCATGCTTCACAATATTTCAATTCATTTCATTACTGCTATTGCATGCTTCATGATATTTTCTATTAATTTCATAAGTGCTATGCATGCTTTATAATATTTCAATGCATTTCATTACTGCTATTGTATGCTTCACAATATTTCAATTCATTTCATTACTGCTATTGCATGCTTCATAATATTTTCTATTCATTTCATAAGTGCTATGCATGCTTCATAATATTTCAATTCATTTCATTACTGCTACTGCATGCTTCATGATATTTCAATTCATTTCATACTGCTATTGCATGCTTTATAATATTTCAATGCATTTCATTACTGCTATTGTATGCTTCATAATATTTTCTATTCATTTCATAAGTGCTATGTATGCTTCATAATATTTCAATTCATTTCATTACTGCTACTGCATGCTTCATGATATTTCAATTCATTTTATACTGCTATTGCATGCTTCACAATATTTCAATTCATTTCATTACTGATACTGCATGCTTGATAACATTTCATTTCATTTCATACTGCTATTGCATGCTTCATAATATTCCAATTCATTTCATACTGCTATTGCATGCTTCATAATATTTCAATTCATTTCATTACTGCTATTGCATGCTTCATAACATTTCAATGCATTTCATTACTGCTATTACATGCTTCATAATATTTCAATTCATTTCATTACTACTATTGCATGCTTCATAATATTTCAATTCATTTCATACTGCTATTGCATGCTTTATAAATATTTCAATGCATTTCGTTACTGCTATTGTATGCTTCATAATATTTCAATTCATTTCATACTGCTATTGCATGCTTGATAACATTTCAGTTCATTACATACTGCTATTGCATGCTTCATAATGTTTCAATTCATTTCACTGCTGCTATTGCATGCTTCATAACATTTCAATTCATTTCATTACTGCTATTGCATGCTTCATAATATTTTCTATTCATTTCATAAGTGCTATGCATGCTTCATAATATTTCAATTCATTTCATTACTGCTACTGCATGCTTCATGATATTTCAATTCATTTCATACTGCTATTGCATGCTTTATAATATTTCAATTCATTTCATTACTGCTATTGTATGCTTCATAATATTTCAATTCATTTCATACTGCTATTGCATGCTTCACAATATTTCAATTCATTTCATTACTGATACTGCATGCTTGATAATGTTTCAATTCATTTCATTACTGCTATTGCATGCTTCATAACATCTCAATTCATTTCATACTGCTATTGCATGCTTCATAATATTTCAATTCATTTCATTACTGCTATTGCATGCTTCATAATATTTCAATGCATTTCATTACTGTTATTGCATGCTTCATAATATTTCAATTCATTTCATCACTACTATTGCATGCTCCATAATATTTCAATTCATTTCATACTGCTATTGCATGCTTCATAATATCTCAATTCATTTCATTACTGCTACTGCATGCTTGATAATGTTTCAATTCATTTCATTACTGCTATTGCATGCTTGATAACATTTCAATTCATTTCATACTGCTATTGCATGCTTCATAATCTTTCAATTCATTTTATTACTGCTATTGCATGCTTCATAATATTTTCTATTCATTTCATAAGTGCTATGCATGCTTCATAATATTTCAATTCATTTCATTACTGCTACTGCATGCTTCATGATATTTCAATTCATTTCATACTGCTATTGCATGCTTTATAAATATTTCAATGCATTTCATTACTGCTATTGTATGCTTCATAATATTTCAATTCATTTCATACTGCTATTGCATGCTTCACAATATTTCAATTCATTTCATTACTGCTATTGCATGCTTCATGATATTTTCTATTAATTTCATAAGTGCTATGCATGCTTTATAATATTTCAATGCATTTCATTACTGCTATTGTATGCTTCACAATATTTCAATTCATTTCATTACTGCTATTGCATGCTTCATAACATCTCAATTCATTTCATACTGCTATTGCATGCTTCATAATATTTCAATTCATTTCATTACTGCTATTGTATGCTTCACAATATTTCAATTCTTTTCATTACTGCTATTGCATGCTTGATAACATTTCAGTTCATTTCATACTGCTATTGCATGCTTCATAATATTTCAATTCATTTCATTACTGCTATTGCATGCTTCATAATATTTTCTATTCATTTCATAAGTGCTATGCATGCTTCATAATATTTCAATTCATTTCATTACTGCTACTGCATGCTTCATGATATTTCAATTCATTTCATACTGCTATTGCATGCTTTATAATATTTCAATGCATTTCATTACTGCTATTGTATGCTTCATAATATTTTCTATTCATTTCATAAGTGCTATGTATGCTTCATAATATTTCAATTCATTTCATTACTGCTACTGCATGCTTCATGATATTTCAATTCATTTTATACTGCTATTGCATGCTTCACAATATTTCAATTCATTTCATTACTGATACTGCATGCTTGATAACATTTCATTTCATTTCATACTGCTATTGCATGCTTCATAATATTCCAATTCATTTCATACTGCTATTGCATGCTTCATAATATTTCAATTCATTTCATTACTGCTATTGCATGCTTCATAACATTTCAATGCATTTCATTACTGCTATTACATGCTTCATAATATTTCAATTCATTTCATTACTACTATTGCATGCTTCATAATATTTCAATTCATTTCATACTGCTATTGCATGCTTCATAATATCTCAATTCATTTCATTACTGCTACTGCATGCTTCATAATATCTCAATTCATTTCATTACTGCTATTGCATGCTTGATAACATTTCAGTTCATTTCATACTGCTATTGCATGCTTCATAATGTTTCAATTCATTTCACTACTGCTATTGCATGCTTCATAACATTTCAATTCATTTCATTACTGCTATTGCATGCTTCATAATATTTTCTATTCATTTCATAAGTGCTATGCATGCTTCATAATATTTCAATTCATTTCATTACTGCTACTGCATGCTTCATGATATTTCAATTCATTTCATACTGCTATTGCATGCTTTATAAATATTTCAATGCATTTCGTTACTGCTATTGTATGCTTCATAATATTTCAATTCATTTCATACTGCTATTGCATGCTTGATAACATTTCAGTTCATTACATACTGCTATTGCATGCTTCATAATGTTTCAATTCATTTCACTGCTGCTATTGCATGCTTCATAACATTTCAATTCATTTCATTACTGCTATTGCATGCTTCATAATATTTTCTATTCATTTCATAAGTGCTATGCATGCTTCATAATATTTCAATTCATTTCATTACTGCTACTGCATGCTTCATGATATTTCAATTCATTTCATACTGCTATTGCATGCTTTATAATATTTCAATTCATTTCATTACTGCTACTGCATGCTTCATGATATTTCAATTCATTTCATACTGCTATTGCATGCTTTATAAATATTTCAATTCATTTCATTACTGATACTGCATGCTTGATAATGTTTCAATTCATTTCATACTGCTATTGCATGCTTCACAATATTTCAATTCATTTCATTACTGCTATTGCATGCTTCATGATATTTTCTATTAATTTCATAAGTGCTATGCATGCTTTATAATATTTCAATGCATTTCATTACTGCTATTGTATGCTTCACAATATTTCAATTCATTTCATTACTGCTATTGCATGCTTCATAACATCTCAATTCATTTCATACTGCTATTGCATGCTTCATAATATTTCAATTCATTTCATTACTGCTATTGTATGCTTCACAATATTTCAATTCTTTTCATTACTGATACTGCATGCTTGATAATGTTTCAATTCATTTCATTACTGTTATTGCATGCTTCATAACATCTCAATTCATTTCATACTGCTATTGCATGCTTCATAATATTTCAATTCATTTCATTACTGCTATTGCATGCTTCATAATATTTTCTATTAATTTCATAAGTGCTATGCATGCTTTATAATATTTCAATGCATTTCATTACTGCTATTGATTGCTTCACAATATTTCAATTCATTTCATTACTGCTATTGCATGCTTCATAACATCTCAATTCATTTCATACTGCTATTGCATGCTTCATAATATTTCAATTCATTTCATTACTGCTATTGCATGCTTCATAATATTTCAATGCATTTCATTACTTTTATTGCATGCTTCATAATATTTCAATTCATTTCATCACTACTATTGCATGCTCCATAATATTTCAATTCATTTCATTACTGCTATTGCATGCTTCATAATATCTCAATTCATTTCATACTGCTATTGCATGCTTCATAATATCTCAATTCATTTCATTACTGCTATTGCATGCTTGATAACATTTCAATTCATTTCATACTGCTATTGCATGCTTCATAATCTTTCAATTCATTTTATTACTGCTATTGCATGCTTCATAATATTTTCTATTCATTTCATAAGTGCTATGTATGCTTCATAATATTTCAATTCATTTCATTACTGCTACTGCATGCTTCATGATATTTCAATTCATTTCATACTGCTATTGCATGCTTTATAAATATTTCAATGCATTTCATTACTGCTATTGTATGCTTCACAATATTTCAATTCATTTCATTACTGCTATTGCATGCTTCATAACATCTCAATTCATTTCATACTGCTATTGCATGCTTCATAATATTTCAATTCATTTCATTACTGCTATTGCATGCTTCATAATATTTCAATGCATTTCATTACTTTTATTGCATGCTTCATAATATTTCAATTCATTTCATCACTACTATTGCATGCTCCATAATATTTCAATTCATTTCATTACTGCTATTGCATGCTTCATAATATCTCAATTCATTTCATACTGCTATTGCATGCTTCATAATATCTCAATTCATTTCATTACTGCTACTGCATGCTTGATAATGTTTCAATTCATTTCATTACTGCTATTGCATGCTTGATAACATTTCAATTCATTTCATACTGCTATTGCATGCTTCATAATCTTTCAATTCATTTTATTACTGCTATTGCATGCTTCATAATATTTCAATTCATTTCATTACTGCTACTGCATGCTTAAAATATCTTAATTCATCTTAATACTGTTGTTGCTGTTGCTAAATGCTGGTTGGGGGGGGAGGGGTATAGAAAAAAAAAATTAAAAAGGGATCTGGCGTTTGACACTTGGAATATGCATTTTTTATATTGGCTGAAGATTTGTGGCGGTTAAGGAACACATAAATTTCATGCCAATAGGGAGAGAATGTCAATTAGGCATGGGAAAATGATTTGTAAAAAAACCTATCAATTGCGTAAATTGTGTTGTGGGCGAAGGAGAACGAAGCTTGCGATATTGGCGTTGCTCGACACGTGCTGATGTGTGTTTTGTTTGTGGGTGTATTTCCCTTACAATAAACTGACTTGGTCGTAGCAATGAGATCTTAAAAGGAGCCAGTTCAGGTTGTATTATGTCTCTATCAGCAGATTTGTGGCTTAGGCCTTAACAATTTAAAAAGGCAAGCGGGTAGAAGCAGAGAGGCGAGCAGGCTGGAGATGCGAGAGCTTAGGCCAAAAATCGTGAAGTATCTTGCCGGAGAGCTCGTTGCTAGAAGAAAGAAACCTGGCATGCTTGTGCTTTTATACTTGGTCTTCTGGGAGTTAGGAAATCTCTTTCCTTTGTTATCTGAGGTGATCTCCCCAGTGAGATTAGCGTTAGAAATTTTATCGAGAATTTATAGAGCACCGTTTGCATGTCTCCCCTTCGCTACGGTAGCCTATCAAAATTTTATTGAGAACTTCATAGAGCCCCGTTTTGCATGTTTCTTTTGCTACGGTAGTCTTGTAGAATTTTATTGAGAATTCCATAGAGCACCGTTTGCATGTATCCTTTGCTACGGTAGCCCTGCATAATTTCATCGATAATTCTTAGAGCACCGTTTGCATGGATCCTTCGCTACGGTAGCCTTTCATTTTCGTCGTTCTGTACCGTTCAAAGACTTGTCCTAATTTTTACAAAATGTATCCATACCGAAATCAAAACAACAAAATACAACCAAGATCATTTCAAAGGTACTTTAGACATTGTAGTGTAGATGTAGTAAAAGGCGATACCAAGGGCGATACCTTACAGAATTCAGGTATTACATTCACTCAATAGACTAAATAGTCTTACAACTGAATACACAATTCAGTTTAGGAAAATATTTATGAGAAGCTTTAGGGCCAGATTATTAAAGTCAAAGAAACTCTGGTTGGGGATTTGATATAAATCATCAAAGTTAAGAACCTGTTTATGTTGACTTTGCTAAATGAAATGTTAAAATGTGCAGTGCGAGATTCTTTTGCGTGGAATTTTAGCTTATCTCACGTACGTTTTTCAGGTACCTTTTTAGGGGGGGGGGGATGAGATCTTTAAAGAACTTAAACTTGACGTTTTTCATGTGAGGAGGAGTAGGTTTTTGAGTTTAGAAAGTTATCAAAAAACTTTCTATGGCTGTAAGTAATTTCTTTCCAGAACTGATTCCTTAGACCGATCCTTTAAGATGACAGAGAGTTGCAATGTTGCAATTGAATGAAAACAATTATTTACTTCAATTCGTGTATTATCGTTATAATGTATCAGCAGGACTTCATTACAAAAAAAGAATGAAATCAATGATATTTAAAGCCATATTGCAAGTGCTAAGTAAAATTTTTATTAGACTTATTGTTAAACAAAGTGGAATTGTGCACACCATTATGTTCTTGAATAAAAGTTAACCAACAGAACAGGAGAAGAGAACTAATCTTGCCACTGAGTGACTGCCTGGGAATTCCTTACTTTCCACGACGGCGACGGCGACCCAGCCAACGTCGGCGTCGATATGTATAGTCTATGGTTCTTCTGCGTATATTACAAAAGTATCTGCGTCTGCAACGTGGCCTGGCATCAAGTTTGACATCAAGGTTGATATCAGAGTCATCCAACTCTAAAATCGAATTAAATCTTTTAAGGGCCTGTTTATATGGGCCTAAATACTTCACCTGCCAGACCCGGAGCAGGCAAGTGATATCTCAACCTTCTATGAAATACAATTGATTGTTCAGCTTGCTTTTACATTAAAAATAAACTTCACTCCACGCTACCGCTATGGTAGAAATTCACTCAGGAGGTGAAGTGGAGTTTTTACATATAACTGCAAAACTATCGGCAAGGTGAAAGTCAACTCGAAATTTTTCAATAGAAAATAAACGATGCTTTGAATATTAATAATGTTAAGGGATTTATCTTTCCTTCCAGACCTGGCATGAACATTCCATATAAACAGTGCTTGAAATTTACTTCGCTTGTTAGTCCCCGGTCTGCTGGGATCAGCTGAAATCTACTGCGATTTTTCAAATGGCCATTTTTCAAATAAGAGGGTTTTTTACCTATTTTACTCCGTTTTGATATCTATGTTTCAAGTATGCTCCGTAAGTATGTTTTAAAGTTTTCAACAGTGCTATTTGTTCTTTCAGAAAAATTTTGATCTAAGAAAAACCCATGCAAACATTCAGTGTCCCTTGATTTGCCCCTCAATATACGTTGGACTCACCTTCATCGTGTTCCGCCTCGAAATCTTGCCCGGCTTCTGCTTGTTCTACATCATTTGCCTCGGATTCGTTCTGGTCTCTCTCTACCTCAGCCTCTTCAGATCCTTCAAAAATGGAAAAGCTAATTTTTCTGGGACATGTGACCAAGAGGGTTTAAGTCACTGATCTCAAAATAGACTGGTTTGAGCATTCTGTTGTTTCTTGGTTCAGATGATGAAGCCAATTGCTTCGGCCTGCGTTTAGCCTCCCGATATGGCTTTCAAAGATATTACACTGCCTGTATTCTTTGCTAACAACAGCTGCATGGTTTTTAAGCCTAATGCTAAGCATTCATAACATCCTAAAAAGCATCAAAGAAAAAAGCAGCCCCCAGTGGAATCTCAATGTATTTTGAATCTGACCTACCAATATGGCTGCCAATGACTTCATTTCAGAAAGACAGATGCTCGATCCAGTCTTTATTTTGATATCAGTGGTTTCATTAGCCATGCACTATTTTGCAATTTTGTTCTGCGGTGGGCTCCTTTCTGGTCAAATGGATTGGTAAGGGGCTACAGTGCCAAAGTAAATAGGAGGGAGGGGTAATTTATGTTGTATCTGTTGAAAGTTATAAGATATCCAACAAGGAATGGGTTATGGTCGAGACATTTTGGCACTCAGTTCAAATGAAATCCTAGTGATAAATGCAGTTTATTCCTCGACGTTAGCTCATTCAGACATTCTATCTACGAAAACGCAAATAAGATTGGAGCATTTACGCTCGTCCACAAGTGTACAGACGGAGAAGCATATCAGGGATCACATGAAGACGAGAAATAATAAGTGTTTGCTAAAACTCCCCAGAATCAAGTTTCAATATCAGTGCCTATTTCAAGAAAAATTTTCAAGACCACATTTTTATAGCGGCAGAGCTAGATGCAGTACTTACGCTAAATAGGTTCTGGAATTCAAAACGAAAAGACTTTCACAAATTAACCTTTCAGCAACTACAATATGCTGCTCAAGAACTATTTCATTTGAACAGATTTAAATTCTCTAGATAGCTCCTAATTACATCACTGTACTTTGGAAGATTTTTATAGAAGGTTAGGTTTTTACTGTTTTCCCTATTTTCATTCAATTAAATCAAAAGACAGGTTGAAAATTATTTCATGTTGAAGTGTAAATTCCAGTGTAAAGATTCATATCATTGTTATTATCACTACAACTATATTCATGGAATAGAATGATTGATAAATGCTTACCAAGGATACAAATTGCCAGACCGAGAAGTGCTACAACGAGCAATGCAGTCTTCATCTTGGCTCGTCAGTCCAAAGGACAGAAAGTCGATTCAAGAGAGTCTTTCACCAGTGAGAAGCTAGCTGAGTGCTTTACCACTCAACTGATCAAACCTCGTGCGCATGCTTCTTAAATAGGCTGAGCTAAACTCATACAGCCATACAGCCTCAGCCCCAGCTTTCAAACGATGCACACGATTTTTTTAAAAGAAACTCATTATAAGAAAGTGTTTACTTCAGATTGTGAAACATCAAAAACTGCAATGCTGATTTTCTCAACATTCACCCCACAAAATGGGTTGGCAATAAAAAGTACAGGAGTATATGGAAGATTATCTCTGGGTAGAGAGGGGGGGGGAATATTCAGCACCATTCATGATATCACTCCCTACAACCTACTCAGACATCTCCAGACTACGCAACACCCAGTGGTGTAGTAGCCAGGGGGCCAGGGGGGGCACGCACCCCTACTTTCCTGCCATATCTTGCGCCTTTTATATTTGAAAAGTGCTCCTTCTTTATGTTAAACTAACGACCCCTGGCCACACCTCGCTACATAACAGTGACACTCGTTGATCGTTGGCCTGAGATTAAAAAACCACCATAATCTTACAGCAAGGTAACTATAGATAAAAGGAAAGACAGGAACAAAGCATAATTTGTCTTTCTTTTAAGATTTTGTTAACCTTGGTTAATTTACTCTCGTATCAAAAAGATAAAAGACAATGTAAATGTAAGGTTTCTGTAAATCCGCAAAAGAAAGTTGTTCAAAGCTGTTTTTCGAATTTGGGAAACGGCCCTATGGTCATATGACTAGACGACAAAGGGCAACTCCCCTGGTATGAATAAGTATCACCATATTTGGGCATGTTTATGCATTCAGAACGAATTGTTTTTCTAGTGCATTGTTGTACACCTTTGTTTCGGATTTCATGTTGATGTTAACCTCACCAGCCACAGCATCTCTTGTTATCTTTCTTAGCAGATTAGATTTTATTTAGCCATTGATCATGTAAACATTTAAAGAAATCGCAAAAGATATTTTCTAAATAGCGGACTGTTCTAGATGTTGATCAAAAAAGGTATTTTTGTTATTGCTAGGGAAACACTGCCATTTTTGTCTTTGCATCCAGTTTGCAGAAAGATAAAACGGTGGGGGGAATTATTCATACTGGCCTTCAGCCGAATTCAATTTGCAAACACATCAGGCCGCAGCCTAAATAAAGCTACCGATCAACTATCAATGTACTACTTCGATTATAGTCTACCTAATCAGTGTGTCCTTTGTGCTTTTCACATAAACCAATACCTCACGGAGATAGTAAGTGTATTTACAGATCAACTATCAGGGCCGGATCCAGCACCCACAGAAAGGGGGGGCGTAACACATATTTAAAAGGATACAATGTAAGAGAAAGGGGGTATTACCAAGCTAATTGTATTGTTCTTCTACCAAAATAGGGGGGCGTACGCCCCTTACGCCTTCCCTTGGATCCGGCCCTGACTATCAATACTCTGCTTGGATTAGTCTACCTTTTCAGTGTGTTCTTTGTGTTTTTCACATCCTGTAAACCAATACTTCACGAATATAGTAAGTGTATTTACAGATCAACTATCAATACTCTGCTTGGATTAGTCTACCTAATCAGTGTGCCCTTTGTGCTTTTCACATAAACCAATACCTCACGGAGATAGTAAGTGTATTTACAGATCAACTATCAATACTCTGCTTGGATTAGTCTACCTAATCAGTGTGCCCTTTGTGCTTTTCACATAAACCAATACCTCACGGAGATAGTAAGTGTATTTACAGATCAACTATCAATACTCTGCTTGGATTAGTCTACCTAATCAGTGTGTCCCTTGTGCTTTTCACATCCTGTAAACCAATACTTCACGGATATAGTAAGCGTATTTACCAATCAACTATTAATAAACTGCTTCGATAAGTCTACCTATTCATAATTAGTGTGTCCTTTGTGCTTTGCACATAAACCTATTAACTATCAACAACTAAATGTTCTATGAATCAATCTTGTTTGAATGACTTATTTTCAGCAGCAGTAGCAACATTAAAAAGGTTTACTAAACTTAAAAAAAGTAGAAATAATGAACTGTTGTGAAAACGCTCTGTTTCTGTCACTCCTGACAATATATGAAGTATTCTCACTGGGGAGATCACCCCGAATAACACAGGAAAGAGATTCCCTAACTCCCAGGAGACCAAGTATAAAAGCACAAGCATGCCATGTTTCATTCTTCTAGCAATGAGCTCTCCGGCAAAATACTTCACGATCCCTCCCTCCTCCCCAGTTTCGGCTCGCAAGCCCAGGCCAGATCCCTCGTCCACGTCTCCTACGCTAAGAGTATATATATAAATCAATATTTTAGAGTAATTTTTGGGGTAAAACGTGTCACTTCGGCCCGGCCTAAATGCACAAGTATATATAGGCTTAACTTACAGCATTCGCTGCCTGCTGTGCCAATGTAGGCAACGGTTTTACAATTCTTCAGAAGGGTAAGCTTTGAAGCCTTGCAGCTTCTTGCGTAGAAGAAGGGCAGAAAAGCCCACGCCCGTGGTTTTATCTTCTTGCTAAAACCCTAGGGGGTATGCAGGTAAGCAGCAAAGCCTCCTGAGGGTGACAGAAATTGTCTTCCTGCGTTCTTTCGAGAATTTAGAGTTTCCACTCGGGCGAGAATAGGTAGACTAATCGAAGAAGTGTATTGATAGTTGATTCGTCAATGCGTTTTCTATCTTCGTGAGGTATTGGTTTATGTGAAAAGCACATAGGACACACTGAATAGGTAGACTAATCCAAGCAGTGTATTAATAGTTGATTGGTAAATACGCTTACTATATTCGTGAAGTATTGGTTTACAGGATGTGAAAAACACAAAGGACCTACTGAAAAGGTAGACTAATCCAAGCAGAGTATTGATAGTTGATCTGTAAATACACTTACTATCTCCGTGAGGTATTGGTTTATGTGAAAAGCACAAAGGGCACACTGATTAGGTAAACTAATCGAAGTAGTACATTGATAGTTGATCGGTAGCTTTATTTAGGCTGCGGCCTGATGTGTTTGCAAATTGATTCGGCTGAAGGCCAGTATGAATAATTTCCCACACCGTTTTATCTTTCTGCAAACTGGATGCAAAGACAAAAATGGCAGTGTTTCCCTAGCAATAACAAAAATACCTTTTTTTGATCAACATCTAGAACAGTCCGCTATTTAGAAAATATCTTTTGCGATTTCTTTAAATGTTTACATGATCAATGGCTGAATAAAATCTAATCTGCTAAGAAAGATAACAAGAGATGCTGTGGCTGGTGAGGTTAACATCAACATGAAATCCGAAACAAAGGTGTACAACAATGCACTAGAAAAACAATTCGTTCTGAATGCATAAACATGCCCAAATATGGTGAAACTTATTCATACCAGGGGAGTTGCCCTTTGTCGTCTAGTCATATGACCATAGGGCCGTTTCCCAAATTCGAAAAACAGCTTTGAACAACTTTCTTTTGCGGATTTACAGAAACCTTACATTTACATTGTCTTTTATCTTTTTGATACGAGAGTAAATTAACCAAGGTTCGCAAAATCTTAAAAGAAAGACAAATCATGCTTTGTTCCTGTCTTTCCTTTTATCTATAGTTACCTTGCTGTAAGATTATGCTGGTTTTTTTACTCTCAGACCAACGATCAACGAGTGTCACTGTAATGTAGGGAGGTGTGGCCAGGGGTCGTTAGTTTAACATATGTAAAGAAGGAGCACTTTTCAAATATAAAAGGCACAAGATATGGCAGGAAAGTAGGGGTGCGTGCCCCCCCTGGCCCCCTGGCTACTACGCCACTGGGTGTTGCGTAGTCTGGAGATGTCTGAGCAGGGTGTAGGGAGTGATATCATGAGTGGGGCTGAAGGTCCCCCTCTCTACCCAGAGATAATCTCCCACATAATCCTGCACATTTTATTGCCAACCCATTTTGTGGGGTGAATGTTGAGAAAATCAGCAAGTAAACACTTTCTTATAAAGAGTTCCTTTTAAAAAACTGTGTGCATAGTTTGAAAGCTAGGGCTGAGGCTGTATTGTTGCGAGGAATCCAGCACCGTTACAATGGGTTTAGCTCTATTGGTTAGCCTATTTAAGGAGCATGCGCACGAAGTTTGATCAGTTGAGTGGTAAAGCACTCAGCTAGCTTCTTACTGGTGAAAGACTCTCTTCAATCGACTTTCTGTCCTTTGGACTGACGAGCTCAAGATGAAGACTGCATTGCTCATTGTAGCACTTCTCGGTCTGGCAATTTGTATCATTGGTGAGTATCAATCAATCATTCTAGTTCATGAATTTAGTTTTAATGATAATAACAATTATACGAGTCTTTACACAGGAATTTACACCTTAACATGAAATAATTTTTAACCAGTGGTATGATTTAATAAAACGAAAACATGGAAAAAAGTAAAAACCTGACCTTCTTTAAAAATCTTCCAAAGTACAGTGATATAATTAGGAGCTATCTAGAGAATTTAAATCTGTTCAAATGAAATAGTTCTTGAGCAGCATATTGTAGTCGTTGAAAGGTTAACTTGTGAAAGTCTTTTCGTTTTAAATTTCAGAACCTATTGAGCGTAAGTACTGTATCTAGCTCTGCCGCTATATAATGTGGTTTTGAAAATTTTCTTAAAATAGGCACTGAGGTTCAGTTTTGATTCTAGGGAGTTTTAGTGAACACTTGTTATTTCATGTCTTCATGTGATCCCTGATACGCTTTTTCGTCTGTACATTTGCGGACGAGCTTACGTGCTCAAATCTCATATGCGTTTTTGTAGATAGAATGTCTGAATGAGCTAACGTCGAGGAAAAACTTGCATTTATCACTAGGATTTCATTCGAATTGAGTGCCAAAATGTCTCGACCACACCCATTCTTTGTTGGATATCTTATAACTTTCAACAGATACAACGTAAATCCCCCCTCCCTCCTATTTACTTTGGCACTGTAGCCCCTTGCCAATCCATTTTCCACTGCAGTTAACCTTTGCCCTGTCAAGCTTTTGACCAGATAGGAGCCCACCGCAGAAAAAAATTGCAAAATAGTGCATGGCTAATGATAGGTCTACTTGAAACCACTGATCTCAAAATAAAGAATGGATTGAGCATCTGTCTTTCTGAAATGAAGTCATTGGCAGCCATATTGGTAGGTCAGATTCAAAATACATTGAGATTCCACTGGGGGCTGCTTTTTTCTTTGATGCTTTTTAGGATGTTATGAATGCTTAGCATTAGACTTATAAAAACCATGCAGCTGTTGTTAGCAAAGAATACAGGCAATGTAATATCTTTGAAAGCCATATCGGGAGGCTAAACGCAGGCCGAAGCAATTGGCTTCATCATCTGAACCAAGAAACAACAGAATGCTCAAACCAGTCTATTTTGAGATCAGTGACTTAAACCCTCTTGGTCACATGTCCCAGAAAAATTAGCTTTTCCATTTTTGCAGGATCTGAAGAGGCTGAGGTAGAGAGAGACCAGAACGAATCCGAGGCAAATGATGTAGAACAAGCAGAAGCCGGGCAAGATTTCGAGGCGGAACACGATGAAGGTGAGTCCAACGTATATTGAGGGGCAAATCAAGGGACACCGGGGGCATGAAGGGTAGCCAAGCTACTCTTGTGCTGTCGAAGGGTAGAAGGAAGCAACAGGGCTCCCGTAGTGACGGCAAAATGCTACATAAAAGCTTGGTTAAGATATTTGACATGATGAGCCACCACTTATCAGGACAAGCATTTGACATCTATTTAGTTGGGGACCTTTCCTGGAGAGATCCGTCTCCTCTTATCGGACAATGAGAAATATGGTGTTTTCCCCTTTTATGAGAAGAGATCATTCATTGAATATTTGCATGGGTTTTACTTAGATCAACATTTTTCTGAAAGAACAAATAGCACTGTTGAATACTTTAAAACATACTTGAAACATAGATATAAAAACAGAGAAAAATAGGTAAAAAACCATCTTATTTGAAAAATGGCCATTTGAAGATTTCAGCAGATCCCAGCAGACCGCGGACTGACAAGCGTAGTAAATTTCAAACACTGTTTATATAGAATGTTCATGCCAGGTCTGGAAGGCAAGATAAATCCCTTAAAGTTATTAATATTCAAAGCATCATTAATTTTCTATTGAAAAATTTCGGGTTGACTTTCACCTTGCCGGTAGTTTTGCAGTTATATGTAAAAACTCCACTTCACCTCCTGAGTGAATTTTTACCATAGCGGTAGCACGGAGTGAAGTTTATTTTTCATGTTAAAGCAAGCTGAACAATCAATCGTATTTTGTAGAAGGTTGAGATATCACTTGCCAGCTCCGGGTCTGGCAGGTGAAGTATTTAGGCCCATATAAACAGGCCCTTAAAAGATTTAATTCGATTTTAGAGTTGGATGACTCTGATATCAACCTTGATGTCAAACTCGATGCCAGACCATATTGCAGACGCAGATACAAATGCTACACACGCAGAAGATCCATAGACTATACATATCGACGCCGACGTTGGCTGGGTCGCCGTCGCCGTCGTGGAAAGTAAGGAATTCCCAGGCAAGGAATTCTTCTCCTGTTCTGTTGGTTAACTTTTATCCAAGAACATGATGGTTTGCACATTTTCACTTTGTTGAAAAATAAATCTAATAACACGTTGGCTTAGCACTTGCAGCATTTATTCCTGTTTTTTGTAATGCAGTCCTGCTGATATATCATAACCATATTACATGAATTGAAGTAAATAATTGTTTTCATTTAATTGCAACTTTCTGGCATCTTAAAGGATCGGTTTTAAGAATCAGTTCTGAAATGAAATGAGCTAACAGTCACTGAACGTTTTTTTGATAACTTGCTAAACCAAAAATCTACTCCTCCTCATATGAAAAACGTCACGTGTGTAACTTCTCTAAAGATCCCATCCCCCTCCCAGAAGTAACAGAATCACTTCGGTGAGATAAGCTTAAATTCCGGGCCAAAGAAGTGCACAGTGCATTTGAACAGTTCATGTAGCAAAGAAAACATAAACAAATTCTTAACTTTTATGATTCATACCAAATCCCATACCAGAGTTTCTTGAGTTTGATAATCTTGCCCTAAAGCTTCTCATAAATATTTTCCTAAACTGAATTGTGTATTCAGTTGTAAGACTTTTTAGTATTCAGTTGATCGTTGGCTGAAGGTAATACCTGAATTCTGTAAGCTATCGCCCTTGGTATCGCCTTTTACTACATCTACAACACAATAATATCTAAAGTACCTTTGAAATGATCTTGGTTGTATTTTGTTGTTTTGATTTCGGTATGGATAGATCCTTCCATTCCAGCCAATTAGAAATTCCTGAAATATCCAAAGACATAACTTCATACTTAAAAAGCAAATAGGAAAATTCACAATTTGTTTGGCTTCTTTCTTCATTTTATTAAAATCAGTACAAGTCTTTAATCGGTACAGAACGAGGAACAATTGAAACATCCCGAAACATGACAGCTACATTAGCATTGCGTCTAACAGTTGGTGGTTTCTCACTATACCGATCATCACCTTCTTTCTGATTGCCAGATTTGTTCCGACTTTGGGTACAACTATTCGTTTTAATCATTTATTTTTGCTATACGTACTCAAGATTGCCAGACGGAAAGCTATGGTAGTTATAATGTTTTGTCATGTTTCTGATATTCTCCACCATCAGGAAGTTCTGCACCGATCTGACATCTGAGTGTTTTCATGAATACAGGTACGGTCCATCTTAGACAATCAACTAATATCTCACTTTGTTAGCAGCAAAATCAATAAAGGTAGCCACTTGGCTATCGTGTCAAATAAATGAAACTGAGTAACAGCGTATAGACCATATGATATTGACAGTGCTGTGTAGGTGACCCCTCGTCAATACTTCCATCCTTACCCCACCCAACAAAACCACGGTCATCAAAGTTGTTGAAGACTGTGCATTTGAGTTTCTACCTTGGTCTCAAGTATCTTTTGACCAGTTCAAATCCCTGTAAATTCGATTAAGTCTGACAGCCATAGCTAGATTTTGCTTAGTAAGGGTTGATAAGGGATAGATATATTAGGCTTAGAGATGATCATGGGAGACAAAATCTAAAAATGTCATCACTTAGCTTTTGTATTCATCATCAGATAGGATACAAAAATAACGCAGAATGTTTGCAAAGAGCGCCCCACTTCAAAGATCATTAATCAACCGACGAGACCGCCAGGGAGCTTCTATAGCATTTTTCTTTTGTTCCCAAATTCAAAGCATACAATATGTAATATTCCCCATGTAAGTCACCTGAGCAATGTTTATAATTCAAATCGAAACAGTTGAGGAAGATAATAGCATTATCTGTTCAATGCGTATCCTGTGTTCGGTCATGCAACATGCAGCGACTAAAATCAAATGCGAAACAAAAAAACACGATAACGTGCTTCACAACTTTTGTCTCTATTGCTCAGAATGCCATTGACGTTAATGGTGAACTTTGCGCTCTCACAGAAATAGGTGTCCATTGTAGATTTCTAGTTCATATTCGATTCATCTTAAGCCATGGTTTGAAGATTTAGTGAAGGGTTGATATAGGAAGTGTTGATCTTTTGTGGTCGTTGATCTCGCTTGCTGTCAAAGTTCCCTTGTTCCCTGTTTGATTTGTCTCATGTTCCCTTTTCTAATTTTGGGCATGTTCATCTTAATACTGTTGTTGCTGTTGCTAAATGCTAGTTGGGGGGGGAGGGGTATAGAAAAAAAAAATTAAAAAGGGATCTGGCGTTTGACACTTGGAATATGCATTTTTTATATTGGCTGAAGATTTGTGGCGGTTAAGGAACACATAAATTTCATGCCAATAGGGAGAGAATGTCAATTAGGCATGGGAAAATGATTTGTAAAAAAACCTATCAATTGCGTAAATTGTGTTGTGGGCGAAGGAGAACGAAGCTTGCGATATTGGCGTTGCTCGACACGTGCTGATGTGTGTTTTGTTTGTGGGTGTATTTCCCTTACAATAAACTGACTTGGTCGTAGCAGTGAGATCTTAAAAGGAGCCAGTTCAGGTTGTATTATGTCTCTATCAGCAGATTTGTGGCTTAGGCCTTAACAATTTAAAAAGGCAAGCGGGTAGAAGCAGAGAGGCGAGCAGGCTGGAGATGCGAGAGCTTAGGCCAAAAATCGTGAAGTATCTTGCCGGAGAGCTCGTTGCTAGAAGAAAGAAACCTGGCATGCTTGTGCTCTTATACTTGGTCTTCTGGGAGTTAGGAAATCTCTTTCCTTTGTTATCTGAGGTGATCTCCCCAGTGAGATTAGCGTTAGAAATTTTATCGAGAATTTATAGAGCACCGTTTGCATGTCTCCCCTTCGCTACGGTAGCCTATCAAAATTTTATTGAGAACTTCATAGAGCCCCGTTTTGCATGTTTCTTTTGCTACGGTAGCCTTGTAGAATTTTATTGAGAATTCCATAGAGCACCGTTTGCATGTATCCTTTGCTACGGTAGCCCTGCATAATTTCATCGATAATTCTTAGAGCACCGTTTGCATGGATCCTTCGCTACGGTAGCCTTTCATTTTCGTCGTTCTGTACCGTTCAAAGACTTGTCCTAATTTTTACAAAATGTATCCATACCGAAATCAAAACAACAAAATACAACCAAGATCATTTCAAAGGTACTTTAGACATTGTAGTGTAGATGTAGTAAAAGGCGATACCAAGGGCGATACCTTACAGAATTCAGGTATTACATTCACTCAATAGACTAAATAGTCTTACAACTGAATACACAATTCAGTTTAGGAAAATATTTATGAGAAGCTTTAGGGCCAGATTATTAAAGTCAAAGAAACTCTGGTTGGGGATTTGATATAAATCATCAAAGTTAAGAACCTGTTTATGTTGACTTTGCTAAATGAAATGTTAAAATGTGCAGTGCGAGATTCTTTTGCGTGGAATTTTAGCTTATCTCACGTACGTTTTTCAGGTACCTTTTTAGGGGGGGGGGGGGGGGATGAGATCTTTAAAGAACTTAAACTTGACGTTTTTCATGTGAGGAGGAGTAGGTTTTTGAGTTTAGAAAGTTATCAAAAAACTTTCTATGGCTGTAAGTAATTTCTTTCCAGAACTGATTCCTTAGACCGATCCTTTAAGATGACAGAGAGTTGCAATGTTGCAATTGAATGAAAACAATTATTTACTTCAATTCGTGTATTATCGTTATAATGTATCAGCAGGACTTCATTACAAAAAAAGAATGAAATCAATGATATTTAAAGCCATATTGCAAGTGCTAAGTAAAATTTTTATTAGACTTATTGTTAAACAAAGTGGAATTGTGCACACCATTGTGTTCTTGAATAAAAGTTAACCAACAGAACAGGAGAAGAGAACTAATCTTGCCACTGAGTGATTGCCTGGGAATTCCTTACTTTCCACGACGGCGACGGCGACCCAGCCAACGTCGGCGTCGATATGTATAGTCTATAGTTCTTCTGCGTATATTACAAAAGTATCTGCGTCTGCAACGTGGCCTGGCATCAAGTTTGACATCAAGGTTGATATCAGAGTCATCCAACTCTAAAATCGAATTAAATCTTTTAAGGGCCTGTTTATATGGGCCTAAATACTTAACCTGTCAGACCCGGAGCTGGCAAGTGATATCTCAACCTTCTATAAAATACGATTGATTGTTCAGCTTGCTTTTACATGAAAAATAAACTTCACTCCACGCTACCGCTGTGGTAGAAATTCACTCAGGAGGTGAAGTGGAGTTTTTACATATAACTGCAAAACTATCGGCAAGGTGAAAGTCAACTCGAAATTTTTCAATAGAAAATAAACGATGCTTTGAATATTAATAATGTTAAGGGATTTATCTTGCCTTCCAGACCTGGCATGAACATTCCATATAAACAGTGCTTGAAATTTACTTCGCTTGTTAGTCCCCGGTCTGCTGGGATCTGCTGAAATCTACTGCGATTTTTCAAATGGCCATTTTTCAAATAAGATGGTTTTTTACCTATTTTTCTCTGTTTTTATATCTATGTTTCAAGTATGTTTTAAAGTATTCAACAGTGCTATTTGTTCTTTCAGAAAAATGTTGATCTAAGTAAAACCCATGCAAATATTCAATGAATGATCTCTTCTCGTAAAAGGGGAAAACACCATATTTCTCATTGTCCGATAAGAGGAGACGGATCTCTCCAGGAAAGGTCCCCAACTAAATAGATGTCAAATGCTTGTCCTGATAAGTGGTGGCTCATCATGTCAAATATCTTAACCAAGCTTTTATGTAGCATTTTGCCGTCACTACGGGAGCCCTGTTGCTTCCTTCTACCCTTCGACAGCACAAGAGTAGCTTGGCTACCCTTCATGCCCCCGGTGTCCCTTGATTTGCCCCTCAATATACGTTGGACTCACCTTCATCGTGTTCCGCCTCGAAATCTTGCCCGGCTTCTGCTTGTTCTACATCATTTGCCTCGGATTCGTTCTGGTCTCTCTCTACCTCAGCCTCTTCAGATCCTGCAAAAATGGAAAAGCTAATTTTTCTGGGACATGTGACCAAGAGGGTTTAAGTCACTGATCTCAAAATAGACTGGTTTGAGCATTCTGTTGTTTCTTGGTTCAGATGATGAAGCCAATTGCTTCGGCCTGCGTTTAGCCTCCCGATATGGCTTTCAAAGATATTACATTGCCTGTATTCTTTGCTAACAACAGCTGCATGGTTTTTATAAGTCTAATGCTAAGCATTCATAACATCCTAAAAAGCATCAAAGAAAAAAGCAGCCCCCAGTGGAATCTCAATGTATTTTGAATCTGACCTACCAATATGGCTGCCAATGACTTCATTTCAGAACGAAAGATGCTCGATCCAGTCTTTATTTTGATATCAGTGGTTTCATTAGCCATCCACTATTTTGCAATTTTGTTTTGCGGTGGGCTCCTTTCTGGTCAAATGGATTGGTAAGGGGCTACAGTGCAAAAGTAGATAGGAGGGAGGGGTAATTTATGTTGTATCTGTTGAAAGTTATAAGATATCTAGCAAGGAATGGGTTATGGTCGAGACATTTTTGCACTTAATACGAATGAAATCCTAAATGAAAGTTTTTCTCGACGTTAGCTCATTCACACATTCTATCTACTAAAACGCAAATAAGATTTGAGCAGGTAAACTCGTCCGCAAGGGTACAGACGAAAAAGCGTATCAGGGATCACATGAAGACATGAAATAACAAGTGTTTGCTAAAACTCCCTAGAATCAAAACTGAACCTCAGTGCCTATTTTAAGAAAATTTTCAAAACCACATTATATAGCGGCAGAGCTAGATACGGTACTTACGCTAAATAGGTTCTGAAATTCAAAACGAAAAGACTTTCACAAATTAACCTTTCAGCGACTCTAGATAAATTCTCTAGATAGCTCCTAATTATATCACTGTACTTTGGAAGATTTTTATAGGAGGTTAGGTTTTTACTGTTTTCCCTATTTTCATTCAATTAAATCAAAAGACAGGTTGAAAATTATTTCATGTTGAAGTGTGAATTCCAGTGTAAAAGTTCATATCATTGTTATTATCACTACAACTATATTCATGGAATAGAATGATTGATAAATACTTACCAATGATACAAATTGCCAGACCGAGAAGTGCTACAACGAGCAATGCAGTCTTCATCTTGGCTCGTCAGTCCAAAGGACAGAAAGTCGATTCAAGAGAGTCTTTCACCAGTGAGAAGCTAGCTGAGTGCTTTACCACTCAACTGATCAAACCTCGTGCGCATGCTTCTTAAATAGGCTGAGCTAAACTCATACAGCCATACAGCCTCAGCCCCAGCTTTCAAACGATGCACACGATTTTTTTAAAAGAAACTCATTATAAGAAAGTGTTTACTTCAGATTGTGAAACATCAAAAACTGCAATGCTGATTTTCTCAACATTCACCCCACAAAATGGGTTGGCAATAAAAAGTACAGGAGTATATGGAAGATTATCTCTGGGTAGAGAGGGGGGGGGAATATTCAGCACCATTCATGATATCACTCCCTACAACCTACTCAGACATCTCCAGACTACGCAACACCCAGTGGTGTAGTAGCCAGGGGGCCAGGGGGGGCACGCACCCCTACTTTCCTGCCATATCTTGCGCCTTTTATATTTGAAAAGTGCTCCTTCTTTATGTTAAACTAACGACCCCTGGCCACACCTCGCTACATAACAGTGACACTCGTTGATCGTTGGCCTGAGATTAAAAAACCACCATAATCTTACAGCAAGGTAACTATAGATAAAAGGAAAGACAGGAACAAAGCATAATTTGTCTTTCTTTTAAGATTTTGTTAACCTTGGTTAATTTACTCTCGTATCAAAAAGATAAAAGACAATGTAAGGTTTCTGTAAATCCGCAAAAGAAAGTTGTTCAAAGCTGTTTTTCGAATTTGGGAAACGGCCCTATGGTCATATGACTAGACGACAAAGGGCAACTCCCCTGGTATGAATAAGTTTCACCATATTTGGGCATGTTTATGCATTCAGAACGAATTGGTTTTCTAGCGCATTGTTGTACACCTTTGTTTCGGATTTCATATTGATGTTAACCTCACCAGCCACAGCATCTCTTGTTATCTTTCTTAGCAGATTAGATTTTATTTAGCCATTGATCATGTAAACATTTAAAGAAATCGCAAAAGATATTTTCTAAATAGCGGACTGTTCTAGATGTTGATCAAAAAAAGGTATTTTTGTTATTGCTAGGGAAACACTGCCATTTTTGTCTTTGCATCCAGTTTGCGGAAAGATAAAACGGTGGGGAGAATCATTCATACTGGCCTTCAGCCGAATCAATTTGCAAACACATCAGGCCACAGCCTAAATAAAGCTACCGATCAACTATCAATGTACTACTTCGATTATAGTCTACCTAATCAGTGTGTCCTTTGTGCTTTTCACATAAACCAATACCTCACGGAGATAGTAAGTGTATTTACAGATCAACTATCAATACTCTGCTTGGATTAGTCTACCTTTTCAGTGTGTCCTTTGTGTTTTTCACATCCTGTAAACCAATACTTCACGAATATAGTAAGTGTATTTACAGATCAACTATCAATACTCTGCTTGGATTAGTCTACCTAATCAGTGTGCCCTTTGTGCTTTTCACATAAACCAATACCTCACGGAGATAGTAAGTGTATTTACAGATCAACTATCAATACTCTGCTTGGATTAGTCTACCTAATCAGTGTGCCCTTTGTGCTTTTCACATAAACCAATACCTCACGGAGATAGTAAGTGTATTTACAGATCAACTATCAATACTCTGCTTGGATTAGTCTACCTAATCAGTGTGTCCCTTGTGCTTTTCACATCCTGTAAACCAATACTTCACGGATATAGTAAGCGTATTTACCAATCAACTATTAATAAACTGCTTCGATAAGTCTACCTATTCATAATTAGTGTGTCCTTTGTGCTTTGCACATAAACCTATTAACTATCAACAACTAGATGTTCTATGAATCAATCTTGTTTGAATGACTTATTTTCAGCAGCAGTAGCAACATTAAAAAAGTTTACTAAACTTAAAAAAAGTAGAAATAATGAACTGTTGTGAAAACGCTCTGTTTCTGTCACTCCTGACAATATATGAAGTATTCTCACTGGGGAGATCACCCCGAATAACACAGGAAAGAGATTCCCTAACTCCCAGGAGACCAAGTATAAAAGCACAAGCATGCCATGTTTCATTCTTCTAGCAATGAGCTCTCCGGCAAAATACTTCACGATCCCTCCCTCCTCCCCAGTTTCGGCTCGCAAGCCCAGGCCAGATCCCTCGTCCACGTCTCCTACGCTAAGAGTATATATATAAATCAATATTTTAGAGTAATTTTTGGGGTAAAACGTGTCACTTCGGCCCGGCCTAAATGCACAAGTATATATAGGCTTAACTTACAGCATTCGCTGCCTGCTGTGCCAATGAAGGCAACGGTTTTACAATTCTTCAGAAGGGTAAGCTTTGAAGCCTTGCAGCTTCTTGCGTAGAAGAAGGGCAGAAAAGCCCACGCCCGTGGTTTTATCTTCTTGCTAAAACCCTAGGGGGTATGCAGGTAAGTAGCAAAGCCTCCTGAGGGTGACAGAAATTGTCTTCCTGCGTTCTTTCGAGAATTTAGAGTTTCCACTCGGGCGAGAATAGGTAGACTAATCGAAGAAGTGTATTGATAGTTGATTCGTCAATGCGTTTTCTATCTTCGTGAGGTATTGGTTTATGTTAAAAGCACATAGGACACACTGAATAGGTAGACTAATCCAAGCAGTGTATTAATAGTTGATTGGTAAATACGCTTACTATATTCGTGAAGTATTGGTTTACAGGATGTGAAAAACACAAAGGACCTACTGAAAAGGTAGACTAATCCAAGCAGAGTATTGATAGTTGATCTGTAAATACACTTACTATCTCCGTGAGGTATTGGTTTATGTGAAAAGCACAAAGGGCACACTGATTAGAAAAACTAATCGAAGTAGTACATTGATAGTTGATTGGTAGCTTTATTTAGGCTGCGGCCTGATGTGTTTGCAAATTGATTCGGCTGAAGGCCAGTATGAATAATTTCCCCCACCGTTTTATCTTTCTGCAAACTGGATGCAAAGACAAAAATGGCAGTGTTTCCCTAGCAATAACAAAAATACCTTTTTTTGATCAACATCTAGAACAGTCCGCTATTTAGAAAATATCTTTTGCGATTTCTTTAAATGTTTACATGATCAATGGCTAAATAAAATCTAATCTGCTAAGAAAGATAACAAGAGATGCTGTGGCTGGTGAGGTTAACATCAACATGAAATCCGAAACAAAGGTGTACAACAATGCACTAGAAAAACAATTCGTTCTGAATGCATAAACATGCCCAAATATGGTGAAACTTATTCATACCAGGGGAGTTGCCCTTTGTCGTCTAGTCATATGACCATAGGGCCGTTTCCCAAATTCGAAAAACAGCTTTGAACAACTTTCTTTTGCGGATTTACAGAAACCTTACATTGTCTTTTATCTTTTTGATACGAGAGTAAATTAACCAAGGTTAACAAAATCTTAAAAGAAAGACAAATTATGCTTTGTTCCTGTCTTTCCTTTTATCTATAGTTACCTTGCTGTAAGATTATGGTGGTTTTTTAATCTCAGGCCAACGATCAACGAGTGTCACTGTTATGTAGCGAGGTGTGGCCAGGGGTCGTTAGTTTAACATAAAGAAGGAGCACTTTTCAAATATAAAAGGCGCAAGATATGGCAGGAAAGTAGGGGTGCGTGCCCCCCTGGCCCCCTGGCTACTACGCCACTGGGTGTTGCGTAGTCTGGAGATGTCTGAGCAGGGTGTAGGGAGTGATATCATGAGTGGGGCTGAAGGTCCCCCTCTCTACCCAGAGATAATCTCCCACATAATCCTGCACATTTGATTGCCAACCCATTTTGTGGGGTAAATGTTGAGAAAATCAGCAAGTAAACACTTTCTTATAAAGAGTTCCTTTTAAAAAACTGTGTGCATAGTTTGAAAGCTAGGGCTGAGGCTGTATTGTTGCGAGGAATCCAGCACCGTTACAATGGGTTTAGCTCTATTGGTTAGCCTATTTAAGGAGCATGCGCACGAAGTTTGATCAGTTGAGTGGTAAAGCACTCAGCTAGCTTCTTACTGGTGAAAGACTCTCTTCAATCGACTTTCTGTCCTTTGGACTGACGAGCTCAAGATGAAGACTGCATTGCTCATTGTAGCACTTCTCGGTCTGGCAATTTGTATCATTGGTGAGTATCAATCAATCGTTCTAGTTCATGAATTTAGTTTTAATGATAATAACAATTATACGAGTCTTTACACAGGAATTTACACCTTAACATGAAATAATTTTTAACCGGTGGTATGATTTAATAAAACGAAAACATGGAAAAAAGTAAAAACCTAACCTTCTATAAAAATCTTCCAAAGTACAGTGATATAATTAGGAGCTATCTAGAGAATTTAAATCTGTTCAAATGAAATAGTTCTTGAGCAGCATATTGTAGTCGTTGAAAGGTTAACTTGTGAAAGTCTTTTCGTTTTAAATTTCAGAACCTATTGAGCGTAAGTACCGTATCTAGCTCTGCCGCTGTATAATGTGGTTTTGAAAATTTTCTTAAAATAGGCACTGAGGTTCAGTTTTGATTCTAGGGAGTTTTAGCAAACACTTGTTATTTCATGTCTTCATGTGATCCCTGATACGCTTTTTCGTCTGTACATTTGCGGACGAGCTTACGTGCTCAAATCTCATATGCGTTTTTGTAGATAGAATGTCTGAATGAGCTAACGTCGAGGAATAACTTGCATTTATCACTAGGATTTCATTCGAATTGAGTGCCAAAATGTCTCGACCACACCCATTCTTTGTTGGATATCTTATAACTTTCAACTGATACAACGTAAATCCCCCCTCCCTCCTATTTACTTTGGCACTGTAGCCCTTTACCAATCCATTTGCCACTGCAGTTCACCTTTGCCCTGTCAAGCTTTTGACCAGAGAGGAGCCCACCGCAGAAAAAATTGCAAAATAGTGCATGGCTAATGAAAGGTATACTTGAAACTACTGACCTCAAAACAAAGAATGGATCGAGCATCTGTCGTTCTGAAATGAAGTCATTGACAGCCATATTGGTAGGTCAGATTCAATATATATTGAGATTTCACTTGGGGCTGCTTTTTTCTTTGATGCTTTTTATGATGTTATGATTACTCAGCATTAGACTTAAAAATCGTGCAGCTGTTGTTAGCAAAGAATACAGGCAGTGTAATCTCTTTGAAAGCTATATCGGGAGGCTAAATGCAAGCCAAAGCAATTGGCTTCAACATCTGAATCAAAGAGCAACAGAATGCTCAATACATTCTTTATTTTGAGATCAGTGACTTAAACCCTCTTGGTCCCATGTCCCCAAAAATACCTTTATATTTTTTCAGGATCTGAAGAGGCTGAAGCAGAGAGAGACCAGAACGAATCCGAAGCAAATGATGTAGAACAAGCAGAAGCCGGACAAGATTTCGAGGCGGAACACGATGAAGGTGAGTCCAACGTATATTGAAGGGCAAATCAAGGGACACTGGGGGCATGAAGGGTAGCCAAGCTACTCTTGTGCTTTCGACAGGTACAAGGTAGCAAAAGGGTTCCCGTAGTGACGGAAAAATGCTACATAAAAGCTTGGTTAAGTTTTTGACATGATGAGTCACCACTTATCAGGACAAGCATTTGACATTTATTTAGTTGGGGACCTTTCCTGGAGAGATCTGTCTCCTCTTATCGGACAATGAGAAATATGGTGTTTTCCCCTTTTATGTGAAGAGATCATTCATTGAATGTTTGCATGGGTTATTCTTAGATCAAATTTTTCTGAAAGAACAAATAGCACTGTTGAAAACTTTGAAACATACTTACAGAGCATACTTGAAACAAAGATATAAAAACAGAGAAAAATAGGTAAAAAACCCTCTTATTTGAAAAATGGCCATTTGAAAAATCGCAGTAGATTTCAGCAGATCCCAGCAGACCGGGGACTAACAAGCGAAGTAAATTTCAAGCACTGTTTATATGTAATGTTCATGCCAGGTCTGGAAGGCAAGATAAATCCCTTAACGTTATTAATATTCAAAGCATCATTGATTTTCTATTGAAAGATTTCGGGTTGACTTTCACCTTGCCGGTAGTTTTGCAGTTATATGTAAAAACTCCACTTCACCTCCTGAGTGAATTTTTACCATAGCAGTAGCGTGGAGTGAAGTTTATTTTTCATGTAAAAGCAAGCTGAACAATCAATCGTATTTTATAGAAGGTTGAGATATCACTTGCCAGCTCCGGGTCTGGCAGGTTAAGTATTTAGGCCCATATAAACAGGCCCTTAAAAGATTTAATTCGATTTTAGAGTTGGATGACTCTGATATCAACCTTGATGTCAAACTCGATGCCAGACCATATTGCAGACGCAGATACAAATGCTACACACGCAGAAGATCCATAGACTATACATATCGACGCCGACGTTGGCTGGGTCGCCGTCGCCGTCGTGGAAAGTAAGGAATTCCCAGGCAAGGAATTCTTCTCCTGTTCTGTTGGTTAGCTTTTATCCAAGAACATGATGGTTTGCACATTTTCACTTTGTTGAAAAATAAATCTAATAACACGTTGGCTTAGCACTTGCAGCATTTATTCCTGTTTTTTGTAATGCAGTCCTGCTGATATATCATAACCATATTACATGAATTGAAGTAAATAATTGTTTTCATTTAATTGCAACTTTCTGGCATCTTAAAGGATCGGTTTTAAGAATCAGTTCTGAAATGAAATGAGCTAACAGTCACTGAACGTTTTTTTGATAACTTGCTAAACCAAAAATCTACTCCTCCTCATATGAAAAACGTCACGTGTGTAACTTCTCTAAAGATCCCATCCCCCTCCCAGAAGTAACAGAATCACTTCGGTGAGATAAGCTTAAATTCCGGGCCAAAGAAGTGCACAGTGCATTTTAACAGTTCATGTAGCAAAGAAAACATAAACAAATTCTTAACTTTTATGATTCATACCAAATCCCATACCAGAGTTTCTTAGAGTTTGATAATCTTGCCCTAAAGCTTCTCATAAATATTTTCCTAAATTGTGTACAGCTGAATTGTGTATTCAGTTGTAAGACTTTTTAGTATTCAGTTGATCATTGACTGAAGGTAATACCTGAATTCTGTAAGCTATCGCCCTTGGTATCGCCTTTTACTACATCTACAACACAATAATATCTAAAGTACCTTTGAAATGATCTTGGTTGTATTTTGTTGTTTTGATTTCGGTATGGATAGATCCTTCCATTCCAGCCAATTAGAAATTCCTGAAATATCCAAAGACATAACTTCATACTTAAAAAGCAAATAGGAAAATTAACAATTTGTTGGGCTTCTTTCTTCATTTTATTAAAATCAGTACAAGTCTTTAATCGGTACAGAACGAGGAACAATTGAAACATCCCGAAACATGACAGCTACATTAGCATTGCGTCTAACACTTGGTGGTTTCTCACTATACCGATCATCACCTTCTTTCTGATTGCCAGATTTGTTCCGACTTTGGGTACAACTATTCGTTTTAATCATTTATTTTTGCTATACGTACTCAAGATTGCCAGACGGAAAGCTATGGTAGTTATAATGTTTTGTCATGTTTCTGATATTCTCCACCATCAGGAAGTTCTGCACCGATCTGACATCTGAGTGTTTTCATGAATACAGGTACGGTCCATCTTAGACAATCAACTAATATCTCACTTTGTTAGCAGCAAAATCAATAAAGGTAGCCACTTGGCTATCGTGTCAAATAAATGAAACTGAGTAACAGCGTATAGACCATATGATATTGACAGTGCTGTGTAGGTGACCCCTCGTCAATACTTCCATCCTTACCCCACCCAACAAAACCACGGTCATCAAAGTTGCTGAAGACTGTGCATTTGAGTTTCTACCTTGGTCTCAAGGATCTTTTGACCAGTTCAAATCCCTGTAAATTCGATTAAGTCTGACAGCCATAGCTAGATTTTGCTTAGTAAGGGTTGATAAGGGATAGATATATTAGGCTTAGAGATGATCATAGGAGACAAAATCTAAAAATGTCATCACTTAGCTTTTGTATTCATCATCAGATAGGATACAAAAATAACGCAGAATGTTTGCAAAGAGCGTCCCACTTCAAAGATCATTAATCAACCGACGAGACCGCCAGGGAGCTTCTATAGCATTTTTCTTTTGTTCCCAAATTCAAAGCATACAATATGTAATATTCCCCATGTAAGTCACCTGAGCAATGTTTATAATTCAAATCGAAACAGTTGAGGAAGATAATAGCATTATCTGTTCAATGCGTATCCTGTGTTCGGTCATGCAACATGCAGCGACTAAAATCAAATGCGAAACAAAGAAAACGATAACGTGCTTCACAACTTTTGTCTCTATTGCTCAGAATGCCATTGACGTTAATGGTGAACTTTGCGCTCTCACAGAAATAGGTGTCCATTGTAGATTTCTAGTTCATATTCGATTCATCTTAAGCCATGGTTTGAAGATTTAGTGAAGGGTTGATGTAGGAAGTGTTGATCTTTTGTGGTCGTTGATCTCTGCTTGCTGTCAAAGTTCCCTTGTTCCCTGTTTAATTTATCTCATGCTCCCTTTGTAATTTTGGAAATGTTCCCCTGTTCCCCTTGAACCCCTATATGACCCTCATTAACAACTCATTTTGCCTATTGTATATCTAAATACAGAAGAAAATAGCTTTCTCAGCTATATCATGCTTCAATTCAAAGCAATTTACCAGATAAAGTCAATAGAAGCATTATTCTAAAAAGCATAGGTTTGTTGCCAAATAAATTCAAAGTGCTTGAGGAAATGCTGAAGTTACTTGATTTCTAGGGTGTTTTATGCAGTAAGGAGGGTAAGAAACAAGTTTCAGAAATGTCGTTCAAAGTGATACTTAAACTTAAACTTCCTAAAAACAGGGGATGACAGAGAAAAGAAGCTATAGATGTATCAATGCTTGGAGACTTCAATTACATTTTGTGAATGGCTAGTTTTAGCTTTCGTAACACTGCAAATTTTCCAATCATTCATTACGGCACAAAATGGTCATCCCTGCACTCTCCAAACACACATTTATGAATTTGCAAGCTCTTTTGTAACTATCAGTAAATAGAGGAGAGATAAATATTTGTTTTGAATTACTTGGTCCATGCATAAAATCGACATCTGATGAGAACAATAATTAGTGGTGGAATGGAATTGGCGTATAAGGGCCGATACTAGGGGCCCGTGGTAGGTGACAATAACGAGGTTGGTGATTGTAATGATACTAAGAATCAGTTGTCCTTCCCGATACTAGGGGCTAATTGTAGCGTTACCTGGGGGCTTCTATCGTCTAGGCTTTTTTGCATTATGATGATGTGATGATGGCCCCTACCAAAAACAAAATGTCTAGGATGACCTAATAAATGATAAAAACACAGGCAATAACATTTAGCACAACAACAATAACCAGAACGATTTATTTGGACGGTGTACACGCTCTGTTTGGCATAATAATTGCACTAAGGCATAGGTAAGCAAAATCTTTTGTAAATATTATGATCAAGATGAAATAAAACTTGCTTGATTGAAATAGAAAATATTGTACTTCAAGCAATTCGTCTATAATAGCCTTAGACCAGGCAAAAGAACAACAGGAATAGGTATTTATCTAGGCAACAATAATAGATAAAAGCTTGGGCCTTTATAGAATCTTACTTACACTTAGAAAATCTGTGCATCCCCTGATGAGTGAATAACCACGAAACAGGCTTGTCGAGATGGAGAGTTTTGTCTTTTGAGTCTTTTTCTTCTTATTGTTTATAGCTCTACTCTATGTATCGAGCACTTTCATGGAAAACCAACCCACAGACTTCGTAGAATCTTACTTATGTTGCTCTGTTGTTATTTAACCTTTTATTTTTACACCATTTAGCTTCATTATTTTCCATTTAACTTTTATCAAGTCCAATTTACCAAACTTCTTGTTAGCTAATCATAGCAATTTTTCACAACCTTAAGGGTTAGTAACTTTGAAAATTCTTCCCGCTAAGAGGTAGTAAATTGTAAAATTGGGGACCCTAAATTTTACGACGGGTACGTCAGCTTGGACAACCAAGCTTCTTGTAATATCTATCTTTGTCACAAGAGAGAGAGATCAGAAAATCAACGACGTCAGTTTTTTAACTATTTGTCATAAATCGTTTTAATTTGCTGTGTTTCTTTTTGCTAGTATCCACTGTCAGTCTCCTCTTCAAGTATATCAGTAAAATGCATAAATAAACTTTTCAGTAACTTTACTAGTGTAACATTGTTCTGCTCTTCAAATTTGCTCCTAGATGTAGCAGTGCATACATTAGCTATTAATTGATTTTCAAGACCATCTTTCTCTCGTGAAAACAATTTCATCAAGGCCTGGAAGAGTCGCTTAGTGTTACGTCACAAGTTCTATCAGAGAATAGCAATCTACCGTTGATTTATTTAATTCATCGCTATAACAGGATTTGAAAACATTCATCAATTCATCTAAATATGAAACATCTGACACACTGATATCTCTTCGACATCTTGATATGTAAAGTCTCAGACTTTAAAGTTTAATGTCCACATAAATTTTTAACATTTGATATAATTCATTATTTAATAGATTTCTAAATATATACAGGTAAAAGGGGTGGAGTTAACATTAAAGCAATCAGCATCTGTACGTGTAAATTCTGTTGGTTGAAGGAGTATTATTGCTTGGTAAAATTAGGCTAAGTCTGTCGAGTTTTCACCACGCTTAGCTTCTGGGTAACTATCAGAAATTTGGTCTAGCAACATCTGTGTCGACAACACACGAGCCGGACGATGAATGAACACGAATATACACGAGTCAGAACTCATGTGAACACAAATGTAAACGAGTCGGAAAATGTTGAACACGAATACACACGAAACAGAAAATGTAGAACACGAATATACACGAGTTGAAAATGTTGAACACAAATATAGGCGAGCCTGAAGTATTGAACACGAGAATACACGAGCTGTAAAATGTTGAACACGAATACACACGAGTGAAAAAATGCTGAATACGAATGTACACGAGTTGAAAAGGTTGAACACAAATATAGACGAGCTTGAAGTATTGCACACGAAAATACACGAGTCGTAAAATGTTGAATACGAAAACCCACGAGTGAGAAAATGCTGAACACGAATATACACGAGTTGAAAATGTTGAACACGGATATAAACGAGCCTGAAGTATTGAACACGAATGTACACGAGTCGTAAAATGTTGGATACGAATACACACGAGTTGAAAATGTTGAACACGAATATAAACGAGACTGAAGTATTGAACACGAATGTACACGAGTCGTGAAATTTTTAACACGAATACACGCGAGTCGGACATTAGTGGACACGACTATACACGAGTCAGAACATGACTGAAAACAAATATACACGAGCCGAAACATGAGTGAACAACAAATATAAACGAGTCAGAACATGACTGAAAACAAATTATATACGAATAAGAACGCGAGTGAACACGAATCAACACGAGTCGAAAAATGAATAAAAGAATCAACACTATTTGGAAAATGTTGAACACGAAAAAATGGGAAAACCATGAAAATGAGGCCAGAGGGAGGAGGGGTGGAATTCAATAGAATATTTTAGCTTGTTAGTGCATATCTATGGGCTGTATAGAATATGATCATAGGCCAACTGCTACCAACATTTTGTTAATATCATCTATTTTGATATACAAGACAAAAGTTACGAAGTCTATCATTCGGTTTGCTGAAATAGTCCTAGAGCCGTATAATGTTTTGAGAAGACAAGAATCAAGAAAGTAAACTCTCCCTCTGGAAAAGCCTGTTTCGTGGTTTCCCACTTATAAGGAGATGTACTTAGTTCTATCATCATATCATTATTATTTCATAATGTTGTCATTATTAGTACATCTTCCGATGAGTTGGGAGCCACGAAACAGGCTTGTCGGCTTGTCAAGTTGGAGAGTTTTCTTTCTTGAGTCCTGCCTTCTCAGAAACCAGATAAAAGTTATTTCAATATGTTTTAGAAGTACACTGTTAAGAACATCCGGCAATTGAAACCTCAGGAATAAATAGTCGGTGTCTCAGTTCGTTTCATCTCATGAACACAATCTCTAGTACCGGTCATCACAACAAATTCAACGGTCAAAAATTTCGACATAACTTTTGAGAAGCTCTTTGTATAGCACGATATTCGTATGAAATCTGGCTATTTACGTTTTACAGGCGAACTACGCTGAGAGATCTGATAAATTCAATAAGCTAGTAAATTATGTTAGGAATTGGAGAAAACCATGGTCTGCGCCAAATTTAAACAGCAAAAATTGATTGAAATCTGCCTCGAAAAACAGGCATGCTGGCGTCATAAAAACAGAGATAAGATATTGTTTGTTTTGTTACCTCCTCCGTGATACTTGCTTAGTTTGGTCGGGATTCACATTAAATATTAACGCAATTTATGTATAAAATATCTGCATATCACTCAGACGGTTCATTCTTGAAACTTGTTGACTGAGTGAGACCATAGTGTCTTGACGCCCAGTGACTGGAGAAAAAGCAGATAAATACTGTGCAAGCCATTTCACATTCTCGTCCTGAGAGCAAGGAAGATTGAATAGCCGAGATAACTCAATCAAGAGAAAATGTTCAAAGTTTCGCTGATACTCATTGCACTGATTAATAATGCTTCTTGCTCGGGAAGCTTTTTCAAGAGGTTGTCAAACACTGAAAGCAAGCAATCGACCGATGGCATGCAAAACGTTGTTACCCAAGAGTTTCACGACTGCAGCTTAGAAAATGTTTGTAACACTGTTTCTTCTGATGTGATCAATGACAGTGCTAGAAATGCTCCTAAAACTGAAGAACACACGCATGTTGATGCAAAAAAGGAGATTTGGAAAAAGGATATGCCTAGTAAGTCTCTTTGGCCGATTGATGATTTTTAGTGATTTCTTAGTTCATACTTAGCAGAGTCACAATAAATCACAATATTCGCTAGTTGCAGATTGCCATGTTAGCTCACTTATAACATTTATTTCCAGCTTAGGAACGTAAATTGATTGTTGAATTTGTGAGTTCAGGACAAGGTAAAGTCATACCTCTTTCCCCGTGTACGAATTAATTTGTAAGATAAGGGATTAAAAACTGTAGTTTTAGATATTTTTCTTCGGCCATGAAATGTGACATTCTAATTCGCCAAAACAATTCGATATCATAATTTGCTTATGAAGCATGATTTTATCATTTACCCATACGGCATAATATTCTCACTTCCCAATAAAATGTTATGTCTTCATTTGCTTTTAAAATTGACTTTTTCCTTTGCTCTTTAAATGCGAAGGTTTTCCTCATAAGATTTAAGGCAGTCAAGTGACCTAAATTTTCACATCTCATCAAAAACAATTTTATGGGCAATATTTCAAGCAAATTTACCGTAGAATACGATTATAAATCGTTTTTGGTCATACCTTTAGCGAAAGACCTTCAAAAATACCTATTTCTGTGACCTAGCTAAAATTTATTTACCTAGCAACGCAATTGCTTCCCGTTGCTAGGGTGTTTTCTGCCTCAAAATTAAAATTTTGTCGAAATTTTTTCTTTCCAAGTCCGAAGGTCCCATTTATTAGTCCGATTTTTACACCAGGTAAGAACTGTATCCCACAATGCATCTGTAGTAAGAGAAACAACATTAGGACGTTTTTGAAATGCGATGTTTGTGAATGTAACCAAGGCCCAACAGGAATAATTTATTGAATATATACTGTAAGACAACTCCAATAGCTCGGAAAAAGTCCCTTTTCAAGGGAAAACCAGCATGGGCAACTAGAAGATCTCCAGTGGAAGAAAGACAGCAGCCAGTTGATGATGAAGGAGATGATGGCGGCCATTTTGAAATCGAGAATCAGGAGAACCAAAAAGATGAAAGCTTGGAGATCATTCAAAATTTTCAAAATGTTGCTGTTGACATCATTACCTTCATCTCAGATGATTTGATCCCTCTTTTAAGATATCATGGCATTAATTATACCCTGCACATAGAGCAAAACACTCCTGATATTTCACTAGGTACTTACTTGAACATTTTGAACAATATGAATCGTTCCCCCGAACCATCAACCTCAACACCCATACCTATAACCCTTCAAAGGAGATGATATCCGAGAGAAGAATTTTTGACAGTCTTTGCCACTGAAGCCTAGTTGAGCAAGGAAGGAAATAGCAGCACTTCAGCATCCAAAAAGAAACTTAAGCATTTGTTTTCTGATGTAAGTGATTCAGTGACTGACAGTGAACCAGAAATTTGTGCTGAGGCTGATGAATGTGTGGGTATAAAGTGATTGCAATGAACTCTTTGTCTGCCGTCTTTGATATGTTGACGTCAACATATTTCAAAGCTAAGTTGCTTTTGGGAGAATCAACAACACAAAAGCAGAGAATGGGGACTTTGTTATATGTTGAGTGCTCTGTTTGTAAAATCAAGATATTTTTTCCAACAAGCAATGTAGAAGGTGAACGGTTAAAAAATATCATGAAGAAGGGACGTAGACAAGGCCACAAGATTTTTTTGATTTGAACAGACATTTCGTTATTGCCGGGCTTGAGAAGAAAGCAATAGAAAAAGACCAGGACAGGGTAATGAGGGCTGAATATAAGCAAAATCAAGCAACAAAAGAAAGACGACGAAAAATATGTTAGAGAAAGACACTCCAAGAAGTGCTGATGGATACTTCTGAAGATTCGTCATACACCAAAGTGGAGGATTTAATGACTAAAGTATGAAAAAAACATTTAAAACATTGGTCTGAGGTGTATGCTAACTGAAATGAATGAGAAACTGTAGTTTCTGCAAGAAAAAACTTAATCTTACCTAAGAAACTATATGTCAAACTTTAAATGCGATTTGCCGAAAACGCCATTTTGTACCTTAAAAACACTAAAACTTGAAGATAGAGCAATTGATATGAACCAAACTTGGTATAAATACTCTATTTATCATTCTCCTGAGGCCTATGATCCAGATTTTCAAAATCATGACTCAGAAAAAAGTTATTTGTTGTCAAACTTTGAAAATTAGTGCTTATTTATGAATTGCCGCCATTTTGAATTTTCTTGCATTTTAACGAAATCCCATCATAGAGTTGTTGAACAGGTAACCAATTTGCTGTATATCAAATTCTAGACCTTTAAAGTGAAGATCTACAGAGCTTTTGCACTCTGAAGTTTAACATTACCTAATATGGAATATGCAAATGAGCTCTTTGTTTCTGTTAATTATCGGCTATTGTTGTACAATTGACAAATATTTTTTGTATTTTATGAAAGTGCAATTCTTCAGCTTTCAGATGATACCTAGTTTGCTTGTATTAAGGCTGTTTTACTACTTTTCTTGAATTTTTGTTTGTTAGTATATTTTTTGCTGCATTTAGGTCACTTGACTGCCTTAAAAAGAGGAAATGAGGATGCTGCTTCTTGTCAATTTATCAACTGATCGAAAAGCTGAGGCTAAATGATGGAACGGAAAACATGGGTTTGGAAAGTACTTAACTGAGTAAAACCTGCAAGACAAATTAAGTAAAAACCTTTGGTTATATTGGATTCAAAAGTTTTACTCCCGAGGTGAAGATGAAAATATGCCAAGATTGAACAACGGTACAACGTGTATGCAGTTGTGCGGGATATATTCAGTAAGACGAAAAGTCAAATCCAGATTGATGCTTGATGACTAGAAACAGTTTGCTAGAGAAATTTTTCTTTTTTGATTAAGAAATTTTTCTAGAGAAAAAGAGTTAGGCCTGCCAGTTTGTCAAAAAAAATAAAATTGTTGTTTTCAAGAACATTATATCCCAGACTTTTTCCAAGACCAAGAGTTTCAATTACAAGCTAATGGTTATTCCGAATAAACAATGGCTAGTTTTAACTTGTATATAATGCATTTAGCATTATGAGGCAACATCAAAAACGAGTGTTTTTTTGAAAAACGTTTGGTCCGCAAAGAAATCTGTGATAGCAAAAATTGGGCTGAAAGAAGTGCTACAAATAGACAAGGCGAGACAACCTAAGGTTTTCAGTTGTTCAACATTATCCTTTACCAAATAGATACAAGTCCGCTGCACATAAGAAATGAATATGTAAAAAAACTGCAGCCTACTACCTTAAACCGTATTTTCTTCATTATGATCCTATTCGCTATTAGCAATACTTTAGAGATTTTCAAAGAGAAGCCACCTTAATTGTTGGTAGTTATATGGCATTTCCTTCTTTCTTGTTCATTCGGTAATTTATCTTCTATTTTTTATTGATTTCAAAATTCGTTATCCAAGGTTTGAATTCAGTTTAAATAACTGTTTTACAATGTACCCTTCAACTAAAAATAGAATAGCCTAAAATAAAAATTATAGAAATCTATGATATAGAAAACATTAATCATTAAAAACTTGAAAGGGAAACTGAAAATTAGAATCAGCTTTCCTTGAATAATCTTAATTTTGCGTTTTGAAATTTGCTTTGAATGCCTGATTCGAGGAAGTTAACTTGATGTCAGTATGGAGTTTGCTCCATACATCAATAGCACACATTTGATCATAAGATGAGTCCTTTTGTGCAAGAAAAAAGGACGGCACCAGTGATTATTTGAGTTTCTTATATTCGGAGACTCACTGTAATACTACACAAGTATCTTGAGCGGCGATAGCCAAAGGATCTGCCGGTGAAGCTTGATTTTTTTCCTCGGTAATACAGCTGTATGTTTGCGAAAACAGTTGATCCTGAAACAATGGTTGGCCTATTTTAGAAATTATGTGTATTCAACAACAGCAGGTGCTACTTTCTAATTGAATAGGGTAGATTTTTGATATGTCAATTTATAGGTTTTATTAGATATTTTAAGAGTTTCTGATGGTGCTGATGAAAAATAAGGCATCAATCTGACTTATTGGTTAAAATCGTCTTTTTTCATCACTAAATAGCTCAATTATAGAAAGGTGGCACTGAAAAATTGCTATGTGCTTTACGCCATAAGTTTATTTTCTAGGAAGTTCTAGTTGTGCTTTGCATGCAGAGATACAAACATCATTTTTACTAAATAATCCCAAAAGCATAAAAAAGACTGCTAGAACTTACGACTTTACAATGCTACTAAACGGCACTTTCATACCATTTAATTTGAATATGTTGGAATCTTCCTGGACATCTTATTTGTTCTCAACCTTCCTCTGGTCATCAACCATGCAACCTTAATGTTTTCCTGGCCCTGCATTCTGCTAGAAGTTTAAAAAACAAAAGTTAGAGTTAGACATCACGTTTTCCGAGTCAGAAAGATCAATAATCGTTCTCGAATATTCAAGATTTCTATCAAAAATCCAGTTCTCATCTGCTGCAAGAGTCAAACACAGTTATTCACCAACTTAAGTAAAAATATTTTATTATGTAGGACCTAGTGGGAAAGAATCTTGAAACTCACAAACTAAAAAAATAATCTGCAGTTGGGCGATGGAGATATACTTCATCTATTTGATTCTTCATCTCTACAAAGAATTAAAAAATTGTTCAGCTTGATTTCATTGTATTACTTAGGGAGACTTCAGCAAATGTGCTGAAAATACCTAATGAAATATTGATGCAACTTAAAACAGATCCCTTTCTCTCACTCACTGCGCGTTTAGCTTACAATTTTATCATTGTTCACCTTGTATGACCCCACAAATTAGATCAATCAAATTTTTCCATCTATTATGATCGTCCTCAAGATGCCTCAAAATGCTAAGGTCTTTTCTGGTCTTGATATTTCTTATTTGCAACCGTTAATGGTATTTTGCTGCTTCTACTTACCTAGAACAAATACTAATGCAATTTAGTAAGCTATGACAAATTTCTCGAATGATTGATTGACTAGGTAGCTAGAGTAAACCTGACGCCATGAAGCATACATTTATTATTGAGATGAATACAGCTAATAGAATTATGGAAAAGCAGTGATTAGGTATATGACATGGGCACTATACTAGTCTTGCCACAGAATATTTCGATTCAGGCCTGCAAAATGTGTATGGAACTGTATGAAGTGGAATAGCGGACAAAAGTATAATAATAATGACAATAATAACACTTTATTTCCACGGAGCAATTCAATCAGTTGTAAATCTAGCTGTTGTCGAGAGAACCCCTCTAAAGTCAAGAGAATCCTTGTATGATAATCATTTTATGAAAACAGATATGCTCTATATGAATATTTGTATATCTTATGAGTAGTCATTTCGCTGTATGAAATTAATGCCAAGCAAAAATCCAAGCACAAAATTGTCATGGGAAAATCATGGCATGAAATTCATGTCATGAAAAAATGATGGCATGAAATTCATGTCATGAAAAAATGATGGCATGAAATTCATGCCATGAAAAGTGATGGCATGAAATTCATGTCATGAAAAATGCTGTAGTGAAATTCATGTCATGAAAAAATGATGATATGAAATTCATGTCATGAAAAGTGATGGCATGAAATTCATGTCATGAAAAAATGATAGCATGAAATTCGGGTCATGAAAAAATGATGGCATGAAATTTCCTCTTCTGAAGACCCCTCACGTGCGTCCGAGGGCTCGATTTAACAGTTCGGCTTTCATCAAAGCATTCCCTACTCTACAGCGATGAACGTTTTTGCCCCTCGCTCTCAACGCCGCAATCTGATTTCATGTAATAACAAAATATTATCATACTTTTGCCCCGTATGGCAGCTCATAGAGCTGCGCAGGAGTTCTGCAGCTATGAAGATGTAATAAAAAACTATATTCAGATGTATAAAAATCAAGGTCGTAAAACAGATTGCTTTTCATAGATTTTTCCAGCTGCAAAGAAGCGTATGAAGCCGGAATACGCCAGGAAAGCAGTCTCGTCACTTTGGCTGTGAATGGCAAGCAGATTTCAGTGCTATGTGACATGAGTGATGGAGATGGTTGGATCATCTTTCAGAAACGAACATCCAGTGACGTCAGCTTTGAAAGAAATCGGGAATCTTACAGAAAGGGCTTCGGTGGCTTGCTGGGTAATTTCTGGCTGGGATTGGATGCGTTGCATGAAATAACATCGAGTGGAGGCTATACATTACGAGTTGATTTGCAGAATATCAAAGGCAGTCAGGGCTACGCCGAATACAGCAATTTTAAAATAGGAAGCCATGCAGAGAAGTTTGTCTTGACGTATGGGAGCTTCTCTGGCACGATTGGAGACGGAATGAAAAAGTGCAGAGGGAAGCCTTTTAGCACTCCTGATCAAGATGCTGATTGTGCTATCAAATATCACAGTGGTTGGTGGTTTGATGACTGCTACAGTGCCAATCTTAATGCCTTGTATCGAAGCAATAATTCTGTAACAAAATTCGTCACGGAAAAGTTTTCTGAATATATGACTTGGAATCCATGGAATTGGGAATTCGGAACCATCAAGATATCAACAATGAAGATAAGAAAGTGAATGATGCCACAAGGATCAAAGACATTCACTGGCAGGCTCCAGTGTATGATAACGTTTCTATGACGACTTTGTCTAGCCTTTAAAAATGCACGAACGAATATGTTGTAATTTGCATTCCTTGTTATGTTAATTTTCAAAACTCTGCAGCAGCTTTAGACTGGAAGTTTTTCATAGCAAGGATTCGATTACCATTAAAACCATCGCCACCGTACTAAAAGGATGCCTATCTAGAAGAATTCTTAGTTGTCGTACCAAAGGCTTGAAATATGGCACCCATGTCTCTCTGTTTACCCGTACAATATTGGGTTGAAGTGATGAAGTTCTTTCACACTTAGAGTAATTGGTATTTCTAAGAATTACAAAGCTTTGGAAAATAGAACAAAGACGACCCAAAATCAGGTAGTTGCAAGCAATTAAATCTAGCACGCGAGGAAACATGTAATGAAATACCGAAGTCATATCAATGCAAAGTACTCGTAGGTTTAATTAAATGACCTCATACTCGTTATTGTGCAGACAAAAGAAAAGTAGGGCGGAAACTAACTTGATTCATCTGGTCTCTACAGCACGGCAATTTTTCTGAAATTTCTAACATCTCACATTTCAAAAAAGATTTTGAAACATAATCAGCTTTGGTTTTTAAAAGAATGCACGGTTCTAGCTTTGGCCTCCTAATACGGTTGTATGGTAGTCATATTTGACAGTAAGCAAGTATTTTCCATACGTTAATCTTGTAAGTTTCTTCGGGCCGATGCTGTGCCAGGGCTCTCTTGAATAATGTCAGAGCTCTGCCGGCATATTGGAAATGAATCTCATCCAAAATATTGCCTTACTACACGTTACACGCTTGTCATGATAATTATTGACTATGATGTCAATGATTGTGTCAGAAATATACCTAAAGTTATTTCTTGTTAATTTGTAAAAAACAACTTTATTTAAGAAAGTCACTATCATAATTAGAATTATGATTTTGATTATTTGATTAGTGATATATGTATTTTAGGTTTTAGAACTACATGGCTGGTTGATAAAGATAAAACAATAACCTCTGAGAAATTTTGTCAAGAATATTTCAATCTATTTTGTTTTATCCTCAACTTCAAAACCCTCACTATTTCAAAACAAAGTAATGAAAGATACAGCTTTTTATCAGAGATTTTACCTCCATCCTATCATTATAGTTAGAGTTGAAATTGCACTCAAAGAGTTTTGAAATTCTTGAGGTCATTTTGCTAGATGGCCTACGTAACCATAAAACTATCCTTGAGATCCTCAACCACAGTAAGGACACAGTGAACACGAGCCAATAAATACTAGAAATAACCCAAAGATCGAGATCAAAGAACACGTATGTAAAGCTCTGATATCAATACAAAGGTGCGTGAGCGATAAGCGACATTCGCATTGGTGTGGAGCCATCTGTTGAAGCATAATGAAAACTTGAAGAAGATACGCTATATGAAGCTCATATTAATTCGGCGCTTCAAGTATTGATTTGCCTGTTCTTCTCTTTCTCCGATAAATCTCAAAAGGCTTTCACGCTTGGATGGTCTGGTTCCAGCTTCTTGTATTTTCTCTACTGAACCACATGTCAATTCATTACATTCCTCAACAATCGATTCATTCCGTAACTGACCTTGCTTACTGAAGCAGACAGCCACGCACAACTGCCAGCGGTATTATCGCAAACAAGCAAGCAAACACAAATGGATAAATGAAAATGCTAATTGCTGCAATCAAAACACGGTGAAAAGTGATTGAAAGAATGATTCTCACATATTTTAATATCGTCCTACTTGCAATATGGATTGTGAAATCCGGTAAGCATGTCTAGAATTTTCCTCAAGATCGTACATTGCATCGAGTTTGTATATATGAACCGGCCTATAGTTTTCCTCAATTATTTCAGATAAAAACTGAAGTCTCCATTTCTGCGTTTATCTTCGTGAAGAGATGCATATCTATAAACATTCCCTCGCTTATCTTTACTCCTCTTACAGCTCATGCTTCCCAATCGATGTGAGTGTGAGTTTAAGTAGAACGTGTTGATATTACGTGTACGTAGAAAGGCTAAATCTGCAAGGATTATGTAACTGGAATAATGGCTTTGGGAGTAAGGTATAGGTATTATAGGGAATAAGGTATATATTTGGGGTCCAAAAGATGAATTCATTGAATCCAATATCAGAGCTTGAGGATCGAGTTGAGGATGGTGAGGAAAATCGGAGCATAGCAAAAGATAACAACTACTACCACATGCGAAAGAGATTAAATGCGAAACTTCACGAATAAATTATATACTCAGATGCTGATTCAAATTGCCCAATTAGAAAGGGAGTGAGTGGTTGGGATAGTAAAAACATAACCTATCATCATCGAGAGTCTAGTGAAGCAATCAATAAGCTGCTACTGGGAGAGCCTTTCTTACCTCCTTCCTTGTCCAATTTTCGTCCACTCGTAGATATGATTTATCGTTAGGTTTTTGTTCTATGGTAGTACTAGGGCGTCAGGCGCAAAACTTCAGTTGTTATCATGTTTGGCTGTGTTTCTGATCTTTCTTGCCATTCGGAAATGATCTATGATTTAAATTAATTTAATTCAACTTAACATTTTATTTTCTTTTCATCAACAGATAGCCTCAACATAAGAAACAATGAGGCTGTTGAGAGCAAAGTTTCCGATGAAGATTTCTTAGACCGAAGAGTTCAACTAGTGACAGACAAAGAATCGCCGAGTAGAGCTCAAAAGCCACGTCGAAGGCAAACAAACCATGGAATTTTATTGACATCATTCAAAGATGTACAACAGCCAGCCAAAGTTAAAAAATACAGTCCAAAAGAGGCAATGAAACAGGATGCCAAGAAACTCTCACCTGTGAACGATATGCCCTTTAACTCGCTGAAAAACAACAATCAAGGGTTTACACCTGGAAGTACCAATGAGGATGCAGATGAGCAGAAGAAAAACCAACCAAAGCAAAACAACGGAGAAGAAAAAGAAGAGAAGAACTTTGGAAATAGAGTAAACAATCAAGGGTTTACACCTGGAAGTACCAATGAGGATGCAGATGAGAAGAAGAAAAACCAACCAAAGCAAAACAACGGAGAAGAAAAAGAAGAGAAGGACTTTGGAAATAAAGTAAACAATCAAGGCTTTACACCTGGAAGTACCAATGAGGATGCAGATGAGAAGAAGAAAAACCAACCAAAGCAAAACAACGGAGAAGACAAAGAAGAGAAACACTTTGGAAATAGAGTAAACAATCAAGGGTTTACACCTGGAAGTACCAATGAGGATGCAGATGAGAAGAAGAAAAACCAACCAAAGCAAAATAACGGAGAAGAAAAAGAAGAGAAGAACTTTGGAAATAGAGTAAACAATCAAGGGTTTACACCTGGAAGTACCAATGAGGATGCAGATGAGAAGAAGAAAAACCAACCAAAGCAAAACAACGGAGAAGACAAAGAAGAGAAACACTTTGGAAATAGAGTAAACAATCAAGGGTTTACACCTGGAAGTACCAATGAGGATGCAGATGAGAAGAAGAAAAACCAACCAAAGCAAAATAACGGAGAAGACAAAGAAGAGAAGGACTTCGGAAATAGAGTAAACAATCAAGGGTTTACACCTGGAAGTACCAATGAGGATGCAGACGAGAAGAAGAAAAACCAACCAAAGCAAAATAACGGAGAAGGCAAAGAAGAGAAGGACTTCGGAAATAGAGTAAACAATCAAGGGTTTACACCTGGAAGTACCAATGAGGATGCAGACGAGAAGAAGAAAAACCAACCAAAGCAAAACAACGGAGAAGACAAAGAAGAGAAACACTTTGGAAATAGAGTAAACAATCAAGGGTTTACACCTGGAAGTACCAATGAGGATGCAGATGAGAAGAAGAAAAACCAACCAAAGCAAAATAACGGAGAAGACAAAGAAGAGAAGGACTTCGGAAATAGAGTAAACAATCAAGGGTTTACACCTGGAAGTACCAATGAGGATGCAGACGAGAAGAAGAAAAACCAACCAAAGCAAAATAACGGAGAAGAAAAAGAAGAGAAGAGCTTTGGAAATAGAGTAAACAATCAAGGGTTTACACCTGGAAGTACCAATGAGGATGCAGATGAGAAGAAGAAAAACCAACCAAAGCAAAACAACGGAGAAGACAAAGAAGAGAAGGACTTTGGAAATAGAGTAAACAATCAAGGGTTTACACCTGGAAGTACCAATGAGGATGCAGATGAGAAGAAGAAAAACCAACCAAAGCAAAACAACGGAGAAGAAAAAGAAGAGAAACACTTTGGAAATAGAGTAAACAATCAAGGGTTTACACCTGGAAGTACCAATGAGGATGCAGATGAGAAGAAGAAATACCAACCAAAGCAAAACAACGGAGAAGACAAAGAAGAGAAACACTTTGGAAATAGAGTAAACAATCAAGGGTTTACACCTGGAAGTACCAATGAGGATGCAGATGAGAAGAAGAAAAACCAACCAAAGCAAAACAACGGAGAAGACAAAGAAGAGAAGGACTTTGGAAATAGAGTAAACAATCAAGGGTTTACACCTGGAAGTACCAATGAGGATGCAGATGAGAAGAAGAAAAACCAACCAAAGCAAAACAACGGAGAAGAAAAAGAAGAGAAACACTTTGGAAATAGAGTAAACAATCAAGGGTTTACACCTGGAAGTACCAATGAGGATGCAGATGAGAAGAAGAAATACCAACCAAAGCAAAACAACGGAGAAGACAAAGAAGAGAAGGACTTTGGAAATAGAGTAAACAATCAAGGGTTTACACCTGGAAGTACCAATGAGGATGCAGATGAGAAGAAGAAAAACCAACCAAAGCAAAACAACGGAGAAGAAAAAGAAGAGAAACACTTTGGAAATAGAGTAAACAATCAAGGGTTTACACCTGGAAGTACCAATGAGGATGCAGATGAGAAGAAGAAAAACCAACCAAAGCAAAATAACGGAGAAGACAAAGAAGAGAAAGACTTTGGAAATAGAGTAAACAATCAAGGGTTTACACCTGGAAGTACAAATGAGGATGCAGATGAGAAGAAGAAATACCAACCAAAGCAAAACAACGGAGAAGACAAAGAAGAGAAACACTTTGGAAATAGAGTAAACAATCAAGGGTTTACACCTGGAAGTACCAATGAGGATGCAGATGAGAAGAAGAAAAACCAACCAAAGCAAAACAACGGAGAAGACAAAGAAGAGAAACACTTTGGAAATAGAGTAAACAATCAAGGGTTTACACCTGGAAGTACCAATGAGGATGCAGACGAGAAGAAGAAAAACCAACCAAAGCAAAATAACGGAGAAGAAAAAGAAGAGAAGAACTTTGGAAATAGAGTAAACAATCAAGGGTTTACACCTGGAAGTACCAATGAGGATGCAGACGAGAAGAAGAAAAACCAACCAAAGCAAAATAACGGAGAAGAAAAAGAAGAGAAGAGCTTTGGAAATAGAGTAAACAATCAAGGGTTTACACCTGGAAGTACCAATGAGGATGAAGATGAGAAGAAGAAAAACCAACCAAAGCAAAACAACGGAGAAGACAAAGAAGAGAAGGACTTTGGAAATAGAGTAAACAATCAAGGGTTTACACCTGGAAGTACTAATGAGGATGCAGATGAGAAGAAGAAAAACCAACCAAAGCATAATAACGGAGAAGAAAAAGAAGATAAACACTTTGGAAATAGAGTAAACAATCAAGGGTTTACACCTGGAAATACGAATGAGGATGCAGAAGAGAAGAAGAAGAACCAACCAAAACAAAACAACGGAGAAGGAGAGGAAGACAAGCGTTTTGGAAATCAATTCGACAACCAAGGGTTGATTAATGGAAAACCGTCAAATCAATTTGGAGTGATCTCAGCAGGTACTTCTGCAAAAAGAGTAAAGGAGGCTGATAATGGGAAATCAGGAGATCTTGGTGATAAACCCAAAGCTATGCTTGGTAGCATAAGAAACCGTTTTATCATTGGTACTAAGAGAGATAAATTGCATGGAAAGCGCAGTGGCTTGAAGAGAAAGCATCTGTCCATGTTAAGGAGAAAGCACAATCATTTGAAGGCCAGTAAGAAAAGCTCATCATAAGACACTGTGGTGTGACCATAACTCTTCTGTTAACCTTGCCATTGATGATTGAATGCAAACTACATGCTTTCATATCATCACTTGTGCCTGAATAGTGAGTTCAAACATGATCATGATTCAATGAACTGGCTGCAGATCTTCTTTTTGTTCTCAACTCAGTAACATGCAGATTATTTCAGAGTGCAGCGTTATTTTAAATCATTCTTTTGAGTGATTGGATTGATCTTGACAAGATAGACTTGCAGTACTAGCAACTGAGAATTGGGATTTATAATTGAAATTTAGCAATAATATTTTATGGAACACTAATATTCATATGCCTATATTGTACACTTGAGTTTCAGAATGTAATCATTATCGAGAAAATGTTTTGTTTCTTATAAGTTCAAGCTAAGACTGAAAATACTTTGAATATTCATGCACTTACACTGACAAATAAAGTATGTTTCTTGTTTCCTCTTGAGCCTATTTCATAAAAAAAGTTTAAATGGGTGAAATCGTTGGTTGCAGCCTGTAATCGATAGAAAGTGGCCATTTTGTGCGAGTAAACTCAATTATTAGACTATCTGGCCTCATTTTCGATATTGAACTAAGTGTGGCGAAATTTCAAACAACGAAAGAAATTTTAAACAATGATTTTGTTCCTTGGTGTCAGCTGTTTTAAGCAAATATAAAAAAACTCGAGGACCAGCCAGGGGCCACAGAGCCATAGTGATTGGAGCAAAATAATTTCAAAAAGACAGGGCAATTCTTAGAAAACACAGTTTTGGTCGAATATTTTCTTCTTCCACCCCCGTCCATCAATCGTAATTATGCTCTGAAGCCCATAAAGAAAGTAGGATTTGGAAAATCAATCAAGATAATTTGCGTGAATGAAAATGACCAGAGAAGGACTCAAACCCACGTACTCTGAAATTGCACCTAAAATGCAATGCTCATCGGGGCAATCCATTGCATCGACCAACCTGAGACTTGTCACACTTATCTGATCTAAGCGCTCACAGAATGTAGATACAAGCTCATCCACAGGGTCTTTGATTACTACGGAACGTCCAGAGGTAGGCAGTCATTACTGTTGAAAAGTGTACTTGAAAAGAAGCAAGTGCGGACTCAAGGAATTTTCCAAGGTGCTGAGTAGAGGATTAATTTCCCAAGTAGGCCCCTGGGCTTGCCCTAGCAATGGAAGAAAAATGCCACCTTGGTCCAGTTGCCTAAGTCAAAATAGGGCCCTTTTAGTATTGGTTCTTGTTCACAAAGTTTTTGAAATAAAAAATGGTTAAAAACTAGGACCACTTTTTCATGTTTTCCCAAACAGCAAAAGGAACTTCAAAACTCCTATGGCGTAGACTGGCATACACAAAGAACTCGGAAAAATTCAAAAATATGGAGCAAATATTGAAATCAGACTTTTTGAATGGTACACAAATAGAAGAAGTTTGGACCATAAGGGCTAGCTGACATATTCTAAATTATAATTCTAAAGGGAAAATATTCGAAATTCGAGTACTTAAGATTGCTGTAAAATCAACACAAACATTACTTCATGAAAACATAAATGCAAGTTGACAGTGAAGAGTTTGCAGGGACTATAAATCGCTGAAATTCTCAAGGGTCCCCATTTCATCAGAGAATAATCAAGATAAAAATAACTAATAGATACATTTAAATATCATCTTCATCGCTAGACTTTGCAATAGCCAAATCTTCAGTTAGTATATCTAATGAGATACCCTCCCTTGTTTGTGACAAAATGACATATCCCTCAGGCACTTGCGGCTTCCTTTTTAACTGAAGACAACATCCTATTAAAAGCGTAACTAATAAAACTATTGAGCAGACTAAGATTACTTCAACAATAACAATCCTACCTCTTCCATAGCTCATCCCTTGAGAGGTAGCAAGAAAATGTTTTACCTGTAGCAATGATCCATTATTGGGTGACGGCTCAATCTCAAGTAAGTGGCAAAGTAAAGGATAAACGTGAATGTTTTTGAAAGTTTCCCCAATGTATCCTTTTTTAAACGATGGTCCAATAGCCAGAAAAATACCATGCATGGATTTTAGTTTATTGAAGTAACCGTGGTTTCCTGTTCTGTGCGTTATATTTTTCTTTTTCCTTGTGATGATGTATCCTTCGTCAGCCATGGCAAAAATCGGTGGGACCCTGCGATTATTTTTATAGTGAAAGTCTTCAGGAATATCTTTTTTGTGATATACAGTCAGATGAGGGATTTGCTTTAATCTATCATAAATGGTGTTAGAGTAGTTCTTGTTTGGTATAAGGGTTGCATAGATATCTATATTCACAGGAATGTACCAGCTTGGATCAATGAAGTTGTCAAGGACAATTTGATTTTGTGGCTCTATAGTGGCCATTCCATGGTCACTAACAATTACAATATTCCCCTGAAATGACAAAAAACATTAATCAGTTTCTGTCTTGCAGATATTACTGTAACACTAATTTCAGAATTGAAAATTTTGTTTCTGACAGCAAAATTCAATCTTCCACAACCATGGAATGTCTTTATGCTTCCTATACACCCTCTTTAAAGAAATGATGTTATTCTTTAACATAAGAAAATAAACAGAGCTTGACTCTCACAAATTATGTTTAGTTTAGCTTAAATGTGATTTATTTGCTTCTTTGCGGATCATTCGCAGATTTTTGCAGATGACACTGCTACCCTCTTTTACTTACCTGGTCTAAATAGTCCATCTTCTTTATTTCTTCCAAAAAATTACTGAACAAATTGTCGACAATTTTGAGAGTAGTTTTCACGCTGTCTGAATCAGGACCATGCTGGTGAGAGGCTGCATCAGGCTCATCGAAATAGCAGGCGATGAAATTGGGAGGTTCCTTCTCCTTCAGCAGCTTTAAGATAAGATCGAACCGATCCTTTAGGGTGTAACTTCCATTGTAGAAAGGCATGTAAAAATATGGCAGCCTGCCCCCATATTTCACATTGGAACCAACCCAAAAAATTGCTGCACTTTTTCTATAATGTGTATTTCCAGTCTTATGAAAACTATCCTTGCTTTCTTGCTTATTATTGATGTCATTGTTGGCTTCCTCATTTCTAATCCATATTGGCTTGGCAGCATTCCACCACTTTGGGTCAGTTGTTGTATGCTCAAATGTTTCATCAAAAACAGGGTCATACATTCGATTTGCCATAATTCCATGTGACTCTTCGTGTAGCCCTGTAACCAATGTAAAATGATTAGGAAAAGTTTTAGTAATGAAACTACTTTCAAGGCTTCTTGCTCTTACTCCATTTTGAGCGATAAAATTGAAACTCTTCAACTGTTGAGTTTCCAGATAGTCCCACCGGAATCCATCAAAAGAAATTAGAATTAAAGGTTTCAATCTTCTAGGCCCATCATTATCTGGTCTAATAGGCCTAAGTTTTGCTGGGTTATTCGATGTGTCTTTCCCCAAGCTGCTGGCGAGAGAGACGCACTGAAATCCAAATATCAGAATGACTTGAGCTGGAAACAGCTTTATGAAATACAGAATCATGGCAATAGCGATTTTTTACGGAAATGTAGGCATACGCCAGTTTTTCATTGCTAAGTTGAACAACCTTTCATCCATCTTACTTAGAAAATTCAAACATTTGTATACTGAAACAGGGCTGCCAGATCACAGAAGCCAAACGGGTTAGGAAATAAAGCCAGATTAACCAAAAATTTAATACGAGGCTATGGAACAAAACAAATCATCGATGAATAAAGCGAGGCTGTGTTATTAGTCTTCCGAAGAAGATTTTATCGAAACGTTTGAAGCATGGTTTTTTTTAATTACGCTCTTTTTTCTATATGAACAATTTCATAATAACACGAGCCTCAGATTTTGCCAAATCTTAAGAATAATTTACGAAGAAACCGAGGCTGACCATTTCAAGGTCGATATAAGAATTATACAAAATAACCACGAGACTGACAAATAATTACAAAAGCAAATAGACAGCACACAAATATAATATCAGATGATCAAGAGAGTCCACATTTGAACCAAATAACACAACTGATAGCCAAAAACAGGCTTCCAGTAAGAAAAATTTAAGAACATTGCAGCCTGAAAATAGAGGAATATTTAAGAACAGCCAGCTTCAAATCAAATTTACTGGTTCTTATAAAAAAAGAGTGTAGTCTCATAGTCTCTTAGTATCTATGAACTTAGGATATTGGGCTCTTGCATTGTCTTATTTGATAAGTTACAAGAAGTGCGGAAGAACTGGACTAAACTGATTTGTTCTGTTTCAATGATTCAGCCAATTTTGCCAATTTTGCCGAGAACTTTTTAAAAAATGCCAAATTTCACAAATTTGGCATAGGAAAAGCCAATATGGCAAACCTGTAACAGAATACTCGATGTAAGGCAATTTACCAAAAGTCAGCTGTCCATTAATTAATTTCACTGTAAACACTCAATCTTGCAAATTACAGATTAGTTAAAACGATTTTGCAATAATCTTAGGAAGCTTTGCAAAACTCAGAAAAGCTATCGACCCAAGGTTAATGCGACGGCATGTCAACGCTGATAATGATTTCAATATCATGACATTAATTCATTTCTATTTAATAGTAACTAGCAAAACTATAAGAAAAGAAGTAGGACATGAAAATTGAGGAAGAACGAAAATATGTTACAACATAGAAACGAAAACAAACGAAAAAGACAAAGACGAAAAAGAAAATGGTAGATTTCTTGGACTGAGCTATCAGTTGAATTCATGTTAGAGAAAAAACGACAGAAGACTTCATTTTAAAATATTCTTAGATCAATAAGAATGATAAAAGACGTTTTGGCCAATGAAACCCACCCATAATCAGTTAAAAATAGTTGAAATTTGTAAAATAAACTTTTACATCTCCTGATGAGTGGGTAACCACGAAACAGCCTTGTCTAGATGGAAAGTTTTGTCCTTTGAGTCTTTTCCTTCTTAGTGTATATAGCTCTACTCTTTGTATCGAGCACTTTCATGGTAAACCGACTCCCAGACTTCAATATAAACCTTCTGTGTTTTATTCTCATTGAATAAAAAGAGGGAAGTAAGAGAACAGTATAACAAAATATATAAAAGGAAGAGGAAATTAACAGAAAGATATGTCAAGATGAAAATAAATAAAGCTATAAACCATTATACAGGCAGCGATTACTTTCATTACTAAATATTGTAAATTATTTCCAAGAAGTACACTATACTCTACCTTGTATCATTTCTTGTTGGTTTTCGATTCTGGCCAAAAAATCAAAGTTCTCCTGCCATTAGAGTGATACGTAGAAACGAAGATCATGCACAAAAATTGCAACAGCTGATTTTATAATGTATTGCAGGGCACATATTGAATCAATACAGACACTGGTCAAATACTTGTAAAAGCTTAAGTTATTCTGATAATGTAAAGAAGTTTTGCGTTCAAACGCGTCTCATTTGGCTGGACAAACAAGGTTGGTTTTACAATGACTGGATGCAACAGATGATATGGGAAAATGTTTGTAATCTGTGTAAGCCAAGAACGCTTTCTTTGCGCTTTTGCGCAGGGTTTCTGATTTTATCTCTTCAATTCCCAACTCCTGCCAATGTTTATCTGCTTCTTTTAGTTTGTCTCTCTTCATTCTTTTGTAAAAGTTACTGGTGATGTTGTTCACCTGTTGATTAAAAAAGAATTTAATCATTAAGGATTAGTATGAATTCAATCCTATCGTCCAAGATATTCACATTTCATTCCAAAACCATGCAAAGCGTTAAGGGATGGACAAAATCTAAATTGCATCTATAAAAATATTTTGAATTATTCTCTATTTGATTCTTCCTGGTTTCATCACTTAATTCATATTTTAGATTTACAATTTCAATAAAGTTTTGAACAGATGAACAAAGATATAATGCATCTATGATTAGCAATCACAAATATCCAGTTTAGTATCTACATAATCAGAAAGTGGCAACAAAAGGGTAAAGCTTCATCAATGTAAAAAAGTCGAAATTATAACATTTACTTCGAATGTGCTTGGAATGATTGGCCCACAATTTTAAGCTAAAATTACCTGCTTTCTGATTAGCTCCATATCATCAAATGTCAGGTCCTGTCCTAGTTTGTCTTTCATGTTGTTGCTTCCCTTGCAACACTTGGTTTTCCTCTGTATATCAGGTATGGAGATAATCTCTGGCAGGTTCACTGCGGTCGAGTTTAATCGTACTGCATGAGCACCTCTTATTGGAACTCTTCTTCTTCCCTTGCTGATGTGTTTGCTTATATGCTTCTGCATACTCTACAACAACAAATTTGGTGGTGAGTTTTACGCCAGCTATTAAAGTGGTCATGAACATCAGAAATAAAATCAAATTTGGGGGCACAATGCTTGAAAGGGGAACTTTTTACATCAAAGAAAATTGCAATTTTCTAGAGTAGAATTTTACACTTGGCATTAAAAGGGCATGTGACCCAGGTCCCAAGCATCTACGTCCCGGAGACTGGTAAGAAGGTTTTTTTGTGTTTGGAAATTCAAAACACATTCGACGCAAAATAGCTTCAATTCACCATCTATTGCAGGGCATGAAACAGACTTGTCTCACGCAACAAAGTGTGTGACAATCCCTCAATTGTAAAATTTCAAAGCAGACTTACCAGAAATTGGAGGTAAAGCGAATCTCTCCTTGCCTTGGTTCTTGTTGATTTCACACACTTCATGAATTGTAGACGAATTTTACCTCGAGTACCTCGATCCTGAGCAACTCTTTTCTGGAAAGATTCCAAATGACGCATCTGTAAAAAATAAAATTGTTCTATTATACTAGCATGTAGCACTGAAGATGGTACTTAACCAAAAAACTTGCTAATTCTAACGTTTTTTATGTAAGTTTTGAAATAATTCGGAAATAGCAAATTTACATACATTTATTTTGGATACTTGTTGTCTAGAAATTTGATTCCTTCCCAGCGGCGTGGCCAGACGAAAATTAGTGGGGAGGGAAAACCTAAAAATTTTCAGACTGGGGGGGCAAAAAGGTATACCCAGACATTTTTATTGCATTTTTCAATTACAATTTTGGTCAAATTTTGAAAAGTGGGGGGACAATTGCCCCCTCATACCTCCCCCTGGCCACGCCACTGTTCCTTCCCTTCCCAAGAACTAGAGGATTGAAATGCGAAATTCGATGACAAGAAGAATGTACGAAGATATTATTTTTCATATTCTTAATTCTATCCTTCATTCATGTAGTTAAATTGAGGGCCGTTGAGAGGGTTAGGGCACTAGGGAAAGGACTAATTGAAGGGGCCCTAATTCTCCTGAAAGAGAGCTTACTCCACAGACCCTTCCTTTTCTCAATTGTCTGGTTATCTTGATCCTTAAAGTTTTGTAGTCATCTTTTTCCTTTGAAGTTATATAAAATTGTGAATTTGTAAACCCTTGACCAAACGTTCTCGATTTTTAACACGACAAAGCTTCACCAAAATAGAGCAATGTTGATCAATGTCGAGTGAGATCTGGTGAAATTTTCTCGACTTTCATGCAAACGATTGTTTTTTTTTGTTTTCCAATCGTTCCGATTTTGTATTCAATTTTTCCATGAAACTATTGTGGATACAAATGTGCAAGACTTGAAATTAAAGAGATGCCAAGTCGTTAGCTTAATCCGACTAGACGACACTTGACAAAGCTCAACACTTCTCTTATACAAAGCTCAACACTAAACTATACACGACGGCTAGAATCACTCGAAATTTTTCTCTACATAAGTTTCTAGCTCTGTTTAGTGAAAAGCCGAGAGTATTTGGCCTAGAATTGAATGTACAGTAGAATCCCAATAACTCGAGCATGCGAACTCTCGCTTACTCGAACAGATTTGGCAGTCCCATTGAGCCTTATTCATGTTATAAAGAGCCTCGATAACTCGAACATTCGTTAACTCGAACTATTTTGATCGTCCCTTGCTTGTTCGAGTTATCGGGATTCTACTGTATATCTTACTTTCTGCCTCATTGCTCGTTGTTTTAATTTCTTCGACTGCGACTGTTCATCAAAAAACGTATCAAGAGAGGTAACCAGAGGCTGTGCATAAGGGCTCTTGCTGTCTGACGTCATCTTCGTTAGGTTGTTGATGTCTCTTCTTATCTGCCGCTGTGTTAGGCCAATAAGCCGAGCACCAGCAGTGTAGTGGCCAATGATATCATGTGGATTGGCGTATCGCTGAGCATTAGTGTGGTAGTACCTGTTTAAAAATTCTGACTTCATTAAGGAATCTCAATCGAGATAATTTGTGAGAATAAAAATGACTCGAGTAGGACTAGCATCAACGACCTTTAGATTCGTGCTATAAAGCGATACCTAAACGATGTTCATCCGGTTTTAGCCGTTAACAGAAATCAAGTCCAATTCTTCAAAAATGGCAAAGCCAAACTGTGGCATAGTAGATCATTTAACAAAATATCTCAAAATTATCAAATTTTCAAGCTAACTAAAAAATAGCTTAAAATAAACATTTGGGTTAAAATTTAGGCAAAAGAATGAAAAAGATATGCACGATTACCGTTGAAAACAATATGAAAATGTCGTTACACAGTTCAAAAGCTTATACATGTAGCAAACAGCCTTATAGAAATAGCAATAAAAGAAAATTTTGAAATATCCTGGATTTCAATGCAGCACATCTTCGATTGATATTGCAATCTCTAAATCCATTTTGCATAAGTGTGTAATTGTATGATTCAGTAATTGGTTTTGCTTATGACAAACAAGGCTTTCAGAAAGTAAGGCATTTAACCCATCGAGAAAACAAAAGGTACAAATTAGGATAATAGGTTTATGTTAAAAAGCAATATGCTAAACGTTTTTTCTATGCAGGAATTTACCGCAGTGTGCACTAGAATAATACGCAATGCATTAATGTCCTCCCATTCTATTTCGTTGATTCGAGACCTAATAGAATTTCAATTCGTGATTATTTCACACTTTACACGTAGAACATGAATCTACATAAATCACAACATGAATTAACACCTGATATAGTGTCAAATCGTAATCATTATTCCAAACCAAGACATACAACATAAATTAGCATAAATTCCAACATAAATCAACACCTAAAGTAATGTCTATTCGTAATTATTTTGCACTCAGACGTACACCATAAATTCAAATATAACGAAAATATAAAAACTAACCTGACAATTTCATTTACAGATGCCAAAGCTGAGCTTTTCATGAAGAGAGCGATTGCATCGAATAACACATTTTCTTTCGGCACTGCCTCAGCATTACCACGACTCACTAGAAGAAATCGATTCAGAGAAATGAGTGATTGATTTTCTGATTTTGAAACAGGGTAAGCCACAGAAAACAGTAGCTAATGATGTACCATAATGAACTCTTGAACAGTTAAGATGAATCTGCATTAGAATAACAAGAAGAAACTGTTAAACTTTTCAATTATTTCTGGGAAAGATCCTATACCCTCTATCTACTTGAGCTTGATCAAAATTCATCAACTTGGTGACGGTCATAAGATGAGAAATTTTTCACGGATGATAGGAGAAAAGGGCTTTTCTGACTCTTCTCTTCATATCAGCCGTATCTTATCTTATATTACCTTATATGTTTCATGGAAAAAATCACTCCAGACCTTTTTACAATTCAAGGAGAAAAGTATGCCTATATAACGTATAGAGAAAATGCATCCTTCATTTGCTTTTACTGGGGACGACTTAACGTCTATTTGTAAATTTGAACACTTGTACTTTTGTATGTTTCACAGAAAAATCACCAGCACTCTTTCATCATTGGCAAGAGAAATGTTTAGAACATGAGATAGCATGGACCTTAGACAACTTCGTGAAAAGATAGTATGTGAAAATAGCAATTAGGAAAGGTGTGAAGATATAGAAAGTCCAGTAAGCAAATGAACGAGTTAAAAATATAGGTCTAAGGACTAATTGAGGATTGTCTGACTCCACTGCTATGAGTTACAAATAGTACTTTTAAAAGATTGAAGAATTTCCACAATGTTTCATTTGGTAGTCAAAGCTCCAAAGCTGACTTAATTCCTTACCCGTTCTCGAGAATACCCATGGGCTCAATAGATGCTGGAAAGATGCATACTGTATCAAAATGAAAGTACTTAAACGATGGGCTTGAATTTACGACAGCTAAAACGCAAAACGAGGATTGATAATCTTTAGGAAAAGCATGTTTGGTTAAATTTCTACGTTTTGGTCACGTCAGCTTTTATTTTTTCGCGGAAAGATATTGAATTGAAATGAAGATTTCACACCCTCGTTTTGCGTTTATCCTCCAGAAAGAATTGAGTACGTATCACAATTGGTTTGGAAATAAAGGCAAATGCCTAATGATGCAGAATCAGACGAGGTATTTTCATAATTTTTGCTAGGTGTACAAGGTATCAGCTATTTCAAGTTTGGAGTCGATAGCGTGATAGAAGTTTACTCACTGATGTTTTGAAGAAATCTTTCAGTGTTTGCAACCAGGCGTATGAATTCGTCAAACTCTATTTCACCACTCCCTGAAAAATAATAACGTAATTCAGCAATGCACTTCAGTATAGGTTGCGGGTCAGGAGATGATATTCTCACTCATATTCTCTCACTTGGCAGTTTTAGTGAATCCAAGACCTTTGCAGGCCCTGGAAATGGTCATATTTGAAGAGGTATCTAAATGGTAATTTGTGGGGTTTGCTTTTCGGCTTTCCCCGAGGCATTGATCGATACATAAATGTGAAGCATAAGGGATGATATATCCACAAGGACCTAAAACGGGCATACTTAAGTACTTTAGCGGGTTATCACCTTGCTGCATCGCTTGGATGGTTCATTTTTGATATTTTGATGGAGAACGTTCTTAAGAATGGATGGAAGGAGCTACTCATGCAAGTTCAGTATCCCTCGGAGGTGTTCAATGTTCTTATTCTCTTTATTCTGTTAATCCTCGCCCTCAGTAAGGATTAGAAATGCTCATTTTTGGCATCTTGCAACCCTATTTGGCATTTTTGACATTCTTTGCTTGAGATTACCTAACACCAAGTCATTACAAACGTCTGCTTGTGGTGCAATCCATGCAAGGGAATACAAGCCGGAACATAAGGAATTTGGCATCGAACAGCATGCTTCCCACTGTTTTAAGTACTTTAGTGCACTCGCGTGGACAGTACCTAAGAGGCTAAACTCAGCGTTTCTACAAGCCTGTTTCATCGTTGCCAATTCATCAGGAAAATGTAATTATCTAGTAAGCCTCAGGATTATTACATCTCCTGATAAGTGGGCAAACACGAAAATGGCTTGACCAGATGCTGAGCTTAGTCTCTTGACTCTTTTATTAATATTGTTAAGGATAATTTGTATTGTTCACTCTTCTGCAGAACCCTTTTAGTCCAATAAAGCGTCCAGCCAATAGCCATGGGTAATTTTAGTTCCCTTCAAACGGAGCAGCGCTGCTGAATATATATAACCTTCCTTGCTTATCCTTTCCTTTGATTATTCATAACAGTAAAAAATCGATTTGATTATTGATTTAAACTGTTTTAAATTACCCAATGTAAAGCAACCATTGCTACATGTATTTCAAAACACCCATGTAAGAAGCTAGACTTAAGCACAGGCCTTCTATTTCACGTAAGTTCTCAAAAGAAAGCAATATCTATTGTTTGCAGGTGGTAGGAATTGAACTCACAACCCTTTGGTTAGAAACCAAGTGCCTTAGCGATTGTGCATCCTGTATTATCTCACTGCTTGTTCTCTGCTGGTGCCAGGCGTTCCTGTGGTCAGCAGAACCGTACTTATACTATGTGTATGTCGAAACTCACAGTTAAGAAATGGAAAAATCAAATAATCAATTTTCCACATACCATCGATATCCATGTTGTCGAAAATCTCACTGACTTCCTCTTGGGTCAGTTTTATATCAACTGACTGCAATGCTTGATCCAAATCGTCTGCTCCAATTGTCCCTCCTCCATTGCTATCAAACATGTCAAAAATCTCTCTAAATGCTGAAACGAAACAAGGTTTCGAATGAGACGAAAATGCTATGCAGGCTTAAGTACTTTCATCATGTTGTATTGGGGATAGCTAAAATTTAAGTCCAAAAAGAATTATCGTATATCAAAACCCATAACTAGAACCAACATGTAAAAAGTATAAAACATGACCAATCAACCAGGTAGAATATTTCAAAAAACCCAAAATTCTGAGGTTGATGTATACCAGGTTACCTATAAACATCCCCCCTCCTTTAAAGTAGTCACAGAGTAGATCTTATGGTATGAATAAACTAACCTAGTAGCCTTGTGCCCTACTCTAGGCAAAGAATATAGACGGCCATTTTTTTGGAATTCCTACAATACCCGTTAAAGGTAGTTGGAAAACTTTCGTTTCTTTCAGCAAATTACTAATGTTTTTAGCTTCCCAACGTTTTTTTCCAATTAGTCTCCCCTCAAACGTAGGAAACTGTAAAAATCATGCAAATTTACCGCCTTTTGGGGGTTGGGATTTTATTTAACTTTTGTGTTATTTAGCAAACTTTTGAAGTGGTAAAACCGGAAAGAAACAATACCTGATATTTCATCTTCTGTCATTTCTTTGAGTATTTTACTAGTTTCGTCATCTCCTTCAGTCTCTTCTGGATCCTCCCTCAAGTCGGGGCAGGAGCGGACGATAACAGCAGTAGCGTCTTCGCTCGGCTTGAACTTTTCATCTAATACAGCTGCTGGTCCAATTGTAACGCGCTTTTGCCTTTTATCGGAGTTACTATCTCTTCTTTCTTGAGGCGTCGAGCTCTCGTTCGCAAATGTAACTTTAGGCTTAGGAGCGCGGTCGTCTTGCACACTCAAGGATTGCGAACGGTTCCGGCTTATTTTCGCTCTTATCATTTTCTTCTTAGTGTTATCTTTCGACTTCTGTCCATTCTTTACTTCTTCCGCCATTTTTTTTGGAATTTTGTGTAGAAACTGTTCTTTGTGTACCTAATCAACTTGCTGTTCGTTGCTTACTGAAGTGTTTGATTATTCAGACTGCAATTAATCAAGCGTAACATTAAACGTCAGATTGGACTAGACAAACGGCACATCAATCTATCATTGCCAACTCATCATTGCGAACAGTGCAAAAGAGTTTCTACGTCTAGACTGCCATATGCTATGAAGGTTTTACCAATTAAAGTACAAGCTTAAGCTTATTAATAAACATTAATTCATAAGGCATGGTCTAACACGGGCAATTAAATTGTACCAGAGCAGGCTACTGCAATTGACATATGCCTCCACCGGGTCTCGAACCCGGGTTTGATAGGACACAGGCGAGCGCGCTAACCACTGTCCTAAACCATGACAATAAGTTAGCACAGTAACCTTGATGTCTTCACAACTCCAGGCTTATCCACGGTGGGGCATTAATTCGTGTTTCGGATTAAATCCTTCTTCAGAGCCATGTAATATTAACATTAATTCATAAGGCATGGTCTTATTAATAAAGATTTCCTTAGGCTAACACAGGAAAAACCCATATGTTACTTTGATAAGAATTAAATTTACAATGACAAACATGGTTTATCATTTAAAACTGATGATTGAGTTATTCATTTCTAGCCGATGATTAAAATCTAATCAGAATCTTACATCTAACTCAAGAGTATCTATCCTGTCGATATTGCTCGATATACTTGAGTAAAGAGAAATGACAAGCAGAATAAACCCATTACGAAACAAACATGTTCTTCTGTTACTCTGAGTTTCGTGCTTACGCACTCGTCAGACATACTTATCATCGAAATTTTAAAGATACTTCACAAAGCATAATGCCTTTATATTGCACGGTTTCATTTCTGCGCTCTCTTTTCTCGATTTTAAGTAATCAGAATAGAATGAATTGCTGAGCGCACAGGAAAGATTGAAAAAAAAACACGTACAATTTTATCTTGGATATGCAATTTTCCAACCCGTTGAGAATCGAGATGAAATATGCTAAGATACGTGAACAACAAAGCAGAAATCTAGAAATCAAAGCTTACTAGTCTAGTTTTCTAGTCTTAATCTAAAAGTATCCTTAATTAAATGATTTATTCAAATAATCTGTGTGGAATGTTTGAAATAAACTAAGAGAAATTTGCAGTGAATGATTATGATGTTCGGATAGTATTTGATATCCAATCTTTGAAAGCAGTAACGTTGGTGTAAACTCCGTAATGGTGAGGCAGAGCACAACCAGCTCCCCAGCTTATGACACCGGCCAAGCGCCAATACCCATTCGCATCTTGACAGGAGAGAGGACCTACGTGAAGAAACAGATTTTGCTTTGGGAAAGCTATGTTTACCTCATCATGGATTGAATTGAATTGAATTGCTACCTCATAATGAATTGAATTGAATTAAATTACTACCATTGCACAATAGGCCATTGCCAAGTTATACGTATAGTTTACATTTCTCGTGTGTATATGGAAAAGCAAAATTACAAACGTAAACAAGCCCTATAAAAATAAAATAAATCTTGATTCTTTTTTTGGATGACTAAATTCACTTTAAAAGAATTTCTGGGAAGAAATTAGCTTTGCAGGAAAGTTAGGCCAAAGCCTGCGCTTATAATTTGCAGCTATTTTTTGCTCAATTTCACGCTAAAAAACCTGTAATACAAACCCCTCAACTTAATGGTTTACACTGATGGGTCAGCCTGTCAATATATTTGTAAATTATCATTTTTGTTTAAAATGTTCAAGATATTTATTTATGTTGTGAATTTTTACAACAACTAGCATGATTTAATGAACGGGCTTTAGTTAGAAATTTATTTAGATTTCCCATCTTGGGCTATTTTTTCGTTTTTTCGGGGCTAATTCGCCAGCCCAGTGGCTTGGCCACGAATTTCTTTATGATGAGCAAGAAAATTATATTTCGAAAATAAATTCATTAAGGATTTTCATTTTGTCATATATTGCGATGACTTTAGAAAGAACAGAACCAAAACAGAAGATATAACTTTCCGATTAGATCTTCAGTTTTCGATTCAAAATAGTAAACAGTTAGAAACATGTTTGGTTGTTCAAAACACTTACTTTCTGAAAAGAATATTTGCTATATATGATAATGAGCGTTATACCCTTGTTTTAAATCTCAATGTCGTAAGAAAACATTTTACCTCCACTGTCTCCCTGGCAAGCATCAATGCCACCCCCTTCATAACCTGCGCAAAACATGCGGTCTGTTATCTTCGATTTGTAGATTTTGGTGTTGTTGCAGATCTCAGTTGGAACGATCGGAACTTTAGCATGTTTCAGATCCTCCGGGTACTTTCCACCTTGTTTTACACGTCCCCAGCCACTAATATAGCAACTCCCTGCAAATAGACGAAATTCTATAATCATGAATTTTAAAGTCATAAGATTAGTTCAGAAGGCATGATTTAACACAGAAAATTGAATCGCACCAAATCAAATTACTGCAATTGAACAAATATCAACTTTCAAATTTATTCAAAACTTTATCAAAGGAGCCGTACAGAGATAAAACTTTTAACGTTGAAATTTACAAAAATAGAGACCCACATTTATGAACAAGTGATTTAATTTCATTCCTATTTCAATGGGATTTGCTAACAAAATCGTACCAATGTTTAGATATTTTTTGACAAAAATCCCACCTATATTTGTGGAACGTTTCCCAGACCATTTCTATGCTATGTGATCCCCTTGCTGGGTATCTCGTGCTGCATGCGGTAGACTATCGTGCTACAGACAATATAAATTATTATAAAGTGTGGTTCACTACATTTGATGAGGTTTATCTTGCAACAACTTATCACCCCTTCCAAGTTTTTCATTGTATTTATGCACTATAACGGTCGAGAGGTTTAGTGAATAGCAATTAGAATAGTTACTACATTTACTACAGCGTACCTGGAAGCATTCTTTCTGTCTCCCCAATACATATCTTTCGAATTTCATTTCGAATCACAGCTTTTCTTTGAAGTTTGATAACAGCAATGTCATAGTCATAAGTTAGTCTATTGAACTTTGGATGTTGGTAAATTCCAGAGATTGTGATCTTCTCTGACCCAGAGTCACCCATATACTTCACCGAGCCAAGAATAACCTTTAAAAAGAGGATGAAGTTTATTCTGGTTTGACCTTTAGAATTTATACTACATTTTTTTAGAGCATATGAACGACAAATTTTACACTAATTTTAGTTTTTCAAAGTCTCTAGAAAGCATTAACCTTGACACGATACAATTTGAATCCCATAGCTTACATTGCTTTTAGAAAAGTGTTGATAAGCTTATTAAGTTTGAGAAAATTTCACAGAGATTTTTAGAGACATCATGCTAAGAGTATGGCTATTTGCAAATGCATTTCAATGGAAAAGCTGCAAATATGAAAATGTTGTACTGGAGCATGCTTGAAGTTCTGCCTTTGAAAATATTAGACACTCTTGAACTTTCCACAAAAGAAAGGAGCAAGCAGTAGTAATTAAGAGTCAGGAGTCCTTTATGAGTCAGATTAAAAAGACACGTCTAGGATTACTTAAGCTTTTCGTTTGACACTCAACAGAGTAATACGTCAGAAAGAGAAAAAACAAAAACTTATCTTATAAGCTGATAAGCTTAACTAATCCACATGTGTTCCTCTCGCTATTTTTCCGATATTTCTGGCTATTTTGAAGTTTTGCACCATTCAAAGACTGTTCTATAATTCTAAGCAAATAGCTGACCTCAATATAATCAAAACGAGACAGCAGGGGTTATTTGAATCGGCTCAGATCGACATCAATTCATTGCAAATCTTGGTAAAAACTATTCGGTTTGAATTTTACATGGTTATTAAAATCAATCATATCAAAATTTCAAGTTTACTCTTATGAAGTTAGGTGATACTAACGATGATCCTTTTTACCTTATAAGCTTAACAAGGTTTACTCTTATGAAGTAAAATGATACTAAAGATAATGCTTTTTACCTTGAAATCTTAAAAAAGTTTATTCTTGTGATGTCAAATGATACTAAAGCTAATGCTTTTTACCCTATAATCTTTAAAAGGTTTACTTTTATGAAATTAAATGATACTAAAGCTAATGCATTTTACCCTATAATCTTTAAAAGGTTTACTTTTATGAAATTAAATGATGCTAAAGCTAATGCTTTTTAACCTTTAATCTTTAAAAGGATTACTTTTATGAAATTAAATGATGCTAAAGCTAATGCTTTTTACCCTATAATCTTTAAAAGGTTTACTTTTATGAAATTAAATGATACTAAAGCTAATGCTTTTTACCCTATAATCTTTAAAAGGTTTACTTTTATGAAATTAAATGATACTAAAGCTAATGCTTTTTACCCTATAATCTTTAAAAGGTTTACTTTTATGAAATTAAATGATACTAAAGCTAATGCTTTTTACTCTATAATCTTTAAAAGGTTTACTTTTATGAAATTAAATGATACTAAAGCTAATGCTTTTTACCCTATAATCTTTAAAAGGTTTACTTTTATGAAATTAAATGATGCTAAAGCTAATGCTTTTTACCCTTTAATCTTTAAAAGGATTACTTTTATGAAATTAAATGATGCTAAAGCTAATGCTTTTTACCCTATAATCTTTAAAAGGTTTACTTTTATGAAATTAAATGATACTAAAGCTAATGCTTTTTACCCTATAATCTTTAAAAGGTTTACTTTTATGAAATTAAATGATACTAAAGCTAATGCTTTTTACTCTATAATCTTTAAAAGGTTTACTTTTATGAAATTAAATGATACTAAAGCTAATGCTTTTTACCCTATAATCTTTAAAAAGATTACTTTTATGAAATTAAATGATGCTAAAGCTAATGCTTTTTACCCTATAATCTTTAAAAGGTTTACTTTTATGAAATTAAATGATACTAAAGCTAATGCTTTTTACCCTATAATCTTTAAAAGGTTTACTTTTATGAAATTAAATGATACTAAAGCTAATGCTTTTTACTCTATAATCTTTAAAAGGTTTACTTTTATGAAATTAAATGATACTAAAGCTAATGCTTTTTACCCTATAATCTTTAAAAAGATTACTTTTATGAAATTAAATGATGCTAAAGCTAATGCTTTTTACCCTTTAATCTTTAAAAGGATTACTTTTATGAAATTAAATGATACTAAAGCTAATGCTTTTTACCTTGAAAGGTCGGGATCGAAAAGTCGTTTCATCAAAACAGTGTGCGGCAGTGAGAACCCATTCGTCGGTGATTAATGCTGCACCACACACCAACTTATTATGAGAATCTATGATGGATGTCATCCATGGCCAAACACCTTTTTGTGATCCTTCTCCACCAACCACATATTTTACAATTCTTGAAACGCCTTCAGGTTTGATGCCGCACTGTGAGAAACCTACAACGTCCGAAATTCATTACTATTTGACATAATTATTTAAGATGGATTATATTTTTGTAAAATCATTTTGGCACGTTGAATGAATACACATAACATGTATTTGCATCTTTTTTTCCAAAAAGTTGTTTGCTCCCCTTTGGTAGCTATATCGATGAGATGATAATGAAGATGAAAACTTTTTGAGGAAAAATGAAATATAAGTACATGTTATGTGTGTTTATTTATGGTGCCAAAATAATTTTTGAAAATCATAATTTGTCATACAACACATGCAATCTTTTGAAGAATCTAGCACTAAATGTCAATAAAAAGAGAAAATATTTAAGATTGATTTTACAGCTATGATATTTCAAATAAATTAGAGACATATTTTTTCATTTACAGATTACTGCAGCTCGATAATCGAAAAACAAGGGTTTTCTCTTGCTGGATTAAGTTCATTCACAAAGCTTGTTCTTTATGTTGATAATTGGTCAGCATTCTTAGACGTTGCTTACGATATTTGAATACAATTAAATCATTTTTGGTTTAGTACACTATTAGGTATTTCATACGGTATCTTGAGAATATGCATGTAAATAGCATTTACTAAAATCGACGGGTTTATCCTGGTGAAATACTAGGAAATACTAAAAACCTTGTGGGGTAAGCACAAGAGAGTGCTAAATAGTGATTCAAAATGACTGACCTTTATTGACAAAGACATCCAAATCGATCATCTTTCTGTTTATTGGGCTAAAAGTCTCAGCCGTCCAAGAAACCTTCTCAGGTCCAGTGTAACCAACAAATGCGTAAAGCCTTTCTTCCTGCAATTCTAATCTTGACGATGCTCCATATTGGCTAAGTGATTTGCGGATCATCCAATGATATTTCGAGCTTCCTCCTTGTGTAACAACGATGATGATTAGCCTGTTGACACGGAAGAGAATTTAATGAGCGTGCCAGAGATATAGTAACCTCTGAATACAGAAAAAGATAGCTCTATTGCTGACAGGCACATCGCACGGACTAAATCTTCGATAATATCCTGATACTTTATGGAAAGTTGATAATATATGGAAAGTTTTAGAAACAAAATACGTGGGACTTTATACATGATTAGACCAATTTTAAGTATTTTGATACACATAGAAAGCGCTAAACACAGATGGTTTCATTGTTATAATTCCACTCAGAGTCTTACCTAGATCACTTTACTAAATAAGTTGAAGAATATCAATTTCAAAGCTTAAACAGTCAAAATATCATGCAATCAATCATGAGGAGCGTTAAACAATACAAAAGGTCAGTTAATAGTCATGCGTTTTGATACCAGACCCCAAGTCAGTTGTGCTTTATCCAATTTTGAGGAATCTGGTACTCTTCGAGCTGCAGCATAGATGGATGACGTAGATAGGCCAAACACACCGTAACCGTTCAATCAAATATAATTTAAATGCATAGTCTACCAGATCTTCCAGATTATCCAAAACAACAACCATGTGATATTGTGAAGGGTTTATTCAGAAACAAAGTCTATCATTTGTGGTCCATCATTTGGAAGGCCTATCAAAGAATAGAATAATCTAGTTATCTAGAATATCAAATCTAGGAATGCCTAAGATTTATGTGCAGCTACTTTTACTCTTCATGCAAAAGAGCTCAAATAGAGGAAAAAATATTCAATTACGTAGCAAGGACGCTAAAGCTATTTGAGTTTAGAAAATAGACGTCACCGTTTTTTCAGTGTCTTTAAATATCTTGCCAACAACTTGTTTTCTAACAGGCTTGATTTGGTGTGGAAAGCAATTGCTTGTTTTGTAGCACCTGAAAATTAGATATATGCTTTAAACGTGCTCGATGAATTTACAAGAGGTTTAAAATTATGTCTTGCATTTGAACCTTCCTTGCGCCATTATTTCTGCAAATATTTTTTGACGTTTTAAACTTGCTCTTCCAGATATCGAGCATAACAGTTTTATTTTACAAAAAACAGCCTGTAGATTAAAATTAACAAGTCTAGACCGATAACTGAAACAGATGGCTAAACCAGAATCAAATTTACATTAATGGGCAACTTTTTTATTGTTCTAATGTAAAAAATAGAATCTCGATGCTGCTTAGTTCTGATGCAAAATTGTATCAAATTAAGAAACTAGTATTTTTGTAAAAGCAAGGACAGGAGTCATGTAAAATCATGAACAGATCTTAGGAAAGGTGTCGTTAATACTGGTTAGCGATTTTTCTTTGAAGATATTGCTTAGCTACATCACACTATTATTCGATGCATTATCTTGAAGCAAAAAGAGAGGAGAAAAGTAAAGGTGCGAAATCGTCAATTTTTCTCTTTTCCTTTTCTCCTTCCTTTTAGTTTCGTGCGATGAGATGAAAATGAATTTTTCTGGCCCATATGCTGGCGTGAAATAAATGTGAAATAGACATACCAGTGTCAAAGTCCAAAGTGACAACATTGTACCCATCCAAGTGAGGCGATACGTCAAGACCGTTTACCCAAATATAAGCTCTACTTTTCATGCTTTGATTACCATCGTTTTCTATTATGTGACTTTCCACTTTTATTTTGATAACTAGAGTGATGAAATAAAAATTTTTTAATTCTACACGAAGATTGCTTAACCATTCTCAAATATTTCTGATAAAAGAATGTAGAAGATTAAAATAGTCTGAGCCGTGTGATAAGATACTTTATCTAGGACTACCAGTTTCACTTGTATCAGGAATTTTGATTAAAGAATCAGGCTCAATTTTGTCTTTTCTAGCCGTAGCTGGTTTTTGAGCAACTAAAGGCTGGGCAAAAATTTCATACAAACAATTTCTGGGAATCTTGAACCATCGGCACTCAAAAATGATATAACAACCACCCATTAGGCATTCCTAGATATAAGCTGCAGACAAAAATTACCTTCTTCGTTTGAGGGTACCATTCCATTAATCTCACTTGGTCCTTCAAGCTGTTTGTGACTTTCTTGTCTTGTCCACAACACGTGATCTGGTCCACTGTAGCCCATCAAGCAATATGAGCTGCAAGGACTAACTTCAAACGGTGAAGTGGCTCCAAATTTCGAAAGCAAGCGTTTTACGAACACTTGGTATCGGGAACCATCGCTCTGAACTGCTACTAGTAATATCTTCCTGTAAGGACATCAATTTACTGGTGAAATTCTTTCAATATAGAATAGAATCAATACTTACTAAAGAATATGAAAAATTTTCGATTGATTGACAGGAAAATCACGCTCTACAAGTTATTGTCCTGCATCTGACCTGCATATTTATGAAACTCGTCTATTTTATACCGATGAACCAAGAAGATTAGATCAGATCCCAAGGGAAGGGAGGTAGCCATTGACTTTAATGACCTGAACCATCATGACCGGCTATTACTACTTATAAGTTTCCACAATAACTTGAATTAATGTTTTAACTAGCTAATATTCAAAAAGTACGACTATTGCTGCACAAATTGGAAACGCAAACAAGGACTTGATTTACTGCCATAGTAATTGATGCAGTGGGCAAAACCATGACCGTGCGGAAGGGAAGGCTTTTGAAGGCCTTTGTGGCCTTTTGTAGGCTCCTTATAATAAACAGTGACTCAAAATACAATGGGGATGGACATGTGACAAAAATTAAAGGAAATGAAAGAAGACAGATGTTAAGTTTATGTATCTATTCATTATTCATAAACAGAATTTGGCGAAAGATTGTTTACAATTTGTTTCACTGAAAAAGAAGTGAACAAATTGTAATTGAATGAAATAAAAGTAGATGAAAAATTTGATTTGAGTTTCGAAAAAAAATATAGTAAAGTTCAACTAAAATTACCATGTAATTCTTATTTTTCGTAATATCCCTATAGTAGTTAGAACTACGTTTTTGAAATCTCCAAATATGATACTTTTTCAATTTGAAAATAGGGGTAGGGCTTTTGCAAAGTGTGTCGTGTTATTGATAAAAACAGTAGCATGTTAAGGAGTCTTGGGGTTTTACCCATAGTTTTAAAATCGCTGAGTCATACATATGACCTATGAAAACATTAAATCGATATTAGTTGCACAGGATATCTCTTATTAAGATAAGCTAAAAAATGATTACCTGGAAATGCTACACACAATAAAACACTTTCTTAGTATTTTGAGCGTTTTCCTAAAAGTTCTGTCTTTAAAAGGACGTTCAAACCTTTTATAAAAAAGCAAAGCAAGCTTCCTTTCACGAGGGTACTGCCAATTCTTAAGAATACTGCTGACATACTAGCCACGTGCTTTTTGTGCCCTTCATCAAAGCTGTAATTCAGTAATTACCACGAAAAAAGAATTAGGAGGTAGCTGACTCACCTCAACTTAATTTTTCTGAGGAAATCTTTAACTTTGATAAGATCTGAATACGTCGTAATGTCGAATGATGCATTTCTCTCAACCTTTCCTGAAAACGAATCATAAATTTGAAAGAAGAAAGGATAAAATAGGAAGGAAAACTACTTTTCTGAACTCTAAAAAAATTCCAGAAAATGTTCAAACGTTCATCACATTTTGAATTCTTGCATCAAAAGTTTGGATGAAATTTTGAATCATTGAATCAAACTTTGACTTAAATTTTGAATTCTTGTATCAAACTTTTGAATTAGATTTTGAATACTTATGTCAAAGGTGATAGACATACAGTAACCAGGGCGAAAGAAGAAATATATATTAAATGAATCTTGTCTTGCTTTGGCTAATCTAATACCCTTCCTGGATGCTTTTTGGATTAATTCAAAACAATGATCATGAGTTCAGAAACATTCACTAGAACCTGAAATTTGAATAGAATTTGAAATGAAAAACTTTCAATAGCCTATGGTAGGGCTCAATAGTTATGTTTCAACATTCCGAGGCGCATATCAAGTATCCTGTATTTAGGGAAATGATAATTTTACCTGTAAAAATATCCAAAGTCACGAAATTGTAGCCTTTTTGGTGAGGGGAATAGTCAACGCCATTTACAATAATGTATGCTCGTCCATCTTTGCCAGTTCTGCTTTTGTCATAACAGCCCTCACTTCGCAAATAGATTTTAATTGGCTGCTCTGCAACATGAATATACGAAATGAAATGATGTGTGATGAAATGTAAGCTTGTGGAGTAGGTTACATCTGTAAAGCTACTTTTACGCTAGAAATTCTGAAAGGTATGGGTTCGAAACCATTATAAAACTTAATATTGGTGGATTTTTCATGGGCAGATTCCTTATGGGATCATCTGTAACTCCCAGTAGCAATCGTAAACGATCACAAAGAAACATAGCTTTAGAAAGCATTCCCACTAAAGAAAACTTGCCAAGGTAAATACTATTGCAGTAAAATCATTGGTTAACTTGAAAAACTCCTGGCGAATGGAAATGCATACTTACTTTTCATTTCCAGAGACTTTGCTTTCAACGTTGCTGTCGTTTGAGTTTTTGGCGTGATGCTCATTGTTAGCGAGGTAGTAGAAGATTTCATGCTTGTTGGCTTGTTTGTTACCATTGTTGATTTTCTTGCCGAGGTCGTAGACTTCTTCGTTGCAGTTTTTGATTTCTTTGTTGTTGTCATTGATTTGGTTGTTCTGTCTGTTGGTCTGTTTATTTTAGTTGTTGCTTTGTTTGTAGAGGTTCCTGGTATGCTTGTGAGAGGATTTTTAGTTGTGTGTTTAGATGTTATGGACTTCAACTTTTGCGGTGAATGAGATATCTTTGTCGTCGAGATAGGCACAGTTGTTGGGCCTGATGTTGGTGCAAAGCGCATGATCATACTTTGTACTGCTTTGCTATAAATACTGATTCGTGTGAAGACAGAATAACGAATATCGTTGGAGAAGCACGACTGGGAGCTGTAGCTGAACAGTCCTTGTAAAACCCAACGGTTTGACTTCTTGTTGAAGCAGACAAGAGGACTACCTTTGTCGTATTTGCATCCACCGGAGTAGTTTTGCTTTGTTCCTGCACACATCTACGAGAAAAGAAATTGAAACTTTCATTATGACACCAAATACAAGAGGAAATAGAAAATAAGACCGCATTTTTCTTACAGACAGTATAACGGTTAATAAAAGGCCCAGAGAGTACTTGACTAAATCTTGCATAGGGTTGTGTCGCTCAATAAGCCAAATTTGCACCCATATTTATAACAAATTTCCGAACATTTATACCCATGTATAGACCAAGTTTTTGAAAAAGAGAGTACCCATATTTGTACCAAAATACTAAAGAAACATACAAGCGTACACCACAAAGCCTATTTCTATTTGGCTTCATTTTGAATTGAAATTTCGGAAATAAGTTATTACGCTACTTTATCCGTACCAAATTCATAAAATTAACACCCATATGTAGACAAATCTTGGAAAATTTCAAACTCATATTCATACCAAAATTACGAAAAAGTATAACCATGATTATACTGAAATCATGAAAAAGTATACCGATGTGGGCAACACATCTCCTGTACCAAACAAATACCAAGTACCCACATCGGGATAAAAGAATATTGCCCACATCAGGATAAAAGGATATTGCTTGTAAACTCATCATAATCAACAAACCTGGCTCTGTTCCAGTTTTTTACCGAGATATTTTTCGCAGACAGGTTCATGTACAACAGGAAGTTTGAGCTCTTTGATTCGACGTGTCATTGCCATGCCTGGTCCTGATTTCTTCAATCCCCAGCCTTCAAACGAAAAAATCATTCTTTATAATTGACCAAAGCAATGCCATAGATTTTTCATAGGACAGTACCACTCTGTCATTGGAAAATCTATAATACCACCGCACATAGATTGAGGCGGGAGAATGAGGTTAAGAGGAGATAATCACCTTATTCTTTGCAAATCATATAAATTGAGTGAAATTGCAAGTAGATGCATTCTCAATATCAATCCCCATCTAATGTTGGTTTTGCAGGCAGTGGCGTAGATGGGCAATTTCTTCGGGGGAGCCAGAATTACAAATTAGATTTAGGTAATCAAAAATTAAACAAAACAGCGATAAAACATTCTGCACCGAAAATGAAAAATTTTCTTGCCAAAGTAAGATTGAATATTTCCGACCGACGGTTCTTTGAATTTACAGGGAGGTTTGGTGCCTTTCCTAACAGCCCTCTATCTAGATCTGCACTACTTCATACTTGAGATACGAATGCCACTGGACGATAATTTTCTATAATCCTAACCTATACACCAGAGGCGGACTGGCATAGAAATCCCAGGGTTGCTACCTTCACAAAGGGCCCGCAGTTTTGCGGGGTTCCACACCCTACAGCGTGGCCACGGTAAATCAAGTGAGTGGAGAAGGTATTGAAATGGGGTTGTCTGGGGACAAAGCGCCCAGGATAATTTTTAGGCCACACCCTATACTTTGGCTAAGAACGCCAACGCATCTTCCGATTATTGCCATTAGTGATAAGGAAGTTTTGATAATTTTGCGACAGTTATTCTATACATCAGAGTGTTAGGAAAATTTTGAAAAACCTCTTTTCTCTTTGGCTTCGAAGGCATTTCCCGACATCATGGTTGCCATTAGCGATAAGGAAATTTTGCTAATTTTTTGATACTTATTCGATAAATCAGCGAACCAAGAAAAGTTTTGAAAAATGTCCTTTACTTTGGCTTAGAATGCATCTCCTAGCATCACGCTCGCCATTGGCGATAAGGAAATTTTGGTAATTTTGTGATACTTATTCGATAAATGAGTGTGCAAGGAAACTTTTTTGAACAACACCCTTTACTTTGGCTTAGAATGCATCTCCTAGCATCATGCTTGGCATTTAGCAATAAGGAAATTTTGCTAATTGATACTTATTCGATAAATCAGGGTGCCAAAATTTTTTTTGAAAAACGTCCTTTTCTTTGGCTTAGGAGGTAACATTTTTAGATCACATTGCCATCATTCGAATCAATGGAGCACTACAAAGTGCCATCACATAAGCCGGTTACCAAAATCTTGCCATTGCGTCATCTGCTTTTAAAGCTTTTCTCGGAAAAATTCTTCCCCACCTATATATGCAAAAAATCACTTTCTAGCATTATAACAAACCGGGCAAGCAATTGCAGGATTACAAAAGCTGCAAGATGGAGGGAAACCGGATCCCTAAGCCTAGAATCCTAACCAATCCTGTTCCCCATATCCGTATCTATATTAGGTTGAGTGTTGAGTGTCATTTTCTTGCTCACAGAAATTGTTAATTGCAAATCTTGATTTTTCTCAACCAAGGGCCCGGATTTTACGAGATTGTGAGGGCCCGGGTTGCGTTCGCAACCTAGCATCCCTGCCAGTCCGCCACTGCTATACACTCATCTAGACCTAAACGTTAAGGCCTACCTTGAGCAATATGGAGACGCTACACATACTTTTTTTAATTTAAGTCCTCGTCCTCAATCATCTACATACATCACTGTCTGCACCTCTAGGCGAATACCCAGGAAATACCATTACCTTTGCTTATTCAAAAATAAAATTGAATAAGAGAGTCATGATGGAGTAAATTGGAAACAGGGATTTTCCTTTTATTAATTGGTAAAATGAAATTGGATTTCTTAGGACTGGGATTTGGGAATGAAAAATTAAATTGGGATTGAGATTTTTAACAAGTCAATATTGGTAATCTCTCTATTTTTATCATCGGAATCGGGATTTTTGATTACTTTAGTGCTGGGGATCGGGATAAGTACCCCCTTTAGGACCCTCAAATAAGACCTTGTATAAAATGTAAGGCAAAAAAGAACCTCAGTTGATATCGATATGGAAATGAGAGGGAATAGCAGTTACCAGTCATGTAGCATGATGTGCCAGGAGCTGTATAATATACAGGAGGTGGTATAGGTGGTATACACACAAAATTTACGAAGTGATTTGGGCTGATGCTGTCCTCCAGTTGGATTAACGCTGCAAAACAAAGTAAACACATATCTAAAGTATACCTTACTAACATCAAGACAGGTGAAGACCTAAGGAGTATTGATCACTGTGCAAGTGACAAAGTTAGCGGCTGCCCTGGTAGAGTTTTTGATGCAGTGAGGGTAAACACATATCTAAAGTATACCTTACTAACATCAAGACAGGTGAAGACCTAAGTAATATTCATCACTGTGACAAAGTTAGTAGCTACCTTAGTGCTACCTTATTGCCAAGTAGAGTATGTTATGCAGTAGGGGTAAACACATATCTGATATACACCTTACTGACATCAAGACAGGTAATAATCTCAAGACAGGCAATAACCTAAGGAGTATTCATCACTGCACAAGTGAAAAAGTTAGTGAGAGTTTTTTATGCAGTGAAGAGGGTAGGCAACAAGTTTCAAAATATTACTAAGGGATGATCACTAAATTTAAACTTCCTAAGCATGGAGAATAGTAGGGAGAAGAGACTTGAATTCCCTAAACATGATGGATGGTAGGGAGAAGAGATTAACGTGGAACAGATGCCTAGAACCTTGTATTATAGTGTGTTTTTGTGTTGTGTTTATTTTTTTGGCTTGATAGGTCATTCATCACTGAACATATTCTAATTTGACATGCATCATTTCAAATCATTACTGCAAAAATAAGTCATCACTGCATCTTAGATTATTATCTGCATTAAGACTTTAAATTTATTTTTATTAATTTGAACTTAAAACAATTCATCTTGAAATAGGGGGCTTGAACACCTTATGTCCAAAAGCTATTTCTGTGACTCTTGTTAAGGCCGGCAAAAGATTTATCGTTGAATCATCAATACATTATTTCTAAAGTAATGCTTCCAAATCTATTTTTGACCATGAAGAAATCCATGATAAATTGTCAACATATTTTGTCTATCACACGGAACAAACATTGTTGCTTCGTTAAGAGTCGAGGTAGTCACGGTCCATTTGAGTTTTTGAGTTTATAACATTGAACTAGCGAGATACTTTCCCTCTGTGCACTACCGCATGAGCAGACAAATCAAGCAAATAATAAAAACCATTTTCATTTCTCTATCGATCATGATCATAATATATTAGTACGATAATAAACAAATTGACGATACTATAAAGATTTGGAAAAGCCAAAAGTTGAGATAGATGTGAAACATTTCTTGGTTCATTTTTTTGAAAAAATGAAATATTTTAGCACACTAAGGCCTTTATAGCTTATGCTATCATCATATCAGAGTGTGACTTCATGAAAAACAACAGTTATTTATAGAGGGCATACAAACGATGAAAGATATTCTAGGCATTATTCCAGTTACGTGTTAAGCAGTGCATTTTCTGCCTTGATTAGTGTTTCCTCGTAAGAGTCAAAAGTTTTGAGTCATTTATTGACATAAAACGTAAATCTTAAAAAAGGGTTAACTAAATTATCTTAGTTGCTACCACATTCAAGAACGTTTTTTGGAAAGTTGCATGTCAAGATGCTAGCTCTTGATTCTTATGGTCGAGATTTAGATTTCGAAACAGTGCATAGCTCAGCCATGTATTGTTGATTTCCAACGATTTACTCACCTATATCATTCTCGAGTGATGTCTTGTTGAATATCTTAGGCACAATCACTCTCTTTAATCGGTGCATTGTTTCATTGCCATCAATTTTTGAAATGTCATGATCACCTAAAAGAAAAAATTCTGAATAAAAAAGAGAATACCAATGCAAAGAAGGAAAGAAAGGATGTTTTAAAATCTTCCTGTCAATTATTTACACGGTAATATATCAGCTGCCTACAAAAGACAAGGTCTCCTAAACGATTTAGTATAATATCAATCTTCTTGGGAAAATTTTTATTGGGGAAAATTTGATTTTTTTGGAAAAAACTAGAATTAAACCCTGACAATAAAAGAATATCACTTCTTTTTGGCACTAAATCCAAAAATAGGTACTGGTACCAACAAAATTGCTTTTGCGTTATAAGCAGAATACTCTTACAGGCCAACCATTGAATTGGTTTGTGCTAAGATATATTTGTTTTAGTTAGGAAATTCTTTGTATAGACCTGATATGCACATTTTGAGTAGGTACAAATAGTCCTTAAGTCCTCAAGCCATTTTCAAGATACTGGGACCAGTCTAAAGAAGTTCGAAGTTTTTATCTATATATACAAAGCTCCATTCCAAAACAAGGCAATGTCTTAAAGCCCATTACCTCAGTCACTTTTCCTTACTTTAAAAACAGAAATTTAACATATGTAGATTCTACTGCGTAAAATATTTTCAAAGCAAACTTCATGACACTATTATGGATTCTAATCTGGAAGAGTCTAAAAACATCCCATTCTCAATTTTGTATAATTACTGCTGGTGTGTAAACTTCTGATATTGATAAGACTTAGTGTAGTAGCTAGGACACCCGTTCTGTGAAAACATTGGCCTGCAGTAAAATAAAAAGCTCACCTAGTATGATCCGGTAGTCTTTTGGGTCATTTGAAGGCATACACTGAGCCACGGTGAGTACTATGTTAGTAGACACTAATACCCCACTACATGTTGTTATTGATCCTCTTTTGATGTAGCTAAACAAGATATAATATCATATATTGCAATATATATAGACAGTTGATAAGTAATGGCTCTTTACAACAGTATATGGGCTGTTAATGTAGAGCATGACTGGTAAAACAAGAAATATAATCATATGTTTAACATATTCATACAAAAGAAAAGCAAGATTTTGGCTATTCATATCCATCGATTCTCAGCGGTAGTAATTTTCTCAGAAATCAATTTAGTCTTTAGTGAAGTACATTATGTGATTGGCCAGAGTGCCTTACCAAAGTGGGCTTAGAATCGTCAACAATTTCTCTTTTTAAGGTTGTTAATGTTATATTGAAGACAAAATTAACAATAAAAGTACAAAGAAAGTGTTACCGAATATATGCTTGCCAAGGCCAGTCGTGCTTTTTGGCTTCTTTTCCTCCAAGTATTCTTTTAGAAATATTCTCAGAATTCTGTGCATCTTTTGCATTGGCTATTCTGCGACCACAGGATGACGTTACGTCTAGAAGTTTAGAAAACTATGTCGGTAAGTAACAATTTAAATGAAAATCCAAATCGGCGAAAAAAGTGGACATGAATTATCTTGTACGGTTCATTATGCCTATTTCATAACTACTACTAGTAATGAAGAACGTATAATGTGAGAAATGACGTGTAATTTAATTATGACTGAAAACTGACTAATTATGAATATGGAGAAACACAAATATCTACAAATACTGGAACACGTAGATATAAAAACACACTCAAACATACCAGCTTACTACAATCTACCCTTTGTAAATGAAATATTATTATGAAAGAATTCCATACATCTGAGTATTTACGCGATGCTTAACGTGAGCCCAACATAATATTCAAAGAAGGTGATTTTTCCTTTCACTGTAGCATTAAGTTTGAGTTTAAATACTGGAAATCAATTTTTTATATCCATGTTTGATAGGGCAATCTGCTTTTCATGGGAAAATATTTTTCATCAACTGAACTAACAGCTTGATTCATTTTTCAGTGGCTCGTTTGTTTAGTTTAAATTTAAAACCAGTAATTTGAAGCTACGGTCAAACGCTTGCAATATTTTACACAACTTTGGCATAAAAATATTTCAAAGTTTTCTTTTGTTTTTTGTGAGGTGTTGAAATGCTAGCAACATTTTTTATAATAATACACAAAATGTTTGATGAAATGTATCGCTTGCACAGTTTTTCCCATTGTTCGTGCTCAAATTTACGAAAACCTCATTACATCACATGTCCAAAAAGGAATACTTTGTGAAATTTTCGAGGAAGCAGTCAACGTGTGCCAAATTCATCGCAACATCAAAAACAAAATCTGATTTTTCTCACAATCATGTTTGCTTCACGATTCAAAATTGTAGAAAAGCAATGCCAACATTCAATAATCTATTCTTCAGCATAATCCACTAAGTGTTTCATGCGTTTCAAAATTGACTGACCTTCTTGAGGAGCATCCATGCTAACAAATCTGTTATCTTCTTGAAAGAAAACATCGTCAAGCTGATAAGAAAAGCAGATAGATAAGCAACAAACTATGGAGCTCACTACGAATAGTAATGAATATTGAGACATGGTCAACTGTGAATGTTGCAGCTAATTTGTTTCCGCTTGTCACATAGTAGTGAAACTAACGCTCAAATTCATCCGACTTCATTCGTAGTTGAATACAGAAAGAATTCTCTCTTATCAGTATTGTAGATATAAATGTAACGAGAATCAACCCATTTATCAATTATCTCCACAGTGATATGAAACTAGTAAGGAAATATTTCTATCGCATTTCAACTTTACAAATAGAAACAAACTTTCTTTATTTTCCCACCAGGTATTATACAGTCTTTACATGATTCATAGAAAAAACAGCGTGTTCCGAACAAAAATCTATTTTTATGAACCTAAGCTATTTCAGGTTTCAAGTAGCTTAGTTGAACTCTAGATATGTAGATCCTACTTCTTAGTGGTTCACAGACTAGTCCAAGCAACATGCTACCTGGAGTAAACGCAAAAAAACTCCAACACTCTATTGTATTGTAAGCTGTAAAAACAGGTTAGAGAGTTTTCAAAAAGTGAGAAAAGTTAAGGTGCAGTGAGGTTTGTTTTTCTTTGATATCATCAGCAATATCAACACATATGTCTTTAATATAGGGAGAAAAATAGGAAACATAGCGAAGCCAAAACATGGATTACTTAAGCTTTTCGTCTAACACTGAACAGAGAAATACGTAGAAAGAAAGCGCGTGAGACAAAAATTTTAGATGACGAAACAAAAAGCTTAAGTAATCCTTTTTACTTTACCATGCTTTTCTCGCTATACCAAAATTTTGTACCGATTAAAAACTTGAGTCTTTACATTATCACTTGTATCTAGAGCATTTAGTTTCGAAAGTTAATTTGACAGCTTCAGGGTTTGTCCGTATCAAAACTAGAAGTCTTTTAATTTGTAGTGCATGCATTGGTGAGTTTTTAACCAGCTGCTTTCACTGCTAGAGATTCCTGATGGTGTGGGTATGAAACCACTCAAGAACTGAACCTTTTTTACTTTGTTGGGGACATTTTTCAACCCATTTTTCAAAGTTGCGTGTTGCTCAACAACAGTTATCAACAAGGTGGTTATACACATATCGAATGTCTCGTTTGGATGTGTTTTTGGAATCATCAGATACATAAAGGGCATGAAACGTGCCTCAAAGCTCAAGAGTCAAAGTTTACAAAATAGGGTTAATTTCTGAGGCTGCCTAGAGGATATTTTTTTCAAATAGTTTGACACAAAACTTTTCGTGGCATAAATTTCGATGGACAAAAACTTTTGTCAGTTTGCTCACCCTATGATCTTGATTTCCCTTTCACAATGCTATAAGAGAAGGGATCCCCTCCATGTTCAAATTTGCCCACTGCTTGATCACTTTTTTTCCTCAATTGTTCCTTACTGTATCTAATCTCTAATTATTAATATGATTTTTGGTAGAAATTCACGAGAAACAAGAATGGAGACTGGATCTCTGGCTAACAGACAGCCAGTCTCCTTTCTTGTTTCTTATTTATTTCGCTCTGTACCTTGATACATCAAGCACAATTTTGCTGTTATAGAAAATACAAAACTATAGACATGAATAGAAATTGATACTATTCTGATTTGCCAAAGCAGGCGCACATTCGTGTATATTTGTGTTTTAGATACTCCAGAAATTAAGCTTTTACACCAGTTGTTAAATTATTTGTTGAATGGCTAATCATTTCGATGAATGAAAGCCCAACTGAAAACAATATAGAGCTAACAATATCTTGAGAAATCATTTAGGAAACCATTATAGCTATAAGAAATATAATTCAAAATCATAACAATAACTAGGTGTTTCCTATTTCACTACCAGGCAACACAGCAGAGCAAAAGGAATGCTGGAATCAATGAAACTAAGTATTTTGCTTTTCATGATAACTAAGAAGATCTCTAAGAAATGAAATCGAAATTGAAAACTTTTGGTTTCGAGATCCCTTCCTTGCTGCTTTCTCGTTTAAATTTTTCACAGAAAATGCTAAAATTCTATGACGTCTGTAAACATTGAGTGAGCCCAATCTACCTAAGATTTTTATATCTTTCAAAGAGCATAATATGTCCTAACCAAATTTTACAAAATATGTTTCTAAAATCCAGAGAGATATTCGAAATAGAAACATGCCATTGATATGAAATTTTTTATGGAGAGACTTTGGCCTCTTGCAAGTGGAACTGCACAGTTTATAAATTTCTTTATCTTTGTAGGCCAGCTAATGCCGTTAGTATTTGAAGCATCTTTAGAACATGCCGTTAGTATTTGAAGCATCTTTAGAACATTCTCTTCAAAGAAAGAGCAAAATAGAAATAAATTTCTTCTTTCGCAAAACAAACAAAATTTTGAAATTTCTGAGATGGCAAAGAATCACAGCGTCTAGCAATTCATAGTTCATGAACCTAATCAAATGACTGGAATTTCCACAGGCTAAAGCTAAAATGGCTATTCAGTTAGAATATCAACATTTAGCTTGCCTTATGACTGAGTTTTTTCATTGCCTTCTTTCGAACTAGAGAAAGTTATTCATAATGCAAGGTTAGTGCTCCCTTCAATTGAAAGATAATTTTTCCAAATAGCCTGTTGAAAAACGATGTGGCTGAATTGATGATGATTTCATGGTAAAATCTTTATTTTCTCAAAATGAGAGCCAGTGGGATTTTGGTCATATGGTTAAGCAAATTTCACACAAAAACTGGTCATAGATACAGTTATGAGGTGGAAGCAGTAAAGGGTTGCTTTCATATTGTGTTTTATATTGTATTTTAGTTACAGGAAGTGTATTCAGAAAAAAACTCAGGCAAGTTTATTTCACACATATTTGGTAGAAACTTTTTCTTGAATTAATAAAAATTGTGATCGATGAAAATCGATTGCTTTTCAGGCACGGCAGAGTATATACGGCCTTGTAATACGAATTATTTTAAATAAAAATCAATAAAGAAAATAAGTTAATAATTCAAGCTACAACGCTCTAATCAGTAATTTTGTGATAAACGAAAGTAAAACATAAACAAACAGAGCTAAGATATAAGAGCTCATAAGCTAACATACCAACTGTATCCTCTTCTACTCAGCCAGCTCAGCATACGGCCTGTCTTTAGCCCTTCAGGCTTTGAATGAATTACTGATAAACTTCTTCCTATTTCTATATCAAAGGAAAATATGCCAACTAGGAATAATGACAAAGAAACAATTAAATGAAATATGTGATTTTACCGAGAGTTTTAGCGATTAAATTCATTGTTCTGATTAAAGGAAAGTTCGTGCTAACAATATTGTTTAGGCAAAAAGACAGTTATTTCAGCATCATTGTGTAACTTGTTAAGAATAAAAAACCAAGCTTTTCTGTATTCACGTCCTATTCGAAAGTCTTCAGTATGCTGAAATAGATATATTTTTGTCTACACAATTTTACAAAATTTATTTATTGGAAACCATAGATGCTGCCTTGTTAATTGGCATAAAATTACGAAGTTTAGAAAAAATCAATTACATCCAGTATTTTATTCAACAAATATTTGGAAAAAACGATAATTTTCGTTACAGACGTTTAGACAACTTTATTGTTCGAATGTGCAGAGAGAAAAAGAAAAGTATTTTTTGAATCTATATATATAAAACAGAACTGTTTGTATGTATGTTTGTATGTATGTATGTATGCATGTATGTATGTATGTTTGTCCGCTTAAAACTCAAGAACCACTAAACGCACAGCAAATTGAAAGGTATCATTAAAACCAGAATTTATTCGGAAGTGTCCTTAGCTGAAAATACTTTAAAAATCGTTTAGAAATAGAAGAGGAAAAGCAAAAATGTGACGAGTAGCCGAGATAAAATGCGTAAGAATATGAATTTCTTTGAAGCCATTATGACGTCAAATCAACCAACAGTCTGTATTTATTTCTCACTTTCGTTAGAGACATACAAAAATCATCTAAGTTTGATCTAATGTGAAGTCAAATTTATGTACTGTCTCCATAGCAGAATTTGTTGTTATGAATGTTATCTTAGTTGCCATAGAAGTAATTGTACAAATAGTACAAAATTTATGCATACGGGACACAAAGTGCTGAGGAAATGGACATTACGGAGTGTAAAACATTGTGAAAGTGGATACCCGCAAGGGCGAGCAGACTCTATAACTACAAGGCGCGAAGGGCTGAAGAAATTGATAGAACAAGTGTCTCAAAAGAAGTATTTGTTGTCATAAAAGCTATATTAGTTGGCATAGAAGTGTTCTTTCAAATTCGGTAAAAACTCGGAATTTATGAAGACAAGGCGCAAAGCGCTGAGGAAATGGACGTAGCGAAGTGCAAAGCACTGTGAAAGTAGATACCCGCAAGGGCGAGCAGACTATATAAATACAAGGCGCGAAGAGCTGAAGAAATTGATAGAACAAGTGTCTCAAAAGAAGTATTTGTTGTCATGAAAGTTATATTAGTTGGCATAGAAGTGATCTTTCAAATTCGGTAAAAAATCGGAATTTTTGAAAACGAGACGCGAAGCGCTGAGGAAATGGACGTAGCGAAGTGCAAAGCACTGAGAAAGTGGATACCGCAAGGGCGCGCAGCGCCCTGCGGTAGACGCTAGTTTAGTAATAATCCATCAATCTTTTTCATTGATATCGCAGAGCAACATAATGTTTATTGCTGAACAATAATTGCTTCAAAATGTCTAATTTATTGTCTGCTATTTTTCCATGTTAGGCTTTCACATGAGAATAGCTTCTTGAAAAAACATGCAAATGTCAATGAAAGATAGTGTTAAAGAATTTGGAATTTATATTTTTTATTTATTTAATACCTTGGCGATATGTTTATTCATTTTTAATCTTGAGCTAAGAACTTTGAAAATTGATGTTTTTAGAAATTTTGGTTGACATGTTTCTGGAATAGCCCTTATGTAAATAAAAAAATTGTTGTAACATTGCACAGACAACTTCAATCTTGGTCTTGTGACCAGTATTTTATTTGTGACACGTCATAATGAGGATTCTTCACTAGCGGTTCATAAATCTCGTCTCTCTCGATCAGATCACTTAGTAGCATTTTTCTTCCCCTGATGTCAACAGCTTTATGCCCTTTGCCGTAACGCTTATTTAGAAAATGCAGCACCACATCTATTCTCCAATTACTTTTTCTCAACATCTTCATCAATTTTAAAGTCGGTGTCCAGTTAGATTGGAAGTATTTAGTGTTCAACTCAAAAGTTGGGGCTGCGTGTAAGCCAACTTTATCTTCACCAAGTGGAATCTCCATGAGCTCTCTAGAAAATTTCCCCAAAGCTTCCGTTGTTAAGTCAATTAAAGAAACGTATGTCTTACGTTTCTTTATGTAAGGGTTGTGGTAGATTAGTCTGATAGACTTTAGCTGGATTGAATACATAATATTGAATGCCAGACTCAAATTTCTTATGTGCCCCTTAGGGTAACTATCATGCCGACAGTTTGCTGCGATTTGCCAGATTCCTTCCTTTAAAATTTCGACTTCTCGGGTTATTGGCCTTTGGATTTCCTTCCTGAATTCCTAGAAATAAAAACATAATGTGATATGTTGAAAAGTATCTCACAGCTACGCGATCGACAAATGTTTGCTGTACCTATGCGAATTTTGGATCCGACTCGGGTGGGGGGTATCTTAACAAGGATATGGTAGCGGCGATGTGTCATCTTTTAGGGGTACATTCTTAAAATCAAATACGGAATTATGGGTGTAGATTTTCATGTAACAGTGGCTTGTACCCAGGATTATGGGTATCAATTTTGAGAAAAAACAAAGACAAGAGAAATGTGGTGATCGTAGATCAACCCGAAGAAGGAGAATGGCACATCATTTACACTGATGTGTGGTATGAGATTTTTATTTAGAATATTTTGTCTTATTCAGATACAATTATGTGGTGCTACTAAAATTATGTTTCTTTTACATATTCCATGACACGGAGTTATGGGTCCCCTTTTTCAATTTACGACCCGGAATTATGGCCCCAATTATTTTTTTCAAAATGGCAGACTTAACCCCCTAAGCTACCCCCCAGGGATCCGGTCTACATCAAATCCAAGATTTTGTAACGTAAGCGATAGTTTGTTTTAACAAACTGCCGATGATGATTGGCTCTTTCAGTGCTATACCAATCACTCATCTCTTTTGCAAAATTTCGGCTAATCAATGGTATGTAATGATATGCTAGGTTGAATTTTGGATATTTTTCTGACGAATCAATTCAATGAGTGTCACATGAAGAGATTTTTTAGTTGTTACATTTCCTTCTTTCAATATTCCTATTACTCTCCATATTTCAATTTTATATATACCAAATTTGTTCTTGCAATACATCAACAGTGTTTTCATATTCCTAAGAAGTAGTTTATCCAAGATCCATGCATATTTTGCAAAAAACTCAAATCTTTTTTTTAGTTTGAAGAACTAATTGTGTGGGCAAACATATTCTAGCTAATAAATTTTTCCGTAAAATTGAGAATTTTGGATCCAACTCTTGGGAATTGGGACATAATTCTTTAACATCCCCCACTTGGTATGTATCTTTTATGCTTGTGAAATTCGATTTTCCTTCAATGAGCTAAGAAGCTGATTGTAAAGGAGTTGTAAGGACCTGTTTATATGAGCGAAGTTACTTCACTTACCAGACCCGGTGCTGACAATCGAAGTAAATTTCAAGCACTGTTTATATGGGATTTTCATCCCAGATCCGAAAAGCGAGGTAAATTCCTAGACGTCATCAATATTCAACACATCAATGATTTCTAATTGAAAAAAGGTCGAGTTTACTTTACCTCACTGGTAATTCTGCATTCATATGGAAAAAATTCACTTCATCTAAGGGAAACTTCACCTCCTGATAGGCAAAGTTTAACCATACCGGTAGTGTGGAGTGAAGTTTTATTTCTAATATAAACGCAATCTGATAAAAACAATTGTATACTATAGGAGGGTGAAATATTACTTGCCACCCCCGGGTCTGGCATCAGGTGAGGTAATTTTCCCCATATAAACAGCCTGAGCTGCATTCTCAGCCCGGCTAGCCAAAGTGAAATTGACGTGCAGCGTCAACATAGTGAATGATAAAATGCCTTATGAACAACACGATCGATCGTCTACCTCACAAAGATAGGCCCCAGATAACCTTTAAAAAGCACAGTTAGGTTAGGAGCCATAAATTTCCTTTCTTATCAAGATTCTTTTCCTTAGTCTTTCAATCCTCAGATGGATTTAGTTTCTATTCGTTTCAAAAGTTCTCAAAATCTGAAATTCACAATTTGATATTTTCACGTACCTCAGTCAGTCTCCGAGATTGTTTCTTCATGTGCTCCGGCAGCTTGTTTCGTGAACTAACAATCGGCAAAGATGTTTTTTCTTCGACGAAATCTCTGAGATTAGAATACTGGGAACTGAAATCGTTGTTTATCCCTTGCGTGACTTCCAATATGGTTTTGATAGCTTTAACTGCGGAAACGAAGTCATAAACGGCAAATACATCACCAAATATACCACCATGCTGTGTGTTTTTGAACTGTAAAGACATATTGCCAAAGGTAAACGGGGTATCATTTGTACCACAATCGGTTATATGTGCAATCACCAGTAATATATGGTTGTAAAACTGACCAATCGAAGAGTGATACTCAAAAATATGACGATCTTGAGGATCTACGTACGCATCATATCCCTGTGTCGGCTGATCGACAAAAGATGACTGGTCGCTCAGTACTTTTGTTGCTTCCTTGCAGTCTTTGTATGATCTTAAAGCACGAGTCGAATTGAGGCAAGGTAGACAATCCTCTGTCTTAATGCAATTACACTTTTTCTTGATATCCTTCATTCGATTGAAAATAGCTTTCCTGAAGAGGAACCCTACAGAATCATACTCTGGTTTAATGAGCTCTAAATGGGTTGACAAGGAACTTATAGACAGCCTTTCCAACTTCAATATCACGTCTTTTTTGATACCTCCGGGTAATTTACTTGGGTAAACAGGAACGAACCATTTGTATAAGATATTGGGTTCTCCACCAACAGAGTTTGCCAAGTTCATCAATAGAATCATTTTACGAAACTCTTGCCATGCCATTGTGTTTAGAACTTCTTTTATTGGTTTGTTTTGGTTTTCTTTGATTGACCAAAGCTGGGTTAAAATAGGTGGAATTGTTGCATGAGTGACCTCTATAGCAATCTGAAGCAAACTTTCAAGGTAATGTCTTGTTAACAGCTTTGAAACGTCACCAAACAGTGGTTTTTCTTGACTCAACCATTTTATAATCATATCAAGTCTTGGCTTGGAAAGATCCCGCGTAGCCGGCATGTAGCTTGGGTGGCTCATCGGTAGCTTAAATGACGACATAGTAATATCTTTGTGGTCGACAACATCAAAGTAGTTTGACATGTCGAATGTCCGACTACTCATGACTGGGTAGAGGTTTGCATATTGCCTGAATATAGGATATACATGATTAACCCAAGTAATGGGCTCTGTATAAGTTCGATTGTGAAACACTCTCACCGCCATCATTGTGTTTTGCTTATCTATTTTCTTTGCCATTTCGGATCCAAAGACATAATAGACGTATCCTTCTAAATTTCCATCGATGCCGTCACGCTGAAATGGCGAAGATATCGTGGGTATTTTAACATTTGCTATTCCATTTCCATCCGTCTTGAAAGAAATTTTCTCGAACGTCGCAGTTTTCTTTAGTCCAGTGCCAGAGACTTTTTCAAATAGTGAGTCGAAAGGTTTGAATGATATGACTGCATTTGGTAATGGCTTACCGAATTTGCTCACAAAGAAATTTGTTTCGATAAACTGACCAGATTGTAGTCTGAACACGTAGTTACTCATGGGTTTGACTAAAATACCATCGGAATGCTCTTGCATTAGTACTTCACAACTCCTTTTGTAAACCTGAAAAGGAAACAAATCGTTTTGGTCTTTGTTGCAAATTAGGTAATTTAAAACGAGTTCAAAACTGCAGACACTACTTGCACATTTTGCATTAAATTGATGCATTTTTAGTACTTTGTGGTGAATTTTTCTTATTTCTTATTAATAGCTTTCAATCTAATCTCTTAACAGGATGATAGAAAATTTTACAAAATACATTTGAGATTACTACACTAAGAAGAAAGAGACTCAAAAGACAAAACTCTCTGATGGAGATTTGAGTCTCTTTCTTCTTATTGTATTTAGCTTTATTCTATCTATTGAGCACTGTTATGGGAAATCGACATAGACACTTCGTATGAGGTTACAATATCACTTCATATCAGCAAAGGGTGCAGTCCTAATATTTGACATATTAACTTTACCCCAAGAGAAAATATCGGCTCTTTTAACACTTATTGATGTTAAGTTTGATTTTCAAAAAGCTGTCACCAAAAACAGGATTAAATTCAATTCTCTACCAAAATATATTAGCTAGCTCTACTTATTCGTAATTTGCAAGTTTGTCTTTTAATATCTGTTTGATAGAAATTTGATATCTGAAGTATTATTTTTTTGGTGTTGAGTTACTATTGAGGCCATGGGTCTGCCAATCATCAGAGTATTACGTCAGAAATAGAACAAAGATCAACCTTTATGATTTGATATACCCAGGATTAGATCGAAATTGGTCAATCCGAAACGAGGTGAATGATTGGTAGATTGGTATTGTATACCAATTTAGTAACCATTCAGATTTACTTTGATTCAGACGAGGAATAGACTCTTATCAAAAAATTCCTGATAGGAGAAGTCCTGTGGGAGTTGGAGTAGTTTATAGATAGTTAATAATATATAAAACCACGAGTTCGAATCAACATGTAACAAAAAGAGTTCATTTTCCTACCAGCACTTTTTCGAAAACAGTTTATTGATTTGTGATAATTGATTTTTTTTCCCGGTATATGAACAACGACTTTTCTTGGAGAAAGTAAAGGTTGGTGATTGCAAATGTGTACTTGATTTTTTTCTTAAGTACCTACTCAGTGCGCATGAATTTTCACCAACTTTCGAATCACCAAGAGGTTATTTTTCCAAAACAAGAGTTCAAAGTTCGTATCCCGAACAAATTTAAAAAGTTTATTTTTCGCAAATAATGAACTGGAGTACACCAATTGAAAGTTATTTTGATGTAAAATATCAATTCAAATGACAACGGATTTTCTTTTGCAGATAAAGAACCAGAACATGCCAATTGAAAGTTATGTTGATGTGAAACAGCAATGAAGATGACAAAGGATTTTTATTTGCAAATAAAGAACCAGAACATACCAATTAAAAGTTATATTGCTGGTACATACAAATGAAGATGACAAAAGATCTTCATTTGCAAATAATGAACCAAAACATACTAAAGATGACAAAATATCTTCATTTGCAAATAATGAACCAGAACATACCAATTGAAAGTTATGTTGATGGAAAATATCAATTAGAACGGCATCTATTTATAATTACTTACAATTTTTCCCATTTTGCATCAATCAACCTGATATTTAGAAAATGTTGGTAGCGTTTTTCTAATAACCCAGTGTTGTTAGGTGCTATCCCTTTTTAATTTCCATTTAATATAGAACATTAAAACCACCATAAAATCATCTTTTCATACGCTATAATTTCAGCAGAGTGAAGTCATACCAATAATATAATATATGTGTGCAATTAACAGCACACATTAACATTGCTCTCCTGAGAAGGTCTGGGATGTTCCACTTTTGAGATTGCCTAATTGAAGAAACGCATATCAATCCTCAAACATTAGGGCCTTTTTTAAACTAAAGGTGCGGCTTTGATTAACTTGCAGCCTTTTACGAAATGTGTAGTTCAAAACTCTTTTTGCGCAGTTTTAAAGTGAAATTCAACAGTTCTAAAACTGCTTCTTCAACTAAATATTCAAGGCTTTAGCCGTTGATATTTTCTTTCTGGTTAATCAAGACTTTAGAGGGTTAAAAACTGTTTTTACCTGAATCAAAGCCAAGGGACGAGTCTCCAGTATTTTCATATGTCTCTCTGACAGGTCAAGACTCAATATTCCACTGTAGTTCGAAAACCAATCATTTATATTTTTCTTTGGCAGTTCCCCGAGAAACACAAAATGTTTGCAGCTTACTTTCAAGTCTTTTTTGGTTTTCACTTTGTATTTCCAATACCCAACACGAAGTTCGCCAGGATACTGCCGTGGATAGCCGGTTTTATTTAGTACCAAACTGTTTTCAAAGTTTATGTACAATCTTTTTTGGCTTTTTTCTATCACAAAACTTGCTACATGCATGTATTTATACGCCTTTCCTTTCGGAAGTTTAACGCCTTCTTTACTAGTAAAAATAGGAGTCAGTGCTCTTCCCCAAGTATAAAGTTTAGGAGACAAAGGCCCTGACACTCCGATTGTTCCAATAATACGCCCCATTGCAAATTCTGGGTCTTCTGGACCGCCTATGGTGTAACTGTCTAGATATAATATTATAGAGAGTTCGGAGCTCCCAATAGCATCCATAGTAGCTTTCATTTGTTTAGTAGCTTTGGAATGACGGTGTTTATTCTCCCAGATCACGTTCTTTAAAACTGATTGGTAAATACCTCCTTTTTTACTGTCACTACTGGATCCCATCCGAGGCCAGAACTCGATGAGAGGCGTAGGTGTCATGTCTCCACTAAAGAAACCTGGTACTTTCACCTTCAGTCCCCAAATTTCCGGCAGCATTTGATAAACTGTATCAATGTCAACCATCTTTGAAAATGAGCCAATTCCACCATCTTCATAAAAAAGAAAACTTCATGTTCCAAACTTCATGTTTCAAAATATCAATCGAAAAATTGAAGCAATGCTACCCTTGATACCTTTCATTGATGAATTCTATGGCTGAATGAACTAGTGTTACTGATAATTCTAGAGATTGGGAGAGGTAGGGAATTTCCAACTACTCTGACAATAGAGTTGCAGGGAGTTACAAGAATTAGCAAGTTTCCCGTGGTCTTGTGTTCAGCAAGCTCACATAAAGATATCTACGAAAATGTACCCCAAGAGGCAAACGTTTCATATTCCAAATATTCTAAATAGATTTCTACGGTTTTCTGAGACATCTACACAGAATCAGTATCAAGAAAAATGAGAATTAAATGGAGATTCTGTATCTACACTTTCGTCAATCAAAGCCATGCATCGGGATACGCAAACTATTCAAAACAGGGTCTTTAGATCCTTTTCTATGCAGATAGTTTTGGATCCGTTCCCGTTTAAACGGGGTCTTGATGAACTTGCATCTTTTATCAGCTCATTCATTACGTTAAACAAGCTCAGCCTGAAAGCCACGAACTGTATACGCAACATCATATCAGCAAATAACAATGGGCAAGGTTCGTTTGACAGGTCATCTGTAAGCTAGGCCATTTATAATCGAAGAGCCTTTACTAAGGATGTTTGTTAATGCAAAGTATGAGAATTACAACAAAAGTTTTATATTTTACTGCAGAGTTGTAGAAAGTCTCATGTGAGAAAATCAAGGGCTTCTCTTAAAGACCCTAAGTCGAGATAAATGCCTACCTTTTCATTGTTCATGAACTCTGTAGGAAAATCTAACAGAATTTAAACATTTCCCTTATGTAAAATTCATTCACAAAGCGGCATGCATTAACATAGCAAAAGCCTGATACTGTAGCTGCAATGCATTTATGTTGACCGAGAGTCTTTAAGATAGCTTTGTTTGGCCTCTTTGAATATTCACATCAGAAAAAAAAATTTCAAGTCACCTGTAACCGTTCGTCCACAAACAGAATCAATTTCAGGTTCGCTCGTGCACTTTCCTTCAGCATGGCAGGCGCTGCTCACAAAGCAATCAATTAAGTAGAAATCGTTTGTTCCATAAGGGTTCCATTGGTTCTTGCCCCCCTCCATTGTGCTGTATTTGTCACAGTGGGGTATGAACTTGTCCATGTCGAAATTCTTGTGAGGGTTGTTGCCAGTCGCTACATTTGCCTTGAATCTTCCACGAAAATTGATATGAGGGTAATGCAGATAGGACAAATATCTGTCTGTTGGTAAGATATCTACAATAAACAATATTGTCGATAAGTATTTACAAAAAAACTGCTCGGTTAGATCTAAATGTATACCATATAGCAGCAATTTATCATGGGCAGGCTAGACGGATAATGTTTACAAAGCTCTGCTTATTTATTTTAGACTTTTTATGTATTTTCAGACTACCTATACGACCAACCCTTTAGTATCCTGGACATTCCAATTTTTTTATATCATAGCCTAAAGTTGCCAAGCAAATGCTTTCATAATTACAAATACATAGACCAAATTGCTCTGCAAGAAAAAAATGTGAAAATAATGGTTAAAAGAAGAAAGAATAAAGGATACAAACGAAGGGTCACAAATCATTTTCAGGTCAAAGGTCTCATTTCAAATGCAGCTGGCTGAAGTAAAAAAAATTACTCTAGTTGTATCGTTAATTAGGTTGTGATATTGCTTCGTTTATTTGACTTTTGACACCCGAGTCCTAATTTACTGCGACTAAAATCTGTCGAATAGGACCTTCAACATGTTTAATACGAAGATTAGCTGTCTTTTATTATCAAAAATAGCTTACTATCTTGAAGGGATAAACAGCTGGCAACCCAAAGAGTTACAAATATGCAAGAAATCTTTCTCAGCATCATTCCAATACGTCCCTGTTGAAAGCAAGGAAGAAAAAAATCACAAATAAGAAGACTATTGTATTAAGCATGGGCCGACATCAATCAAATTCCAGGGGACTCGAGCTAGGCTTGATGTTTAGGCAGCGGTTACACAAAAGAGTCTTTATTAATCAAACAACTTGAGTAAACCAAATCAAGAACTGGGTCAACTGCAGGCTGTTTAACTTTATTGGGGCAGTTCATTGCAAAATAACATTTTAGCTAAGGGGCTAGAAAACACCCAAGATCCCATTAGTGGTAGCTCGTAAAACATCTATACGGATCAAAGTTAGGCAAAAATGCTAAGAACTTTTGCTTTCTTTGTGATAGAAGTACACATTGTCAACCTCATCTCACTAATTCATTAAATTTCATTCAACAAATATTTTAACACAATAGCTACTTTAAAACAAAATAGCTTTTAACACACTGTTCCTTTCCTTACTTCGTTTTTCACTTTGATCATGAATATTGATCATGATGAAAAAGGATGAATAAAACCTTTTACCTTTGCGAGGTCAAGGCGTTGAATATTTGAGATATTATTTATGATTTTTTCATAGGGATAAGGAAAAATTTTGTTTCCCAGTTAATTCGCGGAAGATGTTGCAAGCATTTTGCTCGAAAGGTGTCCCAACTTGTTTGTTTATCACTCATTGATCTGTGATGTCTGTAATATGCGTACGACACGTATCATTCTAGTTTTAGCAGATTGTTTTGTTCACTTGGGCTGTAAATTAAGCACGCTGCAAGCTTCACTACTTTGTTGATTTATACATAGTCATAGTATGATTTGAATAGAAATATGTTTTTTGGCATCCAATCTTTTGCAATTTTGCTTTTCAGAGACGAAAGGTCTGAAAATCTTTCAATTTGGTTTTGCTGCTATTCAAAACCAACATTCTGTCACGATATATTCATATTTGGATGCAGTAAGCAGCAAAGCCGTGGCGAAGTTTGACGTTTCGTATGGCTGTGAAATTTCTTCCGGTCACTCTCAACGTAGGTAAAATTGTACCTCGTTTTTTCATTTCATGTATGACGGGAATTTTCTGTCTTCGTCATGGACATCATGTCTTTAACATTTTTCTCCAACCCCCAACTATTTCGGTTGCTATGGAAGTGCACCTTTGGCCAGTGCATTTGAAATCCCAAACTTGGGGCCTCCGTGATGGGAGAACAACGCCTTTTGGCAGTGGAAAATCTGTGACAGTTCATAAATCTTAGGGGCCCCGTTAATTTTGTCTGAAGCTAGAATTAAAGGCAGTTAAGATGCGATGGATATTTAGACACGATTGGACAGTATCAATACTTTATCACAGCATATATGTTACAAAAATATTATATAGCTTCGACAACATTGGCTAAGTCAGAAGTATATTGAGTGAATATCTAATCCAAAAACTTACTTTTTATACCATTACTCTTTCCTCGCAGCCTTCCTTGATCCGAACGCCTTCTTCTTGTTTTGAAGATATCAGACGGCTTTTCTTAGTAACTTATAGAATCTTCAAAATACATCGATACAATATTTGCTCAACTTTCGACTCAGGCTATTTCAGTAAATGAACAAAACAAGGCAGGAAGCGTAAAATAAAGCAAATCTTATCTTTAATCTCAACAATGCCTTTTTGAATAATATTTTCGAATAGCAAATCCTAATAAAAGAGCAGTTTATGGAGCCGCTACTCTTTGTATTATAAGTAAATCTTATTTCTACTTATGAATTGAGAGGTTTTTCTTTTAAACTCAATGTAATGGTTCATTTGATATTGAATTTGCAAAGTTTTTATGCATGAGGGATTTATCAAATACATTTACAAAAGAGTTAAGAAGCTTTCGAATTAAGAAAGAGAAAAATAGTTGTGGCTTAACGTATGGAAATGAAATGTTGGAGAAGCCAGACTGCAGCCCAACTTTGTTCTCGGGTCACTGTTCCGGCAACTCGGATTGTTGTTTAGTAGTTAGTTGAGTGACGGCGAAATTATAGAATGTTTTAGCCACAGAGTACTGTAGGAAAAGCAACGAGAAATTGACAACCCTATGATTATTATTGCAGAATCAACACAATTTTAAACGTTGTCAAGGATGCGAAAAAATACGTTTAAAAGCGACAAGGAAACAAAATTAGTGGATTTATGACAATTGTTTGCATAACAGTTGGCTATGTCTTTATAGCTTGATGAACCTATGTATAAAAGTTGAGATCCCTTGATAGTTTTTAATAAGTGTTCATCATTTTTTGAGTCGTGTTCATTCGTGTTCACTTATGTTCTAAATCGTGTTCTCTCTTGTTCGGTTGCATTCATGCGTGTTGATTCGTGTTCTAACAAGTTTATTGTTTTAGACAAGACAATAATTTGCTAAAACAATGAGCTTGGTAAAAATTATTTGTGACAACAAGGGTGTAATTTCCTTGTGTCAATTCTCATCAAAATCAAGACAACCAATTTAGCACTGATACTAATAGTTTCTCAATCAGTTTATTCCCTCTGAAATATATCTAGTCCTGTGCCACTAAAACTGTTTTTTCAGGTTCACAAGTAGGAATTCTCGAAGACGGGGATCTAAATTACAAAAAGCGCATACGCTAGCAGACTGAGCAAAACAGATTGAAATCACGCCGTTCCCAGCCTCAATACAATGTACAAAGGCGTGTGGTACCGATGTAAAGATGATCTTTCAGTGTAAACGGTTTTGATATTCAGAAAATAGGATATTTTGCCTAGGAAAGGGACATTTTCATGCTTTTGAGCAAAGAGGGCAATGGTCTGGACTCTTTAGATCCAACCGTAGTTGTGCACCTGCTGTTGTTAATTATCTGTATGTTTTTTTAATAATGTAGATCTTCAGGCAAGGAAGCGGAAGGAGTGAAAATGATTGACGCTAAGCTCTTCCAAAGTAAACCTTTTTGTTAGTAGTCGTCTAAAAGCAGAAGGAACGGGGTACCTATTACTTTGAAATATTTCCTCACTGCTATAAATACTTAGAAAGAAGAAGTCCAGAAGTTGGAACACCAAAGTAGCTGGCATATAATTGCAAACCTCTGGATCCACGATTTCAAAAATCTGTGAATGCCATTTTATCATTGCCCCCAGCAATTAATCGCACTCTCCTATCTCTGGAGATTACATTCATGCATGTTTATCCAAGTACTATAAAACATTTGCAGGTGCATAAACAGAAAGACCAAACAGAAAAATCAATTACATTTATTTGAGAAGCTTGAAATCTATAGTTTCTCAATTCTCAAAATGCCTTCCACTGCAACATTCTTCTCAGTGGTTAGTCTAGTCATCCTCCACTGCGCATCTTGTTCTGCTTCATTTTATCGAAAAGTTTCGAAAGATGAATACGACACTATTTCTACCATGGGTTTTCACCAGTGCAGTTTGCAACACAAGTGCAATTACGTTGGAATACCGCACAGCAATGTCGATGACAAGGTGTATTCAGCAGCAACCATGCAACAGCTACAAGGCATGAAGTTACAAATCTGGCAAAAAATGGAGCCCGTGGGTTCAATAGATGATTCAAACAATGCCCATGGTGAGTGAACCTTTACCTTTTTAGTATATGTCCCGATTTTAATCGGCCGTAAAAAGGCACACATGCATGCGTCTTCTGATACGATATAATTCAGTTCAATCGGTTTCTTTTTTATTGATTGTTACAAAAGGATTGGTGATCCACAAAAATTATTTTTCTATGTCTTTGAATAAAGAAAAATAGATGTTAATCTTAGAGAGTCTGAGTAGAGTAAGATAAACGAGCAAACGAATACAAACTGGAATCAAACGTTATCACGAAAGATGTCGAAAAGTGCATTGATTTATACCTGTTATTCGTTACTTTTTGCACATTAATAGAAATAGATGGTTAGAAAACCTATTGTTGTACGTCTTTATTTCACAGTTGATGTTGCGCTGTACTTGAAAGTGCACAATATATGTCTTATCCTCTCTCTTTAATCTTAAAATTTTACATGTAAATATTGCCTTCATAAATATGATGCTGAATATTACAAAATATTTTCTAAATAACGAATATTTATGGATAGGGAAAAGAAAGAACCTTTGTGGTTTATTCGCTCAACGTATGACCTTGTTGGCTAAAATAATAGCAAAAAGACGGTGCAGCCTTAGTTTTTAAAAACTTGCACCAAAAGATACACCAATAGGTTTCTGAACCATCTATTTCTATAAACTATGGTTTTTGTGAGGGCCAGTTGTCAACCAGCTACTTTGTAGAAGTTCTTTACGACTTATATTCGAAACCATCCTCAGACTTAGTTTTGACGGTCAGTCTTTCAAATCCGTAACCAAGAACTTAAAAATCAAGAACCTCTTAACTTGAAATTTTAAAATTTTGACAGTATTCCAAGGGCAACAATTGCAAATTTTGGGTTCAAAGGTTGTTAATTCTTACCATCAATGATAATGATGTGTAAGAAGTATCAAAGACCTAGAAGCAACTATTAACCATAATTCTTACTTCTGCTAACTGCAATTTATTTAAGAACTTGTTCCCTTGGCTCTTAGTTGCAGGTTTTAATTTCAAGGCTTCTGATAGCCTGTGGTGGGCGCGCTTGCTTATTATCAACATGTGTTTGCTGTTTTATTTGTACTGCTCTTAAAAAAAAAATCGAAAGAAGAAGATAAAGTACCTAAATCGTATTTTGAGTGCATACTTGGTTTCATGTACCATATATCCTACTTTGCTTTTGAAAGTAGAGCGTCTAGGCGTCTTTCATCTTCATTAAGTAGCTACTGTATCTTTAGTTGCTTTGCACATTTCTGCATACATTGGTAGCTTTAATATGCTGCATGTATAGCATTCATTTAGTACATCTCCTAATGACTGAGCAATCACGGAACATGCTAGTGCAGATAAATGATTAATTTCTTTGTTTCTTTGCTACCAGCTAGTAGATTTACGATCTACTATCGTACATTGAGCACTATTTCCTTTAAACGAAACACACTCTATAGCACCCATTTCTACATCAATGATTTCATATATTGCAATTCATTCCTTTGACAAGAATCAACTCAATATCTTACACATTCATGTTTTATTGTTCAAAGACTACAAAGAGGCTATGGAGGCGGGCGTATACGAAAGTGGAACAGTAAAACTGTCAGTGGCACGTAACTCCATCGTAAATGCTTATTGCGACATGTCTACAGATGGAGGTGGGTGGATAGTTATTCAGAGACGAAGAAATAACGGAACTAGTTTTGAAAGAGATTGGCAAGCCTATGAAAATGGATTTGGTGATATAAATGGAAATTTCTGGATTGGTTTAAAAGCATTGACAAACTTAACTGCTCATGGAGTCTGGACTATTCGATTCGATTTGCAGGCAGATGATGGAAGCAGAGGCTTTGCCAAATACACAAAGTTTGGAATAGGTGGAAGCGAAGAGAAATACAGGTTATCATATGATAAATATTTGGGGGATATTGGAGATGCTTTGGCACATTCGAGAGGGATGCCTTTCTCGACCTTTGATAGCGACAATGATCTCGCATCATTCAACTGTGCAGCTTACTTCAGGGGAGGATGGTGGTATTCTGCATGCTTCGATTGTAATTTAAATGACTGGTTTCCCGATTCAAGAACAACTCGGGTTGGGCCAAAAAATGCTGACTTCATGAGTTGGAAAACATGGAAGAATGCATTTGGTGATATCAATTTCTTTGAAATCAAAATCAAAATTGAAAATTGACAGCAGACTAGAACTTGACCACGGTTGAATATAAACTATTCTTCATATTATCCTAAATCTATTTAGAGGGCACTTATTAACAAGTTTCAATGGAAAAGAATTTCTTCCCGCAACAGAGTTAATCATTTGATCAAAGAAGTTTTTTCAAGGGTCTCTCTGATTCATGGAATTTTCGATTTCGATTTAAGATGGTTTTTTCAATGTAACAATTATAACAGCAATGAGATATGATGAGGGTAGCCTTTGATACCCGGTGTACCCACTACTATAACGATAACATGGGCAACAGAAAACAACAAATTAGAGTGAATAACGAACTCTTTAAACCTTTGAATAAATGAAAAAAAGCTATTTCATTAGTTATATCATACAAGCACTCTATTTGTAGATGTTTGTCGAATGTTTCTAGATTGTGGAGTGTTTTCAAACTTCATATTGGTTCCTATTTTCACCAAAAGTGCTCAAGACCCTTGCTTTAAAAGGAAGTCAGTTTCGAATAAGATATTAGCTATACTGTAGTAAGTCAAAATCATGCCCAAAAGCAGGAGTCGGAAAATCTATTCGGATAATTTTTAGAAGAAGGAGCAAAGCTTTAGCCTCATGCAAGTCTGAAATACAGAATAGCAGTCGAAATCTTTCATAACCACTCAAAACTTTCTTTCACACACAGAGAATATTTGTGACTAGGATCCGTCTCACTTATAATTCCACCTATTGAGAATTTCTAAAAATTACTAAATTTCTAAATTACTGCTTTTTTCTTTGATTATTATTGGAACGTTGCTAATGCTTAGCATGTGACTGTATAATCATGCAGCTATTGTTGGCAAAGAATCAAGCTTTAATTTAAACGAAGAAAGTCCACAATACTAGGCTTTGTGCCGGACCTTTCGATGCTTGCGGCGAAGTAGGTAAAATAAAGCGAGACAGGAACAACGCAAAACGACACACACAGAAAAAACGTAGATAGATTAAATATTTTATATATATAAATGAATGAAATTTCATATTCAAGTCAATTGGATTTCTTTGGCAGCCATATTGGAAGGCAAAACGCAAGCCAAAGCAATAGGCTTCGACATCTGAATCCAAAAACAACAGAATGCTCGATCCAATCTTTATTTTGATATTAGTGGCTTAATTTGAGGTCTACCTGTTCTCGATTAACAAACAGATATACTTGAATAAAGTTACTAATGAAGTCACTATTATTCATTCATTTTATAGGGTTTATAGGTACGTTCTATTCATGAGAAATTGTTACCTATTCTCACCCGATTAGCCACTCCTTCTTCCGACTCACTAAGAAACCCGAGTGCTTCAGGAGTAGCCACTCTGGTAATATAGATTGATATGGTCTAGGTAAGAAGGAAGAATATTGCTATGAAGGATAAACAGGCAAAAATAGACAAAATATAACTTAAAGCCTCAGATTTAATTAGCTCTTTAACTCAGAAAATGGAAAAAGAATTGATAAAACCCAATAGAAGGCGCTGATTGGTACTTTTTAAATGATTGTTTGAAACAAAGCTTTGGAATATAATATAGGCGTTGCCTTAGGGTAAAAATGTAATAATGATGTTTTTTTTAGTAATTCAGTAAGGCACAAAAATATCGTAAATATATCAAGATGTAGACTAGATACCGCGCCCAAAAGCCCTTGCTTTGTCCCAGTTTCCCGACCACCCGAAGTAACATTGTGAAATTGGTATATAGATATTGATGTATGTATGGTAACATCTTACTTGAATCTCCCTTTGAATTTTATATAAAATGAATGTGATTTGATTTGAGTATTAAAAAAGCAAAACAAATATAGGACACGTCCCCCACCAGCTACCCCTGAGGAAAAGGGGAATTTGAGGGAGTAAAAATACCACTTAAGCTTAAAGTAGACGTAATGGTTAAAACGGGTATAATGAAGAAATTACTGTTAGGGGGCCACACGGCCCAGCCACAAGAAACCCAGTAATGGACCGAGTGTAAGATATTTAAAAAAACCCCCAAGTGGTTAGGACTGGTGGTAAGGAGGGTAAATTTACCTGAAAATTCATATTTAGTGTTTTAAAGATTGATAAATGCAAGTGCGATGGAAATCCGAAATGCTTATAACAGTAAACCTGGATAAAAACGAAAGGGGAAATTTGAGTTGTAGCTATACCTTACAGACGAAAAATTTCTAAATGAGCCTGAATGTAGCAAAATGTAACAAAAAGGAACGTAGGAAAACCCTAAGGGAAGACCGTTACGACGGAAATTCTAACGGCTAGGGTGCTTGTTGAAATTGCGGCTGAATTAAAAGATATGTGAAACGGCTATCATAAGGAAGGGAGCAACGTGCTGACCGGTGCTCTGTAAAATCTCAATACAAATATTCAAAAGGCTACCGTGACGAAGAAAACATAGATAACGGTGTTCTGTAAGATTTGAAATAAAAAATGTCTTTAAAGGTCACCGGAGCGAGGAAAGCGTGCAACACTTGGCTCCTTGAATATGCAATAAAATTCAAAAAGGCTACCATAACCAAGGAAACATGAAAACAATGGGCTCTCTAAAATTCTCAATAACATTCTTCAAGGCTACCGTCGCGAAGGAAGCATGCAAAACGTTACTCTATAAAGTTCTAAATAAATATTCTGCAAGGAAACATTCAACCGATATTCTGGGAAATTCTCAATAAAATTCGTAAAAGCTATGGTAGCGAAGGAAACATGCAAACGGTGCTCTATAAAATTCTAAATAAAAATTCTGCAAGGAAACATTAAAACGGTGCTCTGAGAAATTCTCAATAAAATTCGTAAAGGCTATCGTAGCGATAGCGAAGGAAACATGCAAACGGTGCTCTATGAAATTCTCAATAAAATTTTGAAAGGCAACCAAGCGAAGAAAACCCGCAAAACGGTACTCTATGAAATTTTTAATAGAATTGGAAGGCAAGGGGAAGACATGTAAAACGGTGCCAAACGGAATTCGCAATAAGATTTTTTTAATGCCATTTTTGAGACATTTTTCGGGTAAAACGTGCCACTCCGGCTTGGCCTAAATGCACAAGAAATTAGTATAAGCTTGACTTACAGCATTCGCTGCCTGTTGTGCCGTTGTAGGCGACGGTGTTATTATACTTCAGAAGGGTAAGCTTTTTTTTTCTTTTTATTCAATAAAAAAATCTACAAACAAGTACATTAATTACAAGGACGATACCGAGGGGAGCAAAAAATATTTTGACAGCCCCAAGGCCACAAGGGTAAGCTTTGAAACCTTACAGCTTGTTGCGTAGAAGAAAGGCAGAGAAGCCCACTCCCTGGGTTTTATCTTCTTGCTAAAGCCCAAGGGGGTATGAAGGTAAGCAGCAAAGCCTCCTGAAGGTGACAGACATTGTTTTCTTGCGTTGTTTCGAGAATTTAGAGTTTCCCCTCGGGCGAGAATAGTCATATTCTATTGAGCTTGTCTCTGTTAGTGGGCATTTTTGTAATGAACTAGTTACACCGGTTATCAAAGGCTAATCACTTCATAAACTATTATTATTATAATTGTTACATCTAATAATCAATTTAATTTGAAAATTCTATGAAACATTTAGATCGTGTGAAACGCTCTAAAAAAGAAGTAAGAAATTATCAAAATTACAAGAACGCGCTCTAACAGCTCTTTCTAAGTATAATACAAGTTCATACAGCGATTCGCTTTGAAATCCAATTAACTTAGCCTATGTCAGGCCTAATCAAACAACGCTTTGGGGCTAAAAGCCTCACGTCCGTCGGAATGGGTTGCCTAATGAGATGAAATCAGCAGAAAATTTGAAAAGTTTCAAGGCCTTTAAAAAACAATGGGATGGGCTAAACTGTGAGTGTAGTGCCTGTCAGTGCCAATTATCGTAGTATTTTAAATAATCTTCCATTATTATTATCAATATGATTATAACTTCATGTAAAGTTAGATTTTGATTAGTTAACTTGTATACATACGTATTATATATTGTTGGCTATGGTAGTGAAATTCATCAAATGAAAATAAATGCACAAACAGACAATTATTTGTTCTCTATCTTATGTGACAGAAGACGTAGAAACTTTGATAAGCCTTGCAAGTCAACAATTTCATGAAACACCCGAATGGTATGAAACACAACATAGACTCTTTTGCTTACAAATACACTTGATAGACCTTATCAGTCGAAAGTTCTATGCAATAAGAATTCCATGAGAGATGACAATTGCATCAAATGCACTAAAAGTTCCTTAAGCTCTCATTTTCAATTTTTAGAAATAGTAGACACATTTCATACCCAGCTTTAAAGACAAAGACTCCAATTGTATCCTTAGCCTACAACACATATCTCGTCGTCCTGAAAAAATAAACACACTTGATAAGCCTCGTATAAGCCTCATGTAAGTCGTATATTCTATGAAAAATTCTAATGGTTTAAAACACTCTAAATGCTTCTCATGTTCTATGCCTTTTAGGCCAGAAGAGTAGACACAATTAACAAGCTTGTAGAGTCGAAAATTCTATGAAACACAATTTGCGTGAGACACGCCAACTATATAAAACTCGCCAAAAGTATATCTTACTCTTTACCTTATGTGGTAGAAAGAGTAGACATATTTGATAAGGCTACAAAGTCAAAAATTCTATAAAACACATATTGCATGAGACACGCAGATTATTTAAAGACCACCAAAGATTATTCTACTCTTTACCTTATGTGGTGAAAATAGTAGACACATTTGACAAGGCTATAAAGTAAAACATTCTATAAAACACCAATTGCATGAAACACGCAAATTATATAAAGACGACCAAAGAATATCTTACTCTCTACTTTATGTGGTAGAAATGGTAGACACATTGGACAATCCATCTCAAAGATGCCAATCATTTCCCAAACCTACTGATATTGTACCTTCTCTAACTTATGAGTTTGAAAGCTAGACACATCTGATAATAAAACTTCAAGCTTTCAAGTGTATAAAGTTTGCTATCATTGTTTTTCTCTACTTCTTATGTGCCAGCAAATTTCGTTAAATATACTACAAGAGTTTCATATCGAAAAAAAGTAAAACGGCCAGCAATGTTTGAAAATGTTTGCAACGATAGTATCAAAAATGCATTTTCATGTAACCTTCATTTCCAGTTTTTCAAACAACAAGTTCTTCAGAGGCAAGCCTTTCTTTTTTCTTTAGCCAGCTCAAAGAAGAAAATCGCTTCAGAAGCAAAATTTATTGGGATTTACACAGCGATCTAGCCCTTATCTGCTTTGTGTTTGTTTGACTCTTTTCCAAAAAACTTTTGCAATAACCATTCTTCTGATTAACCCTATTATGGCCGGGGGGGGAGCACAAAGTGCCCGCGGCAAATTAAAAATGCTGTATCTTTAAAAAGACACGTAATATTCTACTGAAACCTGTTCAACTTTTCCTCAAATTTATCAGAGAATCTGAAAAAATTATTTTTGTTACTATCACACCTTTGCTGATTACGTGACACCTCTTTTGTTAACAAGCGGTCAGGTGTTAAAATATTTTAGGGCCTATATTTCTGCAACTATAACACATAGAGACTTGCTTAAAGCACCATTGGCTTTGTTTTGATAAGGGCTTTTGAATGATATATAATTTATCAGTTTTTGCTGACGTAAGCAAAATTTAAAATCTATGACGTCATCAATGTTTATGACGTCATATCTATAAAAGACAATTATTTTTTTCATCTGAAATTCCTTTTTGGGCGTTTCTAAATAGAGATAAACTAGAAAAAATTCTATTTTTTAATCTGAATAGCTATTTTATCTTATTTTTCTTCATTGTAAAATTCATCGACTTGAACATTTATGAAAAAAATGGTAAAAATATATAAAATATAAAATAATGTCAAAAAAATTCATAGATTATGATTTGAAAATGCTTTTTGTTCATAAATAGACCATTTGGGAGGCAAAAATACAATAAGGAAAGCTTCAATAACAAGCTAAATGCCTATAAGTAGTTATCATGGTTTTTCAGACTTATGACGTCACTGTGACGTCATTGGTAGCCATTATGGTTTTAAAAACACAATCAATCGATAGAGCAAGTAAAGTTCTATAGTTCTACCCAGTTTCAAGCTTTTATCGCGTTCCTAACAAGAATAATAGGGGGCGGGCACAATGTGCCCCCCCCGGTAGTACAAGGGTCCAAAAAGCCCGGTAGTAATAGGGTTTAAGCTACTGGACTAATAGGATGATGACAAAAGAACTAAGACACAGTTGAGGTATTGTATCGGTTTACGAATCAACGAAATTGCTTTAAATAAACTCGACTTGATCATACTAAATGTTCACTCATATGTCAGTCCTTCCCAAAAGCTAGACTGTAGGGAGAATTTTGAAGAAGCTGTTAATGGCTCCTAGGAATTTAGCATACCAATGAATGCCTTGCTGGGGCTTCCCAATGGGAAGATGTTTGATAGCAATATCATACATTGCTCGGTAGGGACGGAAGCTCAAGTGCGCTTTGCGGACATCTTTTGTATGAGCGTAACAGGATGCTACTACGCCGTCAACAACCACTGTCCCCTGCTTTGTCAAGGGTGCGTATGCGCCTTTTCCAGCTACTGATGTGACTTTGTCGACCTTGACTGCGACAAATCCCTTGTTGTTCTGCTCTACCACTTTGATGTAATCACCAGGCTTAACATCTTCAGCAAATACAGTATCGTATCGCATGCCGTCTTGGGAGACGAAAATCACATGCTTTTTTGTCAACTGTATTGCCTTGTGGGGGTTTTTGCTCTCTATGAGCACGTAGTCGCTCACATCTTCCTTAGCTTTGGCATCCAGGAACATGATGACGGGACTATAAATGCAATCTCCAGCGGAAGACATTGCAAGAATCTTGTCTCCAACATCGAGATTGCTCATTCTCTTTTCTAGGCCATCTTCAGTCAGAACAATGCTGTGGGAAGGGAAGCAGCATCCTATAATGGGACAAGCATATATCATGCTCTAAGTATTGCATTCAACAAGATGGTCATTAAGGTGAAATTGAGAACCGGGATTTTCCTTTATCCTACAACTGGGAAAATCGGATTGGACCTCTTGGGTCATAGCTAAAAACTAAAACAAAAGGGAAATTAGGTAAATATGGAATTCCAACTCGCCATTTAAGTTTGTGAATAGGATACTCAATGTCCAAATACCGAACATGAATATGATATTTTCATGGAAGCTCATTCTTTCTAGGCAAAGCAAGTTTTCAAAATTTCTGTTGCCCTGAAGCAATGCCGCGGTCTGAAAAAATTGCCTCATGTAAACAGGAAGGCTGTTCGGGGAGGTGAAGGGATTACAAATCTATTTTCAAGGGTAACCATGACCCTTTTGGCAAATTTTTCTCTCTTGTCGTTATTTTCTAGCGTCAAATTCATTCCATTGCTGATATTTTCTTTTATCAGATTTTGAGCATTTGGAGGCGCTTTGGTCAGTTTTATAATTTCCACTGAGAAAAGAGTGTAAAGGGTTTCAGATAAGATTTGATTTCAAGGATCCTTTGGGGATGTCAACAACCAAGTGAATAGCGTCAACTTATTTATGGAAATTTTCCACCATTGAAATGATTCATCAGTTTCATTCCTACTTTTAAAGATTGGCAATACGTGTGCATTACTTAATTTGGAAAAATTATGAATAAGTAGGCCAGGAGCCATTAAAGTAAATTGTTTGGTTGCTTTTAAAAGTTGGTTAAAAGAACTTGTTTTAACAGAATTGGGATTGGGCAAAGGGAGTCACATAAGATAAGGTAAAAAAAGAATATCGCCTATTGTCTATAGCAGATGAACATTTCAATAAAAATCGTAAATGCTTATTCAAAAACTGCATTCGGTCAAAAGCAGCTTTCTTGGTTGAGGAGTAATCTTTTCATTGCAATTTATATCAAGAATTGACTACATACATACAAAGATTTGTTTTTTTTTGGATAAAAGAATAATAAATGCTTTAAATTGTGAAATTGGATAGCGTTGCCTATTGGGCCTAGTGGACTAAGCAGTTCATTTCATAATTCAAGATTCACCACGGTACGGTAGATAAATATTTCATGAATGAAACATTGATTTAATATTGTTTATTCTTCCTGAAATTTCAAAGAGTATCTGGAAACAATAAACTCTTCATGATCTTCATCAAAAGGATGCTTCAAATCGCCTGCAGAATCAAAATTTGCGTCTTTGATCCCGACAGAGCTGCATAACGGTCAAATGATTAAAACACGGATGAAGTTTTTTTATCGTTGTAAGGGTTGCGAATGGATCTCAGGCCTGTTTTTCCAATCTAAGAATACTTGGAAAATTGCAAGAGGGCTTTTCAACTGTAATCCATATCCTTATCTGTACTAGGCTCTTCTGAAAAACCTCAGTTGGAGGAGGCTTATCAAGCCCCCATTTTGTTTATGCTAAAGGTTTTGATATTTCCCAATGTATCCTTTTTTGAGTGCATTCTATTTGATTAAGTTTTTTTTCAAAAATGTAGGCTCTAAAGGGTGAGCCTTTATAGGGTTGGGGTGTATTGCATTAGCATATACAGCGTTTAGGTGGTAAGCGTATAAAGAATTAGGGGTAATAGGGTTAAAGAATGTAGGGTAAGGGTACATAAAGCAAGGGTACATGGGAGCAGGGCAAGCTAGCCTTTATAGGATGAAACTGCATAGTTTTAGGGACAGGGTGTATAGAGTTTTTTTAGTCTTTCGATAGCTATGTTAATCATAGTGGTGCGCCAAGCCTACCATGATGCGCAGTAGTCAGGTTTTGACTGTTGTGCCCTCTGCCGTTGTTGTCCGATAACAATCCTCCGCAAGACAGCTGCGATGCTGGACCAGATCGACGATATGCTGTAGACTGCTTCAGCAACTATCCGATTTCCTAGAGTGGTCCGGGTAATCAACCCGTCCGTGTGTGTATAGAGTAAGGTTATTTAGGGTACAAGGTTAAGAGCTAGGGTTTATAGAGCTAAGGTTAATAGGGTTAGGGCATACAGGGTTTAGCTATGTAGGGTAAAGGTATATAGGGTTAGGTTATCAGACAAGAACAAGCCAGGGTATATAGGATCAAGGTATAAAGGGTAAAGGTACATTGGGCTAGGGGGAAGAGTAGGATGGGTTTTAGGTATATAAAGTTGACGGTACTTAGTTATTGAGTATATAGGGTTAAGGTAAATAGGGTTAGGGTATATTAAGTTAGGGTATAAAGGGCTTAGGTTTTAAGGCTAGAGTACATTAACATAGGGTATGAATTATTAGGATGAATAGGGCTTAGGTTATGTAGGGCTAGCCATTATAGAGTCGGGATATATAGGAATACAGTAGAAGGTATAGGATTAGGGTATTTAAGGATTGGTATATAGGGTAAGGGTTTTTAAGGCTAGGGTGTATGGAGCTAAGCTATTTAGGGTAAGGCTTTATCAGGCTTAGGTATAAAGGGCAAGGAAATATTGGATTAGACTATGAAGTATAAGGATGAATATAGCTAGTGTATATAAGGTCACCCTTAGGTTAGGGCTCGGGTATACAGTTGTATAAGGCTATATAGTCTTTGTAGGTTATGTAGGATAAGCCTAAGTTTTTAGGTTATGTTTAAAAGGTTAAGGTTTTGATTTAAGGTTGTAGGGTTGAGATATATGGGATTAGAGTATATATGGTTAGGCTTTATAGGGTTTCGCTACATATGCTTAGCCTAAGAGTCAGCTTGTATGGGGTACATAGAGTTGCAAAGATAGGATACAACTACCCCAAATAACACCAGTAGATAAAAAAGATGAAACTAGAAATACCACGTACCCTTAACCAATTTGCTGTATTGCTGAGGTCTTTTTACGAAACGTTGAGTACCAATCTTGAATTGTTAAGCATGAGCTTAGCAGGGACTGAACTTGCAATCTTTTGGCACAGTGGTGAGTGCTATTTCACATTATACATTCAAATTAGTCGGCACTTTTTTACACAGATTTAATATCCTGGTTCGTGTACAAGTAATTAAAAGGCTGAAGACTTTATGATAACTGCAAATTTTTGTTGCCCTCTCCTACGTTTTATTGCTGGCTTGGCCCGAGACAAAATTTTCTTAAAAAAACGTCTAACTGTTAAGAGATGTTTTCGGTCTCGTCTCTAGTAGTGATCCTCAACAGCTACACGTTTTTTATAAGAAAACCTTGGTCTCGGGGTAAGCCTTGAGTTTTCCTTATTTCCAACGCTGTCTTGAGAGAAATTGTATACCTTTCCCTCAAAAAGCACTTTGGCCATGTTTTTCTCGCTGCATTTTTTCTATAGTTTGTTTTACAAGTTCATAATGTCTGATTCTCCCATAAACTCAAGGCAATCTTGGGATCTTGACAAGGGTACAACAGGGGCGGATGCAGACTTTGGAAATGAGGGGTGCTCAGCAGGGGTTTGGGGGCGCAGCCCCCAGAACATTTTTCCAGGGTAGGGCGGCACCAAATGCCGGGGTTGACCCTTCTGTATACTTTATCTATGATTTCTACTCAATTCTGGCAGAGAAAAACCTTTATTGACTCTGTAAAAACAATTCTTTGTTAGTTGAGATCTGGTCATTTTCACCCAACTGCCCAACTTCCAGCCTACCTTCCACCTTAGGTGTTTGGCATTTCAAGAATTATATGAATATTTTGAAAACTTTATCCTTAATTACAGAGTATATTTTACTAGCTTAAATATGAGTAATATATCCTCCAAGAAAATCCTAACCTATCCTGACCAGTTGAGGTTCCACCATGAGTATCCAACCCATCACAATGAAGTGACTTGTCACAGACTCAAGAGATTTATCCTTAAAACTTGATAAAAATCCAAAAAGAAATAAATATGCATATTGATTCACGAAATTTGAAAGACTTTAATCGTCATCAAGCTAGCAGAATCGGAAAATCAACTGACAAGGACTGGATCTCAGATATTATGTTTTCAGCGAAATATAAACACGCCTTAAGAAGGCCCTGTAGACTAAACATTGCCCTGCAAGTTACTGGGATGCGAAGGCTGTGAATAATGTCAATAAGAAATTATTTATTTTGAAGAGGACGGGTAGGCCTAGAAGTATTCTAGCTCTTTCTCTTTCAAAGAGGCTTTCACTTCGAAGCATCGCAAACTCAAGGAGTCGTCGACTGCTTTTAGTTTAGGCCTAGGCCTACGGCCCTTGAACGCTAGCCGGTCCACAGTGGTGTCTTTCTCTCTCCTTGTTATGTTTGGGCCTTTATCTTCAAGAAAGATTCAGTTTCATTAAAAAAAAAAGTCACTCTGAAGCTGCAGATTCTTTCAATTCATGGCTTGCTTTGCCATCTTCGACGAGGACGCAATTAGTTTACTGCCTTTTGAGAGCGGCAGCCATGATTGAAAAACATACGAGAAGGCGAACAGAGGCTGGTCAGTAGGTTGCTCGAGCAACTCTCCATCGATCTCAGGGGTGCTCGGAATGAATTTGAGCACCCCTGTATGAGCGATATGATTGGTTAAGAGCTTATTTTCAAATCATCGGGGGTGCTCCCGCGCTTTTTGAGCAACTCTTTTGAACCCTAATGGGCGATTCTTATTGGCTAAGAGCATTTTTTCAAATCAACGGGGGTGCTCCCGCTCAAATCTTGCATTTAAGTAAGATGGAAGATTAAAACACGGACCAAAAACTTGGATCTTTTGATCATTAGATAATAGGACCCAAAAACAGCGACAATAACGGACGTCGAATTTATTTTGCGAGAATTTGGATAGATTGCGAGGAAAATCGGAACTTTAGATTTTTAGAGCATAATCATGGGCCTGGTATAGATGATTAAAAACAGAATACAGAGTTATCAAATCTGATTAAAAAAAGGTTATTTAGTGAAAATTGAGGGGTGCTCGAGCACCCTTAGCACCCCCTTAGATCCGCCCCTGGGTACAATGATAAGAAAAACCTGCATGCCTAATGCAAACTGGGAAGAAGAGTGAATTTTTATCACCTCACTTTTTTCTATACCTTGTAGCAAATTTACAAAAATAAGTATTAGATACGCAATTCATACCTTTACAATCATCATTATGAGGAGGTGGCGTGTGACCTTGATAAGCCATATTTCATAAAACTTTCCTTAAAACTGCCTACTCGGTCCTTTTTTCAAATAAATTTCATATGAAAATACAGATTCTTTTAGCTCTTTTATTTGCTTGATATTAAGCAAAGGGGATATTCTAATGATGGCATAGGCAAAGGAAGAATATTAGAGCTGATGTTAGGCATAGGCAAAGGGAAATTTTCAAAGCCAATGTTAGGCATATGCAAAGGGAGATTTTAAGAGCTGATGCTAGGCATAGACAAAAAGAGAATATTAGAGCTAATGTTAGGCATAGGCAAGGGGAAATATTTTGGGCTGATGTTGGACATATGCAAAGTGAGATTTTCAGAGCTAATGCTAGGCATAGGCAAAGATTGATTTTCAGAGCTGACGTTTAGCAAAGGCAAAGGGAGATTATTAGGGCTGAGGTTGGGCAGAGGGGGATTTGCAAGCCTAATTTCCACTTTGTTTTCCATGGCTAAAAACTCATTCTTCCTAGTCGTAAGATATAGGAAGCAGAGTGACTGATATAATTCCGGTAGTAATGATATAAAGACATGTAACATAGGGTATGGAAGATTAAGGATAACCATTCTCGTTATCCCCACGCTATCAATCAGTTCTTCCAAAAGATAAAAACCTGTTTGTCGACCATTAGGTCCTCGCAGGTAATTCTCCCCTTTGCCTTCATTTTTGAGACTTATTTGAGCAACATAAGTTCCCATTCCTGGTCCTTTTTTCAAATTATTTAATATCATCGATCTTCTCGTGTTCTTTCTATTTCATTAATTTCTCACACACGACAGGGCAGCGATACAGTGTAAGATGGCATTCCTGACTATAGTAGAACGCTTTTATGTCTAAAGTGATTTGGAAATTAAAAAACGACAACAATTTTGTAAAACTGTTCTATGCAGTTTGCCATTCTACCTAAAAACAGACACTAAGGCCATATTATAAAATATTTCTCTTATGAGTTTCTATCACGTCTCTATCCAGTTAGTCATAGCTACTGCAAAGGGAAAAAACTGACGCATTAGGCCAAGTACCTGTATCTTTTCCTTCAGCGTTTTTATCACGCTTGCTTGTATGCAGTTACCCATTCTGCAAAGGGAAGAAACTGAGGCATTCACCAAATTGTCTTTTGTTTTGTCTTTGTTCCCCATCCCTATTCTGTTAGCCATACTGCAAAGGGACCAAACTGTGGCATAAACCAAATCACCTACACCCTTTTTTATAAGAACAAATTTACAGACACGAGCCTCAAAGTTTGCCATGACTAAGAAGAAGCTAAGAGGCTAAGAACAAGCTGAGGTTGACAATTTTTAGCTCAATATAGTAATTGTAAGAAATAACCATGACACTGAGAAATAATTACAAAATAAGCAGATTTACAGCACACTGTTACGCCAGACATGATACAAGAGTTAAAATGTTTGACAATTAACACAACTAATGGCAAAAATATACTGCCCAAGAATCATATAAATAAAACGATTCAAAACAATTTCAGCTTAGAAATAGAGGAATATTTAAGAACAGCTTGGCAGCTAAACCAATTTTTATTAAAAAGAGTATAATCACTTTTAGCGTTATTATAACATTTATGCGCAGTATATCTCTCAATTTTTTTATTACATTTGCAATCTATTTTGTTTATTAGAATATTAAAACCTTTTCAGAGCCTCGACTTCTCATTGTGTTTATCTCTAAATGTCGATTGATACTAGGTGATTTCGAGCCTCAATATTCTTACATAATCTATTCTTGAAAAAAACTAGAAAAAAAAGAGAGTTTGCAGTGCCATTCTGCTAAGGGAAAAGACTGAGGCCTAGGGTAAAGGCTTAAATTTAGATCGCTATTGTGCATCGGGGAAAAACTGAGGCCTAGGCCGAATGGTGAGCACGAGATCCCATTCACAAGAAGTAGGTTATATGGTCCGGTTTTTATGCTAGAATAACTAATTGTCAGATATTTAGAGGAATTTTGAAACACTAGCCCCAAACTAAAGTCTGACCCCAAATCTAAAACTTAATCCACACCTCTAGGCCTAGAACCAAACCATTACCCTAACCCTAGCCCTGAACATTAGCCCAAGCCTAAGGCCATACACAGAACATTTTTAGCGGGGGGGGCAAAACCCCCTTTTGAAGAGCTTTTTGAGGATATCCTCTATAGCAAAACATATACTTTTGGAATTTTTTGGGGGGGGCAGCAGCCCCCCTTACCCCTCCGCTATGTACGACCATGCCCAAGCCTCAACCCTCACCTCAACCCTACCTTTATCGTAAAAACCGGAAAAGCACATCTATGTATTTCTAATCGTATTCACCAGACCATCTTTCCAGTACCGAATAAACAGGAGGGCTTGGGTTACAGGGGCGCTGGAGATGATTCGATATGAATGAAAGCCTTTGAGACCCAGGGGTCATTAATAGCCCCTATACTTTATTAAACTTCGTCTATTGTTCTCTTACTGCCATGTTCATGATTTTGCCAGTTTTTTTCCACACTCTGAGCAACAACAGTAATCAGTGCTGCCACACACAATACAGACCTCTACCTACCTACCAACTTCAAAATGTATCCCTACGCAAAAACTAAACAGAAATTCGAGTTTCTACCAACAAATCCCAACAAATATTTCAAAAAAACCTACATATTTCCCACATAGGACACAAATAGATTAAAGTTGCAAAACCAAAAATTTTTCCAGATATCGAATACTTCAAATCTACCCAACGCTTTGCAACAAAGTGGTAGGTAAAGGTCTGTACTTTGCGTGGCAGCACTGATTACTATTGTTGCTCAGAGTGTGGAAAATAAATGGCACAATCATGAACATGACAGTAACAGTGCAATAGATGAAGTTGCTTAAAGTTAAGGGGCTATTAATGACCCACTGGGTCTCAAAGGCTTTCATTCATATCGAATCATCTCCAGTGCCCCTATCACCCCAAGCCCTCCTTTTTATTCTCCTTCGTACCCGAAAGTTGGCCTGGTGAATACGATTAGAAATAGATGTGCTGTTCCGGTTTTTACGATAAACGTAGGGTTGAGGTTAGGGTTGAGGCTCTTGGGGTCAGGTTTAGGGCTAGGGTTAGGGTGAGGGTTTGGCTTAATGCCTTGAGGTGTGGATTAAGTTTTAGACTTAGGGTTAGAATTTAGTTTGGGGCTAGTATTTGAAAATTCCTTTGAGTATCTGACAATTTATTATTCTAGCATAAAAACCAGACCAGACAACCTACTTCTTGTGAATGGGATCTCGTGCTCACCATTCGGACTACGCCTCAGTTTTTCCCCGATGCACAATAGCGATCTGAATTCAAGCCTATACCCTAGGCCTCAGTCTTTTCCCTTAGCAGTATGGCACTGCAAACACTCTTTTTTCTGGTTTTTTCAAGAATAGATTATATAGGAAAATTGAGGCTCAATATCACCAAGTAGCAATCGACATTTAGAAATAAACAAAATGAGAAGTCGAGGCTCTGAAAATGTTCTAAAATTCTAATAAACAAAATAGATTGCTAATGTAATAAAAACAAAAATGAAGAGATGTACTGCGCATTAATGTTATAATAATGCTATAGGTGATAATACTCTTTTTAATAAACAGTGGTTTAAACATGCTGTTCTTAGATATTCCTATTTTTCTAAGCTGACATTGTTTTGAATCATTTTATTTCTATGATTCTTGGGCAGCATGTTTTTGCCATTAGTTGTGTAAATTGTCAAACATTTTGACTCTCATATCATATCTGGCGCAACAGTGCGCAGTAAATCTGCTTATTTTATAACTATTTCTCAGTGTTATGGTTATTTCTTACAATTACTATATTGAGCTAAAAATTGTCAACCTCAGCTTGTTCTTAGCCTCTTAGCTTCTTCTTAGTTATGGCAAAGTTTGAGGCTCGTGTTCCTGTAAATTTGTTCTTATAAAAAGTTTAGGTGATTTGGTTAATGATTCAGTTTGGTCCCTTTGCAGTATGGCTAAAAGAATAGGGATGGGGAACAAAGACAAAACAAAACGAAAAAGATGATTTGGTGTATGCTTCAGTTTTTTCCCTTTGCAGTATCGATAACTGCATACAAGCGTGATGAAAACGCTGAAGGAAAAGATACAGGGACTTGGCCTAGTACGTCAGTTTTTTCCCTTTGCAATAGCTATGACTAACTGGATAGAGACGTGATAGAAACTCAAAAGATAAATATTTTATAATATGGCCTTAGTGTCTGTTTTTTAGGTAGACTGAAAAACTGCATAGAACAGTTTTACAAAAATGCCGTCGTTTTTAAATTTCCAAATCACTTTAGACATAAAAGCGTTCTACTATAGTCAGGAATGCCATCTTACACTGTATCGCTGCCCTGTCGTGTGTGAGAAATTAATGAAATAGAAAGAACACGAGAAGATCGATGATATAAATTATTTGAAAAAAGGACCAGGAAATTGAACTTAGCTATGTTGCTCAAATAAGTCTCAAAAATGAAGGCAAAGGGGAAAATTACTGGCGAGGACTTTATGGTCGACCAACAGGTTTTTATTTTTTCGTAGCACTGATTGATATAGCGTGGGGATAACGAGAATGCCTATGCTTAATTTTTCCATACCCTATGTTACATGTCTTTATATCATTACTAACAGAATAATATCAGTCGCTCTGATCCCTATACCTTAAGACTAGGAAGAATGAATTTTGGCCATGGAAAACAAAATAGAAAGTAGGCTTGAAAACCCTCTCAGCCCCAATATTCTCACTTTGCCTATGCCTAACATTAGCTTTGAAAATCCCTTTGTCTATGCTAAACGTCAGCTCTGAAAACCTCCCTTTGCATATGTCTAACATCAGCTCAAAATACTTCCCCTTGCCTATGCCTATCATTAGCTCTAGTTTTGATCTAGTTTTGGCTATGCCCAAAATCAGCTCTAATATTCTCCCTTTGCCTATGCCTAACATTAGCTTTGAAAATTTCCCTTTGCCTATGCCCAACATCAGCTCTAATATTCTTCCTTTGCCTATGCCATCATTAGAATATCCCCTTTGCTTAATATCAAGCAAATAAAAAGAGCTAAAAGAATCTGTATTTTCATATGAAATTTATTTGAAAAAAGGACCGAGTAGGCAGTTTTAAGGAAAGTTTTATGAAATATGGCTTATCAAGGTCACACGCCACCTCCTCATAATGATGATTGTAAAGGTATGAATTGCGTATCTAATACTTATTTTTGTAAATCTGCTACAAGGTATAGAAAGAAAATGAGGTGATGAAAATTCACCCTTCTTCCCAGTTTGCATTCGACATACAGGTTTTTCTTATCATTGTACCCTTGTCAAGAACCCAAGATTGCCTTGAGTTTATAGGAGAATCAGACATTATGAACTTGTAAAACAAACTATAGAGAAAATGCAGCGAGAAAAAACATTGTCAAAGTGCTTTTTGAGGGAAGGGTACATAATTTATCTCAAACAGCGTTGGAAATAAGTAAACTCAAGGCTTACCCCGAGACAAAGTTTTCTTATAAAAAACGTGTAGCTGTTGAGGATCACTACAAGAGACGAGACCGAAAACATCCCTCAATAGTTAGACGTTTTTTTAAGAAGATTTTTGCTTCGGGCTATGCCAGCAATAAAAAGGAGGAGAGGGCAACAAAAATTTGCAGTTATCATAAAGTCTTCAGCCTTTTAATTACTTGTACACGAACCAGGATATTAAATCTGTGTAAAAAAGTGCCGACTAATTTGAATTGTATAATGTGGAAAAGCACTCACCAATGTGCCCAAAGATTGCAAGTTCAGAACCTGCTAGGGTCAAAAGTTTGTATAAAGACTTTAAGAATACTTAATTGATTAAGGTATTTTTATTTCTAATGTTTTAGCTACTGGTGTTACTTGGGGTAGTTGTATCCCATCTTTGCAACTCTATTCAACTTTACCTCATTCAATTTTCTGAGCATAAATATTCTTAATTTGTTGCTATTTTAAGCCTCGGAATATTCTTAGATTATGGTCATAAATGCCAAAAAACGCAAAACATTCTTTTATTAGGAACATATCCTTATCTCCTGTAAAACAGAGCTCATCGACACTTGCATCAAGATCTGGGTGAGTGTATTTAAAACCATTTCCTGTAAAAAGCACACCAACTCAGAAGTAAATAAACAGTATAGCCAGAAAAATCGGGACCATAATTATGGTTCCGATTTTTCTGGCTATACTGTAGTTCTGTACCATCCAAAGACAGTTAAGTAAATAAACACTCGCTAACATTTTATCCCTAAGATCTAAGCCTTGCAATATTCTTAAAATATTCTTGAATTTCACCAATTTTCAGCCTCATTATTCTTATAAAATTTGTTTTTATAAAAAAGAGTGTAATCCTATATTTCCTTGCCCTTTATACCTAAGCAGTATAAAGCATTACCCTAAAAAGCTTAGCTCCATACACCCTAGCCTTATATAACCTTACCCTTTTTACCCTTAAACTTTTTACCCTAGTCCTATACGCTCTACTGTATTCCTATCTATTTTGACTCTATAATGGCTAGCCCTACATAACCTTACCACTATCCATCCTAATAACTCATATCATACCCAATCCTAATATCCACTAGCCTTATAACCTAAGCCTTGTATACTCTAAACTTAACATACAGTAATCCTATTTACCATAATCCTCTACACTCAATAACTACCGTTAGCTGTATATACCTAAAACCTATTCTGCTTTCCCCCCTAGCCCTATGTTCCTTTACCCTCTATACCTTGATCCTATATACCCTGGCTTTTTCTTGTCTGATAACCTTACCCTATATACCTTTACCCTACCTACCTAAACCCTCTATGCCCTAACCCTATAAACCTTAGCTCCATACACCTGAATACCCTACACTTACTCTGTAGCTACACCCTAGCCCTAAACTATGCAGTTTAATGCTATAAAGGCCAGCTTGCCCTGTTCCCAATCCCATGTACCCTTGCTTTATGTACCCTTACCCTACATTCTTTAACCCTATTACCCCTAATACTGTATACCCTTACCTAATATACCCAAACGGTATATATGCTAATTTGATGTACCCAGATGTACCCTAACCCTATAAATATTAAACTTTTTGAGCCTACATACGTAGCCTTACCCTTAATAACCTCATAACACATTTTTAAAAAGAAACTTAATCAGAGAGCAAGCACTCAAAAAAGGATACATTGGGAAATATTAAAACCTTTAGCATAAACAAAACGGGGGCTTAATAAGCTTCCTCCAACTGAGGCTTTTCAGAAGAGTCTAGTATAGATAAGGATATGGATTAAAGTTGAAAAGCCCTTTAGCAATTTTCCAACTATTCTTAGTCTGGAAAAACAGGCCTGAGATCCACTCGCAACCCTTATAACGATAAAAATTTCATCCGTATTTTAATCATTTGACCGTTATGCAGCTCGGCCGGGATCAAAGACGCAAATTTCGATTCTGTAGGCGATTTGAAGCATCCTTTTGATGAATATCATGAAGAGTTTATTGTTTCCAGATACTCTTTGAAATTTCAGGAAGAATAAACAATAATAAATCAATGTTTCATTCATGAAATACTTATTTACCGTACCATGGTAAATCTTAAATCATGAAATGAAATGCTTAGTCCACTTACTCAAATAGGCTACGCTGTCCAATTTTACAATTTAAAGCATTTATTATTATTTTATCCAAAAAGATAAATCTTTGAATGTATGTAGTCGATTCTTGATATAAATTACCATAAAAAGATTACTCGCAAACCAACAAAGCTGCTTCTGACTGAATGCAGTTTTTGAATAAGTATTGACGATTTTTTATTGAAACTTTTGTCTGCGATAATTAATAGGCAATATTCTATCCTATCCTATTTTATGTGACTCCCTTTGCCCATGATCACATGCTGTTAAAAAAAGTTCTTTTCACCAACTTTTAAAAGCAACCAAACAATCAACTTTAATGCCAACTGGCCTACTTATTCATAATTTTTTCAAATCAGGAATGCACAGGTATTGCCAATTTTCAAAAATAGGGATAAAAATGATAAATCATTTAAATGCTTAAAAATTTCCACCAATAAGTGGACACTATTCATTTGATTGTTGGCAGCCTCAAAAATATCCTTGAAATCAAATCTTATCTGAAACCATTTAAGTGGAAATTATAAAACTGACCAAAGCGCATCAAAATGTTCAAAATCTGATAAAAGAAAATATCAGCAAGGGAATGAATTTGACGCTAGAAAACAACGATTATAGAGAAAAATTTGCCAGAATGGTCATGGTTATCTTTGAAAATAAATTTTTAAACCCTTCACCTCCCCAAACAGCCTTCCTGTTTACATGAGGCCATTTTTTCAGACCACAACATTGCTTCAGGGCAACAGAAATTTTTGAAAACTTGCTTTGCCTAGAAAGAGTGAGCTTCCATGAAAATATCATATTTATGTTCGGTATTTGGACATTGAGTCCTATTCACAAACTTAAATGGCGAGTGGGAACTCCATATTGACCTAATTTCCTTTTTGCTTTAATTCTTAGCTATGACCCAAGAGGTCCAATCCGATTTGCCCAGTTATAGTATAAATGAAAATCCCGGTTCCCTATTTTACCTTAATGACCATCTTGTTAAATGCAAGACTTAGGGCATAATATATGCTTGTCTTATTATAGGCTCCTGCTTCCCTTCTCACAGCATTGTTCAGACTGAAGATGGCCTAAAAAAGAGAATGAGCAATGTTGATGTTGGAGACAAGATTCTTGCAATGTCTTCCGCTGGAGATTACATTTATAGTCCCGTCATCATGTTCCTGGATGCCAAAGCTAAGGAAGATGTGAGCGACTACGTGCTCATAGAGAGCGAAAACCCCCATAAGGCAATACAGTTGACAAAAAAACATGTGATTTTCGTCTCCCAAGACGGCATGCGATATGATACTGTATTTGCTGAAAATGTCAAGCCTGGTGACTACATCAAAGTGGTAAAGCAGAACAACAAGGAATTTGTTGCGGTCAAGGTCGACAAAGTCACATCAGTGGCTGGAAAAGGCGCATACGCACCCTTGACAAAGCAGGGGACAGTGGTTGTTGACGGCGTAGTAGCATCCTGTTACGCTCATACAAAAGATGTCCGCAAAGCGCACTTGAGCTTCCGTCCCTACCGAGCAATGTATGATATTGCTATCAAACATCTTCCCATTGGGAAGCCCCAGCAAGGCATTCATTGGTACGCTAAATTCCTTGGAGCCATTAACAGCTTCTTCAAAATTCTCCCTACAGTCTAGCTTTTGGGAAGGACTGACATATGAGTGAACATTTAGTATAATCAAGTCGAGTTTATTTGAAGAAATTTCGTTGATTCGTAAACAAATCAAATACCTGGACTGTGTCTTAGTTCATTTGTCATTCTTCATCATCCTATTATTGCAGTAGCTTAATCAGGAGAATGGTTATTAAAATTTTTTGAATAAGAGTCAAACAAATACAAATCAGATAAGGGATGGATTGCTGTATAAATCCCAAATAAACTGCCACTCTCTGAAGCACATGGTGTTTGAAAAACTGGAAAAATGAATTTTCGATACTATCTTTGCAAACACTTTCAAACATTGCTGGCCGTTTTACTTTTTTCGATATGAAACTCTTGTAGTATATTTAACTGAATTTTCTGGCACATAAGAAGCAGAGAGAAAAAATGATAGTAAATTTTACACACTTGAACTATTACATGATCTACGTTAGTTATTACATGATCTACGTTAGTTATTACATAATCTACGTTAGATTCGGTATCTCTATGAAGCAAATTGCAATTTATATCACCCAGAAGGTTAATTTCCTTACCCTCTTATTCAAAGAATCGAAGAACCTGTTCAAGTTTGTCAAAATCTTCAATGGGACTGTTTGGTGGCCTATACCATAAGATTATGATGCAAGGCCTGGTTTTTGGAGGTGTGATTTCGACACAGATCAACTCAAGTGTTGATCTTGGGGAGTCATCCCTAACTGCACATTGAAATGTTTCCTTGCAGTAAAAGGCAACACCTCCCCCATTGCGATTGCGGTCGAGCCAACCAAATTTATACCCCTCTATATTCAATATTGCATCTGAACAGTTATCGTCAAGCTTTGTTTCATTAACGGCTAAGAAATGTATGCCTCTTTCTTTTGAAACAGTGTGAATTTCGTCCACATGGAGCAAAAGGCTGTTAATGTTTAGAGATCCTAAAACCATACCTTTTCCAAAGCTACCTGAATCAGGTCCGGTTTTTTTCTAACGATGGGTTTAACATGGTCAACGAGATCTTTCGAGCTGTCTCAAGGACAACGGCGTATACTGATATTGTGAGTATTCGAAATCCCGATCTCATTACTGCTATTTATTATTGAATCGCCAATCAGAAATATCCTCTTTCTTTTGTTGTTGTTCCTGCTTTTTGGGGCATTTTGCTGGCTAAGATCCTGGTCTTGCCTAGTGTTGTTTTCCACTGTTTTCATGGCTTGAGTCGGGAAGTACGACTACTTTGTTATCTTTTATTTCAGAAACCCTTTGTTTATTTTTCTTTTCCTTGTTTCCTTCTTTCGAGAATTCAATGGAGTCATTGTCAGCTTTACTAACGTGATGCGAATTCTTCTTGACTTGCTGTAAGGGATTCACACTCTTGGGATTGATTGCTTCTTCGACATAGAAGGTCTTCCTATCTTCTTTGGGCGTTGCCAAAAGTTTGTTTATGATAGCTCGTTTCTGTTCCAGTTGCCTCTCCAAAGATAAAGTTCTATCGTCCATGCTAGGAATAAAGGATCTTTCGTAGTCTATAGGGTGGTTTGGGGGCTTACTGCTTTCAGGGATAGGTTTTACGGAAATAGAGGCCTTCAGCGAAATCAGCTCATCATGAATAAATTTCTTGAATTCAAGATAGTCCTCAGTAGTTTCATTGCTCTCCACTCTAGATTTGTCAGGTAAATTTTCCTTTTCGTTGCATGCGCCTTTAACTGTACCGATACTATATGAACCCTTCTTGATATTCAGCAACCCAGCAAAAACCGTCGAATCGAGGAATAAAGAAACCAGCGTGTCGTGACTTAGGCCCTGCTGGGCGGCCTCCCGTGTGATAAAATCTTTATCAGGTTTCTTCTTTTTGGTCTTAATGTCATCAATAATTTGCTGAATAATGCCAGAACTATCTGAATCATTTGTATTTGTCATAATATGATTGATTAGTCGTTATCTAATCAGACTGATACTGAGAAAGGCACAAATATCAAACGCAGCTTCCCTTGCATGTACAAACCGACAAAGCCCTTTCCATTGGACGCTCAGATAGCAAATATGGTCAAGAAAATTTCCAAGGCGATAGGAATGCTGCGATATTCCAAACAATACCTTCCAATAAAGTCAGTGCAAACAATGTATAAAATTCTGGTAGAGCCATATTGTTGCCCAGTATGGGGGGTATGCAGAATCACGGCCCTAGACAAGCTTCAGAAATTACAAAATCGGGCTGCTAGAATAGTGACCAATAGCCCTTCTTACAATGCTTCTGCTTTTCCTATTATAAGGAAACTGGGCTGGCAGACAGTTAATGATTTGATCGTAAACGAAATTTTATGAGATGATGAGCTTTGGGAGAAAAATTACAGCATTTCTAAAGTAGAAACACCTACCTTTTTGAATTTCATATTACCAACAATACATGCTCCATTATTGATTTGTGCAAGATCACTTTTATTTTTGTAATGTATTGAGACACTTCATTATGGCTTCATCCTTGCCAGCACTTTATCAACAGCAAAGTTTATATTTCAAATAAATTTCCTTGAGTGCAATGTTTGTTCGTTTCACTTTCCAAATCAAAACATTCAACTCCTTAGGAGTCTATCCAGCCATAATTCACTGAAAATACTCGAAGATCTTCACTAGTTATTTATCAACATTTTTGCGAATGTTTGTTTGCATTTCCAACATGTTACTTTCTCACTCTGTTCTTTTTTTCTTGGCTTAAACACTCTTCAAAACCGTTCAAATCTACGAAGTTTGGATTTCAAACTATGGCGTGAGCAAATCTTTTTAATTTGGCGCCAAAACCTCGCTTACGCATCACAGGAAGAGCTCGCAAATAGCAAATGAAAATTTGGGCCTAAGTGGATTGTCAAGGAAGAGACGCCATTTTGTTGCTAGGTGTCCCAATACATATTGAACCCAAGTGTACGTTAAGGACCTGACTTAAGTAATATTCAAACCCGAAAATAAGGAGGTTAAAAGTATACCATTTGCTTTTGGTTGTAATTTGTTGTGATTATTTGAGTATCCAGGCTGGCTTTTGTTATCACTCCTTGTTTTTCATCGGTTATGATGCAGTACGCATTTTGGTATGAGATGATCTTTTCTTGAAATTCCATCCGCATCTTGAATTAGGCCTAAACGTGCCACTTGGCATTAGGGTGTTTTGAAGATTCTTGTGCAAGTGACATGCAATTGGAACATGGCTGAAGACGAGGTTAGAAACTACTCACAATCCATAACACCAAATTGAGATATCATTTCTCATCCATAATCGGATCTAGCGAAGTGTATATCAAAGTTACCTGGCGTGAGGTGGTGTACGGCATATAAACATAACGTTATTTTATCAAATGCTTACCCTATCTCATGCTGAATGAGACTGTAGACTCCATGCAATGCAAGTGTAACCACCTGTTCCAGGATCCACGCCCCCTTAAATCTGTAACAAAAAGATCCTTCCTCGAACATAAATAAAGTTATCTAACATTAACATAACGTTCTGCAACAAGTTCTTTCGCGTATAAAATTGCATAATGGCGATTAAGGTAGTGAGAGCTAAGATCCGAGATAGAATGTATGACTCAATATTGAAAGCATATAATTCAAATGTTTAGATTCGAAAATGACTAGAAGCTAAAACAATACTAAAACAACTTTATTACCAACTCGTTATTAGGTCGAATAAGCTAACAGTCTACAATAACGCGAGTTTTTATAACAAGAACATTTTACAAGAAAGTTGCATTTTATTTATCTATAATGTTACCAAATTGATGTAAGTAAAATTTTTTATACTTTTTATACGTGGAATTAGTCCAATAGTGCCTATTGCATTCCGGATGAGGTCGTGCTAGAACTTTCTGATGGAATAAATCAGTCCATCAATGAAAGTTCAGGAAACAATTAACACAATAACAACAGGTGAGCCTCTTGGAATATGTTTACACGACGAAGGGTCCAAATTGATACATATACAATTTTATATTCATGCCCATCTATGCGGTATGTGCATTTGAATACTCTTTGTAGGGACGTGAAATTGAAGGTGCACAAAACGATACAAAGATTTGGAAGTCACTTGAAGTCACTGTTTGTAAAATATTTGACTTTTTGAACAAGTGTATTGATTTCGATATGATATAAGTGTACGTGGCATTAGGTATTTTGTTCACTTCAACAAATTGAATCAACATTTCTACGTCATCCACAAGCCCCTTTCAATACACAATGTGTCACTAACTTGAATATGCAGCACCCTTCTCATGTAAAGGAGTTCCCGTGCAAGTCCAAGATCTTAGTGGTCAGCCATTTCTTAAGCTAGTCCTAGCAAGTTTTTCATCAGCTTTTCATCAGCGGTCAACAGTCTGACTGCATAGAGTTAGTGACCATGTTTCCCCACCGATCAAAATCCTATCATAGCAATCATTTGTCCATGTCACCAAGTGACTTAACGCACTGAAGATTAAGCTTACTTGAGAGATCCGTATTTATTTCTAATTAGTGAAATTTAGCAACTTACGTTGCTAATTAATTCTAACCTCACAACATGATAAAACTCACAAAAGACATAACTGAATATAAAATCAACCAAATTTTTCGAAAGCAAACCAATTCATTTGTTGAATTCTAATAGCCAATGTTTGCAATGTATTGTCTTAATTATTACAGGGAAGATCAAATTGACGTGACTTGTTTAATATGCTTTCTGGTATGAAAGTCTCCGTCCAATCCATACCCATTATTAACGTACATCAAGTTCCGGGTGGACGATGAAAACATTGAGTCCTAATAAGGTCAGAAATTCCACTTGATTTACACTTTGTGCGCATGACTATTGCACGTACTTAAACACAATGATGACGAAAGAGTACGGATTGGATTTAGGCCCTGATTTGTTGCGTATTTCACTATAAGAGGTTTCGCTTGACGTCAGCTCAATTCAAAAGCAGAAATATCCTCCAGACACAATACTATTAGCGTGCATTGCCTTTGTTTTCCCAAATTTCACTAGGCTTTTCATGCATTCTAACAGCTCTGGGATTAGGTCTGCAGGTTAATTATCAACATGAATGGAGCAGTTGTCAGGGCGAAAACATCCTACTAACACAAAATACCAACACAATTTTTAAAACAAATCAAAATTTTGAACGTATTTAGAGTCCCATTTCCAGTACGAAGTATCCTAAAATTGTGTAAAATTTTTCTAAGGTGACCAAAACGGTGCAGAATCAAAAAAGGACAAGAAGACAAAAATATTTCCCACACTGTTTCTGTTCAAGACAAGGCAAGTCTTCTAGCAAACAAGGCTATCAAATCATAATACAAACAGCATTATTTTCATGCTTGCATTGGTTTTCCAAATTGGCGATTTCTAGGGGGGAGCACAGAGGGCACAAATGAAAAGATAGGTGGGATCACAATAAACCCCATCTAATCTGGTGTTTTTTGCTTTCATAGCTCCCCTTGTTAATTTTTCAGAAATCACCACTGGTCGTCAACCAAGAGTTTGAAAGAAATATTGTACATAGACCGTTGAAATTCTACTTCTTGATCCATTAATCCTGAAGAGAATGTATTGCATTTTCATTCCGACTCATTGCTTTCTAAACTTTCTACCCCAAGGAACTTTTGGAAACTTTTGAGGATACAAATATTTTTGTGATAATGTGTCATTAAAGAGGTACTAGAAAAGATTTGCATTTTCTATAGCTGCTATGAATTACTAATGATATTTTCGAAGCCTACGTTGCTGAGAGAAAGTGTACCGAATTTGTTCATAGCGCTAACAGTACTTGAGTGTATCCGAATTCGAAATCAAGAAACATTTTCGATATCCTAGCACTTATATTGTCTGCTACACAAATATGAATGCTTTACTGTTTCTTCGCCAATTAGGTCATAGAATATGCCGGGATTCTTGCTAACTCCTCTTTAAAAGGGTGAGGAATAGGTAAATTAGGACCAGGAATTTACCTTATTATTAACTGCAAAATGGGATTGGACTTTTTGGGAAATGGGGTTGGGAAAGAAAAAGTAAATTGGCATTAGGACTTTCAGACACGTCAATATTCGGAATTTCTCTATTTTCCTAATTGGAATAGGGATTTTGGATTATTTCAGTGATTTCCATTGGAATTAGCAGTGCCCTTTAGGACCCTTCTTTAATTACGATTTGTCTAGAGGTTTTTTGACCTACCCTCAGTATATAGGTTATTAGTAACATTAATGCCCCTACCGAATGATCAAACAATTCATCAACAAAAATTTCTTGCTTTATTTTCTATATCCAGTGGCTTGACTGTATATTTGTAACAGCATTCGAGAGTGGTGAAAAGCAGCATATTATCAAAGTTTACTGTAGAAGCAAGATTACTATTTTCATAATTGAATCTGCACAGCTTCTTTGCTTTCAAAATGCAAAGATGTTTTGTTGAACAAATCATCTACTGACAGCAAAATTCCAGAAGCTTTATTCACATTTGAAATTTTTAACATTTTTAAACATTGTTTGATCGTTCGGTTGGGGTTTAACTTTCTAAAAATATTTTTCACTATAACAATTTTATTCCCTCGTGGGATACTCGGTATAGCTTAGAGGATAAATAATGTGGTTCGTATTGCACACACCTAATCAATATATTAAACTAGTAATTGACGAGTGATATGTATCATTGCGTTAGCTATAAACCAGACGAAATATCGCCTTGCAAATGTGTAAATTATCAACTTTTCTTCCTTTGTAAGTCAATCGCTATTTTAGTAAATAATAAATGTTCGTGTACTACCTTGGAATAGTTTAACGTGTGAAGAGAGTTTAGTCCATCTGTAGGAATCCGAGCAAGTCTTTTTTTTGGATCACGATACATGCGCTCACTGAAAATGAAAAAACAGTGTGAAGAGGTTACCTTACAGAACAAGTTATCAAAAATTTTAAAACAAAAAATCTGTCAACAACAACAACAACTATCAACCAGGTTATGTGGATTCAGTTCATCCAATAAAGTCTTTATAGTGCAAATGAATAAGCATGAGTTTAAACACAGTTAAGCCCACCTCTAGAGTTTGTTTGTCACTAAACAGAATATTTTTTCAAAACTGAAACAGACACAAGTTACCAAATATAGTTTGCCGCCATTTCCGAATCAACTATGCAGTAATTTTGATAGGCTAGTGTGGACGGGGAAGTCGTCCTCGTTATCATCTCCAAGACCACTGCAAAGATCATCATTTGATTGCGTAGTTGTTTAGAAAATGTTTAACTCTTTATTTCAAGTCTTTGCTTAGTTAGGTGATTAAAAAGAGAAGAGAGTTTTCAAAAGAGAAGTGTGGGGGGGGGGGGGGGCAAAGCACGTTGAAAAATTTTGTTGAAAATGGAAAATTTGCATAGGAAGTAGAATAAAATCATACTTCTCCATATTTTTCTTGTCACTTCTATAATGATCGTCGTGGTTCATTGTGTATCTTCCCACTTCTAAAGTGGGTCTTGATAATTTCATGCCTTTATATGCGATTCTGAAAATGACAAAAACATTATGAGAAAAACAGCTGCAAGTCAATAATCAATAGATTATAAATGAATCGATTACAACCAAGAAATGAGTGTTTACCGCCAGCAAATGGAATATTGGAATTCTATGGAATAGGCTATGGGGCCAGGAACAAGGTTCTTTAACTGGGATAGAGGGAGACTAGCCAGCTGGCTTGCCTTTTGGTGAGAGTCTACTAATCTGTATAGGGATTTGTAAATATAATTTTCCATTTTATGAATGGCAGGCTTGTCTGTTTAGCGCAGGTCCCAGTTCTAGAGTAAAAGGTGATGTTTTCCAATACAAATGCAAGGCCTGTCAGTAAACTGTAAAAGCTGGGTCATGATGCACATACAATACAGGTTTTCTCCAATATTGATTTCAATCAACAACCTAGCTTGCGGCAAGCTTAGGTAGTTGCAAATCTCTCATATAAAACCAGGCAGCCTAGGCTATTAGGTAAGCTAGCGGAAGCCAGCTTGCTACTTCTAGGGTGGCCAGTTTTATACGAATAGGCTCATAAATACAATGGCCTGGGATCACAGCTAGACAAGTGTATTTCTGAGATTTATAGAATTTTATATAAAAGGGCTAAAAAAGCAGAAACCTTCATTGCAAGAGGGAGCAGTCCAATTTATCATCCGATCACTAGGTGCATATATTAAGCAAATCATATCAGTAACTGGCGTAAACACAGAAAAATAGCTACCTTGTGTAGAGATCATCATCTTCTCCGCCCCAGCCCCAGTAGATATTTGAAAATCCATTAATGTCAATAAACTCTTCTTTTAAGAATGCTTCTACTCCACCAAAAATAGTTGGGTACGGCAGTCTACAAAAAGCAAATAATTGCCAAAATCAGAAACACTCAATGTTTGCAGAATTCCTTGAGAGAAACACAAAAAAAATTATCGCTTATCTCTGCAATCTCAATAAAAACAAAAAGTAATTTTTCTTACTTGTAGTTCAATGTGTCAATGGCTGGTGACATATGCCTTGGTGTGTCAACGCATCCATAGAAATTCTTATCATTCTCAGCTAGAAGGTCTACATCATGAAAGATATAGCAATCAAAGTCACCAATATTTGACGTTTCTTTGAAACCAATGTTGTATATGGCTCCTTTATTGAATTTCACCTTACCGACCTGAAAAGAGATCAAGTATGAGTGAAGAAGTACTTATTAGAATCCTCAAAGAAAAAGCAAGAAAAAACGCAGCATAGGATATTTTGATGGATTAATTCAGTAGGCAAGCAACTTCAGCTCAAGATCAGTAATAAAAATTGCTAGGCTTGCAGGCAATTTTTAGCAGTCAAAGTTTCTTGGCATTTTTCGAAGCCTTGTTTTCTTGTGAAATAGAAAAATAGAATTAAAATATGATGTTACAAGATGTACGTCTATCCCCTATGCCATGGTCAAAGTGACATAAACAGAGTTAGAATTATTAGGTTGATAGTATCAAAAGAGACTAAAGCTCAAAATAGACCAAATACTTTGATAGTATTTTTTTGAAAGTAGTTCAGATCATCTATTCAGTATATGTGTCTTGTCAGTATTTATGATGCGCAGTCTTTGGTTAGGTAGGTGCTGCAGCATGTTATGTTTTCTGTGTTGGTGGGAGGTTTAGCAGCAATAAACCGTATCCTGTTGAGAGTCCGGGCCCTTGGGGCTCTGAGCCCCCTTTACACTAGCACGGATCCAAATGGAACCCCGCCCAAACTAGCACAGATAGGCCTCCCGTTTACACTACACCTGCGGATCCGTACCCATTTGAGTCTGCTATCTGGACCCGTTTGGAATCGCTTTCCAAGGTGTACCCATTTGGATCCATGCTTGTTTAGGTATAGTGCAAACGGTTGGAACCGCTCCCAAATGGGTACGGATTGCAAGCGAGTCAAAGTGCTGAAAACGGGGTGAACCTGGTTGTGGATCTGTTGGAGTGTAAACGTGACCTAAAACGCTAGCAAATATGGGCACAGTTCCAAATTGGATCTGTACCCATTTGGATCGGTTCTAGTGTAAACGGGGTCTAAGAGACCTGTAAAATGTAAGTTATCTATTAACATTATTCATTAAAGCCTCTTTGTCTAATGATGGCAAGTGCAGTAATTGCTGATATAAACTATGATTTTATAATATCCTGATACTTATATAACAGTAGCGTCATATTCACGGTGTAAGTGGTGTAATTATTTCCACTTAACAGGTATCTTATGATATGATATATCTGATGATGTGATTAATTGCAAAAACATTGTATTGAAGTATGAATGCATGACACTAGCCACATGCTCAGACCTAGGATGATTCTTTGGTTCAGCGGTAGCTCAACAAATCTCCATGAAATTCTTATCATCATGTTAGCTTAATCCTTCCCAAGCTATTGATTCAAGTGGTTATAAACCCTAAATAAACATCCCTTTCATTGAAGCTAGTCAATATTTTTGTTTTCATTCAGAAAGCATATTGAGAGGTATGAATGATTAATGGCATTCACACTTCATTCCGATTCAAGGCAATCAAAATAGATGCAGACATGAAGCAAACCACATGGTACCTGCAAGTCACAAACAGTTTTTTGGGAAATGTAGACAGTCAATGCTTCAAGAGAATAGAATGTAAAATATAAGGCTATTGTTCCATAGCTTAGATATAATAACAACAGTTTTGTATTCATGGGACTGTAAATAAAGTAACGCCTTCTTTGCTGTTTTAAAGCCGTCTAAAACCCTTGCCCATCAGAAAGGAGGTGAATGATAAGTGAAAAAGAGCCAATCATCACTATGAGTATAGACAAACAACTTTGATCAGATTTCTCACTAGGTACTTCCAAAACAGTCGTTTGAGAAAAGCAGTGTTGGTTACTGGCACAAGCTATTGCCCTTGTGTCTGCACTAGGACTGTTGAAAATAATAGGCTGCTCTTGAGATCTAGAAAGAATATAACCTGAAAAGGGATACAAATTGAATGTTTAAGGAATTCATATTTACCTGTTCCACCACAAATATTCGGTATGCCAGAAGCTGACGCTGTAAAATAGGATGCATGTGCCGAAGAAATATTTTCAACTGTTTTTCTCTGTTTCTGAAAGGGATCATGATTGCAACCTTGAAAAGATAACATATTTGATAATATGTGAGAGTACATTTAAGATAATTATGGTTGTCGTTAAATTCTGTCAGCCTAGATTTGTATATCTAATTAAAAGGGGATACTTAACATGCTTCCACTCTTCTTGCAATGAAATCATGGTAAAACATTTGGACTAACCAAAGCTGTTTCTAACACAATATTTAATATGATAGTCTCCACTTATCAGGACAAGCCTTTGATATTTAGTAAGGCAAAATTTTGGGAGAGATCGGTCTGAAACATTGCCCTAAATATCAAAGGCTTATCATAATAAAAGGTGACTATCATATTGAATATTGTGCCAGAAAAAGCCTTGGCAACACCAAATGTATTTACTCACGTAAAAATTACAAACAATTTCCGAGATTCAATAAGGAATCAAAAATCAAAGTATTATAAACAAGTATCTTTTTGAAGTTTCCAGTAAGCACTATCCAGATTGAAAAATATTCACTGTGTACTGAAGATTTTCCATGCCCTATTTCAAGTAAAACAATATTGTTCTAGAACGATAGCAAGAGGCCCAACTTGAGTCGACGTTGCACAAACTTTTCAGTCAGAGCGCTAACAGCTGGTTCCATTCTTGCATGCCCCAATACATCCGTTTTCTCATAGGAATATGAACATGACTTATCATTTAGAAACACAGTCGAAATTATACATTAAGGATTGGAGAAACTGGTAAAAATAAGACTCACATTGATTCCAGGCACACCTGAAATTGAAATCTAAGAATTGAATATCTCTTCAGACAAAATGAATGTAGTGACTTCCTACGGTCTCGTTAATACAATATTGTCTACTTACACTGGCTCTTGGGTTACAGTGTTTTGGCTTCCACCACCCTCCGAACTCCACTGATCCCCCATGTCTGACAGATAAATGATCCAACAGATTAGAAGTCTTAGCCAGTAATGGAATTAAAACTTTGATACGACCCTCTGCGGAAGAATTAATGAAAAAATGAGAATGATAAATAATTTTCAAAATAAAGATATTTAAAAGTCTTTAAGTCAGAGAAAAAAATGTTATTCCTAGAACATGCAGATTTTTACAAACTTTTAGTGTTCAGCTTGCCTAGAAAAGTTTGCTGGTTATTAGTAGATAGTGTAGATAGTTTAGATACCCTTAGGTTGAATATGCCAGTCTTAGAATATATGGGGCTGGGAACCAAAGACCTTTCTAGTACCCGTTATTTGACAGTAAGCTTGAATTTTTAACCATCAGAGCTGACAGCAGGGACCATCCTTAATAAAAGAAGCGCACTGCTGAGGCTTAAATTTTCCTGGTTTAAAGTTAACTCTGGATATATGTACAGACAGTGAAGACTTTTCCCATGGAGCAAATTCAGACCTTGGTATTCATAAAGTGGAAGCATGCCCAAAGGCTTTTTCTTGTTCCTTGTAAGCTAATAAGCAGGAGTTTCCAGACACCTTTAAGTGAGTCCTTTAAATCGAATATCCTAACAGAGATTGATGGACTGGCAACACCATGAAAGATAGAAAACACAAGTAATAAATATGCCAGATTTTCACCTTATTAGATTTTCAGCCACAACAGACTGCCCATTACCTCTGAAGCAAACCACACATATCAACTTCCCCAAGCAATAATGTAAGGAATTTCTATCAATGGAGATAATTTGTGAGAATGAAAATGACCGGAGTAGGACTCCAACCCACGACCTTCTAGAGTACAAATCTAGAGGTCGTGGGTTCGAGTCCTACTTGGGTCATTTTCATTTTCACAAATTATCTCGATTGATTTTCCAAATCCTCCTTCTCCTCAAGAATTTCTATCAATGCATAAATCACCAACTAATTGCCCTGGTAGGGTATTACATGCCAGTAGGGGAAAGAGAATATTGCTTGCTTGTTTGAGATGTAAGCTCACTGTATAGTATCTTTTATAGGCACCGCTTGGAATACTAGCACAACCACTTGGTACTGCAAACTAGCATATGACTGGGTAGTACAAGTCAGTTCAATGGCAGCCATATAATGTCCCAGCAAATTGCATTCACATTTGTCATTGTCTGAATCATTAAAATTTCCAGGCTTCTTAACTAATATACACTCGTTTTTTTATAAGAACTATGTTATATGAACACCAGCCTCAAATTTGGCAAAAACTTAAGAACAAGCTAAGAACAAACTGAAGCTGACCATTTTTGGCTCAATATGAAAATTTTATTAGGCAGTACACAGATAATATCAGATGGTCTAGAGAGTCAAAATTTGCAATAATTAACACATCTAATAGCAAAAAAGGCTTCCCATTAATTGTAAAAGTAAGAACAATCTAAACATTTCAGCTTAAAAATAGAGGAATATTTAAGAACAGTCAGCTTCAAATCAAATTTACTGGTTCTTATAAAAAAGGGTGTAATATATTTATATATTTGATTATGAAATATCATTATCCATTAACTGCTCAAATAAGTCTAATCATATGCAAATTTGTTTTGTCAATGCCAAAATTGATCATCACTGCACTATGCCTTAGATAACACAAATTTTGGGAGGAGGAGACATACCAAACTTGTAAAACATGTACAACTAGAAATTTAGCAAACTCAATACCTCCATCCTACATATTTGTTTTTCATTTTGGAGGGAAAACATAGCAAGGGGATGAAGTAAACAGTAGAAATACCAGACTACCACAGCGTGTACTTTAGTACTGAGCCTGTCATATCATAAGTCAATAGCAAAACCCTTTTCAAAAGGCCTTTTCTAAATATGGACTCTGGTCATATTCATAGCCATATCTACAGAAAACACATGAGATGCCCCCTGGCTTGTATCAGAGTTCAGTCAAACTCGCTTATGGCCCAAATACCTGTTTGGATTTCTAAAGTACAGTTGGGAAGTATTCTTAAGGCTAACATTTAGTTAACTGTTTATCTTAACAGTCCTACAGGAAGTAAGCCTTTTGGCAAAGGGCCTGTTTTCAAGGGGTTGGGCTAGCCTGGATAAAAGAGGTTAGGCTAGTTTCACTCAAACCATAAGCCTCTTTTATGTTTCAGACCAGCCTTGTCAGATGAGATCCATGAAAAAGGCAGATGGATCTCGTCTGACCGAGATTTCTGCAAAACAAATTGATCCCATTGTTATTTATCTGCGCATTTATATGGAAGGTTGGCCAGCCTAGTCAGGACTGGAAAATTTATCCATGTAAACGCTCTAAAAAACTATCTTGCCTGATTGAACCAGCTTACACGGGCTTACTTTTTGACAAGAGCCAGTTAAGTTGCTTTGTAGCTGGCTGTTTGTAAATATCCATCTTTTTAAGTTTAAATTTTCCTCATTTCCAAAATGATGGGAAGCCTGTTTTTGCTATGTTCATTGTTATGCATTACCATGCATACATGTTACCATACCATGCATACACTTGAAACGGTTTCATGTTACGAGATTTTTCTTCAATTAATTTTTGGAATGAATATTGAAAATAAGCCAAACAGCATTAAACGTAACTGGTCCAGATTTAGACATCTTGTACGACTGGACAGAACAGAAGTAGGACGATTCAGATTATGCCACTATCGAATCAAAGGCACCCTTTCGGCCTAATAGAACGCATAGCGCGGCAAGCGGCCTAATACAAAAACCCCACTTTTGGCTAAAAAGTTCAGCCATATCGACGACACTTCAGCAAAACTACAGGCATATTGATCTCATGCAGCAAAATAAAATCAAACCATGATACCTACCAATGCCTCTTCCGTTAACAGGGCATGCATTTTCAGGAACTTTCCTCAGCTTTTTTGAATACGGTGATTTTAGACGCCGCAGTGCAAATTGTTTGGGGTTAATCAAAAGTCTCGAGTTTACATCTTTATGGTCAACTAGATCTATTTGTAATTCAACGGAGTCTTTGTTTTTATCGTCTACAGCAATATTATCATTTTCCATTTTCTGTTCGATGTCAAAGCTTGCTTTATCTGCCAGCTTCCGAGAACCAACTCGGCCAAGAACTCCGTTCAGGGTGTGATAAATTTCGATTCTCGATTGTAAGTTTTTGTCTCTGTGATGAAGTAAAAATTGAACAACAACGAACGTTGTATTAAAACATATTGATATTAACAGTAAAAGTCGTAATCTTTTCAGCTTTAACATTGCCATTTCTTGTACGAAAATTAGGTTCAGAGTCCGACAGGCCCTTCACCTCGTTGCGGAACTTTTTGTTGCTGTGAGTGAGCTATCGTCGTCATCTACGCCCTCGTTTGTCAAAGTCGACGGACTCGTGAAGCTGATTTAATTCAGCATGCAGCAAAACTAGTTGTTGCCACGTCAAAGACATTGGGTCTGTGACGCAGGCTAGTCAGAAATCCCAACAAATATTTCAAAAACCTGCCATTTCCCTACAAAAGGTGCACAAGTAGATTAATATTCTCCCTCACAATAAAAAAGTTCTAAAACCGAATGTTTCCAGATACCAAGTATTTCACATCCTGCACACAACGTTTTACCGCATTTTACAACAAGGAAAATTCATACAAATATCCCACTTTAAATGTTTCACAAGATATGCATTAAAAATGCTTACTCGGTCAATTTATGGCCTGAGATTTCTTGTCCCGGAAAATCTAGCTATAAATTTGTAAAAATGCCGAATTTTCAGGATTCATACCGTAGGATTTATACACTCTTTTTTATAAGAATACTTAAAATTTTTCTGAGCCTCAACTTTTCCATTGTTTATTCTTAAATTTCCATTGTTCTTTGGCGATTTTGAGCCTCAATATTCTTATAAAATTTATTCTTAATCTTATAAAAAAAAAGAGTTACCGTATTTCTCTTTTAACAACTGAGTAAAATGAAAATCCCAACTGAAGGAAGAAAACCATACAAGTGGCAGCACTGTACAAATCCCTGATATCAATTTTTTCCATAGGAAGTCCCTCGTAGGGTAAACGTTTTTTATAAGAAAGTAGTACAGTTACAGTACTCCATTTATGAAAAAGTTAAGAAAGTTCAGTACTAGATTTCGCAAACCTTACAAAGCTTGAAATTTGTCTTTACCAGATTAAGCCAAACAGGAAAACTATGGATAAATTAAGATCAATTAGACTGAGGCAAGACATTCAGTAAGAAAGTATTCAGAAAGTTTTAGTCCTGACATTAGCAAAATTGCTAAGAAAGTTTTAGTACTGGGATCATTTCAGACCTTTAAAAACCGTGCATGTGTAGCGTGCACAGGTCTATCGTCTATCATGTTAACCCTATTACTACCGGGCTTTTTGGACCCTTGTACTACCGGGGGGGGGCACATTGTGCCCGCCCCCTATAATTCTTGTCAGGAACGCCATAAAAGCTTGAAACTTGGTAGAACTATAGAACTTTACTTGCTCTATCGATTGAGGGTGTTTTCAAAACCATAATGGCTACAAATGACGTCAGAGTGACGTCATAAGTCTGAAAAACCATGATAACTACTTATAGGCATTTAGCCTGTTATTGAAGCTATCTTTATTGTATTTTTGCCTCTCAAATGTTCTATTTATGATCAAAAGGCATTTTCAAATCATAATCTATGAATTTTTTCGACATTATTTTATATTTTTTTATATTTTTACCACTTTTTCCATAAATGCTCAAGTCGATGAATTTTACAATGAAGAAAAATAAGATAAAATAGCTAATCAGAGTGAAAAATAGATTTTTTTCTAGTTTATCTCTATTTGAGAACGCTAAAAAAGGAATTTCAAATGAAAAAAATAATTGTCTTTTATAGATATGACGTCATAAACATTGATGACGTCATAGATTTTAAATTTTGCTTACGTCAGCAAATACTAATAAATTATATATCATTCAAAAGCCCTTGTCAGAACAAAGCTAATGGTGCTTCAAGCAAGTCTCTATGTATTATAATGTTAGAAATATAGGCCCTTAAACAATTTAACACCTGACCACTTGTTGACAAAAGAGGTGTCACGTGATCAGCAAAGGTGTGATAGTAACAAAAATAATTTTTTCAGGTTCTCTGATAAATTTGAGGAAAAGTCGAACAGGTTTCAGTAGAATACTACGTGTTTTCTGGGAGATACAGCATTTTTAATTTGCCGCGGGCACTTTGTGCCCCCCCCCCCGGCCATAATAGGGTTAAAACAAAACAGCTTTACCGGAGGATACTTTTCAGGCGCGGATCCAGACCGGGTTTTCCGGTTTGCAGAAACCGGTCAGATTTCCAGAGCAATATATATATATATTTTGTCTCTTTGATTTTTTATTTTGTGCTTTTCTGCTTAAATTGTGAGTTTACCCCGTTTACCCCCGAACTGCCACGCAAATATTTCGATGCGAAGGCGCAATATTGGATTTCAATGCCTATTTTATCCTCAATGCTATCATAGCGATTGATAATGAGAATGAAATCTTTGCTGATTGAGTGAGAATAGCAGTTGACAGGCCAACGTATCTTATTTCAATACGACCATCGTTTTACTTACAATGGGATTTAGCATTGCGCAAGGGAAGAAAATTCTGACCCGGTCATCCATTCATTTGGAGCTTCTGACCCGGTCAGAACTCGGTGCAACTCGCTCAAAATTGCGCAATTGAAATATTTGTGTGCAATACACAGGGCTGCACATGCGATCCACTTTCCCAGTGGCGTTCTTAGTGAATGGGTGTTGGAAGACAGAATAAACGAATTTGCTTTCTCTCATGTACGTTTTTTGTATGGCTACTGATCTCGAAACCTTGAGAACGAATCTTACGAAATTAAATAACAAGAATATTGAAACAAGAAATTCTGAATATTGAAAATTAAGAAACAAGAATATTGGAAGGGAACTGTCTGTAAAAGGTATGTTTTTGTCTTGAAAAATATTGTTTTTTCCCTGTCCTAGGTCTGTAGGGAGATAAACATTTTTGGGGCATGGGGTCGAGGGGGCACAAGATCATTGCCCCCAAAATCCCTGATTTTATTTCTTCTTGACTTTAAATCCAAGCCTGCCTCTCTTTTTATATAGTAAAAGTTAGTAAAATAGAGCTATTTAAGATATCCACACTAGCATTTCACGTAGGTAGGAGGGCATTCCCTGAGCAAAAAGGGTGTTTCCCGAAATATAAAAAGGGCGTGGTCCAAAAAATTTTCCGGGGGTTTCGCCCCCGAAGGCCCATTTCCAGGCGCCTTCGGCGCCGCAAACCAGTCATGCATACCCCTGGATCTGCGCCTGCTTTTGCTCTATTGAAACCCATAGGAAATGTCTGATAGGAAATATCCTTTTTGACATCTTCGATAAGTTTTTTGACCAATGCCGCTCACCTGAAACCTATAATTTTCAATTATACCTCTGATTGTTCGAGTCTTCTCTTTTGTCATAGGAGGCAGTTTCACATAGTTAAACATAGACTTATGTTAAAAGAATCGGAAAATTTCCTCTCCAGTAATTTTATAGGTATTCGCTAGTCTTCCTCTTTTTACTACAGTAGAATCCAGGTAACTCTATGATATCATTCAACTCATGCACCCTTTTGTTTTCGATATCTTTGAGAATACTTTGCTTTTGGAGTTTGTAAATTTCCTGTAAGTAAATGATTAAATGAAAAATTATGGCCTAACAGTTGTTGACAGCTTTATTAGCCATTTTGTTTCAAGGCGTCCCAAGGTCCCAATTAGGTCCGAATACATTTTGTACGGGAGTGTCAACTGAGTTTATAAAAAGGTTTTGGCGCATACTATCACACACACCTGGCAACAGGGGCTCTAACCTTATTTTCAATACGAGATAATACTTTATGTTTCCATGGTTTCGGCTTTCATTATGAATTCTTTGAATTTATAACAACTTACGTCATTATTTCTTTTCATTACTAATCGCTGACGCTGACTCAAAACGCGTGGGAGGTAACTTCAATTACTCTTAGGTGCCTAATTGCCGTCCCCCCGCTAATTAGTTTTTGAAAATGTTTCTAACCCCCCCCCCCCCGCTCTTATAAGGAACCCCCGCTTATTAGGTTTTTTAACTTCGCATAAGTGACGCGTATTGAAAATTCATAACAGAGTATTCAAAATCACAAAGTAAATAGATACCAGTCTTGCATTAACAAAATAAGATAAACATTTAATCTAGGGAAGGAGAACAACTTTGAAATAATTTCTCCCGGCAATTAAATTTCAACAAAATATCCAACCACCCCGCTAATTGGGACCCCCCGGCAATCAGGCACTTAAAGCCCTGTTTACACTACAACTTTCAACCTGGGTTAAAGTCAACCTGGGTTGAACCCACTTGCGTTTACAGTGTCTCGACAACAAGTTACAGTGTAAACGCAAAGTTGGGTTGAACCTGGGTTAGCGTTTCGGCGCATGCGCACACCTACTAATTTCAGCTACTGTACTTTCAAAATGGTTTCTTTTAAAGATGATTGTGCTGTTTTTTCAACAAATGCAACTGGTCTAGTTCTGCGATGTGATTTTGGCGCCTATTTTTGATGCGTGATCTGCGCGACACAAAATACGCATGCGTAATTAAATCGCTAACCTGGGTTCAACCCGTGTTTGCGTTTACACTACATTTTCTGACACCTAACCCAGGTTCAACCCAGGTTCAACCCACCTCCAGAGTAGGGTTGGCTTAACCCAGGTTCAACCCGGGTTTGCTGCGTTTACACTACAAAATCTTAACCCGGGTTAGCACTTAACCCAGGTTGAACCTGGTTTAAAAGTTGTAGTGTAAACAGGGCTTTAGAGTACAGTAGAATCTCGATAACTCGAACAAGTAAGGGACAATCAAAATAGTTCGAGTTATCGAATGTTCGAGTTATCGAGACTAGAACTTTTTATAAAATAATCAGCCTATAATTCGAGTTATCGGGATGAAAACGATTGTTCTACAAAATGAACTGCCAATCTACATCACAACTACTATAACTGTCGAAATACACATCATAGGACACCATGTGTACAAGTGTACAAGTGAATTGAACGCCAAAGCAAAACGAATATCTCAATGTCGGTTCTGAACCTGAACTTCACTAGATAAGTATGCTTCTTCTGTCCAGAAAGGTACAGATATTGTGGGACACTTGAAGGAGATACTGGCCGTTTTTCTAAAACAATTTTTTTCTACTTTCTTCGAAGTCATTCGGAACCTAAATGCGTTGCCAAAGTCACTGGGAAAAGGTGCAATCAGGGGGATGGAAAGGGTTTAATTGTCGCATGCAGCCTTGAAGTCACTGGACTTACGAATTTAAAAAAACAGCTTGATTCAATGAAGAGTTCGTGATTAGAATATCGTTGTCATTGTTGTTGTTAGTATTTGGTATAAAAATTTCGAGTTATCGAGAGAAAATAGCCGCAGTGGGTATAAGAAATTGTTCGAGTTAGCGAATGTTCGAGTTGTCGGGGGTTCGAGTTATCGGGGGTATATTCATATATAAGTAGTGTTGAAGGTTTAGGGGGGATGCCAAATCTGTTCGAGTTAGCGAGAGTTCGAGTTATCGCATGTTCGAGTTATCGGGGTTCTGCTGTACTTGAAAAAGTTCTGAACTAGCGTACAAAAGTGCCGGTTTTAGAGACCTGCAGGGTCCGGGGCTGAGCCAAATACCCCGATTTGAGCAAACTTTCGGTATATGAACAGTACGGTATTTTGCAGTTCTCTTTTCCCCGGGGTCAGCATCGCATCAGCATCACTATGACATAGTCATTGAGAATGGTCCTTAAGTTTGTAAATCTGCTTACCTCATAAGAAAATTTCAGAGATAAAAACTCGATCAATTTTAGAGAATTTAAGGAGCTACTGGACAGATATTTTAGTTTCTTTATATTAAAAATATGCAAGTGATAACCATTACATTACGTAGCAGCCTTTTAAGTTTAGAAAACCCTGACAAAAGAAGAAGTGCAAAGCGAATAAGTATCTCAATAAAATAAAGATGATTTCTTATGCAGTTTAGAAATACAAAGAGAAGGGATGTAACCACCAAAAGGATTAGGCCTCATTTGTCCTCACTCGTTTAGCTCCGTTTTTACTCCGAAAAGGGAGCTATTTTCCTCCCAGTTTACACAAAACGAATACCTTGACTGGTGTACACTCTTATTCACTTATTCACCAAAACACATTTGATTTTCTCTTTATGAAAACGAGATTATAATTCTTTTTTATCTTTGTAGTTGTTAGCCGTTGTTATCTTATTCAAATCTCTTCGTGTTTGGTGTTCACAATAGAGATTTCTGTTTTCGTTTATGTAGCTCCGTTTTTAGGGAAGATTAATGTGAAAGCAAGGCCAAAAAAAGAACGCAAAAAACGAGTTAAAGTGAACGAGGCTTTGGCGAAAGATACCGGCACAAAAACCCAGCTCCTGGTATCATCAATCACAATAAAATTGCTGTATATTCAATCTGAAACATACATCTGCAAGCAGGCAGAATTTTCAAAATAAAAAATTTCGAATCATAAAAATTGACAGGATGAAGGTCAATGGCGCAGATAAATGGGCAAAAGAAAGAGTGTAAAAAAACCAGCCACACGGAGCTTAAAACCATGAAGGTGAAGAAATAATCATTTTCGGTGGATTAAATCAAGTATGCTAGTAACCTTCAATATATTAACATTTCATTAACTTTACTTGTGATTCATAAAAAGGCCACCTGCCTAACATAACATTTCTGGTTCTGCAGTCAGTCGTCAACCTCAGGGGCGGGGGTACTCTATGAGTTACTTATGACGGAGGTGATCGTGTCAGGCCGCTTTCTCAGGACCCCAAATATCTGGACCCAATTTTTTAAATACCCAAAATATGTTGACCAGATGATATCCGCTCCATTTTGAAAGTCTTGGATCCAATATTTGTCAATTGGCCAAAAATTTTCGACATCAAATGTCTTTTTCAGTCTTTTAAATTTCAGCCCCTCCCTCAAAGATTTACATGATCATCACCGTTATAGAAGTCAAGAAGTACCCAAGCTTCGATTGCCAACATAACAAGAAACCAGAACAACGTAACATAACATAGACCAATGCGTAGACGAAACACGGTTCAGGAGACCGTTTCACCATAGTTTATAGAAATATATGGCTAAGATAGACCAGGCGAGGAAGGGGGGCTATCGTCACCCGACGAGGGAATTTATGAGACCAACTTGATTTGGTCAATTTCAATACGCTGATTCCAAAAATCGATGTTATACGGGCGAAATCGGTACCACTGAGCCTCCATTTCATGTTTAAACCTCGTTTTCGATGGAAAATTAACCGTTAGGGAAACGGGCAAGTTTAAGAGTTCCAATCAAGTCTTGGCTGCTGATTACGAAAATTGAGACTATTAAGTGCAATTCGGCACCTTTGAGCCTCGTTTTGACGATAAAACCTCGTTTTCATGCCGAAACCTCGTTTTTTCCAGAAACTATTAAGTCAGCGATTATTATCGATTTCAGGTCGCTGATTTCGAAAGTCGATGCCATATATCAAAATTCAGCATCACTGAACCCCTATTCCGTTTTTAAGCCTAGGTTTCGTGTTTAAACTCTGTTTTCAGCAAAAATGAACATTTTCAAAAGCACCCATCAATCGTATTCAAAATTGGCACTGTCCATATTCTAAAATTTGGAGCATGGCCAATCTTCATTTTTTATCGATCTCAGGTTCCTAATCTCGAAAATCGTGCTTATTTTGCTCGGTCCCACTGAACTTCTACTTCAAGAAAACTATTAAGATATACTCAAAAGATTTTACAATTGCTCATCTGCGTTCGAGAGGTCATTTTGTTAGTCGTATTCTTAGTTTTCTCCATCAAAAGACTCATCGGTAAACTCATCTTCCAAGGCATCGTCATTTGATCCCTCATAATAATCTTTATCTTCTTTGGTCGCTTCCAGAAGCAGCTCTACGACATTTTCTGGGAAAAGTAGGCACTTCATAAAGCGTTACCTCTTGCATCCCAGCCATATTCCACCGGACACTCGACATCTAATTCCAACTGGTCAGCATTTCTGCATATGTTTGCTACATAAACTAATCTTGCAATGTGCAGATGTAGATAAGCAGCACATGGTGGCATTTAACTCAGGTCAACCACTATTCATTTTTTTCCAAATACTTTCCAAAAACACTTTGAGCTGGGCGTCAATGACCTTGGTAACAGATGGAAAGCATAAAGAAAACATTTGTACTTCACAAGGAGCTCGATATCATCTGCATTGGGATTGATGTCTGTTCCAAACCTTGCGAAGGCGTTGTTAATTTCTTGTCGCTTTAACATTGCTTTCCAAAATGACTTCTTTCCTTATCGAAAAGAGCAAACATGCAGTCCAACAACCGCTCGTCTTTTAATTGGAAAAAGTGTCGATGATTTCACATAAATTAGTTTTCGGTTCTTCCCAACACTACTTTATAACAAAACCTTGAAGTGCAAAACCTTCGCTCGACTTTGTTACATTTTTGAAGAACGGGGATAACAAGAGAACGCGTTTTAACTTGATTCAACAATTGATCCAAGACGGCTGACATAATTTGAATAACCGCATCATGTGTTTTTCAAATGCAGCGCAATGTACGAAAGTGAGCAAAGATGAAGCAAGAACATTTCTAGAGCTACAAAGCAATCACGAAGTAGCCTATGCTAAATTGCTAGCACTTGTTTCACCAATTTCACCTTGATAAGCTGCGGTAATACGATCCCCTTCAGCAGACATCAAAATGATTACATTGTTTCTTGCACACGATTCCTTGCGAGTTAAGGTTTTGTGAGATAGTAGTGTTGGGAAGAGCTGAAAACTAATTTTCGTGACATTATAGACGGTTGTTGAACTGCATGGACGGTTGTTGGACTGCATGCAATCTACAGCAACGATTACGTGTTCGCTTCTTTCGATAAGGAAAGAAGACATTTTGGGAAGCAATGTTAAAGCGACAAGAAATTAACAACGCCTTCGCAAGGCTAGGAACAGACGTCAATCCGAATGCAGATGATATCGAGCTCCTTGTGAAGTACAAATGTTTTCTTTATGCTTTCCATCTGTTACCAAGGTCAACTACGCCCGCTCAAAGTGTTTTTAGAAAGTATTTGGAAAAAAATGAATAGTGGTTGACCTGAGTTAAATGCCACCATGTGCTGCTAATCTACATCTGCACATCGCAAGATCAGCTTATGTAGCAAACATATGCAGAAATGCTGACCAGTTGGAATTAAATGTTGAGAGTCCGATGGAACATGGCTGGGATGCAAAAGGGAACGCTTCATGAAGTGCTAAGTTTTCCCTGAAAATGTCGACGACCTGCTTCTGGATGCGAACGCAGAAGATGAAGATGATTACGACGGATCGAATGACGATGCCTTGGAAGACGAGTTTACCGACCAGTCTTTGATGACTGAAATTAAGGGCCTGTTTATATGTGCAGAAATACCTCACCTGCCAGACCCGGGGCTGACAAGCGAAGTAAATTTCAAGCACTGTCACTCTGTGGAATACGAAAAACAAAATGACCTTTCCAACGCAGATGAGCAAACGCAAAATCTTTTGAAAGTATTTTTCTAGTTTTCTTGAAGTAAAAGTTCTGTTAAGAATTCAGAGTGCCGAAATACTCACTAGTAATCAGACTCTTTAGATTAGTTATTCTCTCGTAGTTACCAGACTTCTTACGTTGTGTGAAATAGGTTAATAGTCTTGTATATATTTTAAGCATAACTCTCGTATCTTCCTACTGGTACTCCACAAGTTCAGTGGGACCGAGCAAAATAAGCACGATTTTCGAGATTAGGAACCTGAGATTGATCAAAAACGAAGATTGGTCATGCTCCAAATTTTAGAATATGGACAGTGCCAATTTTGAATACGATTGATGGGTGCTGCTTTTGACAATGTTCATTTTTGCTGAAAACAGAGGTTAAACACGAAACCTAGGCTTAGAAACGGAATAGGGGTTCAGTGATGCTGAATTTTGATATATGGCATCGACTTTCGAAATCAGCGACCTGAAATCGATAATAATCGCTGACTTAATAGTTTCTGGAAAAAACGAGGTTTCGGCATGAAAACGAGGTTTTATCGTCAAAACGAGGCTCGAAGGTGCCGAATTGTACTGAATAGTCTCAATTTTCGTAATCAGCAGCCAAGACTTGATTAGAACTCTTAAACTTGCCTGTTTCCCTAACGGTTAATTTTCCATCGAAAACGAGGTTTAAACATGAAATGGAGGCTCAGTGGTACCGATTTCGCCCGTATAACATCGATTTTTGGAATCAGCGTATTGAAATTGACCAAATCAAGTTGGTCTCATAAATTCCCTCGTCGGGTGACGATAGCCCCCCTTCCTCGCCTGGTCTAAGAAACCTATTCTTGTATCTTTTTATGAAAGTTTTTCAAAATTCAGTATGCACAGTTTGTTTTGCTAATGTTTTAGCCAGCAAGGTCATGGTTGAGCGAATAGATCAAAACCCTTCTTTCACCTCCCTATCCAGAAATATTCCCTATTAGGATAATATTTTATAATATTCAGTATCATATTTATGTGGGTAATATTCACATGTCAAATTTGAACAGTGAAGAGAGGATAAGACATTCGTTGTGCACTTTCAAGTACTGCTCAACATCAACTGTGAAACAAAGACGTACAACAATAGGTTTCCTAACCGTCTATTTCTATCAACTATGGTTTCAACAAGTTATTGTAGGCTGTGCGGGGGATCTATCGGAGGAGTTACATCAATTTATTGTGAATGCAGCACGTACTCTCCACTCCAATTCATCCATCTTCTTGTAAAGGCCCATCTTGGCCGATACAAAATATATCGAGAAGTTCAATAATTAGGCTCAATTCATACTAGATGCAGCAAGATACGGAAGGTTATAGCCAAAGTCATAATTAATAATGCGTAATGCCTCATTTGAGACTGTGCATGTGCATTGTTATTTTCCGGCCATCCACCCAGATGCACTGCCGAGGGCGGGGCATGTGAATAATTGAAAAAGATCCCCAGTGAAGGAAAACCACAGCTGCTAAAAATTTCAACATAGTTCTTGACCCATTCGATGTAAAAAACAGATTTCAAATCTGACACTACTTATGTCTGGACCTGCAAATCCACTTAACTATTTTTATAAGAACCAGTAAATTTGATTCAAAGCTGGCTGTTCTTAAATATTCCTCTTTTTTCAGGCGGAAATGTTCTTAAATTGTTCTTGCTCTATAGTGATTCGGATGCCTGTTTTCGCTATGAGTTTTGCTAATTGGTTCAAATTTGGACTCTCTTGACCATCTGATATAATCTGTGTCCTGTCAATCAATTGGTTTTGTAATCATTAGTCAGTTTAACGATTATTTCCTAAAACTCTTATATTGAGCTAAAAATGTTCAGCCTCGCTTTGTTCTTAGCTTGTTCTTAAGTTTTGGCATGTTTTGGCAAAATTTGAGGCTTGTGTTCTTATGAATTTGTTCTTATAAAAAAAGATTGTACATGTTCAATCGCACATCACGTGACGCATCGTGCCGCATCCGGTGTGAGCTGAGCTTAAACCAACCTCAACAGCGATATAAGTTATTTGCAATAAGAACTACAGTAAAAACTTCAAGCTAAGTTCACGATAAATACAGCACGACGCAGCACGTCAATATGGGATACGGCACGTTAAGTCACATCTGTTCATATTGATTGCGTCATTCTCTTATTTGAAATTCTAAACAGCCGTGGTTTGCAATCTCTGGAAATTCTTTATCTTTTTTCTGATGTATTGTTGTCCTGTATAATTGGATTTTTCCAATTCCGCCACATTGTGACGAATCGGTGGAAAAGCCCAACGCATGCGCATATTACACCAAATGATGCATATCTTATTTGGTTTTCGGAATGACGTGCCATATGATGCCGTAGCTAGTGTGAATTGAGATTAAAACGATCGATTGACAGCGAGGTACTAACGAAGCCTATCTTTTTCGATTCATGACATTAAAAAGATTAACGTACATTTATCTATCACAAAATCCTTGATCAACAAAACACTAGCCTGTGCAGAGGATCTATCACCTCCAAAAGTACTAGATATCTGAAAGGGTGTGTGCGCGGGTACAAAAATGTTGAGATCAGAATGATTACGAATTTGATAGCACGAAATTTTCATAAAAACCCCTTTATACGAAACTAGCCCCTAAGGTGTCAAGATGATTTATTAAATCACAGGACTATATTCCTTGAAACTTAAAAAACTTAAAGCATTGAAATAAGTTTAAAACACAAAAAAGCAGCCATTGATCGATTACTTTGATGAACAATTTCTAAGGCGTTTTAGATAGGTCGTTGGTTTGATCTTTTTATCTAAATCAAATTCTAATTCCTGTATTTTATCGAATAAATTTATTTCTGTAACTGAAGATCTAGAAACTTTAAGAAATATTAGTACTAAAACGGCTACAAAACTTACCCTTGAGTTTAGTTTTACCGGAAGAAATTCGTGTATTTCATGTCAATAATGGTCTTGAATATATCTTGACTATGATACGGAGGCGACCTAACTTTTGTCTCTCAATTCGTGAATTGTGACAGAGCAGAGCATTGATCCTTCCGAGGCTGGATAGAGAATCCGAAGCGCAATGAACCCGTTTTTGTGCCACGTGAACCATGGTGAAACAGGTGGGCCAATAATATTTCAATGGATGTAATATCGAATAGAATTATCTGAGCTCAGCTACGCTTGTGTATTTATTCTGATATATACGTTTTTCTTTTCTTCCAACGTTTTAAATTTATAGAAATCCGTGTGTACATTAAGTCGACAACAACTGCTTTGGTAAAGTCTAGTTTTGCCACTTGATTCAAGCCGTCTTTGTAAATTCTTTTTATACGTGATTTTTCATCGTGGTACATTTTGACACTGCAAATATAAAAATGAAAGCTTATCAAACAATTCCATCTTGGCTTCTAACTCAAGAATATTGCACGGAGGGTATCTTAGGGGTTAAGTGATAGGGATGTGCCATTTTGAAAAAAAAATTGGGGCAATAATTCCGGGTCGTAAATTGAAAAAGTGGACTCGTAATTCGGTGTCACGGGAAAGGTAAAAGAAACAACATTTCAGTAGCACCATATAATTGTTTCTGAATAAGACAAAATATTTCTAAATAAAAGTCTGATGCCACACATCAGTGTAAACGACTCAACAAGAGAAGGAAGTTACCTATTAGGTCATTAAATATTACCAGAATTATTCTTTGCATGGAATTCATATCATTATAACTCTCTTGCTATTAATTTTTCTCAAATTTTATACCCATAATTGCGGGTAAAACCGACTATTGATTGAAAATGTACACCCATAATTCCAAATTTGATTTTAAAAAGGTCTTCTTAAAAATGGCACATATCCGCTACCACATCCTCCCCGGGGAAAATTGTATCAATTTCACATATAGCCTCAATTCATGGAATCTGATAAGGATTTAAGGTAATATTGATTTTTCAATTAGAGTTAAACTTTGGTTTATTAAGATTTGAAATGGTGGTAAGCTTAATGAAAGAAATCGTAAACGATTTCGCAACAAGCTGTATACGAAAGGCAAAGGATTTAACAACCATACAAATCTGAAAAATCTACACGTATATTACAAAATTGTAGGAAATTCGAATAGAATCACAAGTAAATTTGAAACGATTGGTAAATAGTTAGAGAATGCACGGAAACGACAAGATAGAGTGATTACTTTGAGTAATTTTAAGAGACAGGATGCCACTGAGGACTCCTAAACTTAAATGAACAGTTGCAAAATACTTACTTATCCTTGTTTACTCCGTCACTTCTGTAGTGAAAATAAGTGTTCATTTTATATCTTCCAATTTTCATTGATGGTCTTGTTAATTTGTAACCTTTGAATGTTATTCTGTAGAAGAAAACACATAATCAAAACATTGAATGGCTTAAAATTGCCATAAAAGTTTTTTTGGCCTTTCTTTTTGAGCATCAGATCACGAAAACTGGCTTGAAAGATTTTTTCTGTATCTTTTGTTTGAGCAGTTCGAGTGTTGTCAGTCGGGAGTCCTGGGGTCAATCCCTGGGATGAGTCTTTCAAAGGATGTGACAAAATTTATACTCAATGATTTTCTGTTTAGCACTCAGAATTAAGATTTGTATTGAGTGTTAGTGGCTCTTCAGCCAGGGGTAGGAATTATGCCCCCTTACTGAAAACATTAAAACAAATGAAAGAGGATACTTGGGTTGCATGTGACCAAATTACTTAGTTCCAACCAGGTGGACCGGAACAAGTAAGCAAACGAGAAAGAAAACATAAAGTAAGCAAATGAGAAAGAAAAAATCAAGAAATCTCCAGAAGGAGGCTTATGAAAGCAAATTTTGATGCATTCCTTGTGACAGGGTTGGATAAAGTCCACGACCGCAGGACCACTGATCAGAGACAGTTTTCTAATCTAACAGCATTACCATGAAGCACTCTCAAGTATTTTCAAAAAGTTGCTTTTTTGCTTGAATACTTTTGTGGTTCATATATATAGAAACAAAATACCTGGTGTAAAGATCATCATCTTCACCACCCCAACCCCAGAACATATTTGAAAATCCATTGATTTCTAAAAATTGATTTTTTGACAATGCCTCCACACCACCAAATATTTGCAGGTGAGGTAACCTAAAAGAGAAAACAAATATTGAAATCAGTTTATTTTCAGGAAGAAAACTTAACCTGAAAATGGCAATAGCTGAGGATGGCCGCAGATGAGAAAAGCTTCGAAAGGAAATCAGTCAAAATGAGTTGTTTTTTGTTGCATCCATCTTTCAGATCAATCTAAATCCCTCAAAATTGGAATGAAGTAGTCCTTAAGGTCCCTTAATGTTCTTGGTATAAAAATGGCGGTAAAGATTTCTTATCAGATCAAATCCGTGTGAATACCCAGAAAGCTCTTATGGGTTGCAAATCATCTTGTATCTGTCATTGCTAGGCAAAATCAAAGTCCCAAAAAAATTTGACATGTTCTATTTGCTCTTAATTCCATTTAAAAGCTCTAAAATAAGCATTTAAAAAGTAAGATTATCTCTGTGATATGGCTAGCATAAGATTTTGGTCAAAAGAACACCCGCTCAAATTGATCCAGCAAACATAACAAGCTGAAAGAACAAATAATTCAAAAAACACTACAGAATCACCATGGGGTGATATACACGAGGTAACCTGAAAGTTCAACTTAAAGCTTTTATACTATTTGGTTCTAAAACAGCATGTCAAAAAACAGTGTGTCTAACGAGCAGTTACTCTAAAAGTGGCAATATCTTTTATATGCCAAATGAGGGAGTAAAATACTGAACACATTTTTTTGTGGCTCACTAAGAACCTAGCATAAGATCTTTAAGAAGCTTAATCATATAGACAACATTACCAAGCTGGAAAATAAAATAACAATGAGATTTATTGAAAATGAATTTGGCCTTGCTTTTAGATTATATCAAGCAAAATTACAGCTTGTAGGTATAAAAAAACAGAAATGTACCACAATTAGAGTTTTGTAGTTGTATGGTTGATTTTCACAAACAATCAATAAGCCCCAGACTTGTATCTTAAAAAGTTTTTTTAAGAAACCTTTAGCTCTAACAGACTTAAACATTAAGAAACTTTCACCTTAAAAAGAAGAGCTTGTAGCTATTTCTGATATTATTGTTCCTTATATGTGTATACTGATTCGTCTTAATTAAATGTTGAACCTATAATCATGGAGCTGCAAGCATATACAATCATCGACAAGTAATGTAGTGATTCTAGCGTACTCCTGCTGGAAATCATGTCAAATTACTTGAAAGAGTATAAGCCCAAAATATTGATTTGTTTGAGAATATTGAGCACAGAGAGTTATAAGCACCTCTTTTTACATTCTTACATGTGTAGAAAAGGGTTATTATGTATAATATTGCATTTTTACAAATCATTTTTCATCATTAAAACAGTGCACCACAAATATTCTATATTTTCCTTAGGAATAAACTTCCCAATCAAACTATGGAGAAAACTGAGACTGTGAAAAAAGGGTGCATTTTCACAACTCCCTTCCTACAAATGTTCCCACGGTATGAATTGGCCATTAGGTGTTTAGTCAGTGGCATAGATAAGGGGAGGTCAAAAACCCCCCTGGCAAACCCCCCCAGGATAAAAAGCATTTTTTTAATGTATACCTGTGTCAGAGGTCCTTTTATAAGAGATCCAAGGAGACATTTTTGTCGGAAAATTTTAGTTAATGCCCCTCCTAACAAAATTTCTATCTATGCGACTGTGTTTAGCAAGAAGAAAGAAAAGACTTACTTGTATTTCAAAGTATCCATAGCTGCGGATAGCGAAGGTAAAAGAAAATAGAAGCTTACTTGTATTTCAAAGTATCCACAGCTGCAGACATGTGACGGGGTCCACCCTTGCAGTCATATCTATTTCGCTCATTTTCCGTTAGTAAATCCACATCGTGAAATATATAACAATCAAAGTCACCGATATTCAATGTATCCAAAAACCCAATGTTGTATATTGCTCCCTTATTAAACATTGTATCACCAATCTGCAAATGGAAATAGTTGAAACCATTAATGATGAATGGACAGGCCTATAGAAGATATTCAATTATATTTCTGCCTTATTATAGTTTTGATTTATAAAGAATATATTCTTGGACTAAGTACGATACGTTCCTTAATTAAGGACCATTTTTGCTTCGGTAATTCTTGAATTGTCTTTCTTTTAGCTACTTAATTTGAAATTCCTATCAAGTGCCCTAGAAACTTTCTTGTATCATTGCCCCTTGTTATTTTTCAACAATTTCCTCTCTTAACTATTACTTCTCTACAAATAGAGCCCACCTAATTATTTCTTCTAGTTGTACACACAGCTCAACTTCAAAGAGCTTAAGCTGTTTAAACAAAGAAAAGTTTCTGCAGGATCCCTGTGGAATCTTTCTTCCCTCTAAATCTCATGACCATTGATCAACTGTGTACACAGATTAGACAGGTGAAAGAAAGACAGGAAATCTATCAGAGCGGAAAATCTACTATAACTAATATAGTAATTGAAGAGAAGTTCAAAACAGCAGAATTATGCAAATTTCAATCCGAATCTATCAGAGAGTTCTATGCGAGGTGTCTTGAATAATGCTCCACTTCCCATAAATCCATAAATCATTGTCAAGATTCCTAAGATAATAAACTTGAAAAATGACACCTCACTTCCCATACTCTAGAAGGACATTTGTAAGGGAAATTCAATATTTTCAATCAGCCTCAAACCAAAGCTGAGCCACAACAATTGCTAACTATTTCATAAATTCAGGGATGATATTTCAAGAAACTTTTGTTTGCTATTCATTGCTGAACTGTTTGCAGAGTTTCAATGTAAAGAGTTGGGGTGGTTTTAATTCAGTTTATTTGTGGTAACTCTTAAACCAAACATTTTTGAGTTATTTACCCAAAAGAAACTGCACCTTAAGATGCAGGAGTTGGAAAATTAATTGATATAATTGTTAGAATGAAAATTACCCTCTAGAGGAATGGAACCAACAACCTTTAAATTGAAACTCTGGCATACTCATCCATGGAGGTTATTCTCATTCTCACAACTTATCTCCTTCAACTGAGCTCTACTTCAATAAATATTCAAGTCAAAATTCTGAGTGGATTGAGTGAAATTTCTAAGATTTTGTGTTTACAGCAATGTGCAATTTTACAGTGCCTTTATCAAAGCTTTTAAAATTTTTCTGAATGCTTTTCAGAGTAAGCAGTTTCATAGGGGTATGTACCTTACAACTTGATATTGAGTTTCTAAGATCTTTTATGAAACTAATAGTTAAATTCACCACACGGGTATTGCTTTTATCAATTGCCTATATAAATCTCTCACTGTACAATTATAGGTGCCTTACCAAAAGAGAGGAGGAAAGCGCAGGCCTAGCTGAAGCTGTCCATAATTAGTCTGTTTCGTGATAAACCAGAGGGTACGTGCAAAATCCAGGAATAGTTTGAAATCTAGATTCTCTCAGATACAATTTGGTGCACTTCCAGAACAGATTTTAGGTAAAAATGAACCAAAAATTACTATAAAAATCTATGTTTTATCAAGAAATATTGATTTTTGTAAAGAGGATGACTAAGTCCAACATGTTTTCTAGCCAGAGCAGCACCAACCGGACCAACTGGCTGTGTCAGCCCTGCAATAAGTAAGCCTTTCAGGTATCAAAATGCACAAATCGGTAAACCACTGACTACTGGAGCTATACTAGAATATTTAAGAAAATACTTGCCTGTTCTACTACAAATACTCTGTAAGATAATTCCTGCTTCTGTAAAATTGGATGCATATGCCACAGAAATACTTTCAATTGTTGTTCTCTATTTCTTATTGGAATTATGACTGCAACCTGAAAATTCAAACAAAATACATAAAAAAAGAATGAATTAAAAGGAATAAAAAGCTTAGTATGCAAATGCATGATAAATGAATCAACCAGGAATAAGTTTAGAAAGTAAAGAGGATCTCTGACTATTTCAGTTCAGCCCCAATAAATGTAAATTGAACTGCAAAGGAGGGAAGGTCGGCTGCAGGAGAAAAGTGGATGACTTCAACGAAAATAGTTGACATCCTCCAGTGCGTTGACCTGACAAACACTCCTACACTGTTCCCGTATATATAAAAAGTTGGCCTAAACAAACATAGTCTTTGGCAAGACTACCAAAATAGAAAACTAATACCACATTCTTACAGAAATGTTTAAAACTGCTTCAATCATACAGACCACTTTCCTTTCCAGCCAATCTTTTCAGCAACTTTGTTGTTAATACGTACCATGAAATGGAGCTCTCAGCATAGAGACTGAAAATGTAAAACAAAAGGAGAAAAATGACTAAGTAGAGATACACAGGCGTCTCTTACCTTAGAAGCGTTAGTGTTATTCGGTGGATTCCACCAGCCTCCAAACTGCACATTACCACCATGCAATACAGAAAGCTCCTCAACATTTTGAGCATGCTTTGCAAGTTTGGAAAGATTTACTGCCAATGCTCCTTCTGAAAATAAATCAAAATAATCTGGTAAGTAAAGATTTTAGATTGGCAATTATTTTTCAATTATCACTAGGTATACAAAAAATTGGCCATCTCCAAATTTCATCATAGAATTGGTATATAGTTTACTGTTTGCAGTTGCCACATATAACATATATAACATACACTCTTTTTTTATAAATAAGAGTAGTTTTACAGAAACACTAGCAGCCTCAAATTCTGCCGACAAGACCAAGCTGAGGCTAAAAATTTTCAGCTCTAGAGAATAAGTCTTAGAAATGAATAAAACAAACCAATGGTTGGGTACCTATTGGTGTTAGACAGGAAGGGAAAGTATCAATTTTTGACAATCCAACACAAATGACAGCAAAAACAGGCTTTCCAAGCATTGAAATAGTAAGAATAATTTAAGAATATTTCAGGTTGAAAATAAAGAAAATTTAAGAACAGCCAGCCTCAAATCAAATTCAATGGCTCTTATAAAAAAGAGAGTATAAAATCATAATATACCCCTTAACCGTTTGAAAGTAATTAGAGTTGGGAATTCTGAATTATTTTGCATTTTAAGATTTCAAGAAGAAAAGTTCCAATTAGTCCATACGATGCCTCCACTTGTTGTGAAATAATGGGAGTAATCACCAGAAACTAGGAAACCAAAAGACCTGCACGTGACAATTATATCCAGGGGACAATAAATCCCCTTCTCATTGGTGTCAGGTGGGCTTTTCTGGAGTAAATCAATGCCTAAAGGCAGCCTTCCTTTTGGATCTTATTACAGACGAGGGTAATGCATTGCCAAAGGAATTATCATAATCAGATTTGTATAGAAATAGGGTAACTAATCAGTAGGAAGTTGAATGATTGGTATAGTAAAAAAACAACCCATCACTAAGCGTCCAGTGAGATGACCAATAAACTGGTACTGAAAGGGTTCTAACAGGAAAGCAAAATCTTCCTGTCAACAAAATATGGGATCCATGATCATGATGTAGACAGACAACAAAATCCCTAGGCAAGATATGACTTTGTTATGACAAAAGGGTGAAATCAGTTTTAGGTGCTGAAAATGTGCTCTGAACCAGTCAGTGCTCGGTTATAACAGGACATGCAGGTCCAGCCAAACCAGCTATGTAATGATGATGATGGAAACTTGAGCGCGAGTAATGCCAAACAGTCAGGTCCAAACGTAGTATACTATGATATAATATCCTGTCAACATATCTTGCATATCAAGATATTGTTTGGACCCTACTGCAAATTTTCATGACACACAAATCAAAGCCTTACTCTGATTCCATTATTATTTTCAACACAATAAATGTTATGAGTTCCTGGAAGGGAACTCAAAAGCAACCAGATGTATCTCAAAATCACATAAACAACAGTAAAGAATTAGGATTTCTGGTTCAATTCGCAATGATAGATGAAAAAATAATTTTAATTACATAATTTTATCATCTAAGAGTGAGGATGGTTATCTAATGAAAACTATTTTGTCATCTATAGGATTCTAGGATTGTTTCATACTGGCAAATTTAATACACATATTTTCCTCTTTCGCAAATTTGATTATAGAACTCGGAGAAAGGTAAAAGTCTAGTTCCTTTTGGACTTTCTTCCCTCAGTCTGGTTGTTTATTTCTTATTCAATCAACCAAGAAATACTTTAAAAGCACAATGACAAAACTAATCAAGAAAGCACTAAAATTATCCAAAATAGTAGACCTGACCTGTGTACGGCTCTTCGGTCTTCAATTCTCCTAGCGTGCAGTTTGTGACAGACAGCTTCTTCTGTGCTGAACAGTGCAAGTTTGGATCTAAACGCTCTAGAACGTTCAGCGCAGCAAAATAGATAACAAAGCAGATATTGATGAATATAGAAGTAAATAGAAAGAGTCTTTGTAATTTCAGCCTTCTGAATAATACTTTAATGGGCATGGCGATTTTTTGCATCATGTAAGCGCCAGCTAACGCAGCACACCCTTTGGCTTGTAGGCCTACTCCACTCTGTATACATCATCTGCGCATGTCACGAAATGCCCGTCATTCCATGTCAACACATTAGTCAACACCCCCTGAGTCAGCAGCTAATCCCGCCCATTAGAGTAGGTTGTCTGGTCTGGTTTTTATGCTTAATATTCGAAAAGAACTTGAAATAACGACCCCTCAACTAAACACTAACCCCAACCCTAAACCCAGACCAGTGTTTTTGTATCTTAACGATGTCTCATTACTCACTGCACAAATTAGGATGCAAAGTCCAAGATTTTCTACTTTGTGGGTGTGGTTTTTGGTTTTGGCTGGTGAAATCCGCCGTATCTGCTACAGAAGAGCAAAAAACTTTTCTAACTTCTTAACTACTCACTTTGTCGTACTCTGTTGCTCTTACATGCTCCTAAATACAAATTTCCCTTCTGAATAAATGCCCACAATTTTGCATTGAATATAGGAAACCCAAGCACAATTATTTTTCTAGTATAGATCATTCGTTATATATCTTGTACAGCAGTGGCGGATCCAGAGAAAAATCTGAGTGGTTTCCTAGAGGGGGGCTGGGGGCGTTGCCCCCAGAAATTTTTTTTAGGGCCACGCCCTTCACTTTGGTGGAGAAGGGGGGCAACGCCCTTTTTTGGTTTTTTCAGTAGTTTGAGATTGAGGAAAGAAAAGCCTATTTTCCACCTACAAAATTACCAAAAATGGTACAAAATATTGAAGTATCTGGCTTCCTGTCCCCCAAATGGCATAAACGAACCATTTGTATTATCTGCTAGTAGCAGAGGTTTCATGGGGTGCCATCCCCATCCATTGTTGCAGGATTTGCTTAAATTTCTACTTGCTGTTCGACAGATTTTCTTTTATTTCACCACTGCGTAATACTGTTGAAAACTATTGCAATAAACAAGGCATCTGTCCCAGTTCTTCATAAAACTACGATGATGGACAAGGCAAGGGAGGTATAAAGAATCAGCAACAGTTCTTCATAAAACAATGATGGTGGACAAGGCAAGGGAGGTATAAAGAATCAGCAACAGTTCTTCATAAAACAACAACAATTGACAAGGCAAGGGACATATAAAGAATCAGCAACAGTTCTTCATAAAGCTTTCATTTTCACATATGGCAACCATTTCATTTCCATCACCAGTAACTCTAGATAGGAAAATATATAGGATTTATCAGCATGATTTGTGGAAGAAGGTTAAATTATAAATCTATGTAATGCAATAAGATAGAGTACAGTATCCATTTTATACCCAATTTAATTATCACAAAAGAACCCACAACTCAGCAGATCAAGACTAAGATATTCATGCAACACGCTACTTCAAAGCTTCTCTTATTAGAACAGTTTGCTCCATTCTCAGTTTGGATGTGTGACTAATTTTTCGAACAATCATCCCATCACATCATATAATAGGCCCTTACTGTTCTGAAAACAAATATTATAGCAGGGAGGGCTACCCCACCTGCATGCAAACTTTGCAACAACTGCTTGTTCCTCAGGGAAGTATCGCCTAATGCCTACGTATTATAAGCATCTGAGATACCTGAAGAAAATTCAGCATAAAGCATAGCTGTAGTTGTATTTCTTCAAAAAAAAAACTTCAAACCGCCAATTTGTACAGAAACAACACAGGAAACAATTCTCAGGCCTAAAATATTATTTATATTTTATTCGGTTGGTACCTTAGTAGGTACTTATATTGTAACGATAAATCCATTCATATTCTTTTGAGACGTGCAGAAACTACAAAAAATTCGCACATACCTCACTGCAAATACTCTTTTGTCACAGTTGTTCTCATTTAGGCCCCACCGAAGCAAAAACTGAAGACTTGATTTCTTCATCAACAAAGTTTGTTGAAAATGGATCCTCCACCAGCTTTGATACATGGAAGTCTTCGATCTGAAATCTTCTTTCGTTTGCCTTTTTAATTGCATCGTTAGCTTGATAGTCTTCGCTTTTGAGTGCTGCAAGCAAGCGCTCAGAGTCATGTTCAAATGTCGCCATTGTGAACGTAGTTTGACAAAGTTCGGTCAGCGGACACGCAGCAATATGGAAACTTTTGGGAAATCATTTGGAAATTCGAAATGATTTCCAATTTCAGCAAGAACAATCGACTACAATAAATTGCTATGGATACGAGTAGTTTCTTTTCTTTCAAAAATACAATAGTATACAATTGATTACCATGGACACGACTAGTTTCTTTTCTTTTTTCATACCATATACGGTTGAACATATCATACCGGATATGGTTGAACATCTATGGTTGTAGATAGAAGACCCTGTACATAGAAGACACGTTTTGAAGAAGCACAGAATAAAGTAGAAGACTGTCATAGAAGACCCTTTACATAGAAGAAGATGAATTTTCCCACAAATTGAAGTTTCCTCGAAACAAGAGGGAAACAAAGTTTTTTTTCCCTTGAAAATCTGACAGGTTTCCGGAAACCTCGGAAACCTGTCTGGATCCGCCACTGCTTGTACAGATTTTTCATTAATCACCTATGGCCTAGCCAGGATAGGTTAGAAAGTGGGGCATAAATGAAAATAGAGAGGGGCAAGCGAACTGATTCAGCTGGGGGTAAAATTGCATTATTAGGGGTCCTCGAGACGGCTTTCAGGTTCAAAAATAGGATGGAGAATCGCAAAGGTGGGGCGTTGCCCCTTGGCTAAGCCATTGTTCATCACTGCAAAAATTCATTTCGGCAAAAATTAGTCATATCATAATTACATTTCAAATATCTCCCTGCCCCTAACCCTAACCTCAAACATTAACACAAAACCTTACCTATAATTCTAATACCTAGCCTTAATCATCAGCTCTAACCCTAACTCTAGCCCGTAAACCTATATTCCTTATAAAAGACGGAACAGCATATTTTCTTCCAGGGGATGCGTTTTCGTGCTCACCGTGTCAACACCCCGTGGCGGATTATGCGGGAAAGAGAATAATTTGGGCTATCTTTAATAAATGGATTGTGGAAACTGGAATCTGCAAACATGGAGAATAGAAACTAGGAACACAGTTACTATCTGAGAAAGCGCAAGGAAACAAGTTTGATACTTTCAACAAGCTAAAACTGCAACTTAATTCAACTTACTCCCTTTGGATATAAAACCAGCTGTGTTATGTTACGTTCATTTCTAAAGAGTTTTGAAAGAAAAAAATAGTCGTTTACTCCCTGAGAAGATTTTCTCTCATTTCTAAAACAAGTTTAAATAGATGGTCCGCTCAATGAGGTGATGTGCAATTCATTTTTCCTACTCAGAAAGTACAGTAAGACCTCAAATATGAATTCAGTATTCTATTCTACTTCAAACATAGAAGACAAGACTTGTTTAATTGTTTAACACAACAAAATTGCAATTATCCACCTCTCTGTTTGCATGTTCGTTCAATAAATGCAGTAGGCAACAATTGCACATGACCTCATGGAACGGCTTAAAATATAGTTACGTGATATTAGCATAATGCTTCGATTAAACGCCCAGGGCATCTATTGATTCTTCTGAGATTCTATTCGTTTTGAGATTTTGGAGAGGGGCCATTTAAAGCCGGGGTTCAGATAATTGAATCGTCTTTTTCAAGAAATGTATAAACAAATAAGAATTGATGATTGCTTTTATAGCTCTGAGTAATAACGTATCGAGGGCGCAATTCATAAATTTCCCTGTAATTATACAAAACTAAACTAAAAGAGCATGGCAGTATACTTATGTGTTTTCAGTAAAATGCTAGTATACTGCTTTATGTGTTTCGAATATGAACACATTGTAAGTAGGCATCAAAAAGGGGCATCTAATCGATTGGGTATTTATTGAAGAAAAATCATACAGTATATAGGGAGGCCTCTATATGAGGTTGTGTTAAAGAGAATGCAGAAGTTTCATCGAAGCATTACAGTAATTTACAAAATTAGTGCAACAATTAGATAAGCGCAAATAGTTAAAAATAAGAAAGAAAATGGCGTGGGCAACGTTCTAATAGGGTTGGAATTCTAGAACACATGTTTTATTGTTCATGCAAAAACAAAATAATGTATCATGATTTCTTGATTTGTTGACAGGAAAACACTGTTGTTTCTATATGGGGAATATTACGTTAGAGTATGATTCATATTGAGACATTACCTTGCCTACTGCTCCGTTTCCTAACTAAAACTGCAGTCGAGCACCGCGATAGACTTTATTACATATTGCAGACTCTTCTTCCATCAGTCAATGAAATTGCGACTGTAACGTTTCCTTTCAATTCACTGATATTCTGTAAGTTCAGCTGAGGGAACATTGTTTTTTAATTGTTCAGATTACAATGAAAATATACATTTTCGTTAGCTGAGTTCACTATACAATTCTTGGCAGGTTGTCTTTATGAAGCGATATCGATTGTTTGAAAATTGATAAAACGTTGACTTCCATTCCCACTATCTACCTATATTTAACGTTTCCCTTGACCGCTGAGTCAAAACTTAGAAATTAGTGGTTAGCGGTTATGGCACGCTAAAAGCACAATAATTCGATAATCCTAGTTTATCATAAAAACAGGTTAAATTAGGTTCATCACCTGATAAACTAATTTAAAAATATTAATTTGCATGATTCCAGGTTATCAAAGGATGAATCTGTTTATCTTTAATGAATTTGATAAACTAGGACTATCGAAAATCCTCATCCGTTTGGTTCAAAAGACACGTTTTACTTTCAACATGAAATAATTCAACCTATAATTTCCCTTTCAGTCTTTTTGTTTGAAGCCGTTTTTTCTTATGCCATTAATCGTGCCTTATCTTTTCCTAAAAGCAACAGGACCATCGGAAATAGTTTCGAGAACAATCGACTTTGTTCAACATAGTTTATCGGTTGATAGTCCTTATTTATCAAAATTATGGTTGATAAACTAGGTTTATCACTATTTTGATCATCTAAATAGATCTATAGAAATGAATTTCATAAACCTAATCTACTGTGATAAAGAGATAACCATAGTTTATCACTGAATATCTAGGATTATCAGGTTCTTGTGCTTTTCGTGTGACAAAAGTGATTATCATAAATAAATAAAGACTTTAAGACACTATTTCGTTATTGTTGTAAAGGGCAGGGGCTAATTTGACATTCACAAAAGTTACAAGCGGTAACTCAATGATTCTATTCACTTTATATTTGAGATCATTCAAACCATCTTCGACCATTCTGGAGCGGGAGTCTTGAAGAAGGTTCATCCTGTAGATGAAATAACAAATTCTCTCAATATAAAGTCGTTCAATATTAGTTATAGTCTATCTGATGAGTAAAGAAGCACGGAACTCGGAAACGCAAATAAACATGTCGGTTTTTGAATGTCAATTCTAGTATGCCAGTGGTTCTCAAAACACAGGTTCTTATGTGCCGGTTTTTACTGCATTTGAATTTCTAAATAGCTCACGTCATTTAGAAACCGATCTATTGACTGATTAGTTATCTTACTTTTTGCTTCTATCCATAAACAGTGGGACAAACTAAGAATTAGCTTATTATATGTTGAATATTCTAATCATTTTGTGACAAATTCTCATTGTTGATTGGTATCCATCTGTGTTTATCATTCTATGACTTGTCTTCATTTTTTATTAGAATATGACATAATACTCATTTGCGTCATAAATATTTCAACCTCATAAATGATTTTTGGTTATCATCTCTTAACTTCCGTTTATTTCTTATTTCTAATCTTGTAACTCATATTCTTAATAACTTATATTCTTTATCTTACGGTCCATGTTCATTTACTCATCATTCAAGGTCTTGTATTCATTTTTTTCAAAATTTGTGTTTCTTGTTAATTAGCTATTTCATTGATATTTATTCGCAATTCCCGTGTAAAAATTCATAGTTGATCATAAGATATATCCTTTGGTAAAAGAAACTACTTAACCAAATCGAGCCCCTTTAAGAAAATTTCCTTATCGATGGGATCAATGTTTTATGGAGTCCTTTAGAAACGTTTATCTGGTTAAATCGTTGACCCACCAGGTGATCCAGAGAGGTGTACCAATATTTTTGAGCAATATTTGAAATCATAGACGTTCATGGTCAAGTTTATTTTCATCCTTATACCGCCAAAATGGTAATTTTGATCAGGAGATATTCTATGTACCTTCATGACAACTTTCAATAACTTCATTTATGAAACTATGAAACATCTATTTTCACAGAATCTATCTCAAATCATCAAATCGCAATCATTTCATACTGCTTTATTCATAAATCTGCACCTTGAACCCATGAATGACGAATCTCTAAAGAAGCTTCTATTAATTGGTACTAAGAAAAATCATTAGGGACTTGTAAAATGAGAAGGAGTCCATTGGATAACTCTTATTGGGACCCAAATTTCAACTGAAATGATTTGCGTGAATAAACATGACCCGGGTGGGGTTCGAGCCCACAACATCCAACTTTATACTCTTATCCACTGCGAAATTGAAACAAATATCTATAAATACTTCCTTTTAAATCGAAGCATTGTCTTAATTATTCATATGATGAAGTCATGCAGAAGAATCTTCACCGGTACAAAACTTCAATATAGCCAGAAAAATCAGAAGCATAGTGAGGTGAAAACGTGGATTAATTAAACTTTTTGCCTGACACACAACAGAGTAACAATCCAGCATCTGGGCATAATAATTCTCTTTCTGACGTATTACTCTGTCGAGTGTCAGACGAACGAATAAGTAATCCATGTTTTCGTTATACTTCCGGTTTATCTGTCTATATAGAAGAACATGACATATGCCTCCACCGGGTCTCAAACCCGGGTTTGTGCGGTCACACAGGAGTGCGCTAACCACTGTCCTAAACCAGGACAATAAGTTAGCACAGTAACCTTGATGTGTTCACAACTCCAGGCTTATCCACGGTGTTAGACCATGCCTTATGAATTAATGTTAATATTACATGGCTCTGAAGAAGGATTTAATCCGAAACACGAATTTATGCCTCACCGTGGATAAGCCTGGAGTTATAAAAACATCAAGGTTCGAGACCCGGTGGAGGCATATGTCAATTACAGTAGCCTGCTCTGGTATAATTTAATTACCCGTGTTAGACCACACCTTATGAATTAATGTTAATATTACATGGCTCTGAAGAAGGATTTAATCCGAAACACGAATTTATGCCTCACCGTGGATAAGCCTGGAGTTATAAACACATCAAGGTTCGAGACCCGTCGGAGGCATATATCAATTGCAGTAGCCTGCTCTGGTATAATTTAATTACCCGTGTTAGACCACGCCTTATGAATTAATGTTAATATTACATGGCTCTAAAGAAGGATTTAATCCGAAACACGAATTTATGTCTCAGCGTGGATAAGCCTGGAGTTATAAACACATCAAGGTTCGAGACCCGTCGGAGGCATATATCAATTGCAGTAGCCTGCTCTGGTATGATTTAATTACCCGTGTTAGACCACGCCTTATGAATTAATGTTAATATTACATGGCTCTGAAGAAGGATTTAATCCAAAACACGAATTTATGCCTCACCGTGGATAAGCCTGGAGTTATAAACACATCAAGGTTCGAGACCCGGTGGAGGCATATGTCAATTGCAGTAGCCTGCTCTGGTATAATTTAATTACCCGTGTTAGACCACGCCTTATGAATTAATGTAGAAGAACATGGCTTATTTTTGTGAATATTTAAGTGTAGGGGGGCAGGGGATTGACAAGAAAAGATGGATAAATCATGAATCCACAAAATACGAAATAAGAATAACAATACAAACAACACAAGAAGGAGTATAGAGTTGTTACCTGTTAGGGTTGGCCTGGTGACTCTGGAAATGATGCACCAAAATCATGCGATATCTTCCGACGGTCATTGATGGTCTGGTCAGCCTAAAACCTTTGGCTGATATTCTGCAATTGAACAAATCAAAATCTTAGAGAATAAATGTTCTTGTAAGAGCAGTCCGTTCTAACATATATCAGACCTCCTTAGATTTCAATCATGGTAGTGTTGCCTAGTGGTTAAGTTGCTGGACTTTGTATCCTTGAGATAAATCCTCGTGGGTTCGAATCTACATATATTTGGAACCTGAACTACAAGCCGTCACACAATGCACCCAGCCATGGAATAAAACCCATTTTTGGACTTTCAAATTGAAGCCTAATTCTTAGTTTTAATGAAAGAGGATATGATTAACTTTCAAACAAAAAAGTTTGAGCTCAAAAGCTCGAGTTAAACCGATTTTATGAGCTTTTGAAGTTGCTCATTTGTTGGGAAAATGTTTTTTTTATTTCAAAGCCTAGTGAAATTGACAACAACTACTAAAATGCCCCAGAAAGCAGTGAAACTCAAACAACTATAACTTTAGAACCACTCCAGCTAATATTGTGAACAAGGGTTCAAAAGGAAGGTTATTGTGTAGGCTTTTATGTTCAGTAAGAACCAATTCTAGTGATAATTTCAGTTTCGAAAAGGTCTTACTCAATCCTCGACAGATTATAAGTTGGGAAAAGTGAAAATATTTTTACAGTTTTAACTAAACTTCAATATTTGAGAGAGAATATACTTTTTTGCAACAAAATGCCCCATAAGAACCTTTTGATTTTGGATCTTCAACATATAGAGATTCAGAATTGACACAGATTACATTGCCTGACTTTGCCTGAAAGTTTGAAATTACATGACTGATAGTTAAAAATCTACTGAATAATGCAAAAAGCACTAAAAAGGCTTGGAAAAATTATTGACAACTAGATGAAATTCAATCAACTATAACTTTGGGACCACTCAGGCTATCATTGCAAGTAAGGGCTCAAAATAAAGGTAATGATATAGGCTGTGTTGGCAAGGTCTTTACCTTTTTCTAAATTTGATATGAACTCAAGTTATGCTCGTCTTTGAAATTTGAGCCGATAATGCCCATAAAAGGAAATATGTTACCAGATCCTTAGATTTTAAATTACATTATTTCTTTTGCCATTTTAAGAAAGTCTTTGCTCTTACCTTTCATATGAGTCCTAAACCATGTCCCAAATGTCATTAAAACTTGAGTTATTCCCATTTTTGAGATTTGGCCCGCTAATGCCTATATAAGGAAATCCCTTATTAAGCCCCAAATTCTGAATATTTTCTAGCCCTTTTGCTTTCTTAACAGAACCCATGTTACCTCATTTCAGATAAAGCCATCCAACCATTTCTTAACAATGTTCAAACCCAAGCTATGCTTGGTTTTTCAGAATTTTACCAATAATGGCCAAATAAGGAAATTTGCTCTTAGGCTTCCAGTTTCGATCATTTCTAATTTTTTTGGCAATTTTTTAAAAGCTTTCACTTTAACCTTTGTGATGAGCCACTGAGTAGCTAGTATATCAAAAGTTATGAGGTTTTTTCCATAATATTTGATTCTGGACATACTGTGCGTCAGCCAACTCAGCTATTCTTCCTTCCGAGGTCGGTAAATGAGTATAGTAGTTTGGCATTAATAGGGACAGGAAGATCTTTCTATCATACGTAATATTGTTGGGTCACAATCAGAAACCTGTAACCGAATCTTCAATGTCAAAATCTTTTGTTCGTTTTTGTCCCTATTCACCTTCCTGTCCCGATTCACCCCAAACTACGGTACCCAGGTGTTGAGGTAATAACTGACATTGTCCCCAATTTGTGGAAATGCTAAAAATTTGATACTTAAAAACGTTAATTACTATCATTATTTCACAACACATTAATACCGCATTCTGGGGTAGCTTTATTATCATTCTTAATTTTCTGACTCACTAACATATTTTGTACGGCGTGAAATCTGTGAGGAAAACAGCAGAAGTTTTGTATAGCCGGAAATATCGGAAACATAATGAAACGAACACATAGATTACCTAAACAGAAGTTTCCCTAAAGAGGTTGATAACGTGATTTGAGATGGGGTAACAAAGCAAAGTTGTGCACTGCAAAGAAGGGGGCTCTAATTGGAAAAGGAAGTTACATGAAGGGGGTAAAATTTGAGAAGGACCCTAAATATGACAAGCCATAAAAGGCAAACGAATTGAAAATCACATTCAACAAGCCATCGGAGCGTCTTACCTTTGGAAAAGATCGTCGTCCTCTCCACCCCAACCCCAGAACTTGTTGGAAAATCCGTTTATTTTCTCAAAATGTTCCTTTTTGAAAGAACCCACTCCACCGAAAATTCCTTCGTAAGGCAGTCTAGAAAGCAATATGGATTAAGGAAAATCAGTAATACTGTAAAAACTAGAGGATTCACATCTACTTAAACTCTAAGAGTATCAGAAAAAACAAAAAGCATTGCACGATGGGATTACCTCCTGAAGCTCATTTCTTATCATCTTCTTCATTCTTCATTCGTTAAGTAATTCAATGCTTCTTGTCGTGTATAGCACGTTAGAAATATATCATAATAAGTGAACTATCCTAGTTGCAATATGTTTAAATATTTATTCTCTGGTCTCTAAAAGACGTCCCCCTCCCGCTTATTAACTTTTAGAACATTTTCCACACAGGAATTTCTTATTCCAACTCTCCCTCTCCGGTAATTAGTTCTTGAAAAAAGCAAAACAAGAGTTACAATACAAAGATCTATGAGATTGAGCATTTTGAGTGAATTCAGTGAAGTTATTGCACTGTATTTTTGATGTCTCACTGTCGCTACATTTTGTCTTTCACAGATGTTCCCTTCTAAGTAATTTTTAGAAAATATTCCATCCAGGACATTCTTATTCCAGTCCTCCTACTCATTAATTTTTGGATATTTTTCCAACCCCCACCCCTTTCCTAATATTCCAGCCCCCGCTTATCAGAGACCAGAGGGTAAGTTGACAAAAGAGAACTTGATATGTTGGCTGTTTCAGAATTCAATCATCGCATCTTTTACCTACAGATGCCGATGATGATGAGGAGGAAAATGAAATGTTCCTTCAACTAACCGGTAATCGAACTTATCAATCGCAACAGACATATGCCTTGGAGAAGTGGGGCATCCATAATAATTCCTATCATCTTCAGGCATTAGGTCGACATCAGAGAAAACAAAACAGTCAAAGTTTTCAAATTTCAGAGCTTCCTTGAAACCAATGTTGAAGAGGCCTGCTCGGTTGAATGGGTCATTATCAGCCTTGAAAGGAAGCAGAGTATAACACGTTATAAACAAGAAAATATACATTAACATTAACATTAACAAGAGTCTTTGAGTGGTACAGAACTTTAAAATAGGCACAGACATCGGAAACATAGCGAAGTTAAAACTGGATTACTTAAGCTTTTCGACTGACACTCAACAGAGTAATAGGTCAGAAAGAGAACGAAACAAAAACCAAACGAATTATTATACCCAGATTGGAATCTATCTACATAAATACCAGAAATCCTCTATTGTGTAGACAGAAAGGATTCATTTTTGCATTAAGACTTTTGAAGTTATCTCATTGGTCAGCTCACTGTATCGTGGAAGTTGAATGGTTTTCCCACACCATACCTTTCATTCATCTCTTATCTGATTGGCCTATTTCGATCCACATCTAGTTATAATTATCCATTAGGTTTCTGTTAGGTTTCTGTTGCAACACTATTATAGCCTAGATTTCAACAACAAGCCATGGTTTTGTTTTCAAATGTTAAGTGTTTAAAAATTAATTGCGAGTTTATCAGTAGCTGCTTTCTTGACCCTGGCTAAACGCTCTGGAATTATCTGAGCACCATTTTCCTTAACCTAGCCCTGGCAATACTTATACATCGATCCCTTGAATCAAAATGATTCCAATCCATAAATCTATCGTGTAAAGAGACATTAATTCATAAGGCATGGTCTAACACGGGTAATTAAATTAAACCAGAGCAGGCTACTGGTGGAGGCATATGTCAATTGCAGTAGCCTGCTCTGGTATAGTGTAAAGAGAAACATAGGAATCTTCTAGACACGTCCAGGTCATTAGTGGACACCTCAATGAATGTCAAATGAAAGCAAATAAAATGCTTCAGATTACTGTTACCACAGCATTTGGAAAAGATATAGCGAGATGATTTGAGAGAATGATAATGACCCCAGTAGGACTCAAATCCACGACCTCTAGATTCGCAGTGGTAGCGCACTAAAGTACGAATCTAATGGTAATGGGTTCGAGTCCTACTCGAGTCATTTTCATTCTCAGAAATTATCTCGAATGATTTTCAAAATCCTGCTTCATTTCAAGACATGATCTCAAGAAAAGATATATTTTCAAAGGATTTTGCCAGGCTCAGCCTACCGCATTGCGGTTTGGAGCTATGTTGCCTCATTAGAGGCCTAAGAAAAATAGCATAAAAGAGGCGCAAGGGTTATTTACAAATAGATTAAGTTCTGGATTCCGTAAATTGGAAATCGATTGAGTATACAGTAGAATCCCGGTAACCCGAACAAGCAAGGGACGATCAGAATAGTTCGAGGCTATCGATAACTCAAGCAAGGTTCAAGGGGAATGTCAACTCTGTTTCAGTGAGCGAGAGTTTGAGTCATCGCATGTTCGAGATATCGGGATTCTGCAGTGTATACAAAAGACGGGTTCCATGCCTAACACGTCAGATCTATATTAACAGGAGACCTAACATTCGGAATGAATTGATACAACAAAAATATCATCAAGAAGCACGAGGGATATGGAGCAACTTCAAATTTTATGACCAAGAAAAGAAATAGCAAGATCAAACACACTGCAGCACTGTAGAAATAAAATGGAGCGCACTTCCACCCAGCGTAAAAACTACCTCGTTTTTTCTCGTTTGCTTTTAAATGCAAACTTAATAAAAACTCTCGAGTTCTTAATGGTTTATCTTTCAAACAATTTTCTAGTCTCGAAGTCATCGACTATTAAACAGAGGAACAATGAGTATGTTTACTTTAAGACCATTTTATTTATTTTCTGTAAGAATAAAAATCTGATTATAACAATGTAGTTTAGCAGGTCCACATCAGCAGATGCTGCCTTTTACAGTCCTGCATTATAGAAAAAGTACGTTTGTATTGTAAATCATCAAAATATGAAATCCGTGATCAAAGCATCTGAAAGATGAGTATTTACATAAAGATAAGAAGGGTTTCATTTCTAAAGAAAGAGCGGAAGAAAACAAAAATATTGCAATATTTTTTCGTCTCAGTAAGACAGACGAATCCAGATAATAAGAATAAAGAAATCAATGAACGTCAAAAATAACACCAAAATTTACTTCAAAAAAGATACTAGACTACAATAAGAGAGAAATATGTTCACGCCACCTACACTGCCCTATAGCATCATTTTCAATGCACTCATCACTCAGCACCACGCAAGGTCAAAGGCAAAAAATATTATCTGAGCAGGGAACATTAAAAACCCTTCAACCATAACAAAGCTTAATTGCATAACTGCGAATGAGCCAGAAACACCAGATTATCAAATTCGTATGTGAGAGAGAAAATACTTTAAGATACAATGGATAATCACCACCTTGCCTACAATAACATTGCATAAACTTACGTTAAACAAAAAACTCCATACTATCAAAGCAAACAATTACTCAATCTAAAACAAACAAGCAATAAGATCTGATAAGGCTATAATTGAAAAAGTCATCCAATGAACAATGGAAAGCAATCAGCTAATAAGAAAAGTTGTAACAATCATTTTCTATTCGCACCTTTCTTTCGTAATCATGGCATTGATTAAGAACTATTTCACTAGCATCTTCTGTCAAATCGTCACTGGTGCACGAAGATTTAGATCAAAAGAGATCTTATCTGAAACTGAAAATCATTGATTCTACTAAAAGTCAAAATTTCTCATTACCTGTTCGATTACAAATATTCTGTAATGGAGTTGCTGCCTCTGTAAAACAGGATGCATGTGCCGCAAGAAGATCTTCAGTTGCTCCTCTCGTTTTCGATATGGTATGATGATGGCACTCTACAAAAATACATATGCTTACAAAATATGGCTACTGTGACTTGATAGCTGATAAGCAAATGGGTAATTTCATTCCACCTGAAGTCAACTAGGAGATGTCTTTGAAATATCTTTGAAATTGCATCATCTGAAGATAGTAATGTAAAATGAAAAATCTTAAATTTCAGCTCAATATCTCTAACAGTCTCAATTTGATGGCAATCTTGGATTTTGTTCGTTATAAAGTCTAATTTCACAAAAAGGGGTACTTTGGGGTAGGCCAATGTATTTTCATATTAAAAAGTCAATTTCTCTATTTCATACTATCAGAAATAACCAAAAGTGTGGTTTCAATACAAGTTATTTTTTGTTGCCTAGTAATGCAGGCCTTTTGAAATTTGGCAAAAACCTGTTGGATAGCATTTTAGGATCAAATAAACTGATGACACTGAACCCTAATTTACCTTGACACTCGTAAGGTTAATGTGTTTTTCATGATGGAATATTTTACCCCATACTGATGTCTTTCTTGACTTTCCTAGTTTTCATACAAAGCAAAGAAGTTCAAAAAGTAGTACTTTATACATTCATTACATCATATATCTATTGGAGGAACTGAACGGCAATGGTTTTCTGTAGAGAATGATAGACTTATTCGTTTTTTAAGAAGTCATTTATAGGAAGTTGCAACTTGGCTGCAGCAACAAATGATTTTGGCCGTTACAATTTTGGTAGCTTGGCGTTGCTTAGGGGCAATTTCTATTATGCATTGAAGGAAATGAGATCAGTCATCCTTAACGAGCAATAATGGGAAAGTAATCAAACTTGTTGTTTAACCAGAAAGTTAAAGTGCATCACCTATATCAAGGGAGACAATCACACAATTTCAAAGGAAGATTTGAATAACAATGTAATCGTATTCCCCTGTGTAACACTCAAAACTTCTCCCACGTAAACGAGCCAACGGCCTGAGTTGAAATATAATTCTTTTGAAAATCACAGATATATCAGGTCAATTATTTCAATCCAAATTCCGCATAGTTTTTGAAAAGAAATTAGTTTAAGTGCAGCTAAAGCCAGACAAGGATAAATGTAATTTGGGGGGGGATCATAAAATTGTTACAGGGATGTGCCAATGGTAGGGTTCGTCCAGAAATCTGAAATAATGAACTCTTAGTTTTCTCTAAAATGCTATATACTACGGTATTAAATCTAAGAAATAGTTTTAGATGAACCCTTTTTTATAAAAATGGATCTATATCATCCCAATTACTATGAAATATACAGGTAAAATAGGGTATCTTTGCACCGTTGTTGGGTCAATAAAATTGGCATTGGTATTCAGTAGTACACCCCGTCTAATGCCCAGTTATGTATCCCCTGGGTGCTTCAAACCAAAAGATAAAACATAAAACATAGAGAAAGTAATTAAGATTTGCTGGTGCCCGGCCCGGAAAACCTACCCACCAAGCAACCAACTGCCTAGTCACAAGAAATTTCCCAGGAATGAAACTATACACACAGGAAGTTTCTTGAAATTGTCTGTTTGTGCATCTCGTCTGTTTTTCTAAAAGTTTACAAAATTGAAAGAATATCTATAAGTTAAACCAAATCAACTCATCTAGAATGCTGGATGCCTTGGTGCTTTCAAAGAAGCAAATTATGAAAAAGTCAATTTGAAAGACAAACCTTAACTCTTGCATTGCATTCCTTGGGTTTCCACCAGCCTCCTTTCTCTACCCCACCACCTCCAGGTACAGAATACTTTTTTACCAGTCTCTCCATATCAGGAACGCTTTGGTTTATTGCCATTGGACCAACTAGAAAAAATGATTCTGGTATGTCAAATATACTGAAATGACCTCTAATTTCTTCCAAGGTGGCCCTTAACTGCTTACAGTTACAGCACTAGTCAAATACACATAGGATAACTGCGTCAAATAAAATTCTGTTCTTTCTGTTCTGTTCTCTGGGTGTCTGTGAAGATTTGCTGTTTATTCATCGTCTCATTGAATGACCATCGCATTCTTTCCTGATCCACCATAAAAAGGTAAGATATTACACAAGCGCAGCGATACAGCATTTACCCAAATTTTTTGTTACTCAAATTCCTCCAGTATTTATCCAAACATGCATAAGTCAGATATTAATACTTGAAATATTTTTTACTTTGCACCTGCATAACTTTTTCTTTTGCTTCGGGGGCTTTCCCTAAGTTTTTCTCTGGTTTGTGGGTATGTCTTAAGCCCTCTTGCTTAATGCATGCACAAAAAGCTTGGAAATTGGAGTAAATACTGTATCTGTAAGTGAAATTACAACTTGCTAAAATCCTTTTTGTCAGCTAATGATACTTGATTCAATAAACATTCAGGGCAATTCCATTTTAGGGACATTACACTCTAGTAACAATTTCTAAATAATTTTCAACTTCTGACTCAACCTCAATGAATATTATAACCAGCTCTAAAAAATTTAAATATCATTGATTTCTAAATAAAAATATGTATGCCAATTTCATTTTTGTTTCAGTTTGAGATAGATATAAAAGCTTTTTACAATAGTTTTTTTTCCTTGAATATCTTCTGATTTTGAGTGCATATCATCCATAAAACTTCTAAATCAAAATAAGGAATAGTTCTATCTCTGTGTGGTGTGTGTGGTGTGACTGGGATTTGTTGCAAGTTATCTAATATTAAGAATATTTTCAAAATTTAGCTCATTAGCACTCCTAGGGCAAGAGAATTCAGTTCTGCTGATGTTTTCTTTCTTTTAAAAGCAAAAAGCAATTGTTCATGGAAGGTTCAAGGGAAGCTCAAGGAATTTTGTGGTCACATTAGTGAATTCTGGCATGACGGACTAGAACAAAGCATTCTCAAAACAGTCAATTTTTGTTAAAAATTCTGTGACTTTCATACACCTACTTTTGCGTCACAAGCCTTTACATAAAAATAACGGATTTTCCTGTGAACATGGTTACCCTCCTGTTAAATTCAGGTTTACTAATGACACACTCTGCAGCTAAACTCTTTTTTATAAGAACCAGTAAATCTGATTTGAAGCTGGCTGTTAAATATTCCTCTATTTTCAGCTTGAAATATTCTTAAATTGTTCTTACTTTATAATGATTTGGAGGCCTGTTTTTGCTATCAGTTGTGTTAATTAGTTCAAATGTGGACTCTCTTGTTGACCATCTGATATATCTGTGTGATGTATATTTACTTGTTTTGTAATTATTTGTCAGTCTCGTGGTTATTTTCTATATAATTCTTATATTGCATGAACCTTGATATGGTCAGCCTTGGTTGTTCTTTCTTAAGATTTGGCAAAATCTGAGGCTCGTGTTCTTATAAAATTGTTCTTATAGAAGAAAAAAGAGTGTAAGGCCTTGGTGGACCGCTAGTTGGTGGTCAAGTAAATATGGTAGATCATACCTAAATTTTTGCCTCGTTTTTCACACCAGTTTTCAGATGACTTCTTTGGTTCTTTCTTGTTTTCTACTTTCGCTGGTTCAGGTGGCTTTGAGGATGCAATAACTGGCTTCACTGTGACTGGATTCTTTTGAACTGGGTCTTTTTCTTTAGTCGCTATTTTTGGCTTTTCGTTATCTGCTAATTTTACTGGCGGCTTGGTTACAACTAATTCTTGGGGCTTGACAACTTCCGTGTTTTTTTGTTCCAAATTCTCATTGCCATGTGGATCAACATGTTTATTTTCTTCCTTGAGCCTCTCCCCTGTCAGATCAAACTTGAATGACTGCACGATGTGTATGGCAGTGTCTTTCAAGTTGTATTTTCGGACGTAGAATAAATGAATTGTCAGTACGATTAGTGCAAAGACAATCGTAGCAAATAGAATGTGTCTGAGCCTGTGCAGCATTATTGCTATTCTATTTATACACAAATAAGTTATCGACGATTTGCTGTAAAATTATTATTATTATTATTATTATTTGCGTCAGCATAAACCGTGAACCATGATAATGGCCTAGGCATTCCTCAAGGCCATTTCGTGTCTCGATTTAGAGTCCGCTCTGGCCAGGATTATCTTCTCCACTGCAGCGATCAGCAGTATTTCTTTGCAAAATCAAGAATACCAAGAGATGCGAATGAAATTTCGATGGTTATTCGCGCAAAAGACTAGCATATCTTGTCTTCGAGTCGTGGTTTCCTAGCAGCGAGGGTTCTTACTTGGCCGCTGTTTCTGATATTTCGTACAGGGTTGCCAGATTTGCACTATGGGAAAAACGCCAGTTTGTTGAAAAATCAAGCCAGATTGCCCAAAAAAGAGCCAAAAAAAATTTTCCCGAGAAATACCCTAATTTTTACTCAGTAAACGACAAGAAATAAGGCTTGTAAGGAGTTTTTTAGAATCTAGAACCATTTTCTAGGCCTAACAACCGATGAAATTTGATAAGGCCTATTGGAAAGCGCATTGGCGGAAATTGGGCGTTTTGAGTGGAGGGGCAAGTATGGTGAATTTTCCAAGTCTTACACCTGATAAGGGGAAGCTGGGTGCCCAGCACGCACACAATGATTAAGTCAATGCCCGGACAGCTGGGGGTCTGGGGGCGCCGCAAGCCCCCCAACGGTTCAGGGCATAGCCCTAGCAGGGGTCGAGGGGCGGAGCCCACGGAAGCTCTTGAGATTGTGCCTTTTCTGAGGTCTTTAATTGGCTTAGAATCCTCCATATGTTAGAACTATATTAATGCAAACCATGTAGAAAAAGTGCAAATATAAACCATGAACAGTAAATGAATATGATACTATATTTGATATCGACTAAATAGACTTAAAAGAGTCAAGTCTTTTAAGAAGCAGTATGGAACAGACAGGGGTGGAAGGAATTCAACAGGTTCAACTAAGTTTTTGGATGCAAAATATTGGGCTAGCAAACTTTTTTGATGAACAAATATGCACCACGAAAATTATTATCATTAAAACTATCAAAAACGGCATGAAATGTTTCATATTAAACTCTTGTATTGGGCTACAAAATTTTAGAAAAGTGTCCTCCCTTTGGTTCATTTTCAAAGAAAGCTCCCTAGGGAAATTTCATCGCAAATTTCCAAATCAACAAGTATCTAGGGTTCACTAAGAGTTGCAGTTACACTCGGGAAAACCAAAACACTGCCTATTGTTTTGGGCTTGAAGCAGTTAGATTACATAGAAAACTATAATCATAATTTTTGATGGAAAAAGCCAAGAAAACGCCAGAATTTTGGAAAAAGCCAAGGTCAATTTTTTCACGCCAAGCACTTCCAAAAAAAGCCATAAAAGAGGAATCTGGCGTTAAAAAAGCCAATCTGACAACCCTGATTTCGTAGCCAGTGCTGCCACGCATACAACATTACAACCTACCGCCTTATAAATCTATGTCTAAGTAAAACCCAAGTTTCTTCCAATAATCTCGACAAAAATGTCAAAAACATACAATTTCCCGACAAAAGCTACACAAATAAATCCAATTTTTCCTCACATTAGAAGCTGCAGAACCAAATATTTTCCAGAAACCCAATAATTCTTAATTTTCCAACATTTGATAACAAAGAAAATCCATAAAAATATTTCAGTTAATGTTTATCAGAGATTATGCAGTAAAGGATATTCAAATTGTGCAGTCAATTTATGTCCTGAAATTTCTTGTCTAAGGAAATACATTATTTTTCTAACGAAAACAAGTAAAATTGATTTGAAGCTGGCTGTTCTTAAATATTGCTCTATTTCCAGCTTGAAATTTTCTTCAATTGCTCTTACTTTCATAATGCTTTAGAAGCTTGTTTTTGCTATCAGTTGTGGTGGCTGTTGCAAATTTTGACTTTCTTGACCATCTGACATATCAGTGTGCTGCCAATCTGCTTATCTTGTGATTATCAATCAGTCTTAAGATTATTTCTTAAAATTCGTGTGCTGAGCAAAACATGATCAGCTTCTGTTTGTCCTTAGCTTGTTCTTAAGTTTTGACAAAATTTAAGGCTCGTGTTCTTATAAAATTGTTCTTATAAAAAAAGTGTATACCTGAATATTTGGAAAATACATTGCAGGATTTCTACCGGGGGCTTTCCCTATAACCTACAAAGTACTCACTATAGGTAGAAATCCCTACGAGTGGCAGCAATTTTTGTATCCCTGGTCGTACACGCATGCGCTCAGCCAGAGGGAATATGTCACTCAGGTTTGTCATATTGGCTTTTTCCAAGCCAAATTTCACAAATCTGAATTCTTTAGAAAGTGTTTGGCTTGGAAATAGTGATTTGGCTTACTTAAGAAGTCTGGTGACTAAAGAGTCTTGGTACTAGTGAGCAACGTCACTCTAAATTCCCAGTACCTGATCTATTGACCAACTAATGAGTGAATTATGAGAGAATTAAAAAAAACTTTGATAAGATTTTGAATTTTTTTCTGAGATTAGTTCCTTAAAAAAGAATGACAACATCTTCTAGAACTTTCAGTTATTTTTTTCCATTTTTGTCCTTATATTTGATTTTTCTACAAGTTGTTAGAAATAGCTTGCTAACAAAGGACCTATTAAAAGCTGCTTGAAATATCTATAGGTTCTTTTACGAGTTTAATGTTCTTCTTTTTAGTGCTTGCTGTCATTTCAAATATGCCTCTCGATGTTTTAAGGTGCACGTGGATCTTTTTCCCCAAAATAATCTCAACTTCTTTTAGGTTTCTATACTGGTTTATCAATACATTTTTCTATAACATAATCACATAAAATAGAGATGCAAGTTTCAAATATTTTTCACTTGCTCATAATGATAATCATTATTGAATTTTTAACCTAATAGCGGCTTGGGAGCTTGTCCATCAAGGTCTTGTTAAGGCTACCTGAAATATCAACATTCTTCTATGATCGTCTATGTTTATTGGTCTTCTCTTTGATACTAGCTACCACTATAATAATAAAAGCTGCTTTCAATGTCTTTAGGTGCATTAGTATGTTCTTCCCAAAAAGTTATTTTGCTGGTTCCTCCACTTATTTATTGCTTTCCTGTTCGTTGCTCATTGTTGTCATTACTGCACTGCCATACGTATTGCTTTCATCCACTGAAGGTGCATAATGACCTTCTATCCCAACATTGGCAATTACTTCTAGGCTTCTCGGTTCCTCTTCTACCTTTCTTTTCTTGCAACACCGTTGGAAACGCTCTTTCAACCATTTTCTCGACTTCTTATTTCGATACAAGATTATCAATGCGTTCAAGAATGAGTTTGCATAATGTAGAATCTGTGCTGCATGTGCAAAGATTAGATATTCAGTTGAATCGAGATAGCTCCGGTTCACAAAGCTTATTATGGTCGACTTTAAGGTAATAGCTAGGAGTGGGAAATATGAAATAGCTGTTGTAATAACTAGAAGAAGAACAGTCTTAAACAATTCTTTCAAGTATTCAGGACTTTCATTTGCATCTGCCTCTCCTCTGTTTTGGTAAACTGGATTTTCAGCTACGAAACGACGTATTCGAAGATAACCCCGCGTGTACACTGTCACAAATATTGGCATCATTACCAACAACAATATTGCGAGAAACGCAGTTAAGTAGGCTATTATGTCATGATTGACTTTCATCATGAAATATAACACTAATGACATGGTAGTGAAAACTGCCCAGAAAGTAAAGATCAGAATGTAAATTCTTGGTTTTTTGAACAATTTTGCAATCTTCGAATCATTTCCTAGATCAGGATTCATATGTATGTAGCGATCGATGGCTAAAAGCACCGTCATTACTAAAGATATTCCGCTTAATAAAAACCGGAGTGGTAAAGAAACGTCAATGATTGAGCAGAGTGTTTTTTCGATTATCATCATCGGCATCACAATAACACCAATAAGGCTGTCTGAAACACTCAAGGAAATTATCAAAATGTTAGAGGTGTTCTTCGTCGATTGCTTTGTTGCGAAGAAGGAAACAATCAAGACAACATTGAGAGTTACAATCACTGGGCGATAAATTCCATAAATAGCACCGGTGATTGTACTTATATAGATGGGGTAGGATTTTGGATAGATTAAGAAACACTCAGTCATTGTCGCGTCTATTTTCTTGAAATTCACCGTTAGGCAGCACGAATCGAGGTTTATTTCTCAATGGTAGGAACTGAAAAGAACAAATCAACCAATAATGTGCAGAAAGTCCTTTGGATCAGAAGTTTTTTGGATTTAGATTTCGTTTGATATCTTCTATTTTTCTTTTCTTGGACAACGTTTTCAAAGGCTTGATAGATAATGAGGCGTCTGCAATCTGTTCTTTGATCACCAGTTTTCTATCGAAGATTTTTGAAATGAAACCAAGTAAAGCAAACATATCATGATCAGCTGCCACTGAATGCTTTAAATCAAACTTTAGATCAATACCTTTTACTAAATTGCTTAAAGTATGCCTTCGAAGTCTTGACAGATGAATGGGACAACAGAAATCTATTTTTAATCACTGATGCTTTACTAAGGATCTTAAAACGTAATTACACCAAATATGTAATAATGTATGAATCCATGAGTTGTGACTAAATTTTTCAGGATCAAATTTTGCTTACGGAATACCTTCCAGATAATCTTTCTCGATAATGACGGGAAATGGTTGAGAGCTCCAAAATCAACCAAATATTTTTAAAGCATTTATTAAACATTTATAAAATTTTTGTTTTACTAGCCGCAAAAACCCATTAATATTGTTTTATCAACTAGTACAGCTTGTATTTCAATGAATTTGTGTGTTCATACACATTTTTAATTTCAACCCATCAGATTGCATTATTTTCTGGAATAATACTATCTGACAGCAAATGTCCACATTGAGATCAACAAAGCAGTGGGGATGAAATTGAATGTAAACGTTTCTAGATCAGCTTTATTTGGTACAGAACTTCAAGATAGTGACAAAAACATAACTCCGAGGAAATATGCTAAAAAGCTGTTCCACAACGAATACAACCATCTCGTGCCTCTAAAACTTGAAAACCCACTTGAAAACCCAAAATGTATTTGTCAAGACTATTTTTGTGTAATCAGCAGAGCAAGGCCAGTATTTTACTAAGGAATTTTAGAATCTATCTACATTAACACAATGGATCCTACTTTGTGTCGACAGAAAAAGCGTCTTCTACTAATTGGGCACTTTCAATAATTCATTGTTTGTCTCTCTAGAGCACCAGAGATGATTAGTTGTTGTTGCACTTTCAAACCACATCTGGGTATATCCATTGGCTTCGTTTTATTTTTACTTTATTTCTGACGTTGAGTGTCAGACGTAAGCCTAAAAAGTTTCCCAGTATTTTGAATTCTTCTCGTTATCTTTTTCTTAGTGCAGTTCTAAAATTTATATTTAACATCAAACTCTATGTGATTTAGTTTGTGTGTTGCTCGATAGCTCACTGCAAAGAGCATTGAGGTACAAAGTCAGTAATTACGGGCTTGATATATGCTTATGCCTTAGAGATTGACGGTTTGAAGCCGAATTTTGGCTTAATACTGCTTTTTATTGGAAACTTTTTATGTCCCTAACTTTAGTTGAGCACCTGGCCGACGAGTTGGAAATCAAAAGAGTCATGCTATTTTGGGACATCTTTAGTGCATTTTAAATCATTTGAGACAAGTACACAGCGCTGTAGCTTGGGTAGAATTATTGGGGGGGCAACCATTGTAAGAGAACAAAAGGAAGACCAGGGACCATGCTGTGAACAATTGAATTTTAGGATTATTGGGGGGGCAAATGCCCCCCCCTGCCCCCCCCCCCCCCGCTTCCTACGGGCCTGGTACAGCGGAAGAAGAGGACTAAACGTATCAAAAAGAAGGGAAGGATATTCAGATATCACAATCTTTAGATTCGTGATGTCATCATAAAAGCCTCGTTTGCATTTATTACGGATATCTTTCGTCGTCAAGCCAAGAATTCAAATTTGGCTTAATCTGGCATTATTTCATTAACAATTTGGCTTAATGGGATAACATGGATCTGGCAACCCTGAATGTGACATGGCAGTGTAGGGCGTTGCATCATAGTTCACTTGCGCAGATGATTATTATTATGATTTACTTGGAATTTCTTAATTAACAACAGTGCGAAGGTGATCAACATATGATTTTTCTGCACAGCTAGTGCTAATCATAGAGCACATTTATTTACATATCTAACAGCAAAGGTTTGATTATGGGAACATTTTCGACTTATATTATCGACGTCTACGTCGCCTTGGTAAAAAGTATTTTAGATTTCCATTTCAGTACGTGAATAAATATTGTGATTATAAACTTGGAAATTTTGATCGATTTTTATTAGTCAGTGTTGAATCATTTATTTATTGCGGTGTTGAATCATTTATTTGTTGTGGCTAGGAGCTTCAAAAGGCTCTATTCTTAGTGAACGTCAAGCACCATTAGTGTCCACCCAACGATATGGTCTTCAAATTTTCTCAATAAGGCAAATGTTATACATATTACTGAAGAAAATAGGCCCTAATGGCCCACGTGGTAGAAGTGTAGTCAAAATATTCCATCACATGGGATGGCCTACACTTGAAGAAGGCCGTTGATGTTGATAGGCAAATGCGCTTACTATCTTTCTAAGGTTTTTGTTTATGTGCAAAACACAATGGGCCCACTGAATACGTAGACTAACCCTGGTCCTTCGTCTTGATGTGACCACACCTTGTGATTACTTTTGCCTGGCATTACAGAGAGCTAGCAAATTTTCTCCTCGCACTTTATGTGAAAGGTCTGAATGTGGTTCCGAACCCAGGACTCTTTGATCAAGGGTCGAATGGCCTAACCACTCGGTCACCCCCACCAAACTTGAAAAGAAGGCTGTGCAAACTTGAGATGGCCCGCCTTTCCTTATTACATTACGTCATGCAAATGTTTTCACTCAATATATTGTGGTAATTGTAGTATCATTATGTTGGCTTTTTTAATTTGAATTTTTTGTAACGTTTTTTTGTAAGTTGATTTTATCAAAGCAAGAAATTCATTAAAAAGATAAATGTACAATAGAATTCTGATAACTCGAACATGTGATAATTAAAACTCTCGCTAACTCCAACAGATTTGGCATTCCATTGAACCTTATTTGAGACTCGAACATTCAATAACTCGAAATATTTTGATTGTCCCTTGCTTGTTCAAGTAATCAGGATTCTACTGTAGTTGATTAAACTCTGCGCCGATTTTAAATCTTTTTCTTGTGTTTTAATGGCGATCACACCAGACTGTGAAGCTATCTATATAAATTCATATCTATATTTCAATTTAAATAAATACAGCCTATGATGTGGACCTAAGCGTGAATACATGCTACTGTCAGGCTTCGTTTACACGATAACTGAAACTGACAAGAATGGCACACATACATATGACGTAGCCTAATTGAGGCTAGGCTACGTGTACTACGGATTTAAATGAATACGGCGCATTCATACCGTTTTCATCAGCGTCTTCATTTCATACCGTATTCATCAGCGTCTTCGTGTAAATGAAAAGCCAGTACGGTATGAAATCGTACCGTATTCATTTGTATCCGATTTGAATACGATATGAAATCGTACCGTATTCATTTGAATCCGATAACGTGTAAATGTAGCCTCAATCTGCTGATATGTATGTGTGCCATTCCTGTCAGTTTCAGTTGGGAATCAACCAGGTAGTACTGCTAAGCAATTTTCCAAAACCTTCGATGTGTATAACAGTCCCAGGGTCCCAATCCCAATTAACTTTTTCATTCCTGATTCCCTGACAATATAACTATAAAAAACAATAGAATTGGCTTGAAGCAAACTGTGGGAAGGAAAAATCATCGAATGGAGCATGGAACTCCCAAAAAGTAAAATTCAATTTTCCAGTTTATAAAAAGGCTAGTTACAGTTCCCCATCTGCCCCTTTTTGACCTTCTATAGGGGATGAGTCTGAAATATTGGTACAAAAGACTTTTGATAAATGGTCTAGAGATGATTTGTTTTGATAATTTGTTCAAAATTCACAAAGCAAACATAGATGTGAGAATTTCAAAATATGAAACTTCATCAACATAACATCAGAGAAGTAATTTATATTATGAATCGAGTTTAGAAGTGGAGACTCAGGACGCTTTCAGCAACCATTACATTGTTGTCTTCAAATTGTTTTAATACATGATTATTCAAACATTCAGCCATATTGATTTATCGAAGCAGGTTAAACTTAAAAACTGGACTGGCCTAAAGCTAGCAATCACCTGCTGCTGTCTACAAAAGATGAAATTAAGGCAATAAGTAAATCAATAAACAAAAATCCTCAGAACTTAAAATTGAAGGAGTCAGAGACAGTTCTGCAGCTGTTATTTTTGATGAATCTCTTGAAACTTTCAACTTAATTAATGTTTTTAAGTCATGTTGAGGATTTCTGTTTAAAGATTGATGAACACTTTTTGACAAAAAGTTGAAAATGAATGCTAATGCTCGAGGCCCTTTAGGAATCACAAAGGCTCTAAATTCAAAGGAAGTAGGTATAGGTTTAACTCTAACAGCAAAGGAAGTAGGAGGTGTAACTTCAATATGAGGTCTTCAGTATGTTTAATGCTCCCATTTGAGCCACAGAGGTTCCCATTTGAAAATGATCTTTCACTATTCCACGAAAGATACGAAAAAATGATTTAAAATGTAAATGGAGCCAAGAGGTTGTAAGTTTTCCAACCAAAAGGGCTATGAATTCGAGTACTTTACACCACAAAACGTTACAAATCTTCCAACAGGGGTAAATCCAGACTAGAGCTGTTATTGCTCAAACTTAAGTCAGGTTTTTAGGCCTAGTATTTGTCCTTCTTCTGACTTAGGCCTTAAGATAAAAAATCAATATTTCTGTCACTTGGAAAAATTTGAGCTGTAGTCAGAATTTTTTGTGGATCCGCCGCTGTTCTTTTGCTTTTTCCATTCGATTACGCTAGTAACTTTAATAAATTTAACCTCACAAGTATTTTAACAACATAGAAAAAAGACTGGATAGAGTTTTCTATTGTTGTCAGTTACAAAAAAATGTTACCGGCAAAACTTTGAAATTCGCCATCTTGGCCGTTCCACAGCTAGTGTTTGAGACATAGCGGGAAACATGCAGCCATCTAGTCTATTCACTGCCGCGGGCTACATAAAGCACAAAAACTTTATAACTGGCCAGAATTTAAATAACATAAGGTTAGCAAGGAACATGAAGATGAGGTCTTTTTCGAGATCAGGGATTTTAACATTCAAGCTCTCTCTCTCTATCAAATCAAAGAAAAAAGACTTTAGGGTTTCTTGACAAGCAGATTGCCAGTTGCCTCTAGTCCCCTACTTCTGTTAAATAATGCCAATGATGGTAAAATCTTAGACTTCTTAACTCTAATGAAATATTTTTTGTAGTTAGTTATTCTAATTGAGGTGCCCCTATTTTATGATTCTAAATACGTTATTTCAATTTGACATGATTTTATAAGAATATCTTGTTAGGCATCATCATGCTAAAATATAGATCAAAATTCTGCCATCTTCAAATGTTTTAGTTCACCAAAAGAAGAGATGACCAGCGTAGAGTCATTGGCTAAACACACATTTCAAACTGACGGAAATTCGGAATGCGAAAGTTTTTAAAAAAAGCAGTCTCCATCAACTCAAACTTCATGTTTTTCTTAAACAAGGAAAAATATTCATAGGCCTACACTATGAATATGGAAGAGCGAAATACTAAATTCATTCCATAAGAAATGAATAAACCAAAGGCTGAAACTCGGAGTAATTGGAAAGGTTTGGAAGACAATGAAGATAATTGTCTCAAACTTAGAATTCTGTATTTTTGTAAAGACCGAATAAGGTTAATCAATTATTGAAATATTCAAACCTGTAATCTCTTAAGAAAAATTCAAAATGGCAAGTGAAAGCTTGTAGTTGAATAGAATAAAGAAATTCTCTTTGTGTTAGCAAAATATTCACCATCTTGAAATAGGTCAAAGTCATTCTCTAAAAATCAGCAACATATTCTCTACAAATCTTTATATCAATACAACAACTGAAGTGTAACAAAATAGGGCATGTTGATTTTCTTTCAATCCTCAGCAACTTCATTCGCTGTTATGAAATACATCTTTTTACCTGGACCTCGCTAGAAAGTAATCAAGTCTAGCTTTCCAGAAATGCTGTAGGGTCATGGGAAATACTCTTCGATTCCTTTCACAGCGATAATCGTTGCAGAACAATTTTAAATTACCCAACTATTGAAAAAGCCTACACTCAGCTCAAAAAATTAGAATAATCTACCATTCTTCAAAATTCAAACAAAAAGACGTTGCACACTTAAAAACTTTTACTCAAAGTAATAGCAGCAATTCAGTATAACCCAAGAAAAATTGAATTTTCTAGACAAGAAAAATAGAATCTAGTAGATTTCGAACCCACAAAAGTAAGACGAAAGATCTTTTCAAATTTTGACGAGTGCCCCGTCTGTGGCCGTAAAAGATTCTGTTGTTTATTCGCCAAGAAAACAATTTCAAAGCGCAACGTATCTGCCTCGCTCTCATGTCCTGAGTAAAGAGCTTGCGCAACGCATATGAAAGAATGTGCAATAGAGCGAAATACTAAATTCACTCCAATCAATGAATAAACGAATAGGCTAAAACTTGGAGTAAGTGGGAAGGTTTGGAAGACAAAGGAAATAATTGACACAAACTTAGAATTCTATTTTTTTGTAAAAACCGAATTAAGTTTATTAATTATTGAAACATTCCAACCTGTAATTTCTTAAGAAGAGTTGAAAGAGTTGAGCAAAAGAAAAACATTATCTTTGGATCTACTAAGTGTTCATCATCTTGAAGCGCATGCTAATTTTTCCTTTTCTAAATACGATACCCCCTCAGTAACTAGCATCAATATGAGCTTATTTCTGTCACTACCAAACTCGTTTTTTAATTCAGTTGTGATGTCAAAGCGTAACGTATCTGCTTCGTTCTAACCAAGGGAAGCGCATGCGCAATGTTGATTCTTCCATTCTCTTCATACCACACAATTTCAGTAACTGTTATTAATATGAGCTTTTCTCTTTCATTACCGAACTTCTTTTTCTTTATTGCAGCTGCGCTGTCAGAACGCGACGGGTTACAAGTGCGAGACTGTGCTAATCAATAACGAATACCAATGTAAGAACTGAAGGTATTACAAAGAAAATGCTTATCGCATAATTACAGAAACTCTCCTGAACTCAGAGAGTTATTCGGTGAAGCCGCTGGAAACTCCCCTAACAGTTGTTGTATGGTACGTCACAATGCCTGTCTGCGATGAACTGGCTTTACTCTTTACTGATTAATGGGGTGGTCAGTCTCGCGAGTGACGCAGCTGGTCTTGGGCAGTGCTACGATTATGCGATTGGCGAATTCAAGAAGATTCTTATCCGCAAATAGTTTATCACAACTACCAGGTTTTCATATAGGGAAATAAGACAGGGACTATTCTTTTCGTATTGCATAATCCACCTGTCAGAGCGTCATAAAATATTTAACATCGCCTCAAGATGAAAATATGAAATCCTAGCTGCTGTATTTCAATAATTTTCGTGGTGACATCTGATAAACAGGGATCTCTTGGTTAGAATATCGAAAGGTGTGAAATCAGTCATATTTGAAATCGTTTCCAGCGAAAAACGACGAGGATTTCAGCCGGCGGACGTCAATTCATGAACAACCTGCCAAGGTGTTGATTATACGATTTCCATACAGGGACCTGTTATATTTATTCATACGAGATCTTGAAGAGGAATAAGTTTAGTTGCCATGATGACTCCACGCCAACAAAACCCGAATTTGCTCTCAGTTCTTCGCTGCATGAAGTTAATCGATACTCGTAATTCTCTACTGTAGTTCAAGTTTCTTTCTGCATCCATTGCTAATGAAACAAAAGGTATGTCGAAACTTTTGCGCTAGTCTGTATTATTTAAGCAATGTCAATATTGCACAACATATTTGCTCATTGTCGCTCTGAAATTTATTATTTTTAAAAACAACATCTTTAACTCACAAATCCCAGTAGGAATTCTGAAATTAAGACTACTTGTATGATTTCAGAAGGTTTAAATTGTTGGTTAATGTTGTTGAGGGTCTGAATTCTTGTTTAATTTCTTGCAATTATCTATGCTGGCAATTGTTTACTTCTGCTTGCCTGAATCATAATGTTGCTACGCAATTTTAACATACAATAACAAAAGCAAAATTTCGCATGGAAATCGAAACTTTTTTTAGAAACTCTACTTGAGTTATACAAACATTAAACAAAGTAGAGATGTAGCTAAAAGTATCTTAACTTTGTTAAACGAATACAATACACGACTTCAACAAAACTAATAAAGGGGATGGAGCTGAGATGACGTGCAATTGATGTCTCAAAGAACACATGATATCATTTTTGTTCCTTAACTTTAGGTTTGTATAATTACATGTTAGAACAGAGACAATTACGCAGCTTCTGGTTCAAGGGCTATTTTCCGACAAGCAACACTTCTATTCCAAATGGACGACATCTGCTAAGGTTTACAGTCCTAACTGGTGCGCTGTTAGGAAGAAATGTGCATTAGTTTTGTCCACAAAGTAACTGAACAAATGATTTCAATTTGGCTGGTCTAAGGATCGTAGAGAAGTACCATTTTAGAAGAATTGCATTTCTTTTTTACTCAGAGTTTTTTTTATTTTCTATTCATTTTTATCAATGTTGTCATCTTCATCTTTATATTTCTTCTTTCAGAATAATTTTCTTGCTATCGGTGGTTAAAAAACAAGCTTTCTGAATAGAAATTTGAATTCTTGCCAACCTTATAGATTCTGAAATATAATTGAGGTACTATGTCTCTGAGATACTAGAAGATGACAAATTTTTGTCAAAGCTCACGGCTCAAGCTAACTCTGTTGACAAATTAATTATAGTTTATCAATCTGACTGACACCCTCTTAACATTACTGGACAAGGTCATTCGAGAAAATTCTACGACCAATGAAGAATATTCCTTTACAATATCTTAATTATTGTAATAAATATAATAACTAGCTAAAACAACCAGCAACAGGTTGAAGTAAGATCTTCCCTTGGAATCTTCACTTCTGTCATTATTTCACATCTTGGGAAGAAGTTACAGCATCAAAATCAAGGAGGAATTATCTTGACTTGATAACCAACATACGAAGAAAAAAACAAAAATGAAAGTTATTTTGATAAGTGTTGCAGTGGAGTAGGATGCTAGGTGTTTTACTGGTTATTACAGGAATTGTATATCTGTCAGAAAGTCTCCTTTGTGAGACAAGATTCAACAACAGAAACTTAGCTACTACCTATAAACTTATAGATATTGTGACAACGGTGTAACATCAAGGAATGCACTAGGAGTTGATGCCGAATTAATTCATGATTGGAGAAGCTAGCTGAAGAGCTGGAACTTAGGCCTACCTGAAATATTATCAGCCGTTCACAACCATTTCTTGGTTGGATATTAATGACGTCAGTATCACTAAAAACAGAAAGGAAGATCGATTTATTTTCATTTTACTCACAATTGATAAGATTAGATCGTGATTTTTACGATGAATCGCAAATTTGTTAAGCAAATTTGAGAAATGGAAATTAGCAACTTTATGGGTGGGACTAGACTGCTTGCAGTTCCAATATAGAAATACATTCATAGCTTGATTGCGAGATGAACATTTCATCAACATTAATCAAATAGCAAAAAAATACTTTTCGTCCTTGTCTTTCATCGCCTTCATATTCATGAAACTCACTGTCTTTACCTTGAAACATCTAGGCCAAAATTAGAATAGCATCTTTCCTCAAATCTTTATTTTCAAAGTCTCTCGCGGTTTTGGAATTCTTCGCATATGCTGTTTGGAAACCTATTACCTCCTTTTCATATTTTAGTGCTCATAGTAAAAATCCAAATGAATCAGGATCCATTTTGCTTTTGAAACTAACCCAGAGTATGAGCAGAAAGCTCTCAACATATGAGTTTGACACCCCCTCCCCCACGGTACTAATGTATCCCTCGGCCGTAATGAATACCCTCCACAGACCACTACACTGAGGATAACATCTACTTGTACTAATGGTAGCCCTTCACAGTGCTGATGGTTTCCTCAACATTACTGAGCAGCCTCCAATATCTTGATGATATTCCCCCAAAATACCGAATATTCCTCACTACACTGGACATTCGCTACATAACTATACAAAGGCGTACCACAGGGTGGTTATTTCATTTTGGTATGATTCAGATTCTTCTCATCATACTTAAATTCTGTACCGACCATAGACTGCCCAGACAAAAATATGAATAGTAAAGAGCTTAATCAGAGATAGCACACTTGGTAAATATCTTCCTGTCCTGGACTCTTCAGTCTGCCAGGGGTGTATGGCTCAGTGGTCTCGATTATTGAACAAATCCCAAACTATTAGGCCCCTTTCACACTGCTCTGTTTTCGAATGAAAATAGAGCGAGACTGACCCGCTTTAGCCTTGGGTTCACGCTAAAACGCTTCAAATAAGGAGCTCTTTGAATACAAAAATACGCAAACTTTCGAATACGGTTCGTATTGCATTGTTACCAGTGTGAACACCAAATACGGAGACATTTGATTACACCGGTATTATTTCAATGTAAATATTTGTCTGGAAATGGGATTAGAAGCATCGTATTTGCCAAGAGCTGTGTGAACGCGTATTTGCTTGAAAACGCAGCAGTGTGAACAGGTACTATTTTTGTCTTCAAATATGAAGACAAACAAGTAAGGAGCAGTGCCAACAAGACCTAAAACTATCTGTGGAGTCTTGGGAAACGAATTTAGTTCTCATCTCTCAGAATTCTGAATGGTAGTCAAACATTCAAAATTGATATATTACTATGCTTGATCGAGGAACAGCTCATCAATCCATCACAGTGAACTTCTCTGCATAGTTTTTGTCTTGTTGTTTTTATTCTATTTGGGATTTAATCTTTATCCATCTATCAAGCACTGTATGAAACCCAGTAATGGTTACTACGCACAATATTGTTAGTGGTTAAGAGATGATAAAGTCTACCATCTAGGACACTTTATACCTGTTCCTAGTTATCAAAAACGAGATGAGACTTAAAGATACAATGAAGAGAAATATTTCCAGAAAGCCTGCATTAAGAAGTATCAGATCCTTTGGAAGTGGGGGGGGGGGCTGCTGGCTAGAGGCTTCCCTCCCCCAAATAATAGGCAAAACAATGGTTTTACTAAATTAATATATCACATCATACAGTGATTACCCTCTATAATGATCCCCATATCGATGATTCCTTCCTACAGGCCTGAGTAAGTTTGGTCAAACAACTGAAACCTGATGTCATGGTTTTGTGTATGTGTTGCCCTAGACATTTTTGATATCCAAAGGATCTGTCATCCCCATTGCAACCCCATTATGTGCTGATTATGAAATTTCCTCCACATTATCAGAACTCAAAGGCGTGATCTAGGAACCACTTGATATTAGCATTGCAAAATTGCATTTGCGGCTTTTTCTTTAACGTTTTTCACATGAAAATTTCAATCGGGATTCGTTCATCATGTATGATTAGGGGATGAATCTACCACCAGTTCATAATCTTGAAATATGAATCAATAAACGTATCTTTAATTATCATACCAATGCTTTTCAGCGCACTTGTATGAAAACTATTTATAGGTCAGTAAATTGCATGGTTATGGTTTCTATTATGGTGATTGCAAAAATCACAGCAAAGGGCTTAATTCTTGAATTGCGTTATTTTGAAATCTGAATATTAATACACTATAAGAGCGACTTGAATACAATCAGGAACAGATTCAAGATCAAAGCTACGTGAGCAATTATCAAAGTTAATGATCCCTCGAAGCTTAAGCATTTTGAAATTATTAGGCTTTATCCGATGCCGAAGCCATAGGGGGTACTACCCCCATAATTTGTAATCACGAGATAATGCTTTTGATAATACTGAAGTTGCTTTTAGGTTGTTCTATATTTTTCATTATTGTCTAGAAATGATTCATATTCACATTTCTGCTATATGTCTGAAAAAAGATTTGATTGAAACCACAAAGGATAAGAATTTTTTCCCCTTTCCTTAATTTCATTTCATTTTCATTTTAAATTCATTTTAGTTTATTTATCCAGGGTAGATATAATTCAGTTTAAAATGATAAACTGCTTTACAATGTGCCCTGCTAATAACCTAAACTAATCAAAACTATACATTAAAAAAAACTGTAAATTGATATGCAACAACGTATTTTAATCAAAATATAGAAAGGTTGAAATTCTGTGTAGAGCTGGAGTCTTTTTGTGATCTTCCGTTGGCACTTCTTTACTCATTGGTCCCATTATGGGCCCCTTTGTTTTAATTACTGGAATTCCAACATAACTTGGAAGTGATTGTTTTTTGCTTAGTTGTCCTACTTTTCACTTCCATGATCATTATTTTACTTCTAGTTGAGTGATTTCGTATAATTGGGAAGATTTGGAAGTCCTGTTGAAGAAGGAAATTCCTTACAACGAGCATGCCTAAAGTGCCGCACGAGCAGTGCCTCTAAGATCATAATTGTTGACTCTAAGATCTGGTAAAAGTATGGGTAGTGGCAGCTCAAAACAAAAGAGTAAAGATGGAAAGCACAGCTATTTCATCAAAGAATTCAAAGAACATTCCAAGGGGATAAACTGCATAGCCATAACACCGAAAGGAACAACTTTGGTAAGTGGCTCCGAAGACACTACCATACGATTATTCGATTTGCAATCAGAAGAAGTAGTCGGAGTGCTGAAGGGACACGAGAAGTATATAAATTCTGTTGTTTGCAATGACAGATATATATTCACGGCCTCTGCAGATAGAACAATTAAGAAATGGAATATCGATACAGGAATGTGCGTGAAAACGTTTCGTGGGCATACCGACTCCGTGAATCGCCTTGTTTTGGTTGGAAACGCGTTATTCTCAAGTTCATACGATAGCAGTATAAGAGGCTGGGATGTGGATAGCGGAGAGGCGTTAAGAGTTTTTCAAGGCCACAAGAGACTTGTAAACTCGTTAATATACATCCCCAGTGATATTAAAAAGGACAAGGACTATAATTTTGCAGAGCTTGATCAAAATGATGACTCGATGGTTAGCGGAAGTGCTGACAATACTGCGAAACTCTGGGCTATGAACTCCAGTGAATGCATCTTGACGTATCGCGGACATAACCAGCCGATACTTTGTTTGGCAGTGGATTCTAACGGGAATTACCTCTACACCGGAAGTCAAGACTCTACAGTGAGATCCTGGGAGGTCATGACCGGCAAATGCATCAGAACTTTTTCCGGTCATCAGGCTTCCATCATACAAATCGAGGTTTGTAATCTTTTTCAAATATTGGATGAAATAAACGAGTTTTCCTCGGCTAAGTCTCTGTGCAGCAAATATGTTGGTCGTTTCCACAAAATATTTTACCAATATGGTAAGAGAATCATAATGGCATCATTTGTTTTCCTTTCAAAACTTCTTTTTTGGATTTTTTGACAACAAAATAAAGCATGTCACAAAGTATTCACTTATTCAAACTTTTGGCACAACAATGAATTCGATATTCAGAACTAAACTAAACTACTACTGAACATGCTAATTACAAAGCCGACACCTTATTGATATAGTAGTAGCTCTTGTGGCGAGACAGGTAATATAATATCATCTTAATTTTTAGGCCGTCAATCGAATTTTGTTCACTGCCAGCTCTGATCACACAGCAAGATGCTGGGTAATTGATTATGGAGATTGCACTCGCACCTATACTGGCCACAAACACACAGTGAAAGCAATGATCATTGTCAATGGCGTTTGTGAGTAATCATATTTATTACCATTTATTGCTATCATTCTATTTCGATTATGATCTTTATCATCTTTGCGAGGTCAAATATGAAGTATAATGTATTTAATGAATAAAATCATGATGTACCTAAATGTGTTCAACGGAAGAACTTAGTTTAAAAGAGTTCCAGGAAAGCTTTTAGCTGATTTTTGTTAAATCAAATGCTCTCAAAACTTAAAACAAAAGGCTTCAAATATCACTCTAGAACATTGGTTCGCTTGATAAAACTATCTGCCTAATCTCGATTTTTAGATATCTTGAAAGGTTATAGAAAGTTAGTAGGTTTAAGAACATTAAAGTTTTAAAGAATTGAACCAGGTTATGGGATGTAATTGATGTGTTGACAAGAAACTGAAGTTTCAGAAGATGTTGAGAACAAGAACGGCGAAAACAGTCATAAAGTACAGCAAAAGATGAAAGACTAATGTGGTTCTATTTGTCATTGCAAATTCATCCAAGGCATCTAGTGTTAATTTTTCTGTCCTTGATAAAGCATCTAATTAATTTTACCTTCTCATTCTGGAAAGCTTGCTCATCCATACGAACCGTCTTGTACTTAAAAATCGAGGTTCTTCTTGCTGTAATGTAATGTCAGATGTGTTTGTTAGTCCTTGTAAAATTTGATACATTGATTATAAGAAAAATTTTCTTCTGTTCCCCTGACGCTTTTTTAAACTATCCTTTTTAAACTATTCTCCATTTGCTTGGTTTTCCACCATTTGTCTATTTATCTTCATTTCTGCTTTTCTGCTTTTGATTTACTCTTGGGGCTATGCATATGATTTCCTTGTATTAATAGAATCCTTTGTAATCAATCAGTATATAAAACGTATCTATACTGTAAATTTTTGAGGTTCTGATGATGGAATAAAACACGTTATTCCGAAATATTAACAACTATGGGCTTGTAACCAACTATGGAGTTGTCGCCACTTTATACTATGGAATTGCTGCCTTGAACGTATTTGCCATGAAAAACAACATTTAATTTGCCTTCTCTATTTTGCTGTCCTATAAAATGATTAGGTTCGCCGTTCTTATTCTCGAAGTTTTGGATGTGTGTGCAATGTTGATAATTGATGTCGACAAAGAATAGTCGCTTGAAATCGTATGGTGGAAGATTTTTCACAGAGCACTGCCTCCTGAATGAGTTTTAAAAATTAATATTTGAAACTTTGCAGTTCTGGCGGCGTTTTGAATTTCTGCTTGTTTAAGATTTTATTGCCTTTGGCCAGTGGGTCCAGACTTCCTAGCGAGTTACTTAGTCTACCCTTCTAGATTTTAGAATCTTATGTCTATGCCAGTTGTAAAATAAACCATCTGTTGATTTAGAATATAATAATCTAAAAAGGACAGTACATGAAAATCTAAATAGCTCCTACTTTGTTGTTTTCTCTCTGAAAAAAGTGTCAGAAGCAATATCAAGTATCAAATACAAAAATGGAAATATCTCTAACCAGCGAGTTGATCTGTAGACGTACTTGTGAAAGCTATTTAGATTTTTGTATATTGTCGATAACTACATTGACAGAAACATATTTCTTAATTGTAGAAGAGAAGTATATTTCTACTTAGAACGTGCAAAACTGGGGCTTTGGCTCAACACTAGGCCTACCCAGTGCCTGTATGCGTTTATTTGTACCGCTTAAAGTTTACTTCATCAACAGTGAGAACCACCGTCAGTTTCTGCGATATTTTCCAAGTAAATCATTAAAGAACTCGAGTGTTAAAATGCCTAAATAATCAAAAGTGGATTCCATATCTAAGAATCCAAAAGCCATGTTTATCGAGGTGTTTTACTCATTTCACAGATTATTGTATTTAGCCCATAAAAGACATAAGGTCAAATGACGAACTTACGGAGGATCTTTTAGAACATGTTCTGTATCCAAAATGACTAATAAGGTCGTGAAAAAAGGAGACAAAAGCCAAGTAAACTAATGATATTACAAAGTAAGGGCTATCACCGATTGTTTGGAAAATTCAGTTAGGTGTTGTTTGCAAATGGACTAAGTGTAACACGCCCACATGTGCATGCCATCAACATACGAATTTAAAAGCTATATTGAACCTTTCAACACAGTTAATTCAGAAATACAACACGATTCAATGACTATTACGTCAATTTCATAAGTAAGGCTCCCATAAAATCAACCGTGGTAGCACAGTCATAACATGATAATGCGTAATGATAATAATATCCTGAATAATTTATTTAAGATTGGTAGATAGAATGGCGTCAGCTGATTAAGACCAACCATACAGGTTTCAAAGTCTAATCGAAAAAGATCTAATCATATAAAAATTGAATTTGAAATTTTCATACAATCCATACAGCTGAAGTTGAAATGTCTGGCTGATTCAATGTAGATTAAAAGGCGTCCAATAATTTCAATTCTTTAATTCATCCTTGAATCTGCCATAGCTCTTGACCACAAAACCTTGTAGTATCAATGCCCTAAGGGTCTATTTACACGTTTCGTAGTTTGTGGGATGAAAGCAAGGGACAAATCACTCAAATAAATCTCATACACTTTTGGCTAAAATCTTTAAACATCTTTGATAAAACTTTGGAAATCAGAAAAATCTTTTAAAAATCTAAAAAATCTTTACAAATTTGACCTGAAAAATCTGAAAAATCTTGAAAAATCTAGTCAAATCTTGGAAATCTAAAAAAATCTTGAAAAATCTTGAAAAATCTTAGAAAGCTCTAAAATTCTCAAAAAATTTTGTACACTTTCATTGAAGTGATTCGTCCAACGGATGACAGCAAATATTTCTACTTTTCTTTGCTTCTTTCTCCTTGGTTCATCCATTCTAGATTGCATTTATTTGATGCAGTCTCGTGTGAAGTATGAAGAGATGTAACCAATGTTGAACTGCTTATACCATAGCAAAAGACTGCTAAAAGCAGTCTGAAATCATTTCCAAGCACCAACGGGTTGCAACAGCTCTAGGTTTGGATTCCTATGAGAATAAATACTGACCTGAATAAAATCATACAAGAGCAGGCTACTGCAATAAACATATCCTACCACAAGGTCTTGAGCCCGGGATTTTGCAGACACATTAAGCCAGAACAATAAGTTAGCACAGTAACCTTGATATTTTTGTAACTCAAGGCTTATCCACAGTGAGGTATTACATACTTATATAAACTTACTTATAGACCTGTATTTACAGCTTTTCATAATCTTTATTATTCATTGGTATTCAACATGCAGGATTAACTCCGTTAAAGCATTTAAAAAAATATGGCTACCAACACTACTTCATATTGTGTCGTATAATGGTGTCTGATAAATGTTACGAGAGGAGTATTAGTATGGTTCATGTTGTTTCTCGTCAGCAGATGTAAACGTCTTATGTAAGAATGAAGAGAGCAACCACAACCTTTGTGTTGATGGTATTTCCATGACCGTAATATCCTTTGAAGCTTTCAAGAGTTATCGAGTTCTGCTAAAAGAATAACATGCTTGAATATGTTCCTGAGAGTTTGAGACGATTGAAGACAAACTTCGATAAGCTAATTTACACTCAAGAGTTTGAAAGTTTAGTTTATCAAAATATTGTGAAATATCTACATACATTCACTCTTCATTTAATCCTAGAGAGGTATGGGGCTCTTTCTAAGCTTGGCACTTATATGTAAATCTTTTAAAGCATACATCTCCCATAGAAGTTCTTTCTGTTCAAAATAGTAGCATTTTTTTAAAATCTTGCTGTTTAGATTTTTCAAACAACCTGTATTTCTTATTTCAGTGCTGACGTGCTCTGGTGACCAGACAGCAAGAGCTTACGACTCGAAAACAGGAAAAGTGAAGCGTGTATTCAAGGGCCACGAATCACCGATAAATGCAGCAATTGTAAGTACCGAAAATCATGTCCTTTTATAGCAAACAAATCTCAGATAGTCACATTTGCTTTTCTAATTACTAACCTTATATAAAGAAAAAAATCAAATCTGGCTTTACTGAAAAAAACTAAGTTTAGGACATCAATAGCCCACCTAGATGTTTTAAAACCATATTCTTCAAAGGGTTATCCTGTTGGTAAGCTCTAATTTCTTGAAGCCTGAAATTACATTGTTTTTAAAAAGATTGATCTTTATAATTTCAAAGGCAACTCTGAGAATGGTCTGGCTAGTTACATTTTTACTTAATCGCTTACTTAATTCAGACGCAATGGAACCTCTCCGTAGTTGGTCCGGTTCAAGCTAAACTGGTGGGGCCCGAAGCATACCCCATGAACATATTCAAATATAGCTTCTCAAATATGCAATTTTGTGCATTTTTAGAAAGTGATTTATATAAAAATGAATCGAAACTTTCTGTAAATTAGCTTAAAAAAAGCAATACAATTTTTTGACATAAGGTGTGATTTGGCACATTAGCTGACTGCACTAACAAGACCGGTTCTGCCGGGCCTGTAATTGTATGCAACGAGTTAAAATATCAAAAGAAAAAAGAGTCTATTCTAACTGCTTTACACTCCTTTAAGTCTTCAAACCCTGTTTTCTTTAGATGCACAAAGGAAGATTGTACACGGCATCTAATGATGGCTCTATGAGAATATGGGATGCAAGCAAAATCAAAGATGACGATGATCTAGATGATGAAGAAATTGAGAGTGTAGGGGCAAGCACTTAACTCAATTATGTAAAAATTAATTACTTGTCAAACACAGTAAAAGCACGCACACAACTAAACACATTCATAAGACTATATACAGCCTGCTAAACATGTCTATCTAAAACTGTTTGTGAAATCAGAAAGAAAATTGAAAGTGATCTCCAAGAACTGAAACACCTTTCCTTTTATACAGCTGACAGACTCAGCACTAAAATTTCTGAAGGATGTATTTTACCCATTGAAAATTGTTAAGTGTAGGCTTTTACTGTATATTAACTAAAATGGAGTATGATATCAATGAACACTAAACTATATTCAATTTTATAGTAATATCTGTTGCAGGCTCAGAAGGGCACTTCGGTCTTTTAATTCCCAGAAATAAGCATTGTCAGAGTATTGTCTTCAAGTTTTTATAGGCCTAAAATATATGTTTTAAGCAGTTGTAACTTCATGCATTGAGACCCTGTTGATCAGAACGTTTGACCCCGTCCCTCGTTATGAGTTTGTGTAACATCAAAGAATCAAAAGTAATATAGGATTGTCGATCATTTTACGGAAGACTGAACCTTACCCCTAGAGACCGATATTTATAGTTAGTCATTACAGTTTTATTGAAAGATCGTTCAACTTGTTCGTTTATCTAAAGCAAAGTAATTTCAGTTATTGGTTAGCGAAGTCTAAAGTTGTCGAGCTTAGAGGAAGTTGCGGCCTAAGCAGGATATAGAGTTATCTGGTTTTTGTGGAAGAGGATAACTCAAGATGGTAAAGTAGGACATCTTTCAAGCATTTTTGATAAAGTTTCACTAAGGTTACATCAATACAATATCTTTTTATGACGGGTGGAAATAAAGAGCTAAGTAGGTATTTTGAAATCAATCCGTAACAACACTTTGAACCCTCAGGAAAAATTTGAGCTTGGATTTGCATCCTGGATATATTTGCAAAGTCTATAGAAATAGCTGGTTTAGAAACCTATTGTTCAATTTTTCTCTGCAAGTTTTTCAAAATGGAGAGTGCACAGTCTTTTGTTTTGCTATTGTTTTAGCCTACAAGGTCATGCTTGAGCGAATAAACTAAAACGCTTCTTTTAGTTCCCTATCCAGAAATATTAGCTATTTAGAAAATATTTTACAATTTTCAGTATCATGTTTATGTAGGCAATGTTTAGATGTAAACTTTAACAGTACAGAGAGAGGATGAGTTTTCAAGTACTGCTCAACATCAACTGTGAAACAAAGACGTATAACAATAGGTTTCCTAACCATATATATCTATGAAATATGATGTTTATCTGGTACAATCACTGCTGTAAGAGTTATACAAGGCTCACACTATTGGGCTTCAGATGATAGAACATGAAATTACTTAACATGCATCGACTCTAGCTTGCTCAGCTTTTGAATTTATTTTCATTTTGTGTGGCGGGGATTTCGGAGTGGTTAGATTTAGATCACTCGACTCTTGGGTCCCAGGTTTTAAACTACCTACAGACCTGTAACAGTGCGAGGAGAGAGTTTTCCAGCTCTTTGTATTTCTAGGCAAAAAGGCAAGATGAATCAGAAGGTTTGGTCAAATCGAGGGGAAAGACCAGGGTCGCACTGCTTGATAAGTCAAACCTTTTCAGTAGGCTCTTTGTGCTTTGCACATAAACCAATACTTTATGAAGATAGTAAGGCCATTCGCCTATGAACAACAACTATCAATAATCACTCAATAATTATGGTCAGTGGGAAGTGAAGGTTACTTATAGCTCTCAGGGTTCTTTTGTCACATGTTTGGATAAGGTTGTGGTGTGCTTGGATTATTAGCAACGTGTTGGAAATTTTCATTCCTATTGCAAAGGGCTTATTGTTCATTGGCTGCAAGGGAGCAGATTGACAGCTCAACAGAAGCAACCTCTCCTGCATTAAAACTGCGCATTGCTTTTCTTCATTAGCATGTATCAAATCTTTTTATGAATTGATAGAAGATTTACTTGCTCTAAGCCTAGGTTTAATATAGATACAACTTAGTTATAAGAGACACATTGCCTTGAATTAAAAACTATTGTATATTGTATTGTATTTAACATCTGTGATTTGAGCAAACTTGTGGAGCGCAAACCACACTACGAAAGGTATGTTATCCAATAAGTCATTTGATTGATTTGTAAGTAAAGAATAGTGAGATTGCACGCTAACAACATGAAACGATGAACATAAGTTAGTATGATTTCATCTTGAGGTTTCTTTCTGCTGTCGTTAATCTTCCTTCCTAGAGTACTTCTTACAACTTGAAATGCTACCTTTGAGATAGACAGCAGTATCGGTAACTATATCGTTATGCAGGTAAAGTTTTAGAATACGTTTACACGATAAACGGATTCAAATTTGTACGGTACGATTTCGTACCGTATTATCATTCCGTTTACATGGAGACGCTGATGAATACGATAGCTATGACATGAAGAAGCTAATGAATACGGTATGAAATGAATACGGTATTGTGTAAACGGCAAAATCCGGTATGAATTCGTACCGTATTCATTTGAATCCGATATCGTGTAAACATAGGCTTAGTTTGATGGTACCAAGATTTTACTCGTCCTACCCAAAGGTCCGATATACAGTAGAAAGGCAAAGCCAATAAGACGAACATCGATGGGGTAACCGATAACGACAAGATACAGTTTATCTGCATTGAAAGGGTTACTTGTCCACCTAGAAGGAATGTCGAGACCACAAAAAGGGATCTACTGTCACACTTCCTCGGTATTGTGCCACTAGTGGACTGGAGTATGGGTCAATCAGCAGACCTGGCCATGAGTCATTTGTCTGACCTAGTTTGTGTAAGTTTTTACACATTGTGTAGGGCAGGCAGAGCAATGTTCACAGTATTGTGTCTTCGTCGAGTTTAACAATTAGGAACCAGGGTTAGTCTCTCATCTATTGAGGTCCACTAACTCAGGGTTTTTCATGGTATATATCGATTCAGGTATTAGTTGGGGGACATATTTGTTCTGTGGTTCAAAAAAGCTGACTCACGGGTAAAATGAGGGTTAGCTGGGACTAATTTTGGCCAATGCACTAATATTGCAAATTTGGGTCGTGATGATGAGAGGACCCTGCTAAAGATTGGCGATAGAAAAATCAGGTCTTGGTATTTGACGCTTAGAAATCTGAGGGGCCTTTTTTGCGTCTTTGTGTAAAAGAATGAAGAAGTATAGATAAACTTGAATATAATTGCCAACAAAAACAAAATTCATGAATAAGAAATTCTCTATAAACACTCGTCCTTATGATCTTAGACTCTCTCATTCAAAAACATAGAGCCCAATTACACAATTTATGGATTTATGGATTCAATACTCTCTCATTTAGATGTAGTCAAATATGGAACTCCTGTTTCGCTGAGATAAAAGAATTTTCCTCCCTGGATTCGTAGAAGAATAGAATCAAAACATTCACTTCATTTCAATGTTCTTTTAAGAATAGAATCAAAACATTCACTTCATTCCAATGTTCTTTTAAGAATAGAATCAAGACATTCACTTCATTCCAATGTCATTGTTATACGTGCAAGCAGTGCATCCATAACTTAGGGTATTTATAAAAGCTCATTTTTCCTTTTTTATGTTTGTTAGTTGGTTTGAATTAGCCTTGATTAAATACTTTAGCTGTTGCTATAACTATAAAAAAGACGGAAGGAAAAAGAATGAAATAATCTACAAATTCAAGTTCCTCTTCTTGAAAAAGTGCATAGCGACTAATGGCTTGCAGAGGAATTCCTCTTTGATGCTAAAAGGAAGGAGCGAAATGTTAGTCTTTGTCATTACATATTTACAACCTAAATACATAGTATGATTAAAGATTAGCATGATATATGAATAAAAATCTTTTCCGAAGGTCCACGTTTACGATTTTGTTTGAACATCTGTATATGATATGATACCTGATTAAACACTGAAAGGAAGCAGGGTTCTATATAAAGGCTGAATCTAATTAGGGGGCTTCAATTTCATCTGCATCTTAATTCGTTAAGATGAGTCCCGTCTTTGTGCTTCTGTTGGCCGTTGGGCTACCTTGCTGCTTTGGTAAGTAACAACAAACTTAATGTCTTGAGATTGAATCTTAAGCCTACATCGTAGTTTTATCTCTTATCTGCATAAATTGGTCACAGCTAGAGATTGGCGTAGAAGTAATTACTGAAAATCGGTTATAGAGAGGAAACACAGCGAAATATGATTACCACTCAAGCTTTTCAATTCTTCGACTCATTAGAGAAGTATGACATAGACTGAGTGATAATGGTTAAAGAGCCATTCTTCACCCAAAGAAACACATAAATCTAATTTATTTGGAACGTACTCCATAATCATGAAATCTTAGGAAAAAAGGAACCCCAAATCGCAGCTCTACCCTTTGTAGGTATGATCAGGGAACCTATCACTTGAAGTGAAGGGGGTTCTGATCCTGATTGCCAGCATCGAAATAATCAAAAATCCCAGTCCCAATGAAGAAAGCAGGGACATTTTTGAGATTGATGTGCTTAACTATCCCAATCCTAGTTTACGTTTCATTCCCTGATCCCAGTTCCAAGAAATCAAATCCCATTTTCCCAGTTGATAAATAGGTGAAACCCAGTTCTCAATTTAATTCTCTTTATAGCTTCTTATCAAGGTTAAGTCTTATTTAATCCACAAATTTCAACAATTCTAAGATATTTCATTTTCCTTAGCAAATCGCGATTGGTTCCAGCCTGTGGCAATACAGTCGCCGAATTTCCCGAACGACTATCCTGACTATGAAAATGTTTCGTGGAATATCAGTGTGCCTGCAGGAATGAAGATTCTGATCACATTTCGAAACTTCACCCTGGAATATGCAAGTAGCTGCGGATACGACAAACTGGAAATCATCGAAGGCTCGAAAAGCACCAATTACTGTGGCAGTGCCTTGCCCCCTGACTACATCTCAGAACGCAGCTCACTTGTCATTAGGTTCGTGAGTGATCGCTCCCAGACGTACTCCGGTTTTTACTTGCTTTACCGTGGCATTGAGAGGAGAGGTAAGCGAGATCTTAAATCATTTTTTCTTGTCTCTGTAGTTTACAATAGAGTGTTACCCCTATAAAATCTAGTAGATCAAAATTCTGAAATGTGCAATATTTCTATGACCCCTATTCCTTCACATTAAAATAATTTCTAATATTTATCTATCTCTTTTAGAGCCAAAAATCCTTCTTGTCAAATTCAAAACTTGTATGCTAATGTATGCTTGTTTAAGAATATCGAATAATCATCGCTATACTTTCAAATTCCGATTTAATTGGCAGCTGTACTTTTTTCATTAAGGACATTGTGGTGGGAGACTTTCAGGGCGAGCTGGAATAATAACATCTCCAGGCTACCCCAGCAGCTACCAAAACAACCAGGACTGCAGTCACGTAATCACCGTTCCAGCAAGAATGCAAGTACAGCTGACCTTTGAGAAGTTCTCCATGGAAAATTCGAAAAACTGTAGCTACGATGCATTAGAGATCATCGATGGCTCAAGAAAGATAAAGTACTGTGGAACTGATATGCCTGCTCCATTTACATCCAGGAATAATACATTGATTGTTCGTTTTCGGAGTGATTTTTCCATCACAGATATGGGATTTATGGCCAGATTTAAGGCATTAGCAGGTATGTTTCCAAACTGCTGTGTTTACAGTGGACAACGTTGTAAGTTTTGGGGCAATAACTCCGTTACTATACGTTTGGTCGAATGAACTACGATCAAACTCAATTAGGTCCCATTTGGGGTTATTTAAAGCACTGTCTCTCTTAAAGGGATATTGATTGGAAAGAGGGGATTAGTCGAGAGTTGAAATGATGATAATGATAATAATACCAATTTGTATATCGACACAATGAAAATAAGAAAATCCCAGTATCAATCTACATCCTTGTATAAGTACTCTCAATTAAGCTTTTTCTGCTTCTTGGAATGATGTAGCGTTTAAAGTAGTGTACCAATGTCTGCGATATTTATCAAAACTAACATATCTTCCGTAAGGTTATTACGGAGTTAAGCCAGTTTACCAAAAGCTGCAGCTAACAAGTCATACTGAATTCTAAATAAAGACTAATATACCAGAAAAAAGACTCTCTTTTCCTAACTTATGTATAACGAGACCATTTTATTTTCAATCGAGATTATACATTACAAATTTCAAACCTTAGAAAATGAAGCAAAAAACTCTAGTTAGAATATAGCCAAGAAAACTTTTGTGCTAACTTTGTTGAGCACTCCTATTTGAGAAGTTTTAGAAATCGAAGACGTTTGACCATTAAGATAAGATTATGCAAAGGGTAGCTTTAACTGCGAACATGGCCTTATTTTTCATTTTCCAGCTCCTACGCTTCCACCCACTGTTAAACCTATCTGCAATGTACACCTTACTGCACCAAATGGCGTTGTTACCTCTCCTGGCTTTCCTGCAAACTACCAAAACCATCAAAATTGCACCACGAGAATCACTGCTGCGCCTGGCAAACGAATACGCCTTGCCTTCTCGTCATTTTCTCTAGAGAGACATTCAAGTTGCCGTTACGACTACGTAAGAATAATCGATGGCTCACCTTCGAAGAAATACTGTGGAGCAGAAGCACCAGCCCCAATGATATCAAAAACCAACGAATTGAGCGTTATTTTCATAAGCGATTTTTCAAACACTGCACAAGGATTCAATGCAACATATCAAGTTATTGATGGTGGGTATTTGACAGCCGTCAGGGAATATAATATTCTAGTGTGAGGTCGGATGCCCCACCCAAATGAGTAAACATTTTTTTCATATCAATTTAAGCAGTGGAGGGTTTACGGTACAGTGGAGGGTGTTCTGTATGCTCAAGGGAAGCACAGTATCTGATATTAGATACTGTGAGGGGTGGGTATCATTAGTACTGGACCCAAATAGCATTAGTGATGGAGAGAGATTTCATCAGTTCAGATACTCAATGCTGTGGTTATCATCTAAAGTTCTAGTATGAGTGTAATGTAGGGGGATCAAAATAGAGCAGAAGTTACCCTGTGTTAAGGGATATGGTGATGCATTGGAGTATAAACAGTACGGTGGGAGGAGAGATACCATTAGGATAACGAAAGGATATCATTATTGCAGGCAAGAGATGAGTCAGTACGGCGGAGGGCCCTTATGAGGCCTTTTTTTACACTAGAGCACCCAAGGCTCTGCATCTCAAGTATCTCAGCCGTTTTTGTGTTAGAGTGCAGGTACTTACTGAAAAGTGGGGATCCCCGATAGGAGGACAAAAAGTTTGAAATATATATCTAGCTTTTTGAATAAACAAAGAGCAATTATGCATGCAGATGCCAATTAAAAAAGTTGCAAAAGGCATAAATTGAAGATAAGGCAAAACTATTAGAGCTTTTGAATAGATGTATGCAATGGGAACAATTTTTTACAATTATATATTTACTAATTGATCAAAGGGAAAAGAGTATAACTGATCCATCATAAACTATCTTCTTGTATGCTCGTTTCAACAATGTTTGCTTCATTTTACCGAAAGGGGTTTTCCTATTCTTGTCTAATCTTTGACATGATAGTCACTACTTATCATGGCAAGCCTTTGATATTTAGTAGGCAACGTTTCGGGAGAGATCCGTCTCCAATCATCGGGCAATGATAAATGTTGTTTAATTGATTTGGGGAGTGATAGACTTACCCGATGATAGGAGACGGATCTCCCGAAACGTTGCCCTACTAAATATCAAAGGCTTGTCATGATAAACGGTGACTATCATGTCAAAGATTGTGTCAGAAACAGCCTTGATAAGATCAAATTCATTAATATAATCTTGTATCATGATTTCTTTTTGATATTTTTACTTATCTTCTATGGCACATTATTTTTCTAAGATATGATTCCCACTTGTAGATGGCATTCAGAATGGTTGTAACGACAGCCTTTTTGCTCCAACTGGTAAAATATTCTCCCCTGGCTATCCGTCGAACTACGTGAACCACCTCAACTGTCTGACAACCATCACAGTCCCAGCAGACAAAAGAGTGCGGCTGAACTTCACGGCGTTCGAGCTCGAGCCAGGCTACATGGGCTGCCCATATGATTTCCTTGAGGTGAGAGATGGAAGTCGTGCAAAGAAATACTGCGGATCTACGAGAAGCAGACCATCGACCATATACGTGTCTAATACGAACAAATTGATTTTCCACTTCAAAACAGATCATAGCAACGTTCGCTCTGGATACTTCGCTACTTACACAACTGTCAATGGTAAGTGCACCACCATTTAGACGACTTTGCTTTCACCATTCTCTTGGCCGTACCATTTTTGTACCATGTTTACACCATTTTAAACCCAAATGCCACATAGAAAATGAACTGTTTTGGGTTCCAGTGTCGTGTAACGTAAGTAATGTGAATAAAGTTGAACCTTGGACTATTTGTTCCAAGATCTCTTATCAAACATGATTTACAGAGAATCAGACATCTAAAAATGATAATTCAAGGTTCTTTTCAGAATCAGTGCATTTTTCAAGCATTTGTCACCGGTTGTACATTTGAAAAATAGGGTAATTATCTACGCATCAAAACATGCCAATAGGTCTCTCAGAAGTTTGCCATAAACAGTAGTACAAAGCAAATCGATACTAACTTACATGGAGACTAAAAATCTCTTATCTACAAATAAAAATTGAATTTCATTTACTGAAAACGGTTCTTTTTAGAATGAAAACGGCCCTGTTCAGGATAAGATACAAACTTATATGACCTGTCATTAATTCTGAAATTATTTGCAAAACTTTTTCAATAGTGCTTGAAGTGCATTTATTCACTTCAATTTCTCATTGTAGCTCCACCTCCAAAACCTCCAAGCAAAGTTAATGAGCAAAACTGTGGAAAGAGATCTTCATCTCAGTCACGAGTAATTGGAGGAGTCAATGCAACGAAGGGTGCTTGGCCATGGCAAATTGGAATGCACTACCAGGGCTCTTCTTCCTTCTTCTGTGGTGGATCCCTAATCAGCCCATTGTGGGTGGTGACGGCAGCTCATTGCGTGTCAGGTGACTCAGCTGGTGACATATATGTAAAGCTTGGAGACTTGAATTTAAATGCGAACGATGGCACAGAGCAAAGGATTGATGTTGAGGCTATAATCTCCCATAGAAGTTACGACTCCAGGTACGTAATTATGAGGTATATCTAACTCGAGTAGAATGTCCCTATGACAATAGTGCTCGTATAGAGCAATTGTAAAGCAGAGTTACATATTGAAAACAGACTGGTCCATCTTCTACTCTGAGTTTCGTACTTACGCACTCGTTAGACTGACGATAACAATCAAAGGAAATGTCTGGTTATTCTACCATTCAATATAAGGCATATCTTTATACAGGAATACAAGAGAAACAAAAACGGAGCTAGGCTCCCTGTAACTTCAAGTTTCACGTATTTGGATGAAACTTTAAGTTACAGAGAGCTGGTCTCCTTTTTTGTTTCTCTTCTACATCGCTCTGTACCTATGGCTCTATCTATAACGAGTACTGTGATGCGGTGTTAGACAATGCAATCGCTATAAAGATATACATGAATATGAGTGGGAAACCACCAAGCAGGCTTGTCGTAATAAATGAGTCTTTTGAACCTCGCTTTCTTAGTTTACATATAATTTGAGGCGTATTGGAATGCTTGAGACGCTCTAATTATCATCTTTCTGAATATGGGTAAACCAAGCATACTTGCATTTCTAGCTCGGTAGGGATGATTCTTGCTAGCGACCTAGCCAGGTACAAAGAACAATACGAATGCTGGTTCCTTGGCCGTAAAACGGTTGAAAAATATCATGTCATATTAGACAAATGTACTTATTTCCAATCTAGATTCCTACTAACGACTTGCTATAAAATCTGACGAATCCTTCGCAAGGGTTTTCTAAGGGGAAAAAGATAACAGAGTAACAAAAACAGTCGAATGTAAACTGATAACAATTCAATTTTCCTCGTAGCAAGCTGAATTATGATATTGCAATGCTAAAGCTAAGGAGGCCTGCGATGGTTAATAATTATGTCAACACTGTTTGTGTTCCTGGGGAAAATGAGACAATTCCAGTCAACTCAACATGTTACATCACAGGTATATTCTACTATTATTTTTGTCATGTTAATTAAGGACTGCTTGTTATTTGTGCTGCAGTCTGGCAACAAAGAGAAATTGGTTGGGTAATCTATTTTCTGACTTCCTCCAAGCTTGGTTAAAAATTATTTCATTCCTTGGAAGGGCTTTAGTTGAAAGATATTTGTCGCAAAAATGTAATTTATAAGGAATGTAATTTATTTCATCATGTATCGATTTAGATTAGTTTACTCTTATAATTTTGTATATTGTAAGCTATAGAAATATCGATGTAAAATATGTTACACTAACAAACAAACAGACAAAATAACTTGGCCAAAATTTTGCCTAAATTACTGACAAAGACGTTTACCATTTTGTATGTCTTTTTGGCTAGGAAATTGTCACTTTCAGGTTTTTCAAAGGTGGGGTAAATTCAAAATATTATCAACATTCTATTTCTCTTTGACGTCAACCTGTGAGGCATGAATAATAAACGGTCCCCCAGTCCCTTTAGTAAAACTATGTTATTATCAACCGAAGAATAACCTATAATCTAACTGCTTGCTGCCATGTAAACCTATCATATCTACCAGAGGTAGCCAGAAACGCATTTCTTGGAATACGTTGCTGGAACATATGTTGTGTTATCGGACATTTGGGACATACCGTTTTTGGACTTTGATTGACATTTGTGTATTTTCAACAACGTGTTTAATTGAGCGTGAGAAAAGAGAAGGTGTTAGTTTTTGGTGGAGAGATTTTAGCTGGGAGTTTTGCTTCGTGAAATTTATTATTCTGGTTTGTATGTTTGGAAGTTGCGTGGAGAAATTATTTGTACATATTGTAAATACCTATATTCAGCTTCTTTTCTTCATTTTGTTACTCGGGTCAAAGCAACAAACAAATATACAACACATACTAGATGCAATTTATGCAATAACAGTATGAAAGAGTATACTCTGTAGTTAGGCCCAAACTTTTATTATAAAACGCCGTCATATCAGCGCCATCTTGAAAAAATACTTTCTATTGGTAAAATCTCGGTAAACTTTAAGTATCTTGTAAATTGCCTCATTTTCTAACAGAATCGATTGAAAAACCTCTTATAGCAATCTTCTGAGGGCCAAAATGTTTTTTACCTGGCTAATATTGCTCAATCTTTACAAAACTTTTGATAAAAAATGTATTTATTTTTGACGGGGGTAGCATATCAGACCAAAAATCTATTTCGCACATAAAGGGGTTGGGACTATTGGCAAGTGAGGTGGTAAACAATCTACTTTTTGCCAATAATAACTGTTTGGATAGTGTATTAGATCCGATAGATATATGAAGTAAAATTCTTTCAACGTTTGACTTATAAACAGTAAAAACAAGAGAGTAACATACCAGCAAATTACCGCATTGATAAAAGTTTGTCTCAACACTTAGTTTATCAGAACTAAGTGTATGAAAACCTAGTGTTTATCAAAATCTAGTGACAGTAGGACTTTACATACAAAGTTACTTGTATTATCAGGGTAGAAAAATGGTTGTCTACCATCAGTATATGTATTATGCTTTTAGGTTGGGGTAAGATCAAGCACCCAGGAAGGTCTCACCCCCATCTCCAGCAAGCAAGCTTAAAAGTGATTGACAGCCAAATATGCCAAAGAAAGCTGGATAAAACTAATTGGGGCCTAAGCATGACTGACAAGATGGTGTGCGCAGGCGTACCAGGAACCATCAAGAGTGGTTGTCATGGAGATAGTGGTGGTCCTTTCGTCTGTCGTGATGCTTCTACTGACAAGTTTTACTTACATGGAGCCGTGAGCTGGGGCTCTCCCAGATGCAACTCAGCAGATGCTTATACCGTATTTGCACGCGTTCAGGCATTGCGAGGCTGGATTGACACTGTCATGAGGGAAAACTAAGCCTACTTCCAATATGATGTATTCTGATTTACTCAGCAGTAAGATACATTAGATATATGTAAGTTATGAATTCATATTCAGCGAGCCTGAAGAATTTCATGATATTTTGAATTTTTGTTAACTTATTCTCACTGACTGGGGGAAGTGGCTAGAGGAAGGATCCTGCTATTTTGAGGAAAAGTATGTACGAATATATATGAATTGTGAGACAAATCCTTCTTCGCAGCCATGTTATAACCAACATTGATTTATATGGGATGGTCCAATAAGTGAAACTAGATTTTACCACAGTAGGCTACTGCAATTGACATGTGGCACCACCGGGTCTTGAGCGTTTAGACAACTTCAGGTTTCACAGTAAGGCATACCTCAAGGATACTATGCTAACTTGTTATGCTGGTTTAGGACAGTGGTTAGCGCGCTCGCCTTTTCTCGCAACAACCGGGTTTCGATATCTGATGATGGCAATTATCAATTGCAGTAGCCTGCTCTGGCAACATCTAATTCCCCGTGTTAGGCCATGCCTTATGAATTAATGCATATATGAATTATGTATAGAGAACACTTACATAGGCTGAGTTCTTAGTAGGTAGGTGCTAAAAATGCCCCCCCCCCCTTTCTTCACAGCGTCTTGCACATACCTGGGTTGATTTATTTGATCCCTTGACAACGCTTTGAAACTGTGGCGTTATTAGTAACCAACTCTATGTAGACAGACACAAATTGGAAATATCCAAATTGTGCTGAAACAAGAGTTAAGAAATGATAAAACCTTTTGGTTCGGTGAAACGGAACTGATTGTGAAAAGATAGATAAAAAGGCTGACAATCTATTGGGAAAGATTTGAACTGATTAGAAGTCTATTGATCAATGTGCGCGTGTGCGAAAGAAAAAGGCCTTTCTATTATCGTTCCGACTTAAGTCGTAATTGGTTATAGATAACATGCAAAGGGTCCAGTCCAGGTAGGATCGATACAAAAAGAAGAATTACGCAACGAATGATGGTTATAATCACTAAAGAACGACCATACTGAAATTAAGTACTTGCACTTGAAATGGCAAATTTTTTTATTCTCCATTGAAATAAGTTTAGGATTAATTGACGGTTAAACGTTTAGTTTGAACCGAGGTTAATCACCCGTGTACGCTATTGTATTGCATGGCAATTATGTTGCTGTTGTTGGCAATGGTCAGCAGCAGCGAGGGGCGTACAGGCTCAAGTTTTAGGCATTGCCGAGATTCATAACCTTCGTACGTGGCAGCAGGCAGCGTAGTAGAATTTATCCAAACCCTCCCTCCCTTCCCGAAGTTGTTAGTATCTTGCAGCAGGCAGCGAACTAGAACTCTCCCTAAACTTCTTAGCCTATTCTACCTAACCTTTCTCTAAATTTCATCCTGGTAAATTTTCACTGTCCCTCTTTTTCTCACCGCACCTCTTTTCGCGGTGGGACGTGTGCATGGTCACCAACCTTAAAAGCTCGTTTGGATCAGGCAGTAATGGGCAGCATGGCTTGAGAGCCGGGGACCTGGGAGCATCCCTTGTTGTTGGTGGTTATAGGGGCTGGAAATCCTTTTTCCCTTCTCCAGGCACTGGCCTTTGTCCTTTGGGGGGCATATGCTCTGTCCAGGTCCTTGGAGGCTGCTCACGATGGCTATTGCACAAAGCCCAACTTCCTGATATGGGTCACGGGATAGGGATTGAAAACCACCATTCATTGGATAACAATAGACTTAGTCAAGTTCCCACCTGGATCCCGGCCATGTTTTTTTATAACCAACCACTCGTCAACCTCTTGACGTTAGGTCAAGTATAATAATAGTTGACTTCTTTCCTGGCACATGGATATGACATGTTTGCAATATATTCAAAGATATGGACGAAATTGAACAGAAAATGGTGCCTTATGGCACTTCTTCTTCAACAGCACAAGCAAGTGGGTAAGTTCAGTTGATAATTTCTTTGGTTTTTTGTGGAAAACCAGTTATTTGCCTTGTGGCCTATGCTTCGATAGAAAACAACGGGTGCATGACGTCGTAAAAGATGAAAACTTGTACGACTTTTAGCATGGTAACTATGTCGTCATATCTGCATAAAAACAAAATACAAAATACATCAGCATTAAATAGTAAGCAAAGCTTAAAAAAATCTAGCTAACAGTATCAGATTCGGGGAAACCAACCAAAGAAAAAATTATCTAAATCATTAAATATGTTGAACGGCCTCCCCCCTTTTTAGAAGACCTGGTTGCGTTAAAGATGTGTTTTATTTTGTCTAAACCTTAACAAAAACTTTTACTCTAGTCTCATAGTTACCCTTAAAGTGCTGGGAGCTGTATGACCACCTAGAGGGAGACTCTAAAATACCTACTTATTTTGGTGGAGTTTTAGGCATAGATTCCAAATCTTGATGTTATTAATGCCGTTTGGCAAACTATAACAAGCTAGAGTTTATATGTTATTTAAATTAAACAAACAAGATAGATTGGAGACCCCAAACTGATATTTTTTACGACTTTGTCTCTCGTTTAGGAGATTGTTTTCTGAACAGGAGTTTTCCTTACTACCTGGATCTGGTGAAGTAAGCCATATTTTGTTACTTTATCTTATGTTTTCTTAACTTTCTGTGCACTTTATTTTGATTATCATATAATTTTGAAAACCAACTAGGTATTCCTGGGTTAAGCTTTTTTAATTCGAACTTTTGAAAATTATCTACTCCCTTGTGCATCGATTATTTTAATTAAGCTCCGCTTGACTCGATCTTTCAATAATCTGATTTTTTTCAGGATCCCCAGAGAGTTTGAAATAGACAGAGTCGACTGCATATTCTTACTGTTGTGTTTCTGTTGCAGGCGCTAGGCTAGCTTATAACAGAGAGGCTAGGATATCCTTAACGACTTGACTGATGGCAGAAATCAAAAAGAGAGATAGACGAAATGTAAGTTCATAATAAACATAAGTACTGATCTCTAAAACTATATAACTTCAAAGCACAAAAATTATTAGTTTGCTACTAGTTTTGATTGCTAGCTAAAGTGTGCATTGGGTCCTTAGCAATTTCGTTATGCATGCTTTCTGCATAGTACGGCCATTGAAAACATTTACATAAGGAAATAGGTTTTCTTTATAAACTAAAATTCTAAAAGTTTTACAATACCGTTTATTGTGTCAATTGTTTTCATAACACTCACTCAGAACAATAGCAAACTATCTCATACCTTACCCACTGAAACCCACTGATCTCAAGATAAAGACTTGATCGAGTATTTGTCGTTCTGAAATGAAGTCGATTGGCAGCCATATTGGGAGGCCCAATTCAATACATTGAGATTACACTAGGGAGTGCCTTTTTCCTTGATGATTTTTGGAATGTTATGAATAATAAGCACGAGACTGAATAATCGTGCAGCTTTTGTTTTACAAAGAATCAAGGCAACCAAATTTCTTGGGCAGCCATATTGGGAGGCCAAGTGGATGCCGAATCAATTGGCTTCAAACATCTGGCTCCAGAAAGAAAAGAATGATCGATCCTGTCTTAATTTTGAGATCAGTGATCCTACCTAACTTATGTTTTTCAACAGAGTCTGATAAATTAAGATGGGGGATCTTAGAATCTGCCATGTGACTTTCTAGGAAGCAGTCATAAGTCATGTGATTGAGGACATCGCAAGATACAAAACATCAAATTTTATAGGTAATTACGCGCTCATACCTTAACTTATTGACATAACTGTAGTATATTTGAGCTCAATGAATCAAGAGTTTTCTAATTATATGTGAATTTTCCACATTGGTGATGACATCAAATTTCATTATTACATCATTTGCCATTATTTAGGAGAACCCCAGAGGACTTATTCAAAACCCTGTGTTAAGAGGGGGCTCCTGCTAGGGGAGGAAAGGCCGGAAGGGGGGCATAATTCAATCTAATTAGTTATTAGAATTTTTGATACATAATCAGAGTAAAATCAATAAATATCACAAAATGAAATCAAAAAACTCTTACTTGATGTTTCTTCCAATTCTGAACTGGAAGCAATCATACTTTCAAGAGATATTCTGCCTCTGCCTTGTGCTATTTGTCCTTGGGACATGATAACTTTGGCTCTCAGGTTTGGTAAGGGAACACCTTTTCAATATCCGCTCAACTATAATTTCAGGAGACCTTTACTTGCAAATTCAGGGACCTTCATGCTTGGCTTTGAATTCAAAAGACATTGTAATAACATACTCACTGTAAGTCATTTGAGCAACACCAAGCAACCAGGTGGATTGTTATCAAATTGCTGCACATAGGGCTCATGTGTTGTCCGTTTTATTTTGTTCTGTTCTAGTGAGGAAGATAGTTGATTGCTAATTATAGCTTTCCATCAGTTTGTTTTGATAAAAATAACTTTTTTTGTGATATTTATTCATATGCCTATTTAGCATGAATGTTTGACTGACACATTTTGAGAAACCAAGGGTCCAGAGGTGGAGTATTAGAAAACCTTCTTACAAGAGATATCAGTCCTTTCAAAAGATATCTTATTGATATTTTAAACAGTTGATTTCATACTGAAACCTTTATACGTTAATACGGAAAAATTACTCCAAATTCATTTCATATTTGAAATATGATATTTCACAAGTGATAATCTGATATCGAAGAAGTAGTGTCATACGTTTTATAATTTTATAGCAACGCCTTTTATACGATAAATTGTTGTGGTTTAACCCTCTGAGACCCAAGGGTTCAGAAAATCAAGATAAAAATTTGATAATTGCAGAAAACAATACCTATTGGCTAAGTACTTGAATGCATTTTACTATTTTAAAATATCCGTACTTTTTCACACCTTTTTGGGAAGTGACATATATGTCACATTGGGTCATACAGGTAGCGAAAACTCAAAAAATGCAACAAGTTAGATTTTCATAAAGACAACAATTTTGTGCTAATATTCAAAGTTTCTTGCTGAATTTACAAATTTTTCCTTTCACTTCTCAGTTTATATGTGAAAATCTTTAAAACAGTTGCGTTTTTCATTAAAACAGAGGCGGACATCGCATTTTTCGCATTTTGTGTCTGTCTGATTCTCCTTGCAAACCTTGCATCTTCCTCTTTTCGGACATTTTACAGGCCAATGAGCAATCTGGTCAATCCTCACATCCACAGTGGGTTGGAAAGAAAGGCGCTTTGGTGGTTTTGGCAATGCTTGGCTTTTCGTATTAGACGGGGGTCGTCCAGCTGATCTTGAAGCAGAAGTATTGACTTTCATCAACGAAACAGAAACATTTGCTTGAAATCTGCGGTGATTCAATATTTCTTTCCGGCTAATACCAAGTAGCTGAGATTCCTTACGGTACAGAAGCCAGGCATTGATAAGGCCTATTTTAATGGTGTACCAGAATATGTATAGATACCACCTTTTTGACTTCATGTGGTATCTGTACTTGGCCAGAAAAGAATCCAGCAAATCGATGCACCCATAAAACAATTGTATTCTGAAACAATTTTTGGCCTGTCAATCTCAACGAATTCCCTACTGGATTTGCTCCATCTTCTAACCTTGTCAAGTGGGTGCGGACCCAAGTATGATGAAAGCAATGTGACTGCTCTTGTGTCATACCATCTAACAGCTGTAAGCTCTGCATTCTGTTCAACTCGCCAATCAAACGCACCTCTCCCCTTTTCCTTCAAACTTTTTTCATCAAGAAGGTTACAATTCGGCAATCTATTGTTACGTATTGTTCCAACATAGTGTATTCCTTCATTTTGCAAATGTTTGACAAGAGGAAGGCCTGTGAAATAATTGTCAGCATAAACCTTGTAATTTTTCTGCTTTGGCAGCGTCGAACATAATTTTATCACCACATCAGCTGCCAATCCGAATTCGGTATTCTTTTTGTTTGCAGGATTACTACCTTGATAGACATCGAAGTCATAAAGCATTCCACTAGCTCCAGTTCTACACCAAATTTTAAACCCCCACGGATGAGGTTTACCACGCATGTATTGTTTTATTCCACTGAAGGTGCCTTTGAAAGGTACCATCATCTCATCAACTGAGTTTTTCTCTTCTGGAATTACTTGCAGGCAATTTTGGCGCAACTTATCAAGCCAAGGGCGTATGTTCCACAGCTTATCAGACTTTTTGGTTTCGTCACTAACTGACAGGTTATCAACAAAATGAAGCACTGTCAAAAGCAGCTGAAATCGGTTTCGACTCATGATATCGGCTATTGGGTGATACCTTGTCTCTGATTCCCAATAAGGTCGAATACCAGGCATAGATACAAGGCCCATTTGGAAGAAGATGCCAATCACCTGCTCAATTTCTTTACTAGTTGTTGCCACTGAGTTTGCCTTTTTTTGGACACTATACAAATTTGAATGGTCCACAATTAACTGGATCATATCATCAGAAATGAACATTTTGAAATACTCTAGTGGTGTTTTGATATAACCATCTGCAGGAGGCTCTGCTTCTTCACCAATGAAATTGACATCTTTTGTTGGGACATCTTTTTTCATCCATCTGTATTCCTTAGTAATTGACTGTTTTTTGCGTGATTTGGCAGATTGAGCTTCCTTGCTTTCATCTGAGGCATCTTTAGTTACCACAGTTTCATTTGTGTTGGCTTCCAGCGGTGCCTCAGTATTGCATTCGTCATCATCACTAACATCAGCAACATTATCATCATCATCATTAACATCAGCAAAATCATCATCACTTTCTTCTTCATCTGATCCGAATTCGTTTTCACTCTCATCTCCATTGAGAAGAAAGTTTTGGGGCGTCTACTATTGCCAACCTTGCTGGTCTCTCAGCAGACATATTTCTGGAAAAAATAAATATTTGTAAAAAAATTTTGTTTGAACACAGGGATGAAAATAGGGGGGGGGGGCAATTCAAATAACACAATAACCTTCTTGATGTTCAAAGAATAGAGACCCTAGACCCCCTATGCAGTCCATATCATATGGTGGTTATTCTCTGCCCATTCAAACCTTGATACCTAATTTAGATATTGTAAAATTGCAAGAAAATGACAATTCTACACTTATCTATATTTACACAGCCGTTTTGTTACAATTTTGTTAATTTCTCTTTTACTAATAGGCCTATAATATTTTATGAAATCTTAAACTTTTCCAATTCTTACACACACGATTAATTATGCCGTGAATTATTGCCCGGGAAAACCATTTTTGAGAAAAATAGAGGCTCTATTCAATGCCAGGGAAACCAGCGGGAGTGTCATTAGACATTAGAAAAAAATATATATTTAGAATTCTGACGGGGAATGGTTTAACTACCCCCAAATATCTAAGTCCCAAATTCCCCACCCCCGACTTTGCACATAGGGCTGGGCGTGGAAGTAGGCCATTTTTTGAAATTGGTCTAAGGGTTGTGCAATCATGTGTTATCTCAGCCCTTTGGGTCTTTTAGTATCAAATATTTGTCTCTACATAAGCATTTTATAAGTAAACGTTGTCTCCAAATTTTGATGAAATTTTATGGGCCTAAGCCCGAAGTGACATATATGTCACAATGATAATTTGACCTCTGAGACAAAAATGAAAATGACACTCGCGCTAAATTTGTTACTAAAGTGTTATTCTGAAATTAAGCAATAAGGAAAAATTTTATTTAGTTCACCAACTTACTTTATATGTCAGAAATAACGTGTCGAACATGTGCAAGTCACACTGAAGCAAAAACTGCAAGATCAGCAAATTCTGATGAAATTCGACCTGTGAATACTTCATGTAAAAATTTCAAAATATGGTTGCTGCTGTTCATCAAGATCACAGGGATCACCTCATCGCAAAATTTTGGACATGTGATGCAAAATGAAGGAGTAAACGTCATATGTTTGGAATGTGACATATATGTCACAGTGGGTCTCAGAGGGTTAAATAGTTTTTAAGTGTCATTGGAATAACATACAATTTGACAGTGCAGAGATAGCATAGCCCTAATGGCTCACCCTGAAGATCCGTGCCTTTACAAGTTTGCTGGTGGATGTAATATTTAATCTATTTACTATTACTTTTACAGTGTTAAACTAAACATAACTAGGGAATACTTTAAAGCTTTAAAGCTTTGCGTCAGGCGCTCATTAGAGAGTATATCAAAAAAAGAGTGAAAATGAGACCTCAGCTATAGCAGTTATAATGTTTTCCTATTCTTCTGATTCAACTTGCTATCTCGTATTTCTTTCAGTTATCTAGCGGGTAGTTTTCTTCTATCTTAAGACTATGGTTGTGATTTACAATGAAAAGTTAAAATGTCTTTCCAGAAGATAAGGTGATATCTAACCACTGACACCTTCCCTGATTTTCATTTCTGAGAAGATAATGTTGCCGTATCTTTGATTTGTTTTCCATGTGTACCAGCTCATCATGTTTGCATTTGGTGGTTGAACGATTTTGTTAGCTGTACCCGGGTACATGTTATTCAGATTGCATTCAAAACACGTGCTATGCCACCACGCCCCTTGAAAAACCAGCGCACAGTTCTTATCCCAGGAATCGTTCTCTTGGTCGAAAGTGCTGAAAGGAAACCCCTTAGACATCTTAAAAGAATCTCCAACGTTACCGGCATATTTCTCGTATTCCAAAGAATAATTCGTTTGCTTTCCCCCAATCGAGAAATCCGTGTACTGAGCATAGCCTTTGTCGCCATCAGATGCTTGCAAATCAACTCGAAGTGTCCAGTTCCCACTTGCAGTAAGGTTGTGCATTGCTTTTAGGCCAAGCCAGAAGCTACTGTTGAGGCTGCCAAAACCATTTTCATAATCTTGCCAGTTTCTTTCAAAACTCGTTTGGTTGTCTGTTCGCCTTTGAAAAACTATCCAACCCCCTCCATCTGTCAGCATGTCGCAAAAAACATCAACTTTCGTGTTATTAGCCAATGTTAGTTGTACTACTCCACTTTTGATTATGCCATTTTTCATTGCTTCTTTGCAGCTTTTAAATTCTGAAATAGAATATTTCATTAAGATTAATGTGGTATAACAGTGTAAAGGGAAAGCCATAAAGAGAATTGCAATAAAGGCTACGACTGTTGCTAACAGGGCAATCACCTAACTGTACACTGATTCCTGGAAAAACAACAGAACATCTGGGGTATGTGATTGCTCTGCATATACTATATCGTTTTCTCTCTGAATCTATATTTCCTCAAGTTTCGGACTTCAGTATCCGGGCTATCGTATCGCATTCTGAGTTTCGAAAGTAGCTAATATTTTTTTTTGCTTAATGGTATAAGGACAAAGTAGAAAATTAGCTAAGGTCTCGTGGTAGTAGAAAATCAACAGGAAAGGTTTACAAATATACACATGAAAATTACAACACTGAACGCCTTTTTGATATTCAGAAAAAATCATAACTTATGGCCACAATTTCAAATCGCTATATAGCACTGCAATATAGATGCAAGAAAGAGATTTTTCAGCCTAAAGATCAATAGATACATTCATTACAAATAAACTCACAAGAGGCAGGACCCACGCCAGCGGGGGGCACAGAGGCCATGGCCCCCATCAAATCTGCCCAAAAATAGTAAGTTTTCAAATTTGAGTATATAAAGCCATATCAGAGCCTTTATTCTCGTTAGCGTGGAGAATTAAAATATTTTTACGATCATCAATGAAACAGAAAAGATTCAACTCTCTCTCAATTTCATCTGAATACAAAGACCTGGTACACAATTTATCTCTTGTCAATATTGCAAAGGACTTTGTGGAAAATAAGCCAAATCGAATAGACGCATTTTGGAAATTGTACAAACTCTGACTTATAAATCGTAGCAAGTAAAAGATCGTTGTTGTTGGTTGGGTTTTGTTGCAAGAGTAATATTCGTTCGACCTACTGTATGTTCAGATTTGGGATTGAATATGAGGATAGAGTGTCGATTATCAATAAGAAATATGCCATTCTCCCATATCTACATGGTTTGCATTTGACAGTACTTTGCTGGCTTCATGTTTTGCTGATTAATCGGATGTTCAGGACATATAACATATCCTTACTGTGTTTCTTGTGTTTTCAATTATTGCGCAGGAAGAGAATTTAAAGGATCCTAAGCCATTTAAGCTCAACCCCATGAACCCCTTTCAGGGCCTTACTCTATACCTACGGGTACCCAGGGTATACCCTAAAATTGCATACTTCTATTTTTGCCCCCCACCACAAAATTCATGGCGTGGGCACTTAGAGGGCTATTACTTGTTGTTCACACCTTACAGAGCTTGTCATAAAAGATTTCTATGGATTTTAAAAAAAATCGTATCTGGATGTCAATTTGTTTAAGTTACAACAAGTTACAGACAAGGAATTTCAACAACGCACTTGAAGTACACTGGAAGCAAAAGAACAAAATGGATTACCGTTGACAGATGATTCCTTCTCAGCAGAACGTTCGGGGGCCATCTTTTTCCATATTTGCAAGTTCTTTTCTGTTCCTTGCAGTTCCTTCTTCGTGGTGGATGAATAAACCTTGTTGTCATTGTCTTTGGTTGGAATCCCAAGATAATTGCAGTTGTTTCTCATACTGCAGTGGTGGAAACCTTTTGTCGCAACATCAGCTTTATTCCCATCATCTGATACTTTCTGGTAAAATGTACCCGAGCAAGAGGCACAGAAAAAAAAATCGAGGAATATCAGAGCAAATGAAATTGCAGCCCAACACATTTTGCAAGGTAAGGAATGTGAGTTACCGAGCTACTGAAAATCAGAATGATTGATATTGATTTTGCACTCCTCTCTTAAAAACCATTACCTGTTCCAATTGAAAACCTTGAATATATCAAAAATGGGGTTTAGTATTTGAATAGAAAGCCTTAAAAATTTATAATTTTGGCAAACTTCTATCATTTTCCACATAAGTACTCGCTTTATGGAGAAGAATTATACAAACAAGGTTTACTTTCTCAATCAAACCACAAGTCTAAATGACTGGCTCAGTCGGTAGATACTGGTACCCATTTTGTAAAGCAAAGAATTTGAGATTTCTAACTTCGTTTGTTTACCCACCTGCTTATTTCTTATAACACTTCTATCGGAACTTATGAAACAAAACTCAAAAAAAACCACAGCTGTAGCCATTTTAACATTTGAATAAAAACCTGTTTGAATAAAAATTGTTTTGCGATTCTCATTTGCTACTTTTGCTCTTAAAAAATCTTTGAGAAAATCCCCGCCAAAAGTCTTGGAACACTTGCACGAGTTTTACAGTTTCATACATTTAGCCCCTCCCTCCTTTACAATGTTGTTTCTGATAACAAACATTAGCCCAATGATATTCAGCTTGTGTTTGATGTAGTCTGACCACGTTCATTATAAAAGCAACACTGTTGAGGCGGGAGGAGATTTAATTAGAAATAAAATGGAAAGCTAAAAAGTAGTTATTTAATTAGAGAAGGGCGTTCCAACTGCTTTTGACGGGGATTCCTGCTAGATTCTAAATACGTGTTCTAAAAAAGACCTATAAAACAACTATTAGACTATTTTATCTTATTGTAAGGTTGTAATTAGGCTTGAGAAACTATGATTGATGATTGAATATTAAAATGCTTGTTTGAACACAATATTGGTTTACCCAAGATAAATTCCCCAGAGGTTATTGAGCTTGAGAAAATTTGAAGTTGATACGTCATAAACAGAATTAATTACGCCGATGAGATCTTTGAGATTCAAAAACAAAGAATAAAGTTTTGATAGCGAGTGAATAAGAGACAATATAAACCTTAGCACTAAATGTAGAATGTCTAACATCAGCCCAGTCCTGATTCAAAAATCAGTGTTTTTATATGAAATCAATATCGGTACATAGAATAAGTTATTAGAAGGAGGTTTTATCGAATTGGTCTGAATTGTTCTTTTGATATTTCCAGCAAAAACCAGCAAAATTGAAAAACCTAATTCTCCTTTTTCATATCTACCTTCTTCCCACTTCAACAGCTTCTTCATTTCTTTCAATGTTCTTGATGAGGTTTCCTCTGCAATTCAGTTACTTGAAAAGATGTAAATATTCTAGCCAAATAATGTTTCAGTCAAGATATTGAAAGTGCTTCAGCCACAGATTCCATACAGCTCTCTCAAATCATTAATGTGTCATTCCTCAATTGTAGTTTTCTTGATAAACTATGGTTTGCAAAAGTTATTCCTATTTTGGAAAAAGGGAATGCCTCAGATAATTTTAAATAACAGATCCATTTCTCTGCTATTATCATTTTGTGAGATACTTGAAAAGCTAATGAATCAACGTTGAAATAATTTTAAACTTTGTTTCTGTAATGTTCACATAATGAACATAATCAATATCCTGCTAAGTCCGTTGTGTAATCCGCCCATGTAATCGTACACATGTTATGTTAGTCACATGAGTTACAGTTGGTATGTATGCAGTTACTAGATGTATTACATAATCATGGACACGCTTCCTTGATCGACTCCTATCAAAACATTATAGTTTCAAATACTGTTTCAAATGCAATTTTTATTTTCTAATAGTACACTAATAATCAATAAACACTTGTTAAGAATCTACAAACAATTAGAAACATAAAAACTTGTTTAGAATCTAGAAATATTTAAAAACGAACACTTGTTTTAAATCTAGAAACATTTGATAGCGTAAACACTTGTTTAGAATCTAAAACCATTTAGAAGTGTAAACACTTGTTTAGAATCTAGAAATATTTCGAACCGTAGAAACTTGTTAAGAATCTAGAAACATTTAGAAACATAAACACTTGTTTAGAATCTAGAAACATTTAGAAGCCTATACACATGTTTAGAATATAGTAACATTAGATAGCGTAAACACTTGTTTAGAATCTAGAAACATTTAGAAGCCTATACACATGTTTAGAATATAGTAACATTTGATAGTGTAAACACTTGTTTAGAATCTAGAAACATTTAGAAGTGTAAACATTAATTTACTTAGATCAACTCTTAGTTGATAAAGATTTCCTTCTTCTTTGGGGTAGAAAGTTTTAGAGCGGTTGAACTATGTATAGGAGAGTGCTTTTTTGATAAAATTAACAGATTGCGATTGTTTGATTTAATGCTCAAGCTATTCCCTTTCTGAAAACAATAGTAACCCATTCGATCTTTCACGTACCTAGGATATCCATTTCTGAGCTTTATTACGTTAGACTTTGAGCTTAATGTTAACCTAAACCTTTACTTTGAGCTTAACTTTTCTATGGTGGAGTTTATACTGGATTGATATCGGAGCGAAGTGATTATTGCTTCTTCGGAGTGAAACTCAAGGGTGCAGTTACGCTAGGACGCTCTCTTTGCTCCTTCGTTTTTGAACAAAGTGTGGCAGACTTGTGGGATCAAATAGGACAACGCTCTGCTACGGAGCAATAGAGTAATTTTCATAACACTACATTACCAGAACGTAATGGTTTTTACCACCTCAGCGCTATGTATATCGGATTGATGCAGTGTAGTGTAACTGCGTCCCTTATCCGATATGAAGATAATTTTACTCTGATACCCATCCGGTATACTGTAACTCCAGCCTTAGAATCTTCACATAGTTTAGCTTAGAAGTGGTAAAAATGACATGTCCGTTATCTTTTGTTCTTTTCTAATGATAAATAAATTCCAACACTCATTCTAGAAAAGTAAAACACTTTAAACTTTTAATTGCAATACCATATTAGATAAAATATTTTCCTTGACACGTTCTTTCAATGTCGTCCAAGTAACATAGAACTTTGCAGTTAAAAGCATAGCTCCTATGGTTCATCATGTAGACAAGTGCCTGTACAAGAGCGACAGTAAATGAAATAATTAATCAATTCTATGTCATCTTTTGCTGTTTCACTTTCTCTATCTAATGACTATGTTGGCGATTTATGATTAAAAAGGTAGAGTGTCTTTTCCAGAAGATGAGGTGGTATCTAGCCGCTAGTACCTTCCCTGATTTTCATTTCTGAGTAGATAATGTTGCCAAATTGATCTGGTTTCCATGTTCTCCAGCTCATCATGTTTGCATTTGTTGGGGTAACGATTTTGTCAGCTGTACCCGGGTACATGCTATTTAGATTGCAATCAAAACAGGCGCTATGCCACCATGCACCTTGAAAAACCAGCGCGCAGTTCCTAATCCAGAAATCGTTATCTTGGTCGAAAGTGCTGAAAGGAATCCCTTTGAATCTTTTTAAAGAATCTCCAACATTACCGGCATATTTCTCGTATTTGAAAGCATAATTCGCTTGCTCTCCCCCAATCGAGAATTCAGTGTACTGAGCATAGCCTTTGTCGCCATCAGATGCTTGCAAGTCGACTCGCAGTGTCCAGTTTCCACTTGAAGTAAGGTTGTGCATTGCTTTTAGGCCTAGCCAGAAACTACCGTTGAGGCTGCCAAAACCATTTTCATAATCTTGCCAGTTTCTTTCAAAACTTGTTTGGTTGTCTGTTCGCCTTTGAAAAACTATCCAACCCCCTCCATCTGTCAGCATGTCACAATAAACATCAACTTTCGTGTTATTGGCCAATGTTAGTTGTACTTCTTCGCTTTCGATTATGCCATTTTTCATAGCTTCTTTGCAGCTTTTGAATTCTGAAAAAGAATATTTGATCATTATCAATTTGGTATGAAAGTCTAAAGGAGAAGCAATGTAGAGTACTGCAATAAAGGCTACGAACGTTGCTGATAAGGCAATCACCTAACTGTAAACTGATTCCTAGAAAAACTACTGAAGCTCTGGGATATCGCATCGTATTCTAAATTCCGAAAGCAATATTGTTTTGTGCTTAAATGGTATGGGGTCTAAGCAAAAAAGTAGCTAAGGTCTCGAGGTAGTAGAAAATCAACAGAAAAAATTTACAAATATACACATGAACATTACAACACGGAACGCCTTTTTGTTATAGTTATAACTCGTGGCCATAATTTCATTTCAATCGCTATGTAGCACTGAAAATAAGGTGTGAGAAAGAGATTTTTCATCCTAAGGATAAGTAGTTTATGGAACAAGTAACCAAATGAGACTTTGGATACATGATAACTAAACATATTCAAGACTCCTTTGGACAACTTATTTGGAGATCAGAAATAACTCATGCTGCAAAGATGGCATTCGCTCGATACTTATTTACAACTTATTTACATTTTTATTCCTCGAGAAAATGTGAGGAGAGACGGAGTGGCCTATCCCTGGAGTTTAGATTTGGGTTTCCCTGGAGTACAGGTTTCTCAGTCATGTTTTTGGCTACTTTTCTCTATGGAGCTAAAGTCAGGAGAAAGGGGATTTCAAGAGCATTGATCGAGGGAATCGTTACCGTGTTAGAGGGAGACCATAGAGACAGTGGAAGGAGGACCTTAATGAATGGACTGAAGTTTGGGAGAACTCAGAAAGTTGGCAGAAAACAGAGATGAGTGGAGGTGCAATGTGCATTGATGGGTGCCCCAACCACCTTGATTGGCTACAAAGAAGAAGAAGAAGAAGAAGATACTATATGTGGTCTTTCAGTACAGACATTCATCTGGGTCTAGATGGACGTCATTCCGTAGATCTGTGACAGGTTTTTAGCTTTAAACAAAGGAATTATCATTTCTATTTTTATAAGGATACATAGTACGTTTCGAAAACTGAATTCTCTATTGGAAATTCAAGTAGATTATTGTATTAAATACCAAATCAAGTTACTTCTGGCTACAGTAGCCACCGATCTTTCCTACAAACATGAAATAAATCTTACAAAACTTTAAATGGTAAATAACATAATGTAAACAAGTAGGATGACCAAATAGGAAAATGCAATGCTTGTTATTTTGTAACACTAACACTATTCTCATGTGACATATTCTTCCATACAGTATTTTTGCGTATACTCTCCAATTATCTTGTTCTCATCGTAGAAAACATGTAGGATCTGTATCTAATCAACTTACTTCGTTCTATAAAGGTGCTTATCCATTTTTGGTCATTATCTCTGTCTTTCATCCCGAATTCGCAATAACAATCTGTGTTGGTTTTTACATCCACTGTAGCACCATTAGCATATGTTCCTTTCTTCTTCGTATTGCTGCAGAGGGCGTAGCAATGCTCCTTTGAACTGACTGTCCCAATTCTCTTCTCAGATCCTCCGATTCCATCCCCGACTCTCCAGTCTGTGTCTCCTTAAACGATTAAAAAGATTCGACAGTTCCTTACCTAGGGAAATTTGTTGTTTGCACCTTGTAGGCACTGTTATTCAAAATCTCCATCGATTTTCAAAACATTTCCTACCTGGATCTCAGTTTGTTCAAGTTATATTCAAGCTACAGACTAGGAGTTTTAACAACGTTCCGGAAATTAACTGGAAGTAAAAGAATAAGATTTGTTGGTCGTGCTTGGCATCTACTGTCATATACAGTAACTCCATTGATAGAGGGCTTTTATAGCTATAATATTCTTCCTTCATATCTTGATCCAGGGAATTTACCCACGATAGGCTAGTACCCTAGCCGTTGTAAAACATCTGGACTAAAAGTTAGCACAGCCGTCTGCTGGTAGATCCTTCACCAGTCTTATCTACAGTAAAGGAAATAACTCGTGTCTCTCATTGCATTCATCCTCTTAGCCGTTGTTGTTCGCATCTTGCAGGCCCTGTAATACGAGATTTCTATAGATTTTCATAAAATGTCGTATATAGATGTCAATTTGTTCAAGTTACAATTAAGCTACAGATAAGAATTAACTAACTAACTACCAAGTCAAATGGAAGAAAAAGAACAAAACTAATTACCTTTGACAGATGATTCCTTTTCTGCAGAATGTTCGGGGGCCATCTTTTTCCATATTTGCAAGTTCTTTTTTGTTCCTTGCAGCTCCTTCTTCGTTGTGGATGAATAAACCTTGTTGTTATTATCGTTGGTTGGTATCCCAAGATAATTGCAGTTATTTCTCATACTGCAGTGGTGGAAACTTTCCGTCGCAACATCACCCTTATTTCCATTATCTGATACTTTCTGGTAAAATGTACCCGAACATGAGGCAAAAGAAAGAAAATCGAGAAATATCAGAGCAAATGAAATTGCAGCCCAACCCATTTTGCAAGGAAAGGAAACTGAGTCCTTGAGCTACTGAAAATCTGCAAAATTGATATTATTTTGTATTCCTTTGTTTAAAGGCATTACCTGTTCCAATTGAAAACCTTGAAATGTGTCAAAAACATGGGTTTGCATTTGAATTGAAAGCCTTAAAAAATTATAATTTTGGTAAATTTCTATCATTTTCCACATAAGTACTCGGTTTTATTGAGACGAATTTTACAAACAAGGTTTACTTTCTTAATCAAACCAGGAGACTGACTGACTGGGTCAGTCGCTAGATGCTGGTACCCATTTTGTAAAGTAAAGAATTTGAGATTTCTAATACCGTTTGTTTACCCACCTGCTTATTTCTATTTAAACTTGCATCAAAACTTATTAAAAAAAATTAAAAGAAAACCACAGCTGCAGCCATTTTAGCATTTTAATAAAAATTTAGATTTTCATATCTTACTATTCTTTTCCAATAGCTTCAATCCTCGCCAAAAGTTTTGCAACACTTGCACGATTTTTTAAAGTTTCGTACATTTTGCCCTCCCCCCCGTCCTTTGCAATGTTGTTTCTGATAACAAACATCAGCCCAATGATATTCAGCTTGGTTTGGTGTAGTTTGACGAAGTTTCTTATAAAAGCAAAACTTTTTGAGGGGGAAGGAGGGTTTAATTGGCAGTAAGATTGAAAGCAAAAAAGAAGTTGTTGGTTAAGAAAAACAAGGGTATTCTAACTACGTTTGACAAGGATTGCTGCTAGTTTCTAAATACATATTCCGAGAAAGACCTATAAAAAACTGATAGGCTATTGTATTTTGCTGAGAGGTTGTCATTTAGCTGGCGAAACTAAGATTGATAATTTAATATTCGGGAGAGAATGGCCTCTTTGCTTGGCAGTGGCGTTGCCACGGGGTGGACTTGGGTGGACTCGTCCACCCCAGTTTTCCCAGAGATTGATTTTCCAATTCGCTGAAATCCGTTGATAAAAATGAAATGGGGGAGTGGGTAAGGCACCCTAAGCCCTTTGCTGAAAGACAAGTCAAGCAAGACCACAGAAGTGACGAAACATAGTGTGTTGTCATAAAGAAATGTGGCTGTCATTAGTTTGCTACACTCTTTTTTTTTATAAGAATACCTAAAATTTTTCTGAGCCTCAACTTTTCCATTGTTTATTCCTAAATTTCCATTGTTCTTTGGCGATTTTGAGCCTCAATATCCTTATAAAGTTTATTCTTATAAAGAAAAAAGAGTGTAGTCATTTTTTGCAGAAAGGGCGTCGCCTACATTCTCCGAGCTTTTGAAGGGCGTGGTCGAAAACAATTTTCAGGGGGGCTCCACCCCTGGCCCCCTAGTAGCTCTCTGTCCACCCCAGTATATTTGGTCTGGCGACGCTACTGTTGCTTGGGTTAAAATTTTGATGTGGAATATTTGATTGTATTGCTTGTTAGCATAAAAGTAAATCAAGTTAGTGTTATTTATCGTTGATTTAGTGCGTTGTATCAGCTATGTAAATTAATGAGATGCTCGTGCATATATTATAATATTTCTTGGTTTACCAGAAATTTAGGCATTGTACCTCACAAATTTTGTAAGCTATTTCGCTAGATTGGACAAGCACTGCGTTGTAATTGCCATAGGGAAATGGATTATCTTTTTTAAAGATTTTAGCCTTGTTAAAAACACAGGCTTGCCCTTATTTGGGAATAATTGGACACCATACCGTCCGTTCCTCGTTTCCAACTTGATTATATCCTGTCGTGGGGTTTACAAACTTTTTGGACTCTGCGGTTTGCTTGTGTGAAAAAAGAATTTTAGGTGGCAGAAAAGATGCAGAAGCTAATATCTATCCACACAAGGCTTGGTTTCTGTTGGCATTGATAAAGGCATAAGTGTTTGAACTTATTACAATCGCTTCGTTGAATATTGCAATGTTTGGTATTGTTACCTTGCGAGGCAGTACCTTAATAAGGAGGCCTGTTAATGTATGTTGTATTAATTTGAAATTCTTAACCAACGTTGAAAAGATTGCCGTTAAATGAAATAATTAATCAATTTATTATATATTTTTTGTAGTGCTTTCTCTATCTAATGACTATGTTGGTGATAGTTTACGATAAAAAAGGTAAAATGTCTTTTCCAGAAGATGAGGTGATATCTAACCGCTGGTTTCTTCCCTGATTTTCATCTCTGAGAAGATAATATTGCCAAATAGATCTGATTTCCATGTTTTCCAGCTCATCGTGTTTGCATTTGGTGGATGGACGACTTTGTTAGCTGTACCAGGGTACATGTTATTCAGATTGCATTGAAAACACGAATTATGCCACCACGCCCCTTGAAAAACCAAAGCGCAGTTCCTTTTGGTAGCGGAATTGTTATCCTGGTCGAAAGTGCTGAAAGGAAATTCCTTAGACACCGTTAGAGAATCTCCAACATTACCGGCATATTTCTCGTATTCCAAAGCATAATTTGCTTGCTCTCCCCCGATCGAGAACTCAGAGTACTGAGCATAACCTTTGTCGCCATCAGTTGCTTGCAAATCAACTCGCAGTGTCCAGTTTCCACTTGAAGTAAGGTTGTGCATTGCTTTTAGGCCTAGCCAGAAGCTACCGTTGAGGCTGCCAAAACCATTTTCATAATCTTGCCAGTTTCTTTCAAAACTCGTTTGGTTGTCTGTTCGCCTTTGAAAAACTATCCATCCCCCTCCATCTGTCAGCATGTCACAATAAACATCAACTTTCGTGTTATTTGCTAATGTTAGTTGTACCTCTCCGCTTTTGTGTACGCCAGTTTTCATCGCTTCTTTGCAACTTTTGAATTCTGAATTGAAATATTTCATTTCGATTAATGTGGTATAAAAGTTTTGATTTTTAGGAAAAATTGTAACTAATAGTCACAACTTCTAAATCACTATAGAGCAGATTTTTTAGCCAAGAAAATTTTACAAATATACACATAAACATCACAACATTGAAAGCCTGTTTAATATCAAGTAAAAATTATAACTCCTGTCCAGCAAGGTGGGAAAATGTTCTGGCCAATCAGGACATTTGTTTACTAATCATTTATCCAATCAAATTACTGAAAAGACAATAGATTTCGAGGATTCAACACCTCAAGTGCCGTGAAAATGGCGGAAAAACGCGATTGCTGTGGCAAAAAAAGTGTTCAGGGTTCTGTTTTTCTGCCGTAAACAAGTAAACTATTTGGTACTATTTGAAATCTATTGTCTTTTCAGCGATCTGATTGGATGAGTTCTTAGTCAAAGAATGCCCTGGTTGGTCAAAAATATTTTCCACCTTGCTCTCCTGTCCACAATTTCAAAAGATGTGGGGACCAATTTCAAAAGGATTGTTTGGGTTTATGATGAGGGTTGGTCCGGCTAACACTGCACTAACCATACCGGTTTTGTCGGTCCTGCTTAGTAATTTTATACTGTGTCCCACAATTGTCGCTACCCTATCCAGCTTATGCCATGTGATCCCAAACTTTAACTGCAAATTGCATATTGAATCCAGGCCATTAACCTTCCACATTCACATCGACCCAAGACGATCAAATTTGTATAAAGTTTTCATTAACCTATCTAATGTCGAATATGCATAAATGAATTTTAGAAAGGGACATACCAGATAAATGTCTTTTCAATTTTCTGAAGTGCGAATTATCAAATCCAAAATCTGAAATATCAAATATTGACATATTCTTCCATACGGTATTTTTGCGAATACTCTCAAATTATATTCTCATCGTAGAACACATGCAGCATCTGTATTTAATCAACTTACTTCGTTCTATATAGGAGCTTATCCATTTCTGGTCATCATCTCTGTCTTTCATTCCGAATTCGCAATAACAATCTGTGTTGGTTTTCACATCCACTGTAGCACCATTAGCATATTTTCCTTTCTTCTTTGTTTTGCTGCAGAGGGCGTAGCAATGCTCCTTTGAACTGACTGTCCCAATTTTCTTCTCAGATCCTCCGATTCCATCCCCAACCTTCCAGCCTGTGTCTCCTAAAAAGATTAAAAAGATTATACAGTTCATTACCTAAGGACATTTGTTGTTTGCACCTTGTAGGCACTGTTATTCAAAATTTCAATCGATTTTCAAAAGATTTCCTATCTGGATCTCAGTTTGTTCAAGTTATATTCAAGCTACAGACTAGGAGTTTTCACAACGTACTGTTAGGTAACTTGGAAGTTAAATAACGAGATTCATTACCTTTTGCAATTGATTTCTTTTCTGCAGAATTTTCAGGAGCCATCTTTTTCCATATTTGCAAGTTCTTTTTTGTTCCTTGCAGCTCCTTCTTCGTGGTGGCTGAATAAACCATGTTGTCATTGTCGTTGGTTGGAATCCCAAGATAATTGCAGTTGTTTCTCAAACTGCAGTAGTGGAAACCTTCTGTTACAACATCAGCTTTTTCCCCATCATCTGATACTTTCTGGTAAAATGTACCCGAACATGAGGCAAAAGAAGGAAAACCAAGAAAGATCAGAGTAAATGAAATTGCAACCCAACCCATCTTGTAAGGTAGGGTATTCGAAACTGCCAGCTTCTCGAAATTGCACTAATAATTATTTTTGTTCAATCCATGTGTGTACCCACCTGTCATTTCTTACAACACAAGAATCGCACCTTTCTGTAAACAACAGGGAAAAATCTCAGTCAGAGCCATTTTAGTATTTGCATGAAAGCCTATAAAATGTAAGAATTTGGTATGTTTCTAATCTTCAGCACCTGTTTGCTAGTTTCTAGACACGTTTTTGAGTAGCCCTTACATCAAAAACTAGTTGCCATTGTTTTTACTGAAAGATTTTGATTGGCTTCGGAAAACGTTTATTGATATATTGCTAATTTGATATTCAGCTATTGCAAATGACGATTTTGATACAACAGAAAGACTTTTTGGTGAAGATTAATATATCAAATGGAAGAATTAAAAGATCAAATGGGAGAATCTGATTGGTCTATATGATAATTTGAATGCTCTTGATTGCCTGTAAACGAACCTAGAGTAGATGCACCTGGGCTAACCATGTCAGTGTTAATGCAGTATGGTTCAGGCACGCTTCTGACAATTCTTTTTCCAATCTGCAGCTTCTTTACAGCATGCAGTGTTATGCGTATAGGAGGGACATTTGCTTTTGCTATGTTTAAGTTGATTTGCTGTGCACATCCCGTGAAATAACCAAGGTATACTCTTGAAGCTAGTCCATGTATTTGTAGTTTGATTGTTTCAAAGCATGTGTCTTTGCATAGAATACTGTTCGGGAGTGAAAGTAGGGAATGACGAGGCTAAATTTACGACAGCAACAGCACAAAACAGGCTGTGCTGTTTATCAAATATTTTTGCACGAATAAATAAAAGCTAACGTGACCGAAACAAGAAAATAAAAGCAAACATACTTTTCCTATAGATTTTTAGGCCATATTTTTCGATCCTGTGGTAAATTTAGGCCAATCGCTTCCATACTTTCACCCTTCTACAGCATTCCCGTACATTAGTCAAATGAAGATTTCAAAATTCTAAGAGCAACGTCAAAAGCAAAGTGCTAGTCAGAAGCCTTCAAGATCAGTTTAGATGCTCCACATGTATAACAAATGAATGAATGAACGATGGCCTTAATGTAAATTTCCCCCAAGTTTTAAGTCGTCAGTTACAATTGTCCGCCATTTTGATACAGAAGTTTATTGTCTGTGTTTGCTACTCGGCCTAGGCATTTGATTTGCTTTTCATTTTAATTTCTGATTGTGTGACAATCAGCAGGTTACCATGACCTGCAGGAAGAAAATTTTCATACAAAAATGGACAATGTTTTATTACACTATAATATTAGTATCTCATGTTAATGACATGAAGAACTATAGATAGGTCTATTGCTGTTCCGTATGTAAGTATCCTTTCTTAAATGGCCCAATTGTGACAAATGCTTGAAAAATGCACTGATAACCCTTTGACACAGTTTCTAGTCTATGAGATGGCACTTCTCTTGATAAAAAACATTTATATCAATAATTTCAGTATAAAGCCAGGAGATTTGAAACTTTATAGGCCGATTTCCTTCACTATAGAAAACATTTGTCACATAGGAACAAATTTTTTTCATGTCTTGGCACTCAGTGTATAGATTCGATGGCAAACATCTAAATAGAGATAGAGCTCAGAAGTAATACATAATTGAAATTTTTTTTGAAGATTATCCTGGATGGATTTTGTGAAGACCATGTGAAGAAGGTGCCAAGCATTCAAGCTGAAAGAGAGCAGGAATTTACTCGATTTCTATGGCCTAGTGAATTGATCAAGTGTTGTTGAAATATGCTTTGAGCTTTTTGTTTCATGTTTGCTCGTTGTGAAATGCCAAACTAAGTGCTTGATAGAAATAAATCTTTTGGCTTCCTTATGTAGCAGTAAAAAAATCTTTTATCGGAGAAACTTATTGCATGTCGAAGATATTTAACAATAAGGGAATGATCAATATCTGTGCTTGAGGTTGGCACCGAATAGAAACTTGTTGGGTACATGGTTTTTTTTAACGTGCAGTTCTACACACTATGTGTAATTCTTTGTGATCGAAGCAAGACAAGATTTTTATAAGTAGATTATTATGCTTATTTGGCTTATACGATATTCGTTCTTAAAGGACAGAAGTCTTTGTATATTTCATGTGATTTCGTTTTTGAATAGATGGATGGGATTGGACTTTAGTTTGAACACGGCTGGATTTAGTGAGATATAGAACATAAAAAATTTGAATGCTGCTTGAGATATTGATCCATATGTTCATTAAAATCTTTTTAAACAAATCTTACGCTTAATTGTAATTTGTTTTGCGCTCATTACATATAGTGCAATGAATAGAGTAATTTTATTGTTTATTCTTATATAAGATTGAATAGTTAATAGTTTCCAAATCTTTGATTGGCAAAGCTTTAAGAGGAAATCCTGCTTCCACCAGCTAAACCAACTAAACAAGAGGCCAAACATTTCCCTGAAGGCGCAAAATGGTGAATTTTGTCCATTTTCGGCTGTCTTTCTGCTCTTCATTCAAAAATTATTGCACGCTTGAGCATTACAAGTACTTAAAAAAATCGAATTGAGGATAGTTCTTCAAACGTTAGTGCATATTTGTAATTATACTTTCGTGGTTGATTTGCTTTCCATAAGCTTACATGTAAACCAAAAATGAAAGTTTTGAAAGTCTGAGAGAAATTCTACATCGACTTTGTTCAAGACGTGTTTGAACAGACCGTCGAATAAAACTACAACTTCTACTAAATTATGGATATCATTGTTAAATTTCATTCCATTTTAATCTTCATTTCGGAGAAATAAATGTTACCAAACTCATACGACCACGTCTTCCAAGTCATCATATCCTTGTTCTTTGGCTCTGTTTGACTCACTTGTGTACCAGGGTACCAACTGTTGAGGTTACAGTCAAAGCAATCATTGTGCCACCATGCCCCTTTGTAAACCCAAGCACAGCTAAACTCACAATTGCTGGGTATTGATTGGTCACATTCGTAGGCTAAATCGTTGTCTTCATCCTCTGTCGAGAAATACATCCCTATTGATTGGGCCAAGGCATCGCCGATATCTCCAGAATATTTACCTGCCATTAGCTTATACTTCTCTGTCGCACTTGCAATGGAGAAATTGGTATACTCTGCATACCCTGGCACGGCATATGCTCCGAGCATAGACCCTTTAAGATCAACTCGGAGTTTCCATTTTCCTCGAGATGTCAAGTGGTGCAGGGTCTTTAGGCCCATCCAGAAACTGCCGTTTAAGGTACCGAAGCCATTTTCATAAGAATGCCAAGGTCTCTCAAAGCTGACCGAATCGTTTAGCCGCCGTTGAAACACAATCCAGCCTCCTCCTGCCTTCTCCATATCGCAGTAAGCATCCATCATAAAGCCATTTGTCACTTCCAGTTTTATCGTCCCACTTTTTCGTTTTCCTGCTTGCTTTGCCTCTGCGCAACTTTTGAACCCTAAAGTATAAAAAACCAGGTATAAACAATCAGTATACTTTTATAGTGTCATATCCCTATATATTTATCCCTAATAATTTTATAATTGGTACAAAATACGATATCATACAAATGTTTGCAATACCCCCATATATTAGCAGAGTTAAACTACGGTCAAACACTTGAATTATCTTAATAAATTATTGGCCGGAGATACCGTTAGAATTCTTGTTGGTTTTTTTGGAGCTGTGCAGATGTCAGGCCCGTGAGTGACATGTATAAATAAGTAGTAATAGGAACTAAAAAGGGCATCCAAATTAATATGTAGTCACAATATGATTTAAAAATGCATTGAATAAAACTAGTATCTAATTCAGATATGATGGTGGCTGGTTCTTCGCTTGCGAAGATCAGTAGGAAGAAGACTGTCTGCGGCGGCATGAGTTTTGGTGACTGTGTAGTCCAATTCTTGATATGCACACCTAAGAACAGAATGGGCAAGAGAACTCTAGGGCAGATGGTAACTGTGCAGTGATTGTTTTCCGGCGTTGACGCCTCACCTCTGCTGCCTGTATACGGGATGACTCGAAGGATGCGGTTCCTCGCCTTGTTATGTCCCGCCAGCTTTCTCTATCAGTAGCGATCTGCTGTCAATTGTTCGCTGGGATTCCAGCAGCGTTCATTTGGCGCCTATAGCTGGTCTTTGAAGCGTTTTCACCGAGCTCTTTTAACTATATAATTCAGATATACTCATACAACTAGCTGACGTACTACTTATTCAGTTCACAACTTTGATAAAAACCAAAAACATATAAAATGCCTCTACACAACGCGAGATACGTCAAAGACGGGTGTCTTGTTAAGCTACATAGATTAACGCTCTTTCTAAAACTAGTCCATTTTCTCACATAGGCTATCTTCTCAAACAGTAGCCACATATCTAATTTCAAACAGTATTTGTGGTCTTGTATTGCCAGTAAGTTTTCTTTGTTATTCGTACCAACATTTACAAGAATCTTATAAAGACTAGAAAAAGGAAATGATCCTTTTTTGCCAAAACTTTGAAATCTGCACAAGTATTCCATCTGACCTTCCTTGACTTGATGACATCACGATGATGGTATAGAGAGGGAGACTTTATAAGATGAAGATTTCATATTTTGTGTAAGGCATAAAGATTCTGCAGTGCTTAACAAAAATATGAATTAAACGCTATTTACCTGTGCTTATTAAAGTTTGCTAGGTAAATATTTTTGGGAATTCATTTTTGATAGATGTTTTTAATAAATATTTCTAATGAATATGTAATGAGCAGTTTTAGTAAACATATAGATAACAATTTCAATAGCATACAACTTTCAATAAGCATATTCAAATATTTATAATAGCATTTCATTTATGATAAACATATTTGATAAACATTTTTAATGAGAAGTTATTGGAATACTTATTAAAACACTTTTAATAAGTGCTTATTAAAAAAGTTACAATAAGGGCTTTAAATTAGTTACAATGAGGGTATATTATAAATTCTCTTTAAAAAATCTCACCATGCGTTTATTTCCAAATTTATTGCGAAAGACTGCCGTCAAATGACGCAACATTTTACCCAACGGTTCAGCCCAACAATTTTCCGGATGCTGGCAGGCTACACAGTATATGTGATCAAACAACATAATATTTTACCCAACTTTTTACCCAATATTATTCTGTTATGGTTTTGTAGGGCCAAGGCACATGGTCACATTAGAACAATCCGACAAAAATTGTTGTTTGCCATAAAACAAAGTACTAGGATTCCTAAAACACCGATCTTTTATCAAAAACTTGATGACAATAGAAAATTTTATATTCAATTTTGCGATTAATTCGTATTTATCAACACAATGGTAACACAAAGATTTCGGCACTACTTTTGCGTTCCCTGACCTAAGTACAATTTCAGCTTACACCCAAAATTAGGATGTTGCATGTTCCAACAAGGTGGTCAAACGAGCCAACATTTCATTCAACATCATGTTGGGCGACATTGTGGATAAAATGTTCTACCGGGGTCTAATCTAAGGACCGTACAATTTCAATAGAAATGGTAAAAAAAACACTACATTTAAGGCACGAAGGCACGAGTAGTGATGATGTTATATCTAAGTATAAAACATTAGGACTCTAGGTATCTGAGCAGTAGATTGATCCTGGAGAGACAGCACGGCGTAAAAGTAAAACTTTCAGGTTTGAAATCCAGATCTCCTACTTTTACACACAAGCACGAAATACTGCAGCAATTAGATAATTTATGAGAATGCAAATGACCTGAGTAGGACACGAAGCAACTACCTCTCGATTGATTTTCCAAAATTCTGCTTCTTCTCAATATCATAGCCGGGGATTTTGAGTGCCACACCCTTTTTCAAAATTTCGTCTGTGCCCCATCCTTTTCATTAAGCAGTTTGAAAGCCAAAAAGTATGAAAAACCTTATTAAGATATTTGTATCATTCAAAGATTCAGCGATGGTCCAAAGATTTCTTTAAATTTACATAATTTGCCGTGCTCATATTTTATCAGTGGCATGGATAAAGGAGCCCCCCTGTGAATCCAAATAGCCAGTTTGTCGGAAGATTTCTTATCTTATCGGGAAAATAAAGCAAAAACTTAAGGTATAATTGTAATGATGACAATATTCTAAATTTCCTTTTTTAAACTTGGCATGCAGCTCAACTCGCACGCAAATTTTAAGCATTGATTAGAAATTGGCAGACTTTCTAAAATTATAAGCACTTTTTGAATGTGCACCCTTGTGTCAGAGATCCATTTATCAGAGAAAGAATTTTGTCGTAAAAGATTTCTATCTATGCCACTGTATCTTAATTCTAATAGTATTAATACTTATATCCAATGAATAACATTGATATCCAATAGGATGAATTCTCAGTTTGTGATTCACTTACCTCGGCTAGTAGCAGAGGAAGAAACATTCGCTTTCAGATCGTGAGCCTCCATTTTCTTCCAGATTTGCAATGTCTTCTCTTTTTTTCGCAGCTCTTCGATATTTCCCGCCAAATACACCTTTTTGTCGGCTTTTCCAACCGGTTTTCCAACATATTTGCAATTGCTTTTAATGCTGCATTTGTGAAAACCTTTTGTGTTAACATCAGTTTTCACCTCATTGCTCCCATCATCTGATAGTTGTTGATAAAATGTTCCTAAACTGGAGACCAAATGGCTGATGCCAAATAGATATAACGCCACAAAGTTCATTATTGGAAGGTTCCTTGTCGTCTCTAGTTAAATATTCACATATGAATATGAATGGTAGTGTATTTTTTTCTTATATGGGTATTTCACCTGCAGCTAGTTTCCGCTTATGCCATATATGAACATGCAGAAATATACAATGAAAGCCTTCTGCTGGGGGTCGTGCTTTTCAAGTCTTATTGCATCTGTTTGCCATCTGTGGCTTCTGCTGTATAGAAAGGCTCATTAGCGGGCGAGTTTTAAAGAGAATCTACTGGACAGTCACACCTAGTGTTTGATAACGTGTTTTCACATTATTGAACTTATGAGAGAATAGTTAAAGTTTTTTGAACTATTCTGAAGCAGGACTTGAGAAATATTTCTTGAACACTTAACCTTCAGCATCAATTTCATCTTCGAAAGATGGCGTACCTTTTTTATCGAGACTTATCTCACGTGATGAGTTGTTGCCAGATGAGGCGAACGACATAGATCTTTTGGTTTGCCTGATTCTTTAATTCTTTTAGAACAAATATTTTATCTTATTCTTAGTCCAGTTTAATCATGGGTTTGCACTTTCTTTAAGAATGTCTGATTGAATTTTAAAGAATATTTTAGTTAAGAAGTTTATCACGCGTTCCGAATTGCTCAAAATCCTTTAGAATTTGTAGTCCATTACTTCCTGAGACTCACTTATATGAGCTAATTTCTTTTAGAAGAAGCAGCTTCATTGGTGGTTTGTGTAGATATTTGGATGAAATGGGCGTATGTGCCAAACTGGCCAAACTAGTGTTTTGAAAAATACCATGTGTACAGTACTGTAGTTTTGAAGTTTGACTTTGCTTAATCTGCCAAATAAAGGATATGAGTAGTCTTCAATTAGCTTATTTTGATAAGACAATTTTATGTTCATTCATTTTACCTGGAATAGCTTTCCCCGAGAAATAGTATACTCTCTGATAATTCTTTTTCCTTCCTTAACTGTTACGGTTTAGGATAGAAAAAGAATTATCAGAGACACGCATTGGTAAATGGAGTGTTTGCTTCATCAGGGAAGGCAGGGATTGAATTTCTCTGGTTTTAGCATCCTTGCCCCGTTGCCTCAAGACCAACCCTACTCCTGTGGCACAAGGGACTACAAGATCCCTTTCACAAGTACAAATAAGTAGCTAGTATGAACCAAGAAAAACATCACAGCGAAAAGTGCATCACATCGTGGGAAAAGTTTATAAAATCGTGAGAAAATCAAACAAGTAGAAAACGCTAGCTCCTTAGCAACGGCCTAGTGACAATATGAGAACGAGGCCAATTCAACTCAATTTTGATGAAACCAAAAAGAGAAACCACGCAAGCGGGAAAATGTTGGACGCTGTCACTGCAATTTTCATATTTGTTGGTTTGTTGTTCGTATGCTTTCTAGCTTCCTTCGTATCTTGCATGATCCCAGTAACAGCAGATAAGCATAATTAAGCTATGGATAAGCTGTGGAAGTCTTTTCGATGCTTGCCATCTGAGCTTAACTTGAATATCGTGCTCGCTTGTGGGCAGACTTTTCGCTGGACGAAAAACAAAGAGGAAGAATGGGTTGGTGTAGCTGGAAACAAAGTTTGGATACTGAGGCAGGAAGGAGATTCGATCTTATACAAATCTATCACTTCTGGTATGTCCATGCTAGTTCATATCCATTTTTTGAACAACCAACAGAATGTGGCTGGGATGTCCAAATGGTTAGATCACTGACCCTTGTTCAAAGTGTCCCGGGTTCGAAACAACCTTCAGACCTGTCACAAAGTGTGAGGAGAGAATTAGCCAGCTCTCTGTAATTCTAGGCAAGAAGGCAAAAGGAATCACGAGGTGTGGTCACATCGAGAGGAAGGACCAGGGTCGCACTGCTCGATTAGTTTACCTATTCAGTGGGCCCTTTGTGCGTAGCACGCAAACCCATACCTTGCAAAGATAGTAAGTGTATGTGCCTAACAACAACTAACAACAACAACAGGGCATGCAGTCATGCCAGTCCAGTCCTTTGTATTCCCCGATCTTTACACTTTGAATAATAAAATTACCTACTTGATCTATAAGTCAATAAATTTTGCACAAAGAAATAATAAAGAAATAAAGATGTGACTTTATTAATAATAAAGAAATAAAGATGTGACTTTATTTTTCCTCAAATAATATGTAAAGGGTCAGCTAATAATAAACAAAGGTAAACCAATGAACAAGAATTGAAAACCACAGAGTGAGCAGCGGTTAAGCTTTTGCAATGAAACGCAGGCCATTCATAAAAAGTAATAGGAATACATCAAGTGGGCTACTCAAAGGCAACTGTCAATTGAGTCTCTAAATCTTTTTAAGAAAGTGGTTCCCTGGAGAAAAACTCCAGGTCAGGAAGGCCAAAGAAAATTTCTATGAGGAGTGAGAGAATCCTAGCTAGGGTGGCAAAGAAGTTGCGCTTCTATAGGTTAAGAGATGTGCAGAATGAAGTAGGAGTAAGTTTCAAATAGACAAGCTTCTTTTGCTAAATAGTCCGTCAATTGCTAGCCAAATACGGTATTAAAAGTAGAATTAGAAGATGTTTCATTGACAACTTGTACCTACCATTTGAGTTGGCCTACTGCATTTTAGGAGTGACTGGTATCTCAATGGGGCAATGTGGCTTCTCAGACAATTCCTTTTTCAACCTGAGGAATGATTCAGGATTCTCTGTGTTTGGAGAACCACAGAAAAGGCAAACAACCCCAACTTTTTCCAGCCAACCTTATAAAGTGGTATAGCTGTATTAGTTTGCATATGCGTTGGGCCTAATGGTGTGGTAAATCTGGAGATTTATGGTTATGATTTATGGTCACGGCCTTCATGTTACAGAGGCAACCAAACAAGATAATATTTAGCCTCAAATGGTATCATGACTCTTCCTTGGCAAGCCCAAAGTCTAGACCTCAATGTTAATGAGAACATTTGGCTGTAAATGAAGAAATCCTTAGGTGCAGATCCCCCAAAGACCAAAGATCCGCTAATTGAAAGATTTTTGAAATCTCGTCAAGTATTCCTTGCAATTTCATCAGGAAGCTATTTGACTAAATTCTTACGGACTTCATGCCGTCCAATTAACTTGTGGCTACCCAACAAAATACTAAACCCACCCTCACCACCAACCCCCATGAAGTGTAAAACAATTGAACAATTGACTCAATAACTTTGAAGGCCAAGCCAGAAGCTGTGCACAAAAAAGTTTACACTGTCAAGTATGAGCGTTATATTTGAAAAACCATCTTTAATTTCTGTAATTTTTATAAAAGAAAAACCATCTTTAATTTCTTTTGTTCTGCTCAATTATCTATAATGAATCGTCGTAAAACCTTTCATTATAAGCATTATAAGTAATACGACAGCAGAATCTTGAAATTTTCCAATTTCCAGCAGAAAGACATTACATGCAGCAAGGACTTGAAAAATATTTTCCATGTGGACACAAGCTCCTCTGCAACAATTATGTCACACATCCTCTGAAAATTGTTGTATAAAACTTTGTTATTTCCGTAGTATACTACATTTGTACCTTACGGTACCATCATGTACCAAGGCCTGAAGATCTCTGGTGTACAACTTTCCATGGAGCAGTAGAATCTATTGTTTTCAGCTTATCACAAAATCTTCTGCCTGAATGCCCATTGAGACTTGATCCTGTTGATAATTGCATGCTTTTTCATTGCCATACTTTGATACATGTAATTTCAATTCTCAATAAAAAGAGTTGTTGCTTCATTCTCAGCTCCAGAGATTGACCTAATATATCAAACTACAGTGATTATCTCCGATTAGAGAATAATGGAGGGAAGGTCGTAACAACGTTAGGTACGTTACATGGATATACGGTCCATATGACAGTAAAAGACTGCTTGTATAGTCAAAGCAGAGAAATGAAAATTCAATGTTTATTATCAGAAGAAATACATTCTCTATGTCTGTATGTATGGGGTGTTGATCTCATATAATATGGATACCTTTTGTCTATATTTCAAATTATGGAGCCATAAGTAAGGGGTACCAATAATGAGAAAAACAAATGGAGCAAGCACAACCATCTAGATTTTAACATATAAACTATGGGGTAACAAAAGTTTTAGGTAGTGATCTAGAAAAATACCATTTGTCGATATTTTCAAATCTGGGGCATAATTCAAGAGCAATGAGGTAATAATTGAAAATTCCTGATTTTGTTCAAAATTACAAGGTAAGCCAATATCTTGATGCCAAATTAAAATAAGGTAACCATCTGCCTATGTTCTCACTCTAGTGGTGCAGTTTGAGGGTACCTATTGGGGCTATAGATGCAAAATTCAGACCAGAGTGATCATTTTTCATCATGCCTGCCGTTATATCTAAATAGATCTACTAGCGGGTTGGTAATTATCTTGATCCATTTTATTGACTTGGATTTCATGATTTCAGAAAATTCAGCTGATGTAAAGATCAAGATTGAATCAGAGCAAGAAGGCAACGAGAAAGAGGAAAGCTTCTTGAAGGATTACTTCCAATTGAAAATCAGTTTAGAAAACCTTTACAAACAATGGAACAGTACAGACACTAACTTTAATAGCTTGTCAAACAGCTTTGATGGTGTTAGGATGCTACGACAGGATCCAGTAGAGAATCTATTCAGTTTCATCTGCTCCCAGAATAATCACATTACTAGAATTTCTTCAATGGTTGAAAAACTTTGCAGGTATTTCGGAGATGAAATTTGCCAAATTGAAGACAAGCGATATCATGCATTTCCTAATCTTGTGGCACTGTCTGCTGATGACGTAGAAGGAAAATTGAGAGAGCTCGGTTTTGGTTACAGAGCTAAATACATTCACCAGTGCGCAAAACAAATTTTGGAGAAACATTCCCTGAACTGGCTCTATGAACTGAGAAGTGTCTCGTATAAAGAGGCTCACAAAGGTAATCTTGATTGATTTTTCATATTTTTACCTAAAATGCACTGTTTGCATATTGTTGCCTAAATGTTTTTACCCAGATTTGTAGCCAACAGAGCGTCAGAGATGGTGGGTCCACTGGTGTACACAGCCTCAAGAAGGTTGGGTGATCATGAGCAGTGAGGGTAGGGGGCTGCACCGCCCCCCCCCCCTTCAGAGGCTCTAAGCCCCCCTTCAGTTCACAGATGAAAGAGGTCCCTGGCATTGCGTAGTTACCAAAATGAACCACTGCAGCTATGAGGAACTTAGGCCTTTTTGCTTTTATGTCAAATCCATGCACTAATGATTCTAATCTTTCTCCAGAAATATCACCCTTGCTAAGCTATATAAAATAATTGTTGTGCCGAAATAAACGCATAGTTTTTCAATCACAAAGATAGATCAACCAATCAGGCTTGCCGATAGCTTAGCTGGTAAATCACTGATAGGAATGATTGGATGTGGTGTCGGATTCTGCCCGGGTCTTTTTATTCAGCACAGTTTAATCTGCTTGATTTCCCAAATCCCGCTTCTTCTCAAGTCTACTATTTTGGTTTAAAACACGTTATAATTGATTCATTTCATTATCTATTATCATTATTATATCTATTTACAAGTGATTTATTGGTAGAATTGTTTAAATGCGAAACTTGTTAGAATCATGTATTACCCACACTAATTCATCAGTCACGGAAGGATGCTTCCATGGTTGTGAATATTCGTAGCAGACTGTTAAAGGCAGACTTTATTGGTTATAGTTTTTCGAAATTTTCGTGACGATCAATCAAAATGGAAATTTTAGCTCCAACTGTAGTTTATGTAAGGATTTTATTGTGAGTTTAGGGTCTATTTACATTTATTGTAGGTTTTATTAATAATCTTTGTATCAACAATAGTTGCCATTAATTAGCCAAGTGGTATATCTAACGCCAACTTTAAATAAATGAATTATCATCATCATTATTATTATCAATAATGCTTTTCCAGATCACTTTTATTTTTTGTTAATTTTTACAGGCAGGGAAATCGTGCAAAACACCGCGATAATACAAAACATTTCAAAAATATCAAAAATGTTACACGTCGCAGCCTTCAAAACTCTATTCAAATCCCCCGAAGAAGTTTCTCAAGAACTTCTTCCAGTATTGAAGTTTAAATTTCTTGCCATTCTTGAGTCTTGGTTTATTATAACAAGTTTCTACGTTTACATGATTCAAGTACGTGTAAACAGATAATGTTTTGGTTCTTAAGGATTTTTGATCAATAAGAAAATAACAACTAGAAGAATTGGAAAGCTTGAAAAACTGATGAGAATTGTTAATAAGCATTCCTTGTGACCTATCAAATATTTGCCTAACCAGATGTTCTTCATTCAAATTGAAGCTATATCTGTCACATGGTTTTTTTAATCTTGCAACAGCTTGAATATATAAACTCGCATAAAAGGTTCACCCCCCAGATCGTCTTTTTAAGTCATTTCCCCTGTTTTGTTTGTCTTGTTTCCCACGTTTTCTATTTTGATATATGACACATTTAGTTACTTATTTGTTTACCGTTTCACTTATATGATCTATTCTTCTCTATTCTTGCAGTCCTTATTTTTTTTAGAAGTGCAAGTATTGACTATGTGGAGAACCCCTGCCTACGCATCATCATCATCATCATAATTTTGATAGTTAAGCGTTCAAAGCTCTTGTAACTTCAACAGTGTCTAATTGTTAAAGACCTCTAGAATAGATATAAACATGGAAACATGGCCAAACAGAATAAACTGCTAAGCTCTCATCTAACACTCATTGAAGTTGTAATTTAGAAAGAGAAACCAAGAAATCATTTTAGTTAGCCTATAAGGGATGGTGAAACATTTTGAGTATGGCAAGGAAAATTGGAAACGTAGAAAAATATCATGTTTTTCTATGTTTCCGCTTTTCTTCACCATCCTCATTTCGACATATTCTTTATGGTGTTGGGGCCCATCTATCAATATTTGACCTGTGTATTCAAAATCCAGCACTTGTCTTCAAAGAATTTTGCAGAAATCACGAGAAAGTGATGCTTAAAATCTCCCTTTTTTCTCTTCGTAGGAAATATAAAAATGAACCGTACCTAGTGTATTATTTGGAATCAAATAGCTTCAGCATAAGTGCAACGTCGGTTTTGTCCAATAAAGAAGCACCATGCAGGTGTACGCTCATCCTGCATAATCGACGAAAGGAATCTACATCAGGCTGAGATAAAGTTAGCTTTGGCTCATACGAATGCCCTTCAGTCAAATTCTTGTAATGTTTTGATTAGAAAAATAACAACAAGTCACTTTATCAAGGGGTCGAAGAGATTTGTATCTCTTCCAATAGGGGGAACGGTCAGTTATTACCCCAGTTGCCTGGGTACTCGTTTACCGCTTTTGGAAGGATGGACAGCTGACTTTGCTGAAGGCTCGTAGTTCCTGGCTCTGATCGTGCATGGATTCGAACCCAGAAAGGTTGCCCTTCAAACTTACAAAGTACTATACCATAACTATTAGGCTACACAACCATGATTTGTAAGATTGCTGTTTTTTTGACTTTATTCCAGAATATTTTTATTTTCACTAGCGCTATGTGGTCTCCCTGGTGTTGGTGCCAAAGTAGCAGATTGCGTCTGCTTGATGTCGCTGGATAAACCAGACGCAATACCGGTAGATACCCATATGTGGCAGATCGCTCAGAGAGATTACCTACCTCATCTCAAGAAATACAAAACACTGACGGATAAAATCTATCAGGAAATTGGTAAGTTTTTTAACACTTTGTAGTATGTTATTTCATATGCATTTTATTTTTAGATACTGCTGTCTGTTTGGCGTTGTACTGGTTCAACTGAAATTGATAAGTTGGAGAAACAGCAAAAGATAAATACCTGGTATTTTTCACTAGCAGAGGTATTTGTAAGAATGATGCTGACAACCATGTTCTGACAATGCCAAGCCAAAAATTGGTTTTCTTGTGATTATAATTCTATATTGCAAATAACATACAGCTCTAATTCATCTGTGAATGATTAGGAAAAACGTAGTTCATGATAAACATTGGTTGGCTTATTCGAAAGTAAAATCTGTGCTATGAAAACCAAAATCAAATATCAAAGCAAAATCAAATGAAAAAACAAAAGCTGTGTCATAGAAGTTATTCAAAGACAAGGTCACGATATTTGTTCATGTGTCAAGAGTCTTTGCATATAACTTTATGAAACATACCATAATGAATTCGATAGTGTCATACAAAATTAACGATGAACAACTCAGTACTTTTGCACATTTCTTTGATATTTTCCCTACGCTGTTCATGTTTACAAATTTAATTCATCATGCAGGTTAACTATGAATTTGGTATTTCTAATCATGATTTGTTTCTCCACCTAGGTGACCACTTCAGATCAATATATGGAGAATATGCCGGCTGGGCACACTCGGTGAGCAAACCTCTTTAGAAAATATGTTACTGAAAGAGTGGGACCTAGGGCCCTAGCTGGGAGTATACAACTAGAGCCACGGTGGGACTCTCAATTATACTGGGATTTTACATTCAATAAATGTATGAGGTCGCTTCTCATTGGCTTTCTGATGAATTATTTCGATGATTTTCTAAAATTAACATGGAAACAATATTTTTCGTTACTTTCTCGATTTTTCTTACTGCTTTAAGAGACTGGGATTGAATTCAAATAATCATGAAAATGCTGTGAAGGAGCAAGAAATTTCTAATGGTTCACAGGAAAATGAGGGTAGTATTTAGGAATAGTGTGTAAAGCCAGAACAAGCTAGTATGAAAGGTGAATTTCTTCGAATTGCTCTCAGTCCACTCAACAGTCAACGCATCAAATTATCCTTATTTTCCCAGCTACCTGTGTACCGATTAAAGAATTTTTTGATTATGCACTCTGTTCATTGCAAGAAGAAATGCTTTAGGATATAATTAATTTGTTAGGTTCCATTTCCGTTCTCTTTCTGACGTTATACTCAGATGAGTGCTTCATTACTTATTTTATTTTGCTGTGGCTCCAATTTTTCTCACCATCCTTAAGGAAATCTGGTTTTGCATTGTTTCCAATAACTCAGCCTATTTCAATTAGAATTTCATTTTTATCAAACTCTGCCAAATATTATTGATGTATTCATAGGTATTGTTTAGTGCTGACTTGAAGAGATTCCGAGATTTGAAAGATGCTGCCCAAAACCCAATCAGCAAGAAGAAAGACATTGCTGAACAAAATGAAGAAAAACCAAAAGTAGAAGAAATGGATGTGAGTCTTCCCAGCCCAAAAAGTAAAAAACCAACCAAAAGAGAAACAAAAACGGTAAGTGGGTTTTTTCAACAATTTCATCAAAAATTTTCCCAAAACTGGATTAATCCTATAATAAAATGCTAGCTAAGCAAAGAGCAATGAAGAGCCCTTTTATAATGATCATTGGATATGTTGGATGTATTATATAAAACCTCGAGAAAATCTAATTTCATTGGGTTGAAGCTTATTTTGAAGAACAGGGGCTAACATATATCTTAATCTTGTCCATTTTGGAAAAATTATTGATAAATGTCTTGAAAAATGGTTGAAAAACAAGTTATTATGTATAGTGTTTTTGTACTGTAACATCTTGTTTGTGTGCTCTAACGTCATTTTACTGTCAAAGAGCTAAACCAAGGCTAGCTTCTTTGTTGAGCCATTTCCAAAGTCACGATAATTTTTGGTCTAACGCACACATGACATCTGCTTGAAGAGTTCCCAAAATGTACAAAGGACTCGCACTTAATGTTAGGTGGTTGTTGAGCTTGCTTCATCAGCAAGAATTTTATAAACCCTGGGCTTCTCCTTTAACCGTTTCATCTTTGTTACCTACTTAGGCCTTAACCACGGGTATCCAGATAATTTTGAAAACGCATATTCATTTATCTGTTTTTAAAAAAATCTGCGTCCACATGATGATTGTTTTCTTAAAAAATTCCGTCCACACGGAAACAGGGATTTTTCCGTTTTAACAAAAAGATGAAGCATAACTAGCATAGCTAATTGTTCATTGATTGGCTAATCTTTGATCCAACAGCTTTCAGAAACAAACCGCAGAAAGAAATCAATTGTTGGTTGATATTCGCTTAATCTTATTTTTAAGGTTTTGAAAAGAAGAAGCTCCAGAACAGCTGCTGGTGAAAAAGGTGCTAAACTGAGGAGATGAAGGTAGTTGTTGTATTTCATTGGAACTTTTTATTTCTCACCTTCTTGTATGGATCAGTTTGCCAACAAATGTGTACATTATGCACCCTGGAGTATGAACTACAATGGACCTGAGGAAAGTATGCTGATGGGTAGCGATATATGTTTACCGAGCAGTTAAACTCCACTTGCAGCCCGAACTGTATCCAGTGCTGTCTTCTGATATGAATGGTCTAGTTTCTTTGAAGCAAATTAACTGCAGTCAATTTGCCTTCCAAATCTTGCTTTGGCCAACTTATTGTAAAACTACTAATTGTAAAACCTATGGTATCTGTAATATGGAATGACTGACTATCACCATTAGACCAGGGGTGATTCTAAGAACAAATGCCAAGCTCTGTTGAAAGGAAAATTGTTCAAAAGAGCCTCTCGTGTTCATGAAATACAATTTTTAGCTGGGAAAGTTTATGGAAATTAAGATGAAAATATAGTAAAATAAACCAACATTTAGCTATTAACCCGAGAACAATGTTGATTAGGTAGTTTTTATGTATCGTTTGTTATTTGAGCCTAACCAAACAAAAATGGTTTAAGACCTGCAAGGTTAAAAACTCTGAACTGTTGTCTACCGGAAAAAAAACAGTTGCTCCTTGAAACAAATTTATTTTTTTGTGTTGCACGCTTCCCATACCATTTACTTGGGTATTTATGTATTTCTTATGTGTTTATGGTTATTTTGATTCTTGGAAAAACTAAAATAATTTTGAATCTAGTATCATCACCACCTCTCACAAAATGGAAAGACAAACCTATCTGGGCTTTTTAAATATTTAAACGGGCCTGAAAGCCGTATCTAGTCGTGGGACTGCGATGGTTCTCCCTCCTGGTGTAGGAAAGTTGTATCTCCTTGGCAGGTCTGCTTAAGTTGTTTAAGAGCCAGGATTGGTATGTATGTATTGTATGTATTATGAATGTTTTAAAAGGATATGTACATTTTTAGTTTGATATAAAACTGCTATCAAAATGTGTCCTTTTGACCTTATAAGGAGAAGATAAATTTACATAACAAATAATAAGAAATTGAATTACGATAAGCCTACAATTCAGATAAAAGCCTATAAATGTCTAGCAATATAAAATTTACTTAAAAAATAAGTTTACTTTGTTCGCAAAATCATCTGCACTTTCTCTAATAGCTGTAGGAAGTGAGTTATATAATCAAGCGCCCATAAAGAAGAAACCATTCTTAGCAAACTCTAGTTTAACTTTCGGAATTCGTAAAAGAATGTTTCTGTTCCTTGTTCTTGCATTGTGTTCGTTGATTATGAAGTAGTCGTTAAAATTAGTACACACCTTTTTATCTAGACACTTTCTTACTACTAAAATACATGCTTATCGATGTCGTCTTTGAAACTGCATGTCTTTGACTTTAATATAGAGGAAACTCGTGCCTCTATACCGATTTCAGTTTCTTGAGCTGGGTTTGAGTGAGGCTCAACTGAACGATGCAGTTGTTCAAACGGTCGTCTTTCCTTTGGTGAGTGGTGGTGCAATTTGTTAGATTGATGTGAAACTCTGTTGGTTCATAATATAAACTTCTCCGATTGCTCAGTCGGCAAATCAGTGACTGTGAGTTCGAATCCCGGTCAAGTTAATTTTCATTCTCACAAATTACTTGTTTTCCAAATCCGGCTTCTTTTCAAGTTTACTTCTCCACCCTCATTAAATGTTGGGACGGCGATGGTCTTCCTGATGTGGGAAAGTCGTCGCCATTTGGCAGGTCTAGTGTAGTTGTCAAAGAGAGTAGTGTAGCTGTTTCTACACTTGATGACTGTTTTTCATGATCATTCGTCATTCTCACTAATTGATACGTATATCGTTATTGGTTGTGGGTGACTGCTTTTATCAGAAAATACTTCCTAACCAATTGAACCTTCTGGTCTGAACTCGTTTATAAAAAATGCGTGTAGCACCATGAATTTTTAGAAGAAGACCTTCTGTTCATTATAAAAGCTTCCTCATAAAAAATGAGTGCACCCAATGACATCAAACAAATATAATTTTGCGTATCGTATGATAAGTTCCCTTTTCATATATCGTATTTCTTCACGTACAAGGTGTCGCATTACGATCCAGGAACCGTTATACAGTTTTACGTAATGTTTGATAAGTCATATCATATTACTTCGATGGGCAAGCCAGAATACTCCATTTGACTTCCTCGTCCTGACTATATGGTTCTATCAACATTGTCGGCGTGAAGTTATCATTTCAGAATTCTAGCAACAGCAAGCGTCCATCTTAACGTCGTCATAATGGCAGTTTTTTGGCTCCATATTGCTTGGATTGTGTCCACATTGGTGATAGTTGGCTCTTCATCACCATCAGACCACAATTATTATCTTTGTGAAAGAGTGTATTTCTATCACGGGAAAGAAGATGCAATGCCGTACGTTCAGTTGGAGGGAGTTTATGTCGCTGTTAAGGGCATTAACAGCACGCGTCCTGTTTATAAGCACGAAGTCAAAGATTATTTCTTCGAGTACAACAGCACGTCGAATCACATATATTTTTCACAACTGGACAACGGGAAAAGATCCTACATGGGGGTTAAAGCTGAAATGAATTCTAGATTTAGGCAAAGTGATTGGTATACATTCGAGATCCCTGGAAGTCCATTTATGAATTCGACTAAAAGATGGCTCTATTATGATCAAGGAGGAAATACAGATCGGGAAGTTAGTACGCAAAATATAAAAATGCATTTCACTTGTGTACCAACGTTTTTTCATAGATGCTCCTCCGAACGGCTATGGTTCATAACGGCCAAATATGGTGTTATCGTGACTAATGGCTCTTTCAGCCCTTTGTCAGACACTTTCAAGAACAACAGACGGGTGTACCAACATAGCAGGAAAAACTGGTTTCTATTTTACCAATCTGCTGGATACTGGGCTATAGGAACAGATCATCTTACACCTAAACCCGCTAACGATTCTCTTATTTATAAAGCATTCGATAGCCCGATCCATCCAGAGTTCTTATTGTCCCACTGGAAAGTTCGTAGAGAAGATGGGGGGTACGATAATTTCCCTGCTCATTTAAGATGCAAAGGAATTCCTCCAAGGCGACGTAGCAATGGAACCATGATCGGATGTCGCGATACCAACCCTTGCTTGCATGGTGCCAAGTGTGTAGACAACCCTTTGGACGTTTATGGAATCAACGATACATCCTGCCGTTGCCCCTATCATTTAAAGGGTCCTACTTGCAGCCAGCAAAGACTGAGCTGTTCAACATCAACGCTTTCACTCGCCCCAGATGAACATCATTACACGCGTTACAATCTCACAGCTGTCGCTGATGTTGTGACTGTATTTAGGAAATCAAAGGGCATTCAAAGCTTTTACTTCAAACAGTGCTAGTCCTCGGGCACTCGTGTATTCTGGAACTCTCCTGGTGACCCTGAAAAACTGCCTCACTCTGGATTCAACTTTGATGACTATAAATGGTCAGTGCCTGTATTTTTGGCCGGTTTCCCGCTACTACACATTCTGATACCACTGTTGCACGTCATAATGTGTGGTTCCCAGGGTAAAAGCATTTTACGAATCCTCTCCATGCATGCATGGGTGAGTTTATATTTATGGATCACCTACTATGTTGTCTACACTTGTGCCGACCTTGCAGATTATGGGAAAGTATTGGAACATTTGAAGTTTTTGGCATTTGCTATGATTGGGGTATCGTATATCTTCATGCTCATAGAGTCGTTTTTTGCTGCTGAGAGAAATGCCATTTCCAATTTATTGGATTATCAATCAGCTATGGAGTACATTAATTCTTTGGCTGCCTTGACGCCTCGGAGAGTCCTGTCAGTTGAGTGCTGGCACATTGAAGCATGCAAGAAAATGGCTGTCACCAATACTGAAGAAGCAGATTTTCCGATTGGCTACTTTCATGATGTTTCCAACTCAACCGATATTTTCGGGCATGGTGTCACTCGTTTGCAATTTTCACACAATGTCGACTGTGGGGATGAAGAAACCGCGGGAAGGTTCGAGGCGATGAAAGAGGATATGCTGGCGAGGAATAAAGCCATTGATACAAATATCACATTCAAGCACCGTGATGAAATTGAGGGTTTGCCCAAAGAGCTATTTGTGTTTTCTGATGTGAAACCCTGTTGGATGAACCCCTGCTGTTTTTGGTTGGCTACGATTTTGGGCCTCGGCTGGCCTTTTAGATGGCTCTTTGGGTGCACCACGAAAAAAGGTCATTATGAGATGAAGAAACAGATCTTCTTGAGATCTCCAGGTAGTGAAGATGGTCCGCAGGCAACCCCTGCCCAAAAAGTACCTTGTGAAAGCAAAGATGGAATCGGATTGGTTAACATGGCCTATGCGAATTCCGCACCAAAAACCATCAGCAATGTCCAAAATTCAGCCGAGTCGACAGTTGCAACACCAGCCAAACCAGCTTCCACCAAACCAGACGAAATGCTACTTGCAACACTTCCTGGACAGCCCATTGTTACTTCAGCCAAGCCCCCTTCTGCTGCACCAGACACTCTGCCATCTTAAACATCAGCTAAACTTGTCTCCTGCAGTCATCCCTTGATAACTTTCCTTTCATGCTCTCAGAAATTCGAGAAAGTAAACGTTTTTTTATATTATTTGATAACTGATACATATGCACCAGGTGCTCCCGTGATAATGAGGAACAAACATAAGATATATGAGATCTTACATTTTGATACTAGGTGTCTGTCACCAAGGCAAATTTTGCCAAACCATGAACAAACAGATTTTGAAACATTAGAAATGAGACCTAGTATCTAGCTATAAGGAAAGAGGATATAATTACCTTTCAGTTTAAAAATGAGGTCAAAAGCTTTCATTAAATCGATTTCATAACCTCTTGCAGTTGCCGATTTTTCGGGGAAATTATCTTTTTTTGAGAAAATAACAAAAAATACTATTATGTTTTTCAAAGCAGTAAGATTCAAATAACTATTTTGAAACCAATCAAGCTTTCATTGCAAACAAAGTCCCAGAAGAAAGGTTATGGTGTATGCTGTTATGCGTATATTCAACAATGTCATTTTAATTTTGGAAGGTTTGCTTTATCCTCAATTGTTGATACGTTGAGAATTTTTTACAAATTTACCTAGATTTCCATATGAAGAGAGAATATATCTCAAAAATTCTTCCATAGATAAAACTTTTTGATTTTGGAACTTAACAAAAAGTAGAGAAGCAGAATTGGCATAGACTGCATTGCCTGACTTTGCCTCAAAGTCTGAAAGTACATGATTGATAGTCACAAATCTACCAATGCATTTGTAACAGGTGCTCCACGAAAGTGCTCTTCTTCTGTGACAAGGAGGAGCCTACATAATTAAAAATAATATGAGATGTCATTTTTTTAAACTGGGAGGCTGGCTCTAGGACTTACACGACTAAAACATACAAAGATACTAAAACGAGGTAGAGTAGAAATGATAGTAGGCTCAACAGTTCCACAAAAACATGGATATATATAGCCAGGAAAATCGGAAGCATAGTGAAGTGAAAGCATTTATTACTAAGCTTTTTGTATTGAGGTTTCCCTGCACTATACCAATCATTCATTTCTTTTCTGATTTGCCTATTTCTATCCCGTCTGGGTATAATAATTCATTCTATTTCCGACGTATTACTATGTTGAGGGTCAGACGAAAATCTTAAGTAATCCATATTTTCACTTCACTATGCTTTTGATTTTCCTGACTATCTGGCTATATTGAAGTCTTGTACCGATCAAATACTGTGCATAGATATATCTTGAACAGTTTTTTCCTGCACTAGAGTTTCTTACATTATTTACTGTTTTTAAAGAAAGTATTTTATGGAAATATGTAGTAACTTAACATTTTATATGGTTCGCTCTCCGCATAGAGTATGGTGCACCAGTAGATAAACATAAAGCCATCATCTTGATAACTTAACATTTCTTTTTCCATTTTTCCGATTCTGTTCCCCTAATTCGAATTCAAATGCCTCTTATAGCTTTACATTGTTCGCACAGTGCTCTATGCCTAGGCGGTGCAGAATACACAAAGGTAAACTTTCAGAGAGAACACATCTTTGTTGTAAATCTGAATTTCACGCATTCACACAATCACCAGTCAATGCTTGTAGCTTTACTTGAAAATGGGCTACAACCGAATTTGCAAGACAGGGGTACTACATTCCTTGCATTTGTTAATTATTTTGACCATGAAAACAAAATATTTTCTCAGGAAGTTTTTGAGGCTGTGCAAAATTAAATAATCGACCACATCTTTTGCTTTTGTCCAGGGGTATTTTCCGACCAATATATCATGTTTTATTAGCCAAATTGATTGTAAATGTCAGTGTACATGCCCGCCATGTCGAAGATGGAGAGCGTATGCGTTTTCTTAGCTGCTCGGTGTATTTCAATTCAAAAGTCAATATCATCTCTTAGAATATAAAGTAAAAAGCAAGCTATTTTACTGTAACTACTGAACTTCATGCTTCATGCCATCTTCAGACAGCAATGAATTAGTTTATTATTCATCTATTCATTACTGTCTGAAGGTTCAATAGAGCATAAAATATGTAGTCACAGCATGAAAGCTTGCTTTTTGCTTTATATTCTACAAACAGCAATGAATTCATAAAATGCTCTGCTTTAATAGCATTGAGTACTCTCGTCGTCAGCAGACTTTCACGTCTAAATCAGTATCATCCCTCATATAGGTAACTCATTACATGAGACTATAACTATGATAAAGGAGTTAGAAATTAAGGAAAATTGAATTAAGGAATTTTTCAAAGAAATCAAGTTACAATGATATTAATCAAGAATTTTCCCCCTTCAAATGAATTTTCTGTTACGTTCGTTTAGGGGATAAAACGAACACCTTTTATTTCATTCAGACAAAGGAAGAAAGGCAGATTCTTTCATTCACACTGCGAGTTAAAAATATCATAAGGCAGACGATTCCACAATGTGGCAGGAGCGATTTGAAATACTCTTTCTCTGTATGATTTGTATTTTGTTCTTGGAATGTCCAACTTAAGAGATGCATTTGACCTGAAAGAATTTCTTTCTTGTGCTTGTATAGAAAACATACTTGTACTGCATGGTGAGTTATGTTATTGAGTGCCTTGTATTTTATCGACAATATCTCAAGGCATTTCACTGTTCCACGGTTAGTATCTACATTGCTTTTGAAAACATAATGAATCGATATTCGCCCAACATTTTACAATACTCTCTGCTGACTGTGCGGCTGTCTCCTTTTCCTCTCTTCAATAGAAAACCATTACAATAGAATTGTGCTTAAAATTTCAAAATGCTTCCCACCCACTGTTCTGTAGTCTTACTTTATAGATTTTGATCATGGATATCTATAGTAACATTACCGATTCCATTGATGGCGATTTTGTGTTATGAAACTGTTCTGTTTTAGAGACAAACAGGTGGGTAAACTAAAAAACTTGCATTAATATCGAGTTTTCAAAACAATAATCTGAAATTGTTCATTTCTAGTATTTCAAGATGGGTTTAACTGCAATATACACTGCTCTAGTTTTTCTGGGCCTTGCCCATTTTGCGTCTTGTTCTGGTACGTTTTATCAAAGAGTCACATCGGACAAAGCAAATGATGCTGCTGTGTCTACCACAGGTTTCCATCAATGCAGTTTGAAAAACAACTGTAATTACATTGGAATACCCGTCATAAATGCCGGTCCCAAGCCCTATTCTGCCGCAACAATGGAAGAACTTCCAGTCACTAGTGAGGAATTGCAAATATGGCGCAAGGCTGAAACAAAACACTCGAAAGATGGTAGTTCTGAAGAAAAAGGTGAGCGAATAAATGTAATATCCTACATTTTTGTTTTTGTTCAATCCAAATGAAGAGAGTAGAACCTTCTAGGACGTCAGTGACTGAACTAGTCTGCTAATAACATGAACTATCATATACTTTCTCTACATCCCTTACGTGCGATTGAGACCTCCCTCTGATAAGCCTTACTTTCAAGAGATAATTTTTAGTGTGTATGATAAGAGCCAAAAAAAGCACGAATCGTGCAAATTGTGATAAAAGCATGAAAATTGGTGAATCTACCAAGTTTGATATGCTTAACAAGATAGGATATAGACCCCTTCTGAAATATGGTCCCTTGTGCTATTTTTAGCTCTGAGTACTTGTTACCCAGACCTCCATTGACGTTACCGAGAAAACTCGCCCCATTTCAACATGAAAAGCTATAAAACGTGGTAAACCAACATAATTTGACATTCTAAATAGGGTAGAAGTAGTTTCTCTAACATAGGAATAACCCTTGTGCTATTTTTAGACTGGGGTAGTCGTGCCCAGTCCCCCAAAAGTTTCTGTTCTAGTATCTTATGAAAACGCAGTTATACAGTCATGAAACTTGCTAAACCTATATAATTTTGTATTCTAAACAAGATAGAAGTAGTTCCTCCAAAGTAGGAATAACCCTTGCGCTATTCTTAGACTCGGGTAGTCGTGCCCAGTCCCCCAAAGAAATACAAAATTAAAAATTTGAAACACATTAATGAAACTCAGTGAAATTTGTAAAGTTACCTAATTTAACATGCTAAACAAGATAGAAGTAGTTCCTCCAGTGTGGAAATAACACTTGTGCTATGTTTTTATTGGCTGGGGTAGTCGTACCTAGTCCTCTACAAGCCGCTGTTAGTGTAACTCATCAAAACCCAGCAGTATTCAGCCAGGAAACTTTGTAAAATTTCATCCAAAATATGCATGGCATGTTATTTAAAATCAGCCATTTTCCCATACGATGAAACTTCTTTCAAGAGCCGAGTTTGAGTAAAAAAATATGTAAGCTGTAAGTATGTATACTAAATGAAAAAAAGGGTAAACAAGGAAAAGATGAAATGATAAAAAAAATGAAAACATATATACATAAGGAGAGAGGGTAGTCCCAACCACCCAGCCTAACCATTGTCCCCCCTACAGCCCCCCAGCCCCAACCAACTCAGCAATGCAATGGTATTAAGGAATTAGTATTTTAGATGTTTGGAACAAGATTGCATTTACCATTTAGACTTTTATTTTTGATTTTTTCTTAACACAGACATCTCGGGGCATTTAAATCAGAATGTCTTGTTATGTTAGGTGCCCTAGCAGACCGGCGTCCGGGACCACCTTTGAATTTTTGTTATGTTTATTGCTATTTTTTATTTATGGGTTTATCTGGTGAATCTAGAATAAACTAGGACGTCCTTGAAATTTTTATGCCTTTTAAGTGCCAGGAAAGGAGGTGTGGTCAAAATGTCTTTTAGAGTTTCATCCTTGGTTATCAGGTGCCAATGTTTCTTCAATATTGCTCCAATTTGAATGGCTGTGTTATCAAATGGTACAATAAAGGGGAGAAGTCTGGGTGTCTCATTATTTGTTGGTTTATCTTTGAATATTAGGTCATGTTGAGTGTGCTGGATGGCTTTGCTGAATTGGTTCTGAATATTGGACAGGTTGTAGCCCCTCCGAAGTAGGTTGTCCCTCAGTTTGTTTAGTTCCTCTGTTAGTTTTTCATTGTTCGTAATGATTCTCCTATATCTCAGGGCTTGGCTGTAAATTATTCCCTTCTTGCAGCTTTCAGGGTGAAAGGAATCATTGTGTAAGAGAGTGCATATATCATTCGGTTTTACATACAATGTACTCTCCAGAAGACCTTGATCGTTAAAATAAATTGTTGTGTCAAGGAAATTTACATTAGATAATGACCTCTCGGCAGTGAATTTAATGGTGGGAAAGCATCGGGTCAGGAGGTCCAAAAATTCATTGAGGACAACCTCCCCGTGTCTCCAAACTACAAATATATCATCAATGAACCGTTTCCAAATGAATGGTAATTTATTGTTTGGGGTATGGTTAGATATGTATTCCTCACAATAGTGCATGAATATATTGGCAAAGTTTGGAGCAAATGGGAAACCCATTGCGGTACCATCGATTTGTCTGTAGTATGTATCATTAAACTCAAAAAAGTTTTGTTTCAGAACAAAGTTGAAAATTTGTTTGAGGTATTGGATTGGTATTGGTAATTGGTCATGGTAATACTCCTGAAGTGTTGTAAGACAGTATTCAATGCCCTCATCCTGAGGTACGTTTGTGTAAAGGGATATGACATCAAGGGTGACAAGATGGTCTCCTGGGTTTGCTTCTTGACCAAGGGTAAATATTATTTCTAGAAAGTGGTTGGTATCTTTAATGTAGGATGGTATTCATTTGAAAATGGGTTTAAGATTAAAAGGTATTGAGACAAAACACGTGTTGGCGACTGGCAGCCAGAGATGATTGGTCGGCCATGACAATTTGGTTTGTGAATTTTTGGTAGCATATAAAAGGTAGGGGTACTTGTCTCGGAAGAAGGAGAGAGGGACTTATGACAGTCACTGTCAATAGAGCTAGAGCCTCTTGTCTCAAGATGTGTTAAGAATGTCTCAATTTCCATTGCAAGCCCAGGAATGGGATTAGCATCTATCTATTCATAGTGGAGTTGATTGCCTAATTGGTTATAGGCTTCTACTATATAAGATTGAGTTGGCCAGACGACAGGTACAACTTTCATCCTCCTTAGCATGCCTTGAATAAGATCCATAGCAGCTGGTTTCGAGGGGTTGGTATAACTTACCCCAGCTTAAAAATTGTACAAAGGTCCCCTCTACGTTGGGATACACTTTCCTTTTGTTAGCATGTTTACCAGCAAGCAAGCATGCAAGCATTATTATTTGTTAACGCAGGTCAGGGTTTGTGGCAGCATTACTGCTAATGTGGACCATACCGAGTTTCATGACTGTGTATCAAGTTTTCTAATTCGTTACCGTAATCTATTCGTCGGAGGACTGGGTAGGACTACCTCAATCTAAAAATAATATGAGGGTTGTTTCTACGTCAGGGTATCTATCTTGTTGAATATGTTGAATTATGTAGGTTCACCAGGTTTCATGGTTGTATAGCTGCATCTTAATAAGATATCATTACATGTTTTGGGGGACTGGGCACGACTACCCAAGTCTAAAAATAGCACCACAAGGGTTATTTCTACTTTGGAGGAACTACTTTTATATTGTTTAGCATGTCAAATTATGTAGGTTCACCAAGTTTCATGACTGTATAACTGCGTTTTCATAAGATACTAGAACAGAAACTTTCGGGGGACTGGGCACGACTACTCCAGTCTAAAAATAGCACAAGGGTTATTCCTATGTTAGAGAAACTACTTCTACCCTATTTAGAATGTCAAATTATGTTGGTTTACCACGTTTTATAGCTTTTCATGTTGAAATGGGGCGAGTTTTCTCGGTAACGTCAATGGAGGTCTGGGTACAACTACCCAGAGCTAAAAATAGCACAAGGGACCATATTTCAGAAGGGGTCTATATCCTATCTTGTTAAGCATAGCAAACTTGGTAGATTCACCAATTTTCATGCTTTTATCACAATTTGCACGATTTCTCGGCTTATCAACCTCACTATTTGATTAATTCCTCTCTTTAAGACTATGACGATGCTCAAAATTTGAAAAATTCTGCCCTTCATTGAGGCACTCTCTGATTCGGTCACATCGTATCAAAAGAAGGTAAATTAGATGAGATTGTGACTTGGTAATCTATACTATCTACCTTTCTTTTTTTTTCTTTTCTATATCATTAAAACTAAAAACTCAAAATTACTTGTAATACAACAGTGTACTATCCATAGCCAAAAAAGACACTGGGTCACCGAGTTCTAGCTATGGATGGCACTTACAATTTTCAATTATGAAATACAATTAATGAAAACATTAAAGACGAGAAACAGACAGGGCAAAAGAAAGAAAGACAAATAAAATAGGTACGTACCTAAAAGAAAAAAGGAAAAAGGTTTTAGGAGGTGCTACTGTTTTAAATGCATATTTTCTTAATTAAACCGTCCCGTACCTTGAATGAAGGTTATGGTGGATTCTAGAATAATTGTATTTTCCATAATGGTACAATTGGGGCTACCGTATAGTAGAATATTACAACGCGATTCATCATCAAGGGAGGCGAATCCAATTCCAGGAATTTCAGAGAGTTGACCAAAGAGATCCATGCGATAAGCGTGATGCTGAGGGCAGTGCAGGAGAAAATGTTCGTTACTTTCTTTACTTAACCCGCAAATACAAATTGGAGTTAGACAGTCAAAGGCATGCCTGAAACGATGTTCATTAAGGGCACTAAACTGAACACGGAGCCTGGTCAGTAGCCTTACACCCAAGATATCAGATATACGGTATATTGGATTTTTCACTGGTCGAATAATTGAGAGCAGTTTTGCTTTAAACTGTGAAATTGAGGCAGAGTTTTGGATCTCACTATCTAGTAAATTCCACTCAAAGAGAGTGTTCTGAGAGTAAGTGTTAGCAAAACGAGTTGTTCTCGCAACTGGTTGCTCATATATATTTGGATTCCGTAAATCATATCTTAGTTGACGTTCCTTTGGTATTTCATTGAAAAGATATTCAGGTGATTCGGATTTTTTTAGAGAAAAAAAGTGCGTTAGTCTACGGTACCATCGCCTGTGATATAAGGTTTCCCATCCTAACTCTTGGTAGAGCCTTTGTCTACTAGTACCTCTCCACGTTCCAGTCACTGCCAGAGCCGCTGAGTACTGTACCTGTTCTAATCTTTTTGTGATTTCAAGATGCATTTCAGGGTCAAATCTATGATATATTATATCCCCGTAATCTAAATGTGGTCTAACATAAAGCTTGTACATTTGATCAAGGACGTCCCTTGACACAAATTTAGAGAGGTATCTTATCAATCCAATGCCCCTACGTGCCTTTAGAATTGCTTCTCTAATGTGACTTTGGAAGTCAAGCTTGGAGTCAAGGATAATCCCAAGGTGCTTATGTTCTGAGCTAGTTTTTATTTCATCATTTCCTAATTTAAGAACTGGATGGGTAGATTTGGCTCTTTTCCAAGAAAATATGATTTCCTCGGTTTTGTCAGCATTGAATAGCATTTTCCATTGCCACGCCCAAATACGAATTTTTTCAAGGTCAAGATTTAAAGCTAGACTGGTGACATATTCATCTTTTACAACGGAGAACAGAGACGTGTCATCTGCAAACAGCTTTACTTCACACGAAACATTGTTAGGAAGATCATTAATGTATAGGAGGAAAAATAAAGGACCAAGGACTGACCCCTGGGGCACACCAGCTTTTACTGTGGACCAATTAGAACATTTTCCGTTCAATAAGACTCGCTGTTTGCGATCATGCAAGAAATCCTGGATGACTTTAAAAAGACTACCACTAATTCCGTTGCATTTCAATTTGTATAGCAGACCTTTATGCCACACCCTGTCAAATGCCTTGGACAAGTCTAGGAAAACAGCTCTTGTTTCTCTGCTAGGAACTTCTTCAAAGGCAGTATAAATTGAATGCGTTATCGACAACAACTTTATTATAGTTGAGTCGCCCGGGCGAAAACCAGACTGATTTGGAGTTATAAGGCTATGATCGCATAAATGCTTGTAAATAGCGTCAAAAATAATTTTTTCAAAAATCTTACCAAATATCGGTAACAGGGAGATTGGACGATAGTTTCCTTTGTTTTGTCTACTGTTTTTCTTATGAATAGGAATTATATTCGCTCTCTTCCACGAAGAAGGGTTAACACCTGTTTCTAAACACTTTTCAAATATTAGACACAAAGGCTCTACAATTTCAGTATCACAGATCTTTAACATTGAGACTGAAATATCATCACATCCATGTGCCTTCTTGGAATCAAGGGAGCGAATAAGCTTAAGAACCTTTTCACTTTCAACAGGCACATTCTGCAATAGCGTTGGACACAATGGTCTAAAATCAGGAAGGGTACTATCTGTCACGACGGTGCTACATTGCTCTACAAAATAGTCATTAAACAGATTCGCCTTAGCCTCCAAGTTGGTAATGAAGAGGCCATTTTCTAGGATGGGTGGTATATTTGCAAATTTCTTTTTGTCAACAAGCTTTTTCAAAATACTCCAATACGATTTTACGCCAATATGAGGATCAGACAACTTATTTCCCAGTTTAGAATAAAATGTGTTCCTGGCTTCTGCGATTTTTTTACTGTTTTCAAATTGAAGATTTCTAACTAAGCTCCAGTCCTCCTGCTTCCTTCCTCGCCTGATATACCTTCTGTATACCCTATGCTTCCTTTTAATGGCAGTTTTCAGGCTTTTAGTGAGCCAAGGCGGGTCCTTGTCATTAATTCTTATTGTCTCGTTTGGAATATGAATGGAAACAATTGCATAAAGAGTCCTGGTTAAATAGTCGACTATTTCCGTTGGGGAAAGAGAATTGAAGCTATTTACCCAGTTCACATTAGTGATAGAATTTTTTATCGTTTGCACGTTAGCTTTTGAATAGTGCCAGATGGTTCTTTTATAGGGGGGAGGAGAGGGCAACGACAAGCTCAGATTGCCAAAAATAATTTGATGTTGACAGTGAACATCCAATGAAGGGTGGACACCATAGTCGACAAACATGCTTGGCTGGTCTGTGATTATCAAATCAATACATGACAAGCTCTCATTTCGTATATTTGTTGGTTCGTCAATTAACTGATACAGGCCATTCGTTTCCAAGAACTCGTCAAGGGCTGCACCCTCTGGACTTTCTACATCATCAGCCCACCATTGTGAGGATCTGCAATTAAATTCTCCGGTAAAGATAACGCAATGAGGCCTTTCATCTCTTATAGTACTTAGAACCTGCTGTACATTGTTAATGAATGCTTCAAACTGCTCACTATTTTGGCTTGGACTGCGATAGAGGGTAATTACGAATACCTTCTTTCGTGAAATAGTTACTTCAGAAACAATCATTTCTTGTAATATTTCAAGGTCAGCTCTCCTCTTGATTGGCAATTCATCACGGAAATATAAACAAACTCCCCCAGTTTTAGAATTACTTGGATGATCGCTGCGAAAGATCTCTGGGCTGAACCCCTTAATACTAATTGCTTCATTTTTTATATTACTATCAAGCATAGACTCGGATATTGCAATGACATCAAATTTATGAATAGCATCATAGGCCTCGATAAGTGGTATTTTTATACTGTCTCTTGCACAAATGCTATTCAGATTCCAATGGAAAAATTTTAAGCCCTTACTTATTCTTTGGCCTGGGTTCATATGAATATCACCAGATAGTAACAATAACATATTTAGAGGGTAGCGTCGCCCAAGCCTCAGATCAATAAAAAAGGTACAGAAAAGCATAACATATACAATATTTTGCAAGATTCTAATCAGGCTTTTAATTTTCATTCTTCCAATATATCCTTGTGAAGTCTTCAAGATATATTGAAGCACAAGGTTGTAGGAAATTGTAGCGAAATAGTCCAAAACAGACAAAACAGAGGTAACGCAGAGAGATTTTGAAGGTTTTGGGGTCAAATATGTCCATGACCACACAACAATACCAGAAAGTGGGACAGGGAATACTGAAATCCAAATGAAGAGGTACAAGTATCCTAAGCATCCCAGGGTATCTAGAATCCTTTCAATAAGAGGCCGTGGATGGTAGGATCGTTTGACAATCAAAAGCCTTTTGTTACTATCTACCTCTGGGGGTTCACCCATTTTGGGAGTAGATATATAGCCACCCTGCTGCTTCCTCTGCTCTTTCTTCCTCAATGTAGGTTTTGAAGTAATTGGAAAAGGAAAATACGCAAAAGCAGCTACGCTACTCCGGTGCTAACAAATACTTATTTGATAAGATTTATTATGAAAAACATGAAAACATTCACCCTGAGCGTATTAACAGCTATCCTCGAAATTATAACAGTGTAACGTATATCTGGTCCCAAACCAAGAAGTTTGACCACGTTGGATACCTAGTCACAACTTCAAGTCATCGATACTTGCTGTTGACTATTTTCTAGTTTCTCCTAATTATGTTTTAGTATTCAACAGTTGCAATGATGCGATGAAAGACGGTCTCCGTAAAACTGTGAAATTATCATTGGCAAATCACAAGAAAGTAGAAGTATTCTGCGACATGGTGACAGATGGGGGTGGATGGATAGTTTTTCAGAGACGAAGAAACAGCGAAACTAACTTTGAAAGAAATTGGCAAGAGTATGAAAATGGATTTGGAGATTTGCACGGAAATTTCTGGTTGGGCCTGGAAAGTCTGCAAAGCTTGACCTCCCATGGAAGCTGGACCCTGCGTGTTGACTTGCAGGCCTCGGATGGGGATAGAGGCTACGCTAAGTATACCAATTTCAAGATTTCAGGCAAGAAAGATAAGTATAAACTGGACTTTGATCGATATTCTGGGAACATTGGAGATGCACTTAGGCCTAACAAGGGAATGTCGTTCTCTACCTACGACAACGATAATGAATTTTATGATGATAAAAACTGTGCTGCTTTTTACAAAGGGGCGTGGTGGCACAACAGATGCTTCCTTGCCAATTTGAATAACTGGCATCCATATGCTGCAAAGGCGGTTGGTTCTGAAAAGCCCACAATGATGAGCTGGCATACTTGGAAATCTGTGTATGGAGGCATCACCTTTTCAGAAATGAAAATCAAAATTGAAGATAGAGATTGAGAAACTATATGTTTTAAAAGTTTCTTGCTATTACCATTAAGGAGAGCTTGCTAAACAAAAATTGTATGTTAAGATAAACTGCAGCCCTGAATAATCAACAAGAGCACTGAATAAATAAGAATATTGTAAGAGATTATTATTATTATTATTATTATCACAAGATTTAAAGATAAATCGTCTTAAGGTTTGACACTTAGATGTCTATCTCTATCTGAAAATGATACAATTTTTATCATATCAACTAAAGAGTTACGGTCGGTATTTTCCTAATTGCCGTGTAACTTATGTAACAATAGAACATCACATGATATGATAACTGAGAACTTGATACGAAACTTCCTGTTGATAGCATGCTGTGTGTTTTGAATATTAGCCTTGATAAGTGTCTTCGAAGCCCTCTTCTGTTTGTGTAAGCTATCAGAAAACGTGGTGCTCTATCACACGACTTTATCTTTGCGTCTCTCTCTGAGAACCTACGTTCAACGTTACATCTGGTGACAGAGGGCAGAGCTGAGACAACACAAGTATATTTCGTGCATGATGTCAACCACTATCTCTGTCATACCTGAGAAGTTCGAGAGTGGAGATTTTGTCGCATGGCTTCGCAATTTCGAATGCTGCGCCACCGCCAACAACTGGTCGGATGCGGACAAACTCAAGAAACTCCCAGCCTTTCTTCGTGGACAATCTGCTGCCCACTTTCATTGCTTATCTGCTGTTGATAAAGAAGGATATGGGACTTTGACAAAACGTTTAACCGAAGCTTTGTGCCCCCAAGTCAATCGAGAGCATTATTATAGTCAATTTGAAAGCCGCTCCCTTCGCCCTGACGAGGACCCTTCATTATTTCAGTGGGCCCTAGAAGATTTGCTAGCGAAAGCTGACCCCGATTTGCATGATGCTGCCAAAACTGCCTTATTATCTCGCCAGTTCCTCAAGGGTCTACAACCAGAGTTACGTTTACGTTTACTGGAACATAACCCTACTCCATCATTGCAACAGATGCGGGAATTTGTTCAACGCCACAGGGCTATTCATCGCGTGGATCCTCAGCGTCCAACATCCGTTTTCTCTGCTGCGGCTACACCCCTCCCTGCTGGCCCTGATCCTGATCATAACCCCCGTCCAGATCTGCAGGAGTCCATCAAACATCTCACCGCCGCTGTGGCAAATCTGTCAGCCAATCAACGTGCTTTCCACGAACAGTTTCAACAACAACAACAACCCCAGCAACAACCACAACGTTTTTCTTCAAATCAAAGATGGCGCTCTGCTGAACGTCGACAGATTATATGTTATTCTTGCCACCAGCCTGGACACACAGCTCGTTACTGTCCGATGGAATTTACAGATACAGAGCCTGCTTCATGCTCTCTTTGTTATGGCTGGGGGCACTCTTCAGCCCAGTGTGCCAATAACCGCTTCAATTCAACACCCTTCCGCAGAAGGCCGAATGCTGCAAGTGCTGCAAAAGAAGAAATCGAGGAGTCAAAGCCTGATTCGCGAAGAAGACCGTTTTGGAAGCCCACCCCTGCTGCTGCTAGTGCTACTCCACATGTTCCTGGTGGACAATCATCCTCCTCAAATGTAAGTGTGTCAGAGTCTTTAAACTTCAACGGGGTGTCTCAATGATGGGCTGGATTGACGGGCACCCCCGTGTTTTTTTACTTGGATCTAATAGTATCCCTGATGGATCCCCTTCTCAGCAGCCCCTTGTTGAATGTATTTTAGGTGGCGTCTCTGTGACTGCTTTGGTTGATACTGGCTCCATGAAGTCGTTTATGAGTAAGGAAGTTTTTAATCGTGTCCACCCTCAACCAGTCCTTTTAGCCAAATCGCCCAATTGTGTCAGTATCACCGGTCAATCTTTAACTGTTGAAGGAACAGCTCAAATGCCATTGTTATTTCCTGGGAACGCTACCCCCTACCTAGGTAATTTTATTGTTTCTACCAACTTATTTCAACCCCTTCAATGTGTCCTTGGGTGGGATTTTTTAACTTCCCATGGGCTCCAGTTGTTACATAAGGGGAATGGCGCCTATAACCTAGAGGGAAACCATGGCTCTATACCCTTAGCTGCTCACACTGACCCTGTCTTCTCATCTTCACCCAATGATTCATGCAGTGGGAATGATTCTTCTACATCTGGGCTGTTATCAGGCAGTACTTTAGCACAATCTACTAGTAGGAGTCCTGTTCCTGTTAGTATGTCAGCCTCAGTATGTATTCCAGGTAGAACAGAAGTTTTAGTTTACGGTAAACTTCCTAAGGCCAGCCAAAATCAGTTAGGTATGATATCACCGTTATCAGATAGTTCTACAATTTCTCATAGCATCATTACTGCGTATACTGTTTGTCATGCTGATGCACGCAATGTTATTGTTCGCCTTATGAATACATCTAACACAAATATTGAATTGCAGGTTGAACAAAAGATTGGTGAATTCTGCCCCCTTGTTGAGGCTCCATGTCAAAACAATTACTCCCTTGATAACAACAATTTTTCTTGCAGCACTAGGGTCACCCCAGGAGTTTCAAGTGAACTTGAAGCAGCGTTGAGTGACAATCTTTCTCCCTCTGACCGCCAGCAAATTTTGTCTACCCTCCTCCAGTTTTCTGATGTATTTGAGGAGAACCTTGGTCACACAACTGTTCTTGAACACCAGATTGACACTGGGAATGCCCAGCCTATTCGACAGTATCCGCGTCGTCTCCCATTTGCTTTTCGGGAGGAGGCAAAAGACCAAGTTCAAGAAATGTTAAAACAGGGAGTTATTCAACCAAGTAGTAGTCCCTGGGCTTCGCCCATTGTTCTCGTGAAAAAGAAAGATGGCAAGTATCGTTTCTGCATTGACTACCGTAAACTTAATTCAGTTACTAAGAAAGATGCGCACCCCCTGCCCCGGGTAGATGATCTGCTTGATGCCCTTCAAGGATCCTGCATGTTCAGTACTTTAGACTTACGTTCTGGGTATTGGCAGGTAAGCGTTGCCCCAGAAGACCGGGAAAAAACTGCTTTTGTCACCCCTGATGGGTTGTGGGAGTTCTGTAGGCTTCCTTTTGGGGTTTCCAATGGGTGTGCAACTTTCCAACGTGCTATTGAAATTGTCCTATCTGGATTGACATACGATACTTGCCTTTGTTATTTTGATGACGTCATCATTCCATCTTCTAATTTGCAGGAGCACTGTGCACGCCTAGCAACAGTTTTGTCACGTTTTCGATTACATAATCTCAGAGTGAAAGCCAGTAAGTGCTCTTTTGGGGCTTCCAAAGTCTTATTTCTTGGTCACATTGTTTCAGCACAGGGAGTCCACACAGACCCAAAAAAAATTGAATCAGTTTCCAGCCTGTGCCCGCCAAATTCTGTGGATCAAGTTCGCTCATTCTTAGGTCTGGCGGGCTATTATCGCAAATTTATTCCTAATTTTGCTAGTTTATCTGCACCCCTTGTTGCTCTCACAAAAAAAGGCAGCAAGTTTTTGTGGTCTACAGAACATGCAGCCTCATTTCAGACTTTAAAACAGCTACTTTGTGATGCCCCCATTTTGGCTTACCCCGATTTTCGCCAACCTTTTGTGTTACAAACCGATGCATCTGACCACGGTCTGGGAGCTGTATTAACACAGGTTGATTCTGCAGGTTGCGAGCATGTCATTGCATATGCCAGCCGTTCCTTGTCTGATCGTGAAAGGAGATTTTCAGCTACTGAAAAAGAAACATTAGCCATGGTTTTCGGTACTGATCATTTTCGCGCGTATTTACTGGGGCGTCCATTTACCCTCGTCACCGATCATAGTGCACTTCGCTGGCTGCATTCCGTTGAGCCCAAGGGACGCCTGGGACGGTGGCTGATGGACTTACAAGAGTACAGTTTTCAGGTCCAGCATCGGCCTGGGTCAGCCAATGGCAATGCAGATGCTTTATCTCGCTTACCGTCTGAGAATTCTTCTCCTGCCCCCGATTTGCAACCAGAGGCTGTTGACAACCCCAGTCTAGGCTGTGCCACAACATTGAATCCTGGGTATAATCTCCAGCAGGCTCAAATGGAGGACCCTCATCTCAGCAAAATCATTGAGATGAAATTGGCTGATCTTCCAAAACCTCCACAATTTGTTTGGGGAAAAGACCCAGTCTTTCATGCTTTTTGGCAATGCTGGGACCTCTTGCATGTTGTCAACGGCTTGCTGGTTAAAAGTAATGCAGGAGAGTCTGCTTTTCCACAATATGCATTCGTTGTGCCTCACAGTCTTATACAATCTGTTTTGCAGGGTATTCATTGCAGTCCCTTTTCTGGTCACCTGGGCATTAGGAGAACCATATTGCGTACCAAAAACCGTTTCTATTGGCCCAAAATGATGTCACAAATCAAAACTTATGTCAAAGAATGTCATGTGTGTGCCCAAAATAAACCAGGTTCTCAAAATAACTCTGCACCGCTACACCCTATTGAAATTAATGAACCCTTCGTTTTTTGGGCAATGGACTACATGGGTCCTTTGCCCGAAACTGCGCGCGGTAATAAACACCTTCTTGTCGTCATGGACCACTTCACCAAATGGTGTGAAGTGTTTCCCACCACAGACCAACGGGCACAAACTGTTGCCCGCGTTCTTGTGTCCAGAGTTTTCAGTAGATTTGGACCCCCACAGGTTATTCACTCGGACCAAGGCCGGAATTTTGAGAGCCATCTCATGCAGGAGGTCTGTCAGCTGATGGGAATTCACAAATCTAGAACCACAGCATATCACCCCCAATGTGATGGCTTGGTTGAACGCCAAAACCGCACCCTACAAACTATATTGTCTGCTTACGTTTCAGCTCACCAAGACGACTGGGACACCTGGGTAAGTTTAGCAGTGTATGCTTACAACACTAGCACGCACGAGTCAACAGGAGTTAGTCCTTATGAGTTAGTTTTTGGTCGCCCTGCCCGCACTCCTTTAGAAGTAGATTTGGACATTCCGTTAAAAAACCCATGCAGTCAATCAGAATACACACAGGCACTTAGAAAGTCACTGCACTCTCTTCAGCAGGTTGCACGAGGTAATTTAGCTACCAGCAGAGCTAGGCAGTCTAATTCTCATAGTAGTACTGACAGAAACTGGACTCCTCTCCCTGTTGGCAGCTCGGTGTGGTTGCGTCGTCCCAAATCATGGAAATTTGGGGGGAGATGGATTGGCCCCTTTGAGATAATTAAGCAAACAGGCGTCAATTACACCATTCGCTCTAAGTTAGGCAAGGATAGCGTTGTTCACCATAACAATGTCAAACCCTGTGTTGTTCCTTCAGGCCAGGGGGAACCCTTTTGTCCCACACAGGAATCATGGGATGCAGTCATTTACCCAGGGGGACCTGAACCTAACGTGGGAGGGGACCAGCAACGGGAGAGACCTGTATGTGCCCCACGCCCAGCTCATTTGAGACAAGATGTTAGGCCCCCTTTGCGGTTTGGAGATTTTGTCACACATTAAAAAAAAGAAGAGAGGGGGTGGTGTAACAATAGAACATCACATGATATGATAACTGAGAACTTGATACGAAACTTCCTGTTGATAGCATGCTGTGTGTTTTGAATATTAGCCTTGATAAGTGTCTTCGAAGCCCTCTTCTGTTTGTGTAAGCTATCAGAAAACGTGGTGCTCTATCACACGACTTTATCTTTGCGTCTCTCTCTGAGAACCTACGTTCAACGTTACACTTACTAGTTGAGGCTCATCAGGTATTTCAGATAAAAAACTGTCCAAGCCTTTCTTGAAAACATCTAGTGATACCCCTTTCAAGTCCCTGAGGTGTTTGGATATTAAGTTAAACAGCTTAGGGCCTTGCATGCTGAAACTCTGTTCCAGTATTGTGCAAATTATATACTTTAGATATAGATATACTTTCCAATGATTCTTTTGATTTTACACTTCCTTCCGTGTCGAATATGATAATATGAAACGATTTCAGAGTTAACCTTAGGAACAAGCCCTTCAAGAATCTTCCAGACATAGAGAAAACGATAACATTTAGGATTGTTTAAAGCCTGTAGACCTCTCTTTTTGGTGAATATCTAGGTATATACATTCCTGTCTTATGAAACACATTCATACAGGGCAATGTGTTTTGGAGAAAGGAGTCATCTTTTCTGACGTGGAGAACATTGATATGCCTGGACAAAACTCCACAAAGTTCAATCTTGTTTTAAGCAATCATGGTCAGCGAACAGATTTTTACCATGGGAAACCAAGGTTTAATACTAAAAACTGTAACCACCTTTCAACCATGGTCAAATCATAATTTGTACGGTAGCCCACAACATCCACCGCACAATGTCAATCCTCCACTGCGAATTTTCCATGTTCACAACATCGTTAATAACTTTCGTTTTCGGAGCACAAACACTTTCACACGGCACAAACACATTCTCGCTGCGCAAATACTTTCTCATACAATAAAAACTTTTTTCACGGCACAAACACTTTCACATGGCACAAACACTTTCAAATGGAACAAATATTTTCACGCGGCACAAACACTTTCTCGCAGCATAAACACTTTCTCAAAGCACAAAAACTTTTTCACGGCACAAACACTTTCACATGGCACAAACACTTTCACATGGCAAAAATACTTTCTCACAGCACAAACACTTTCACGCGGCACAAACACTTTCTCACAGCATAAACACTTTCTCACAGCACCAACACTTTCACACGGCACAAACACTTTCACATGGCACAAACACTTTCACATGGCAAAAATACTTTCTCACAGCACAAACACTTTCACACGGCACAAACAGTTTCACATGGAACAAATACTTTCACACGGCACAAATGCTTTCACGCGGCACAAACACTTTCTCACGGCACAAACACTTTCTCACAGCACAAAAACTTTCTCACGGCGCAAACACTTTCATATGTCACAAACACTTTCTCACGGCGCAAACACTTTCTCAAAGCAAAAATACCTTCACATGGAGCAAATACTTTCACACGGCACAAACACTTTCACATGGGAACAAATACTTTCACACGGCACAAACACTTCCTCGCAGTACACAAACACTTTGACACGGCACAAACACTTTCTCACGGCACAAATACTTTCTAACGGCACAAACACTTTCTCACGGTACAAGCACTTTCTCATGGTACAAATACTTTCGTACTGCTAAAAAACTTTCACATGGTGCAAACACTTTATCACAGTACAAACACTTTCACACGGCACAAACACTTTCACGATGGAGCTTTGGAGAATTGAGATTTTCCCTCGACCGTTGTGAGCCACCGTAAATTTGGCATAGGTGGTATCACGGTTTGACCAGGGCCATTTGGACTTCCAACCATGATAAAACTTATAAATGAGAATGAACCATGATGTATTATCATTACTCCCTCAAAGATTTATACATACACTACACTGCTTCCATGTGTTGCTTGCAAGATTTCTCTTTGCTATTTGAACAAAAGGGTACAAAATTACTTTTGAAAGCTGTAGGTGTGTACTTTTTTACGATTAAATCAGCATAATGATTTGATAAGAAATTAAATTTTCATATGATTGGATTGCTCCTGATTCCAACTACTGTGTATACAAATTGTGAACGGTTGCACCCAAATTCTGAAATAAGGAGCAGGAAACAAAATCTGGTACCCTATAAATAACCCCCTCCTCTTTCTGGGAATCGATTGGAATAAGTAGAGCTCAAGAAGATGCTAATGAATTTTGAAGGTTTGTTTAGGCAGAGAATGTAGCCATGTAGACATATTTTTGGAAGTGTCGCATTCCTCGTGCAGCCGTGCAGTCCATAACGAGTTGTTATTGCCTGTTGTCAACAAACAAAACTTGAAAAATTTACTTTGAATAGAATTGAATTGGATTGGATAAACATAACATAGTGGTGAAAGTAGTGCTGGAAGATGCTGGTTCTTCTTTCAGCTATTTGAAGTGAACTCAACGGTTTGTCGAATCAAATAAAACTTACTTGCACTTTCTACTGATGAGTGAAGATGGTTACTGGTACTGTACAGGTATGTAACTATAGCCTATGTATGGGCGAGTTTGTAGACCATCTGCAAATCGTTGTAAAAAGACGTGATGGCCTAAATTACAGTGAGGTCCAAACGTACTGTAGGGGTTTAAAAGTATCGAAACGATGACGTAAACATGGCGGGTTAAGGCAAGAGCTAGGCTTAGGCCTTAAACTCCCAGTTATGATTTTTGACCCCTAGAAACAACCTAAATGAAAAATATCATCAGAAATATAAAAACAATAACCCACAGTATCACAAAATGTTGATTTAGAGGAAATAAATCCTTTTAAAGTCCCTTTTTAAGATTAAAAGGTCAAGAGGGTTCAGAACCCATAGTGGAATCGGTTAACTCCGTACGCCACAGATTTATGCCAAGCACCGTGTTGTTTTACGCCAAGAGTAATATGCCTAGAATAGTTCGAAGTAGCGTCATCCTCCGCAGCAGCGGTATCCACTGCTCCTCTGCAGCAGCATCACAGATTTTCAAACAAATTGACAGATGTAAGTCTTTATTGAGTCTCCCAAGTTGATATTGGGCCTCTATTGGAATGACCAAGACAAACAGAAGAAAGGGCAACAGAAGAAAGTGCGTGCAACGCTACAAACTATTTTTGGAGTACGGATTTTGATTTTTTTGCGCCAAATTTTACGCCAACCATTCTTCGAGCAGGAAGAAATACGCCGGCGTAAAAAAGACGAAGAGGCTGTACGCCACAGATCTGTGGTGTAACGTACGCCGATTCCACTATGGTTCAGAACCACAGAAATATGATAAGGTGATTAGAGCATAGCAATATAAATTAGTAAAATGTAAACATTTCTTGAATATTTTGCTATCAAATGCAGTTGAGGATTTATATTGAAAATATTACTTCAAAATAAAGGGGTTTTACCCAAATTTCAGTGCTGCAATACTGAGAAACAAATCAAGATAATTTTGTGCAAGGATTGAACGTTAGGAAAAAATAATTTGAATTCTGAGCACCAAAATCAAAGCTCAGAAGATATAAACTTCCACAACAGCCTCGAGAGAAAGTTTAAATTAAATGTAAAGAGAAATAAAATGCCTCTTGAACAATAAAGTTTGGAGCTAGAAACTTACCGTAAACTACCGAGTAATGTTGACATTTGTTGGTGGACTGAAAAGGGGAGTTTTAAAACTTCCCTTGCCCTTTTAACAACAAAGTTTATTTGATGAATATGCGCTTTCCTGTTATTGATTCCTAGCTCTTGTGGTTAAAATTATAAAGTTAAACTTTCGTGGAATTAGTTTCAGCAGCAAATAACTGAATTCCTTCAAATAATCAGTACTTTATGATTTACTTTTGCGATACAGCTCGTTATCCATTGAAAATATTCCTTCTCCGTACATGTTTAACCTCTTGGCCTTCAAACACTTTTTAGAAGTGAGGAAATAAACTTTGTGATACAATTTTAGGTCGTGAAAGAAATTGTTTTTGTTTTTGCGCGGAAAGTTTGAAGCGCGGGCAAGTCACGAGGTAAAAAATCGCCAATGAAATTTAGGGACCCTTAGGCCATCACAGCTTTGGCGGCCATGTTTACGTCATCGTTTCGATACTTTCAAACCCTTACAGTAGTATACTACGATCATTAAAACGTAGTATACTACGATATTTGTGAGGACATATTGCCTACTTAGTGTGGAGTAACTTGTGTCTCCACCAAAGGTATTCAACAAAGCTCTCAGCGTTTTTTTTCTTTCTATGGGCATTAGGGATAGTTGCAAAACTTTGGTAGACTTCTATCTTGAAATTTTTAATTGGGCATAAAACCGAAGATTGATTTTCTTTTACATAGTCGGGATTTAAGATAACATAGAAGGTCATTGTTTGACTGCATTAACTTTTGTGCACCGCCCTTGGCCTTTGTGTGTTAAAAAGTTAAATTTTGATATACTAAGTTCTTATCTTATCAACATCGAGAAATAGTATAGGCCATGTCAAAAACTCGGACTTCTCGGACTTTCATTTTTCTATATAAGTCCGAGAAGTCAGAATTTTAGTCTTCATGACCTTGCAATGTTAGGTGTCATAAAAGTTTTTAAAGTCCAAGAAGTCCGGGTTTTCGCTTTGTAGTTCAATTTGTAAAGCAACGCATGGTTTTGTTTTGTTTTTATTTCAAAATCTACCACGGCTCAAACAATACTTGCTGTTTTGCACTGTAGTGTAGTGGGGCTTTTACCTGTCTTCAACGGCAGAAGACTCTTCTATATCCTTGTACATTTTTTATAAGAAACTGGACTGGCATGATAGCATCGTGCTAACGAATACTATAAAAGGCTTGCTGTATCGTTTGTGGTTGTAAGTTTTGTTAGGGAAAGGCCTAGAAAATACTTCTCTTAACAATGCAAAAAATGGGACAAAGTGAATGAAAGATTATTCAAATGTGAAAGATGTGAATGATTGATGAAAGGAATGCTGTCCCTTAGGTCCATGGTGGAAAACTGTCTCTTGCTCGCAACTATTCTATCATCTTTTCTACTGTTTTAAGATGTTTTGTTGCACATTGTCTATTGTTTTAACCAGAAGTTTATTGTTTTCATAATTTTGCTCATAGGCAAAACACAACACATTTTTGACTCTAGCGCTGAGTGACTACCTATACTTACGTCAATAAGTTCCTTGGGCAGGGGCTTTTGAGGGCAATATAATCATTAGCTTATGGTGCAAGGGAGTGAGGTCGTTTAAGTAAATACACACAACGCTACCAACAACCAACAGCATTCTCAATCAAAAGCTTTTATTCTTCAAGAAACTTTCTGTTCCCTCTCCCTTATTCATGATTTTTTATTATAGTCATCCAATCCATATTCGATAGTATTGATGAAATACAGTGTTTATGTTCAAAATTACGCATTTTTTATCAGGAACTTATGATCCTAGTTGACACCATTAAAATGAATTGTTCACTGCATTCCCCCAAAGAAATAATTCTGAAATATCTTTAAACTTGCATTGATTGATAAGTTCAGGAAAAAGCTTGAAATATTTGTATTTTCGAAAGAAGAAAGACCTTTGTATCTAAAGAAGATGTTTGTGAAGACGTCGTACCGGACCAAGATCGGATCTCCAAGAAAGACAATTAGAATTTGTATATTTCAAGTTTTATTTTTGTCCAATAAAAGTAGCCACACAAGAATTCAAAGGAACACCAAATGTCAACTGAGTAGCTCATTGCATGTTACTCAAATTACTCCAAACTGCATCTAGACAACAGTGGCCCTACAGATGTTTTGATAGAGAATTTCTCGCTCTTATACTTTTCTGGTTCATCATTTAGTCCACAAAACAATAAAATTTATTTCTGTGGTCATAAAACACCACATCCTTAAATCTTGCAAAATTTTAATGGCATTCTTAGACGTGAATAAAAAGAAGTATTGGTAGCTGGCTCCATAGGAAACATTTTCAGGTAATGGGACAAGGGGCATTGCATGCGCTTGGACCGTGGTATAGAGTTTAATATGTTCATTTAGAATTCAAGTCTTATAGATCTGTCAGGATCAAGGTGTTAGTTTGCAATTGGATCCAACAACTCAATAAGCAACTATTTGTTTATCTTATTTAAATGCATTTATTTCCTCTCAGGTATCCTGGAAGCACTAACCTCTCCCTGTAAGCTGATTAGCCAGAGGATAAATTTGTTATTAACAATCTGAGAAAGAATTCCTTTTTCTTGTACTTTGCTGTCAATTCATGGCTTACTCAAGTAGAACAAAATGGTTTATGGATGAAAGGAATGCTACAGAAAAACAAGAACAATTTCTAAATCGGCTAATGATCATGCGAAGTTGTTTATTGGACGCAGAAGAGAAAAACTTGAAAAATGCCTTGCAGAGACTGGATATCATGTCACATCCAAGACAAAAACCAATCGTACTCCAGGGTGCACCAAATCGACAAAAATATCAAAATGTAAATAATTTGTCAAAAAATGTCAATGCACATCATTGGAGTCATTGCAGCAATAGTTATAAGAAAAAATATTCAGAAGCTTTGTTAATCAATGAAAAGACGGGAATGAAAAGTGCAAAATTATCCAACGAAAATAAAGCCGGACTTTGTAAGTTGAAAGATACAGAGATCCTTCACGTTGCAAAAACATTAAAAGCAACATCTTTTGAAAATTTTTCCAGAGTGGTTCAACACCCTGAACATCTACCCAGCATACCAAACGTTGGCCGTAGGGCTGATGTTGCGTCGCAGAATCAATATAGGAAGATGACTACAGGTTTTCAACATGTCAACTTAAGAAAAAGCCAGAATGCACAGGGGCCAAACAAATATGTTGCTCTAATGCAATATCCGGAGAAAAAGCAGACAGTCACAAAAAAGAAGGCGGTCAAAATAAGTCCAAAACAGCTGAAATTCAATGTTGATATAAACGATAGGGACTTATTCAGACATTCTAACACAGAATTAGCAGCTAAAAGAATGGTGACGTCACCAGATTACATCGCACCTGAAAATACCAGATTAGATATACCAAAAAGTTGCATCGATATAGATGACTCAAAGACTGAAGATGAAACTTCAGCTCAAGTTGGTGAGTTGAACCACGCCTATAGACAGTTTGCTGAGGCGCAATCAGAATTTCAACAGCTAGCAGAGGAGCTGGAAGATATTTCAAATACCATCAATAAACTGGAATCTTCATAAGAAAAACGAGTTAGAGCTTCAGCTTACATTCTATCAGCAGTCAGTGGTGTTTACACCTTATCGAAAGCGCCAGAATCATAGGAAAACCTGCAACATTGCCCGATGATATTACCCATTGCCTCTAAGCAAAGGTCCCATTTGTTGCTTAAGATAGAAAAGATTATTGGTTGTAATCAAGGCCCGTTATTTCTTTTGCGATACTGGTACTGAGCATTCAACCACTTGTTTGTAGTACTGGGTCTTATGTTGAGAATACTCATCATTTTTGTCATCATGGCTGGTATTTGGAATATTGCATATGATGCTTTACTATGTACTGCTGACTCTGATAGACCATCATCCTTGTACATCTCATGGAGAGGGATTGGAGGCAATGCAACGAGCAGTTAACTGTAGATGTGATCTGTTGGTTATCCACAACACGTAGATAAAAATTTAGGTAGGGTTATTTTAGGAAATTGTGCTTTTGACTTCGATGATAAGGTATGTGTTGAACTTAGGGGCAGCTTTTTGGACTTTGAAGCTTCAATGGGTTTCTGCTTATTGGTTTAATGGCTGATTCGGAGAAGAAGTTATTGGATCGAGGATTCCACGCTTTCATTGATAACTATAAAGTTTTTGCCTCAGACCTCCAGAGACCAGTTTGGATTTCTTATACTTTAGGATACTGATCACAAAGGCAGGATAAAACACTGTAAGTAGAATGTAGGACTGTTAGTTTTTTTGTACATAAATTGTTAGTTTAAAGTGGGGGTGTCGTGATTTTTTTAAATTTGATATTTGATAGAGAAAGTAATTCTAAGACTACTGCAGAAAACCCAAAAGCGATATTTCATTTCGTTCTCGAGATATTTGGAAAATAGTGTGCCAATTTGGAGGCAAAAAAACCACGTGACACGAAACGCTTCGTTTTTCTCCATTTTGTCCCTGTGACGTCAGTTGTTGTGATTCAAGTTTGACAACATGGACGAACAGTATGGAGGAGAAAGCACGTCCGTCATTTCAGACGATTTAAACATCACTTGTTGGTCGTAAACATTCCGAGAAAGTGATTTAGAAGGAACATGAGTATCCCCTGAAGTTATACAATATCAATTTGAGCCTTATCGAAGCCATGCAAAGAGAGAAAACGATTTTTTGGACCGAGAAAGGAGCGAAATTGAAGATGGTCTCGAATTGTCAAATGAAAATGCGAGCGATGACGCCTCTAGTCGTTTATTATCTCGGGACTGAAAGGTTCAGGGCTCAAAAAAGGCAATTATGAGTATGAAATTAATTTTTGAATTAATTCTAATCTATTGATTGACTTTCGTGGAAAGGAATACAAACTGTTTTATTTCTGGTTCTATGAAAAAGGCACTTCCGCCTTCGCATATACGCCGTACGGGCGGCCTAAACAAAACAAACTCTAGTCAAGTTGGTCATGTTGGGCAGTCATACCATCAAGGCAGTATGAAGCCTCAGGGATGCTTATTTGAATTTAACACTTCTGAAAATTAATTTGCCTTGTGTCATGAATAATCTCTCAGACATTCTTGTCAGACATTCTTGTACTTAACTGGTACAACTGATGCAATACGGATATTATCAGCTATGTTTACCTGAATTTAGTCAACTTCAAAACCCCAATTTTTCGGATATCACTCAAGTTTAGAAGGAAGGCAAGACTTATTAGATATTTTTTATTACGCCTTGTCTCGCCTCTGATGATTAATTAATTGAAGGTGCATCTATTTTGTTCCAGTTTGCATTGTCATGACAATGATGGGTGGTTGATAGTCATGAAGAATTTCAAAAGTGATGGGGTCAGGAAAATATACATATTTTTGAAAAGAAATATGTAACCCAGGGCTTTCAAAACGGAAACAATTCTAAGAAACTTTTCTGATTTTTTTGAAATGTAAGAGCCAAGGGGGAAAGGAGCATAGCATAAAGTTGTAGGTATATGCCACTCATATATTAAAAGTTTTCCAAACACAGGTACAGATTTTTCTCTCAAATTGCATATTAATGGGTATGAAACTATGAAATAGCTTTTAAAGGTTGGTCAAAATGTTTTCCATAAATGATGAACATTCACAAGAAATAGGGTACCTTTTCATGTCTCATTCATAATTTTCATTTACCATGAAATGGCTACCATATGTTGGTAAAAAGTTGTGTATTCATGGTAATTATAATTATAATAAGTTGGTATGCTTTTCAGATCTCAGCAGCAAACCCTTGTGGCCTATCCAGCTGTAAGTCATGCAGCCCCTCCAAAGTAGCTTACAATCAAATAACACTAAGGAAGAGCAAATTTATAAATGACTCACTATTTTGCCAAAGAGTCTTATCTATGATTTTGGGGAGGGAGGTATCCAACTAGGATATCAGGTAAAATAGAAAGGATTCTACAATTTTTTTAATAAGAAACCTAGCTTGGGTCCTAGAACAAAAAGTTTCTTAATTTTTCACCTACTAAAAGTTTCTCAGAAGTTTCTTATTTTTAGATACATCAAATTTTGCACTTTCCCTCGCATATTTCTTGTATTAAAGTGAAACCCACCTACTAATACAAGTTGACTCAACATCCTGTGTTCCTCGAAATAAAAACGTGTAGCAAACTTAAATCAAGCAAAAATGTATTGTTGACATATTACTTTCCGGCTCAGAAAGTCCTCTTATTTTTTTGGAGTTTCTTAAAGATATTGATGTAGTTGTGAAAGTTTCTTAAATTTTTGTGACTCTAGTACTAGGTTTCTTATACACCGGTTTCTTATAAAAAAACGTGTATTGTTACTGGAATGTTCCATAAGGAATAAAAATATTTTTTCAAAACCATGGATCTAAGAAATTTGGCTGAAGAATCCCCCCAAAGGTTTCCCAAATTCAAATGAATAATTTAGTTTTCATGAGTGAATTTTCATTTCCTATTTTCTATCAGTGCCAAACATGAATTGGGTTTAGAGAAGCAAAAATTAAATGCAAATTTCATTGCAAAACAGCTAAAATATCTTATCAAATGTAACTGAACTGAACTATAGGAATAAAACTCTGTGGGACAGACATATGGAAGTTGTTTTTCTTGATAAGAAAAATATGAAAAGTTTCTTAACTTCTTTGGTTCCAACAAAATATCCTACTAAAGTTTCTTAAGTTTAAGAAAATCTGGCCCTACGGTTTCTTATAAAAAATGAATTTATTTAGATTTAAATGTTTGTATTTTTGTGTTATTCAAAGGTAACTAAGGCAGGTAATTTGACTCTTGAGATAATAGAAAATCGATGGGTATAACTGTATTTTCTAGAATTAAATATTGTTAAATATTGTGAAATAGCCAGAAAAGCTAGTTGATTCCCCTCAAAATTAGGTTAAGAATTCGGAATACTCAAGGCCAAAAGCTAAGTTTCCTTTGAAAAAAAAGTGCAAACAAGATTCTTAGGATTTTATTTATTCAAGTAGAAGAAAGTTAAAAATCTTTCAAAGGAATTTCTAAGATGCAAAAAAACGTGTACACAAGCCACTTTTTCGAGGAGGACAACATTACCTTTATGGTACTGTATGTATTGGCAATTTGTTTCCTGTTTTGCTTTCCGCCTACTTTGGCCCTTTCTAATCTGCACATTTTTTACTCAATGAAGCAATAAACCGACCTTTCTAGTATTTTAGGACGTGGAATGAAAATTATATGTCATAAAACTCCATCTTTCTATAAATTGTCGAAACAATACACCATATATAAATAGTTTTCCTTTTTACAGATCGAGTTCTGGAAGCACTTCCTACTTTGATGGTCTAGGCAACCAAAATACACTCGTAGTTTGTACCATCGCTTTGAGATGATAATTCGAATTGAATAGTTTCTGAAATAAGATATTTCTATTAAAGAATATTTGAAATTATCATAACCCTTTTATTTACACTAAAATACCTGTAGAAGAGGTTTAATGACCGCGCGAAGTAAGTTGTTCCGAAGCCACTCAATGGGGATTTCAATGTGTTTTGAGAATCAGCTGAGTTTGGTACACAACAACTGACGTCACGCGGCGCGTTGGATGAAAACGAACTGTTTTGCGCGGGGAGTGTTTGGGCTAATCACTTTTTCGTCCATAACTCAAAAACGAAAACTCAGATTTGACTCTGGTTTTTTGCTTCCTTAGTTAAATTACCAAAGCAAGCTACTGTGAAATTTAAAAAAATCTCGACACCCCCACTTTAAAGTTTATTCATAGCTAGAAATTTTCTGAATATTCGTTTTGCAAAGTATACGATATTCACAAACAGATGTATGGTTTCCAATCAGAATCGGCCAGAAGTTAACGTTTCCAAATCAGCTTTGGATCCTCAAAGGAAAACCATTGGGCTGTAATATCATCAAAAACGGCATATAATCTTCTAAAAAGTATTCTTCAAAGTCCACCAAAGATTTAAAGAAAAGATCATGGTTTTGGTAATGGATTTCGTCAAACTCTGCCAAAAGTGAATGGTTTCAAATATGATTTAGATCCTCCTAGGGAGCAATATTAGGCTTTTGTGATACAAATATTCTAAGTAATACTAAATGTTTTTTACCAGAGAACGTTTACAAATATGATGCAGACCCATATTAAAAGCAGTTTTGTGACAGATCTGACAGCAATATTATACATAACAGGCCCGGCGGAAGCGGTCTGATTGTTGCGGTCTTGGTCGGACCAACTTTTGGGCAAAATCACTCCTTTTGTCAAAAAATAACATTGATTTTTAAAACATTAGATTTTCACTGTAACTTTCGGTTCATTTCTACGCAAATTACAGTTTCTCAAAATGCACCAAGTTGCATCGCTGAGAACCTAAATTTTCAAAATTTTCAAGGGGTATACCCCCTGGCCCCGCAAGTTAAGCTTGAACTGGACCAACTATGGGCAGCTTCTGCCGGACCTGTAATAGCTACTATTTCCTCAGCGATCTCTTGTAATAAAGCTGAAGGATACATTTTCTAGGATCAGTGATAATAACAGATCTAGTAAAATCAATGAAACTTTGGTGTATTTTTCAAGCATACCCAATAAGAAGCCCATGATTCTGGAGCCAAAACATTGATTGACTCAAGAATTATTTCGCTGTATCCAAAGTTTTATGACCTTGGTACCCCTATAACTATGATCATAGTCTATAGAAATAGATGGTTAGGAAACCTATTGTTGTACGTCTTTGTTTCATAGCTGATATTGAGTAGAACTTGAACGTGCACAACGTATGTCTTATCTTCTCTCTTTACTGTTAAATATATAGATGCTGAATATTACAAAATCTTTTCTAGATAACAAATATTTCTTGATAGAGAACTAAAGGAAGCGTTTTGGTCTATTCGCTCAAGCATGTCCTTGTTGGCTAATACAATAGCAAAACAAGACCGTGCCCTCTCAATTTTGAGAAACTTGCAGAAAAAAATTCAACCCTAGGCTTCTAAATCATCTTCTTCTATAAACTTTGGTATCATTTACAATGGCACTCAAATTTCTTGATTGTCTGATTTATCCTTAAACTCGACGCAAGTATCCCTTCCCCTCCCCTCATTAGCATTAAAACCTCTCCCTTGTTAAACAGTGTTGATTCGTAATTGAAAAAGCCACTTTTGGTCGGATAAGGAGGCTGCATTGTAGGAACCAGTTGTTTAACCTCAGATTTTATTATTGTTTATTATGGGAAGGGTGGGAGAGTTTTGATGCTTGTGTTTATTGCCATTGAGTTTTTCTCCAAAATCCATCGATTTCTTTACGTGTTCCATGACTTTCTTGCTAGTATTGTAATTTTTTTGGATAACTCTTCGACCCACCCAGTAATAGCCTTCTAGGCAGGGTTACGTGAACAGTGCTTATCGCAAGTTACTAAAGGCTAAAATACACGATCAGTTTTTTTCGTCAGTTTTTCCTCTTCAGTCGAAATTTGAGACGTTTCGTGATGTTTTCTGACTGATTAAGGCTAAAATACACGATCAGTTTTTTTCGTCAGTTTTTTCCCGTCCGTTTTTTTCTTCAGTTTATTCGAAAAAAAACTGAAGAGGCGCGCGTATACACGATCAGTCAAAAATCGTCAGTTTTTTTCAGTTGAGCAGTGGACAGTGACACAGAATTTGCTGCTGCAGCTTTGATTATTGCTGTGATTTTGAAGCGAAAACGTAAAAAGAGATCAACCTTGGTAAAGCCATGGCTTCAAAAACACCAAAACCTTGGGATGTACGACACACTCCTAAGAGAATTTCGTTAAGAAGAGAAGGACGAACATAAGAAACTCTTGAGAATGAGCCCAGTAACATTTGATTACCTTTTGTCCTTAATAAGCGACCTTTCGTCCCATAAACTAGGCTCTGCTTCCCAAGGACTTATAAAGAACTCTGTTATCTCAACGCGCTCTGCCTTTTATGTTTTTGAAGAAATTTTGAAGCAAACGACGATGCTCCTTAAAAACTTGCTCAAATATTCCAATATTTTCTCTCTATCCCGCAAGATATGCTAATGTTTTTCTGAATGCGTCATATAAATCCTTTAATTGCGTGTTGTTGACAAAAAAACCCACAGCGACCACCTCCTTTTCCGCTCGAGAGTCTTTTGACTGATCAATTTAACTGAAGGTTTAAACACGTCCATCTTTTGAAAAAACTGATCAGTCTCGACTAATCAGTCAGAAAACGTCACGAAACGTCTCAAATTTCGACTGAAGAGGAAAAACTGACGAAAAAAACTGATCGTGTATTTTAGCCTTGATATCTTTTACTTTTTGAGGTTTGAAATAACGACCGATTATGGAAAAATAGTCATGGTTTTGTTCAGCTGATTTCTTCGGCACACTGAGTCTGATATTTCGTATTGTATGGTTGAACAGTATTGTATTTGACCTGCGAAGCGAACGGGCATGCATAAAATATCTTTTACTTTTTGAGGTTTGAAATAATGAGCCATTGTGGAAAAATAGTCATGGTTTAGTTCAGCGTTTGTCTTCAGAACACCCTTGAGTCTGATATTTCGTATTGTATGGTTGAACAGTATTGTATTTGACCTGCGAAGCGAACGGGCATGCATAAATTATCTTTTACTTTTTGAGGTTTGAAATGATGAGCCATTGTGGAAAAATAGTCATGGTTTAGTACAGCTTTTGTCTTCAGCACACCCTTGAGTCTGATATTTCGTATTGTATGGTTGAACAGTATTGTATTTGACCTTCGAAGCGATCGAGTGATGACGATGACTAGCGGAAGACTTGCTTTACTCAAGTAAGATTTTTCGGTTTTTATTAATTGACTTTCATATAAGCTCTTAATTCAATCTCATTTAATTGAAATGAATTCTTTAAGCGTAAATTTAAAAAGAAACTACTTAAAATCAGCTTGCTGTACGTAAACCCTCTAATTTTTATTCACGAGAACTAGTAAATATTTTATGATACTGGCTGTTTGTGAATTATTTTATAATGGCCTTTCCATTCTTCGAACATCTCAATCGTTATCTGTTTTTCGTTTGCTGCATATTAGTTTTAAAACGATGAAAATAAGTCTCAATATTAACTTTGATGCTTGAAAACAATAAACAACCTCTTTTAATAGTGGCTCATTGCAGGTGCTTTTGCTGATGCCATTTTCCCTCAAACTAGCTCTAACTGAGCTCAAACTGGACTTAAAATGAGTTTAAACTGATGAACTGTTTTCACCAGAGGTCATACTTTTTAAACTATTTGATTGTAGCATGTCAGTTGCATGCCCAACTTAATTTTCGTATCTAGAGTGTCGTATTCGGTTGCTTCTTTCCCATTGCTGGTATGTCTGACCCTGGTATGAATATTGTAATTAGTATGCACTTAATGATAATCATCACGTTAATGTACAGTTTTTACTAAATGTAGTCTTTATGAAGGACACAAATTAATAAATAACAACGTTGAACCAAAACCAATTACGGGAATTCAGAATTTATAAGAAGCTGTTTACAAATTTTGCAATGCTAGCTATAGTTTTTAGCAAGTTGTAAGTTATGTTGGTTTACGTCATACCAACGATTCATCTCCATTCTGATTACGCAATGTCCATTGCCATCATCATTCGTTTAAAGAAACAAGTTTTTATTGAAGACCTGTCTTGCTCTGTCTAATTGTTTACCTCTCAATTTAGATTTGGAATGAAGAATTGATCCATTAGTGCGATGCCGGAGTTGTGTCCCATTTGGCCTAGGCCAACTGTGGAACCATACATCGCAATATCTTCATTTGTCTTCACCACGAATGCCTTCTTACTGCCAATGCTGGTGCAACATCGGGTGTGTTCAAACATTTACAACCAAACAATTTGCATGCAATTATTGGGAAAAGAGGACTTCAAAGCTGTCCAGAATGAAGTCCAGCAGAAAGCAGCAAGATGGTTGGCGTTACTTCCTCTAAGTGCACTGATCCCTGCCTTCTTTGCAGTTCTTGTAATAGGCCCATTATCAGATGTCATTGGGAAGAAGAAGCTAATGATCCTACCACCGTTTACTTTTCTAGTCCAGAGCTGTATTTTCATCGGTTTATGCTCGCTGGAGCATCCTTTCTCCCCGGCCTATTTCTTCATTCCATATTGCCTAACAGGGATATTTGGTGAGGTGCCAGGGATAGTGCTTTTATGTGCAGCATATATGGCCAATGTGACAAAGCAAGAAGAAAGAACTCTACGATTCGTAATTTTGGAGAGTGCGTATTTCATCAGTGTAATAGTTAGTGCTGGGCTGTCTGGACTGACGCTCAGCTATTTGGGGTACATTGGCACATTATCTGTCACTGCGGTCATGTCTGTTGCTAACCTTGCATACACAATATTCTTCCTACCGTCTGAAAAATCGATAACTCCGTTAGAAGTTTCAAGAGAAGCTACCCTTTGTGATTCTGGCTGCAATACGGGGACAAGTGAAAATGAAAATTTACTAGAAAAATCAGAAAATCAAATAAAAGAGCGTTTTTTTGTCTCACTTCGAGCAGCTGTAAATCTTCGGGAATTCTTTTACAAAATGAAGGAGACTTTATCTAAGGATGGTGTCGTAAAAATGATAGCTGTTTTGCTCGTTTTGTACTCTATGACACTTTTCGTGAATATGGGGGAGATTTACATGGGGATTCTATTCTTGAAGCATGCCCCGTTCAATATGAAGCCCTTGCTAATCGGTTACCTGACAATGACCAGCTATCTCTTCCGCTTTATAGGCGTAGTTACGATTCCATACATCTGTGTGCGATGTTTCAAAATGGAAGACACTGGCCTACTCATTATCGGATTCGCCTCGCAAGTCGTGTATTTCTTTCTGTATGGATTTTCAGTAAACACCCAGATGCTGTTCGCAATTACACCTCTAAGCATTGGAATGGTGGTTAGCCAACCAGTGTTGCGTGCCATGATGTCAAAGCTCGTTGACTCAGATCAGCACGGAACTGCATTCGCAATGGCCGAGGTTACAGACGTCTTGAGCTCTTTGCTGGCCAGTCTATTCTCTAATATGATATATTCCGCAACGGTGAAGATCTTCTCTGGATTTGCCTTTTGCTGCCTCGCAATGGTAGCCTTCGCAGGGTTGATAGGGGCGATTGCGTTGCGCTTCAACTTCAAATCGTTGAGTAATGAATCAAATTGCAATAAGGAGAAAGAAGGATATTTTCTAATCAACTCAAGTCCTGAAGGAGAATGAAGATGTACAATAAGTCTTCGAGATTTGATTTCTGTTACAGTGAGTCAGAGTCCGGTAAGTTTCAGTTGACATTGGCATACAGTTCCAGATAAAACATATCTTTATCAATAAGCCAGAATGATCATCAAAAAGACTTCAATACAGCTACTAACTTCTCCTTTATTCTAAAATCACCACTTTACAATGCTATAAAACGTTAATTTCATACCATGTAATTTGAATATATTGGAATCGATCCTCAATTTCTCAGTTTTTTCTTTACCTTTCTCCGGTCAATGACCTAGCGACCGTAATAGACCAGACGGAGAATAGGGGAATGGTCACTCGAGGGGGAAATTTATGAGATGAAGTGTATTTGGTCAATTCGAGGGCGCTGATTTCGAAAATCGATGTTATACGGGGATTTATGGGGGCCATCTGCCTCATTTTCGTGTTTAAGTCTCTTTTTCATGTATTTGAACCAAAACAACGAGAAAACAGTTTTAAGCATAGATAATAAATATCTAAAAGTAGATTAAGCATCTTTGGTGAGCGTGAATGTGGAAAATTGAATTTAGAACTGTTAAGGTGGGCAACAGCCTCGTTTTCATGATGACGAAATCGCGTAATCGTACAATTTTTATCTTTCGAGGGGCATCTCAACAGGCCAAAGCGCTTAAAAACCTACAGTTGTTACGGTTATCCTCTATAGAGCTATGTAGCGCTGTTAACTGATTAATACCCTTGCTACTACTACAAATACTAATACTAATACTGATCTTATTACTTATACCAATACCAATAAAAAATGTTTTAGTATACACGCATTTTATTTTATAAGCAATTGCTTTATAATCAAGTCAGTACTGGACATTACAAAAACGCAATTCCAGTACTGGATAAAGGATTGCTAAGCAATTTGAAAATTCTAATTCGGATCCAATTGCTAATGAATACCGTGCAGCAGCTATTGAGAAGTAGGTTATAGTGGATACCAGTACCCTGGCACACTTTTGTATGCAAGATACTATTGACAATCGTTGTACAAAAACTTCTGAGATAGTATTCTAAGAAACCGATCTTTAAGTATAAAAAGCGAAGCAATTGCTAAGCAATTTTGAGTACTCAAATTTGCTCTCTAGCTAAGCAATTTTCAGTACTGAGCTCGAGCTGAAATTGCTTATAAAAAAAATGCGTGGAAATCACTCGGCTGTCATTGTAAAGCTTACATTGAAAAAGATTTATATCGAGAGCATTGTGTACAGAGAACGGTTTTGTTTTTTGTTTTTCTTTAACTGTTTTTTAAGATTGCCAGTTTTATGTTTTTATACCGATACCAATACTCATACCAATACCATTACTAATATCATCGATAAATACCAATACCAATACTAATAGCAATACTGTCGATTGATACTCAAACCAATACCAATGCTTATACTGCTTATACTAATACTAATACTACCTAGGAAAACTGCTTAAATAGCTACTGATTATTCCTTATTAATCAATACACTGAGGGAAATGCAGGCGGGTCATCTAAACAGAGTTGCAATGTTTCACAGTTCTCCAAAATTGTCTCAGCAGTCACTGCATTTGACACTCTCAGCTTCCAGCTCTTTTTTGACTTCAACTTAGTTCAGGAAAAGCTCTGAGATATCTTCAGGGTAACAGGTATCACTCCGACTAACCGATCTGCTTCATTCCAACCATCATCTACTGGGGCGTCCAACTGAAGCATCAAACCATTAGCTTGCCTGAAAATCATAGCGACATAGTTTGCATGCAGAATATGAAGCCTGGGGTTTTCTTTACATGGTGGTAGGATGCTGAGATCTATGATCTTCTTTTCTCTTTCGAACTTCTGCACGAATAGCTTGTGTCGCAGCAGATTCCCGGACGATATTCCCTTGTTTCCATGTAACACACAGAAAAACTTCTTTAAACCGTTGACGAAATCCGCTGACACCTGAGACGACCTTCCCAACTAAGTCAATTGCCTGATGAGCTCTATTTCTATTGACACGACTTCAAAAATGTTTGCTTCCCTTTCTTGAGAAAAAGCTGGATACATAGTCATTGCTAGAAGTAGCGTGAAGACCAAGTAGTGCTTTTTTTTCCAATGCCATTATCTACAAGAATCCTCGTTATATCAAATTATTGTAAGAAAGCAACATTAAACTGGCAATGTTGCTAGAGGAAGATCGAGCCATAACAGCATCATTGGCAGAAATGTTGACAGCCTTAACCAACGCCACCAACTTCGTGGCTGCTTCTTCGTGGTTGCTAGCAAGATGATAGTATTGGAAAACAAAGAGAAATATGCGACATAACATCATCAACCCTTGAGATCCAGAAAAAGAAAGCACTACTTGGTCTCCACACCTTTTCTAGCAATGACTTTGTATCTAGGTTTTTCATTTGGAAATCAGCATTTTTGAAGTCGTGTCAATAGAAATAGAGCTCATCAGGCAATTGACTTAGTTGGGAAGGTCGTCTCAGGTGTCAGCGGATTTCGTCAACGGTTTAAAGAAGTTTTTCTGTGTGTTACATGGAAACAAGGGAATATCGTCCGGGAATCTGCTGCGACACAAGCTATTCGTGCAGAAGTTCGAAAGAGAAAAGAAGATCATAGATCTCAGCATCCCATCACCATGTAAAGAAAACCCCAGGCTTCATATTCTGCATGCAAACTATGTCGCTATGATTTTCAGGCAAGCTAATGGTTTGATGCTTCAGTTGGACGCCCCAGTAGATGATGGTTGGAATGAAGCAGATCGGTTAGTCGGAGTGATACCTGTTACCCTGAAGATATCTCAGAGCTTTTCCTGAACTAAGTTGAAGTCAAAAAAGAGCTGGAAGCTGAGAGTGTCAAATGCAGTGACTGCTGAGACAATTTTGGAGAACTGTGAAACATTGCAACTCTGTTTAGATGACCCGCCTGCATTTCCCTCAGTGTATTGATTAATAAGGAATAATCAGTAGCTATTTAAGCAGTTTTCCTAGGTAGTATTAGTATTAGTATAAGCAGTATAAGCATTGGTATTGGTTTGAGTATCAATCGACAGTATTGCTATTAGTATTGGTATTGGTATTTATCGGTGATATTAGTAATGGTATTGGTATGAGTATTGGTATCGGTATAAAAACAAAACTGGCAATCTTAAAAACAGTTAAAGAAAAACAAAAAACAAAACCGTTCTCTGTACACAATGCTCTCGATATAAAATCTTTTTCAATATAAGCTTTACAATGACAGCCGAGTGATTTATACTAAAACATTTTTTATTGGTATTGGTATAAGTAACAAGATCAGTATTAGTATTAGTATTTGTATCAGTAGCAAGGGTATTTATCAGTTAACAGCGCTGCATTGCTCTATAGAGGATAACCGCAACAACTGTAGGTTTTTAAGCGCTTTGGCCTGTTGAGATGCCCCTCGAAAGATAAAAATTGTACGATTACGCGATTTCGTCATCATGAAAACGAGGCTGTTGCCCACCTTAACAGTTCTAAATTCAATTTTCCACATTCACGCCCACCAAAGATGCTTAATCTACTTTTAGATATTTGTTATCTATGCTTAAAACTGTTTTCTCGTTGGTTTGGTTCAAATACATGAAAACGAGACTTTAAGCACGAAAATGAGGCAGATGGCCCCCATAAATCCCCGTATAACATCGATTTTCGAAATCAGCGCCCTCGAATTGACCAAATGCACTTCATCTCATAAATTTCCCCCTCGAGTGACCATTCCCCTATTCCCGCCTGGTCTATAATGGTTTCCTGACTCATTGAGTAGTAGACGTTTATGTAGTATTTTTACAGGAAATACTTTATGATGACATCCCTGGCAGAAATTTGAATTGATAAAAAGAATGGAAACTGTTATGTATTTAATGTCTCATTCTCATTGTTTACGAATTCTCAAGTCGGTGCCATTCCATATACGTAGGACGCATCCGTCGGCAGTTATCCAATGGGATGAAACGATACGTACCCCCAAGCATACGCCAAAAATCTGTTCTGCAACGAGAACAAAGGTGATTGTAAGATTCAGAAATTTTCCAAGCTAGTTGGCCGTGTAGTTGTGTCTTAACAAGATACCGTAGAAGGATATTCTGGTAGCTCTCCACCACTGCCCATAAGGATGGTTTATTTCTACTTCATTCAGAACCTTAGATTATGCAGGTTACCAAATTAAATCGTCTTCACGGCGAGACAGAGCGAGCTTTCTCAGGGTCTCAGTAGTATAAATGGAGGATTGGGTACAGATACTCTGAGCTAGAAATAGCACAAGGGGGTGTACTCCAAAAAGGTAGGCACTACATCATATTGAGGTTGAGGAAATAAACTTGTGGTGCAGTGCAATACTAGTTCTATGATTCTAACTTGAAGACCTTTTTGACTCCGAAATCTAAGAAAGGACCATAAACCTGTGTTCTGAACAGTTCAAATAATCAAAATTACTGTCCGTTCTAGGATTGTGGGTTCAAAAACGTCTTTAAATAGATTTAGAGAAGTAAGTGTTGCACAGCGCCATGATTTCTTGCTCTCAAGTTCAATATGATGTAGTGGCTAGCCTTTCCAGAAAGGGTCTATATCCTAATATGCCCAGGCTCTTACACCCTATTTCTGCTTTGTGAGGATGACTCTCTTTTTATGAAAGGTCTTGCCGTTTTGGACACTGTGTGTTAATATTACAATTTTTAATTCACGTGGAAAAGTATTGGTCATCACATAATCAAGAAACGCTATTATTGGTAGCAGGTATGACAATACCCTGGGTACCAGAGCCACAATCAAAGGAATGGGAAGCTGCGGGAGAGTAGAATGATTGCTGCGGAGGAGATAAGAATGGAAAAGGACAGTGGTGGAAAAGGACATTGGAAAAGGAATTGGAAAAGGAAAAAGGAAATGGAAAAGGACAGTGGAAAAGGACACCTAATTTCTCTCGATTTGATGACACCCACGCACCTCGCGCTGCGCGCTCGGTGCGCCTTCGGCGCGTTAACAAAGCCACTCTGTTCCATTATTAGGCTCTGGAACCCAGGGTAGTATGACAATATTGTCATCCTGGATAATGCATCTTCAGTACGGAGGAGGGATATCACCGTGCGAATGACAGATATGTTCAGTACGGTGGTGGGTGTGGGGGATATCATTATTAGCTACGACAGAGGGATATCATCAGTATACGATTGGTAGAGGCTTGAGAGTAAGCTTCAGTGCGACGGATTTTTAGAGCAGTGGAGGGATATCACGAGTATTGTAGGGCAGAAAGATACCATCAAAGCGCCATGGAGAGATACAATCAGTACATGTGGGATGTACAGTACTGCGGAGGGATATCATGACATGACAAGGGTCCTATCAGGATCTAATAATTACCCCTAGAAGGATCTGATCCTTACCCTTATACCCTTTTTTCTAAATCGTGAGTCTGGTAACTACATTACAACAACACGGAGTCTGATAAAATATTTTCTCATTACTAGAATTTCTTGAATTTATGTCAGTAAAGACTGAGTTTCTTATGACGAGCTACCTACTAAAATCGATGACTCTTGTTACAATTTTTTTCACTAGCCGGTAAGCCAGTTGTCAAGCGAACAACAGGGACAGGGGCCTGCATTGACACTAAAAGTGGGTTTCCATACATGTGAACAATTGTCATTCATTGCAATATAGCACAGCCAGCAGTATATTTTTTTTGACGGTTAAACGTCAAGTTTGAACCGAGGTTAATCACCCGGGTACGCTATTGTTGATTGCCATTGTCAGATAGAGTGCATGCTTGCTGGTTCATCAATGGTCAGCAGTTGGGGTTCGTAGGCATATAAGCACAAGGCGTTGCCCTGAATCAGTCCACTCTACAAGCTTGCAGACTAGCAGCATGGTGGCAACCTGTCGAAATACCCGCCCTCGCTACCCTGGGAATTGCCGTAAGATAGATAGAAAATAGGAGCTCTGTTTAGCTAGTTAGTCAATTTTGCCTAACCTTTCTTGTTTTTTATTCCTCCTGGTAACATTTTCGCTGTCCCCTCAGTTCTCACCGCATTTCTTTTCCGCGGTTGGACGTGTGCACGGTCACCAACCTTAAAAGCTCGTCTTGATCAGGCAGTAATGGGCAGCATGGCTTGAGAGCCGGGGACCTGGGGGTATTCCCTAATTTGTGGTGGTTATAGGGGGCTGGAAATCCCTTTTCCTTTCTCTAGGCACTGGCCTTTGTCCCCAGGAGGTATACTGTATGCTCTGTCCAGGTCCTTGGAGGCTGCTCAGGGTGGCTATTGCACAAAGCCCAACTTCCTGATAGGGTCATGGGATAGGGATTAATGAGACTTATCGCTCTCTACAGTATAATTTTTAAAATATATCATACCTTAATATTCTGACCCCCTGTACTTTTCATCGGAAATCCCACCCCCTGGGCTGTTTTGTCGGGGCTTAGAGATTTTTCGACGGACTCCCATAATTAATCGAGATAATTTGTGAGAATGAAAATGAAAATGGGTGAGAATGATAATTTGTGAGAATGCAAATACAAATAGAGTACTAAAGTGTGACGTCACAAAAAATCTATTTTTAGAATTTTGGAAGTTTGGCTCCATAATGTGAAAGAGCTTCCAAAATTACATCAAATGGATGCCTCTGTATGTTGAATATTAACTGAGATATAACTATTTGAAAAATTGACTTTCAATAGGAAATCCCTGTATTTTTCGGCCTGTTCATATCTCAGTTAATATTCAACATACAGAGGTGATTTTGCATGCATTTGATGTAATTTTGGAAGCTCTTTCACATTATGGAGCCCCCATGGAGCCAAACTTCCAAAATTCTAAAAATAGATTTTTGTGACGTCATCACTTTAGTACTCTATTATCTCGATTGGTTTTCCAAATCCTGCTTCTCCTCAAGTTTACTCCCATAATTATATAAGAAGGCCTCTGCGGAGGAAATTCTTCACTCGAAGCCTGGGGCGAGTCTATACATCGTCAAGGATCGAAGAAAAACAATGCGGCACTGCAAGTTTTGATTTCGACAGGCTAGCCTACATACTACAGAATCTGGGGTATAGATCTACTTTCGTGACCAGGAAATTATTGCAAAACAGAGAATATTTATGGTTTCAGCTTTGTCAAGGATATATATGAACACTTTTTTATACATTTAGAATTTATACAAGTAGAATCTAGACAAAGCTTTTGCCAAGATGCCCAAGAAGAAGGATAAACATGACAAATCGGTTCGGAAGAAAAAACTTCGAAAGAAAGACATAAGCATGCCTACGACTTTTGAGCATCGCTTCCACATGACTTACGATCATCGCGAAGGCTCTTACGTCGGAGTTCCCACCCAATGGAAGAAGTTTTTATCTAAAGAATTTGAAAGGCCTAAACCTATTATTGATCCCAGTGTTGTCACTGAGATCGCACCAGCTATCGAGAGGATTTTGATGCAAAAGAGAAATGGAGTGACTCCTTCAAATCAGTCCAGCTCGATAGGCCCGCAGAAAGTCAGTGTTGCCCGTTCCAACTCTTTGAGAGATACGAGGACTCCTAGAATGAAGCTAGAAAACCGCTATGATCGAGAAACGACTAGACGAGAAGTCTTTGATGGTATTAATGACAATGGGACCAAAACAGACGATGTTCTTGCACCCTTACCCAGTCAGGACAGGGCTCACTTCGCTTCGCGAAGTCTGCCTAAAAACATCCATTCCGCACATAGGCAGGAAATGGTTGCCCAAATGCATCATGACAATTCGAGGAAAGCCAACGGAAAAGTTTCTTCAACTAGCACTTCTACTAGTATTTCTGACTCTATGTCTGTTGACTCCGACACTAATGCAAACTCTGAAGTTTTTCATCATGGGGCCGAAGTAAAATCGGTTGTAAACCAGGCCCGTCTGAAACCCAGCAGTATGTCATCCATGGAAAATCTGTCAATATCGCACGACGAGTTCCGCGAAAGTCTCCAGTTAGTCGTTTCCCAAACAGACCCACGCGAATATTTGGAACAATTCGTGAAAATAGGCGAGGGGTCTTCGGGAACTGTTTGTATTGCCAGGGACAAGAGAACGGGCAAGGCTCTAGCTGTCAAGAAAATGAATTTGCAGAAACAGCAGAGAAGGGAATTGCTTTTCAACGAAGTGAGTTTTCTACACCTTCACCTTGTTTGCAGGTTTTCAATGTTTACAAAATTATTTGTACAACAGTTCTCCTGACTTCTTCAACTGAGATCCCTGATCCAAATGTGAACAGATCAAATTTGCATCAAAATGAGAACACCTTTGAAAGCAAGGCCCCAATAGGTCAGGTAGCAGATCCTAAGGGGTATGAATCCAAAGGTCTAGTGTAAGCAGGGACCTATCTGTGATAGTTTGGGTGCTTAGGGATCCATCTAGATATGTGCAAGTGTATACATAAACAAAGTCTTAGTGACTTTCAACTACAGTAGTGTTACTGTTCTTATTCATCGTGGCTTATAATCAGGGGTATTGTGGCCCGCAAGGGATAGGGGTAAAAGCTCCTCTCCTATCATCAAATAATGGTCAAAATTTTGAAAAATTGCTGATATGGTCTCCCTCACATGCTAGTCCATCATTTGCTAGGCATGCGCATAATGAAACAAATATATCTCATTTGGAAAATTTTTGGTTATCCCTCTTCATCATTAGACCCAACCCACAACAAGATTTAACCCCTGGTTAAAATCTATATCCATCCCTATTTAAGTTCAAAAGTTGAAATTGTTTGTTTTATTGCAAAACAAAATCTATCAACGTAAACTCTTGGCTGAATTGGGAAGAAACACATTGAATTCTATTCTAGACACTTTTAGCAAATAAATATCTTTCATACTCATGAAAATCCTTGAGAAATTTTGCTTAGAAAATGTGAAGAATCTTGAAAACATTGAAAATATCAGAAGTCCTAATAAATCTTCAGATTTCTCTAAGAATTTCAAGGAGGATATCTTGGAGTGATATGCCCCTCCTCCGTATGTGGTCCATTATGAAACGGTTTAATGAAAAAGTATGTAATTTGACAAAGGACTCCAGGTGACATCAAGTTCAGAAAACTGGTTTCATTAATTTGGTCCCCAGGAGAATCATTAAGCCAGCAGCACACCTGTAAATTAAAACATCTCAAATCTTAGAAGCACACTTAGCATCCTCTGAGGAGTAGTGGATAGCCAATTATTTCTTCTTTAACAATCCAAGGGGGAAATCACTGTCAAACAATTTTTTGTAGTAGAAATCTTTAAAAAAAGTTCTGAAAATCTTTTCATATTTTGCTAATTCTTGAAATATCCCAAAAAATCACAATTACAGAATACAATTTGTCAAAAAGTATCAAGGAATATTTCTCCTAGATAAATCTCCTACACACCCTGCTAAAGTTATTTGCCCTATTCTTCTTCTCTTGAAATTGAGGTGCTTTGAAAAAATTTTCTAAGCACTAATTTTTTGCATGATATATAGTAAAATTTATTACTTTTTACAATTAGTATTAAAGCACCCTTTGGGTCTTAGTAAACCTCCCTACTTATGTGGGAGCACTGTTTATAAATTTGATCACAGTAGCAAATTTTGTTGGTTGCTGTATAAGCTTCCTGTTGTGAATTTGTCAACCACTTGATGATATGATAATGTTGATGCCCTTTATCACACCACAGCTTAGGGTTTTGGCTTTTCTAGCATTCTCAATACAGACTTTGAATGAACTAGAAGTTTTCTTTAGGATTCATTGATATTTAGTATACTTTGTGTTAATACCACTTGTTTGAATACTTTAGTGCCTTCCCTGAATTTAGTATCAATTGATTTCATGTATTTAAACATAGTTTTTTATTAGCCATTAAAATCAACAGTAAATCATGTTGTTTTGAATTTATGGCTATTTTGGAGCCTAATGACCAACCACTATTTTAGAAAAGGTACAGCCATGTTAACGCCACAAATTGTACAGCACTGTGCACATTCTGAAGTAGTCAGTCTGACCCCAACTGCTAAAGTTTTCAACTGGAGAAAAGCTTATTCTGTCTGATTCATGATGCCAAAAGTCTAACAAGTAAACCACATTGTAATTAGGGTTGAATAGCTAGAGGTTTTAGAGACAACAAAAGGATTATAAGTGGGACTGTTCAGACAAGCCACAATCATCAACACAGAGACAGATTTCTCTTTGTTTGTCTTTATCATACTCCAAGACAATTACCAAATATCTCAAACCTTAAACAATTGAAAGAGATGTAGTTTAGAAATTACTTAAAAGTAGTTATTAAAAGAGCTTTCAGTTTTATGAAAACTCAATGTTTTGTAAAACACATGTGGTTTGAGTTTTGTTAACCAGGGTGTGTTGGGGCCGAAAAAGAGCCTTTGAAAAATTAGGTTTAAAATATTCAGTCAAATTACTAGCAGTGCCATAAGGATGAAAGTGCCAACACTCTAAATGCTTTAAGGGGACCACCAGCAATTATCTCAGTATCCCTGTGGGCTAGCATGCCCTTTGCATGAAACTCTGAAGTATAGCCGGGCGTTCCAAACAATTTCATTGCCATTTTTTAAAGATTATTCTTTTTGTTGATTACATTTTTCTTTCATGAAACTCAAAGAAACCCCTGAGTCAATTCTTGCAGAAACGTGCAAGTGTCCATATTTGATCTCTGTAGTTATCTTTTGTACCAAACTCTACCAAAACTTGGTAAACCAACTATAGATTTTTCATTCATCACTTGATAAAAATTATTGCATGAAAGCCAAATAGTTATTCACTCATCTTCATTCCCAGGTTGTAATAATGAAGAACTACAAACATTCAAATATTGTCGATATGTATGAGTCATATTTGGTTGGGGATGAACTCTGGGTGGTTATGGAGTTTTTGGATGGTGGAGCACTGACAGATATTGTTGGCTACAAAAGGTTTGTTTCTATACTAGCGTTAGAAAACTCATGTTATTTCAATGATGATTATGACTAGATGTTGTTTTGTAAGACATTTCTGTCCTTTCCAAAATTTTGAAAACTGTTTCAAAGATAATTTATCATTTATCATGTTACGTGATGTTAGTGCAGTAAGGTTAAATGATATTCAAATGGGTAGTCTGATACCTGATCAAACTGTGAGTGGAAAAATTGACAAGCATTATATTGCTAAATTTAAAAAACTAGTCTACCTTGCTATAAGATATTTATAAAAGCTGAAAAACCGGCATATTTCACATTGTGGGACATAAGTTCTATCCTGATCAAATGCTATTTGAAATTATTCAATGAACAGCGTATTTTATCAGAAAAATTAAATTTCAATTAAGGAAAGCCTATTTCAAGGTGTTTGCCATCCCACTAAGAAAATTTCCTTTGTTGTTGGCCTCAGCTGGCATTAAATTCTCAAAATTATATACGTTAGTTCCCAATAAATTATTGCTAATAACTTATGTCTCACATATGTTTTTATTTCTTTTCAATCAGCCTACCAGAAGATTTGATTGCTTATATCTGCAAATGTTGTCTGAAAGCCTTGACCTATCTGCATTCTCAAGGAGTCATCCACAGAGACATGAAGAGTGACAGTATTTTATTGTCACACAATGGACAGGTTTGTGTTGTGTATCAACCACATAAGATCTATGCATTATTTGGGCTGTTTATTAAAACTTTTGGCATATAAAAGAAGTTTTTTATACACCAATTCAACTAACTGAGTATTTGGGGGATTGGATCAAGCTCTTGGGTGTTAAAGTTTCTTCCTCTGGAGTTTGCCACCAAATATAAAACAATATTTTACTTACTAGCTTCAGTTATTCTGTAATTAGTTATTTGATAATGCATCTGATATTTCCATTTGCATCATTATAGATTGTTTATTACTTCAGGTAAAGATATCTGATTTTGGTTTTTGTGCCCAAGTGAGTGAAGATATTCCAAAGAGAAAGTCACTGGTTGGAACGCCATACTGGATGGCACCTGAGATCATATCAAGAGCACCATATGGACCAGAGGTTGGAAAATTGTTACTGTATTTAGCCTTGGTTTAAAAATTTCAAACTTTAGAAAAAATTTAATCAGACTTAGTTCAGCTAAAATTTAAATCCAATACAAAGGAAAGGTTTAAGAATTGAAGAGTTCTTAAAATTATTCTAACATTTAGCATTTTTCAGTTTTTTGGTGTCTAGGGAGTCTGCCTATCCAAAGGGAGAGCTTACTTTATTTTGCTGTATTTCAAAGCAAATTTAGGTAAAAGCAAAAAGGTAATTGATAGGGTTTCAGGAGACAGTCTTATTTCTCCAAGATTAAAAATAGAAAGAATATATATCTAAATAACCTAAAATCAATAATTTTTGCTCCTTTCCTTATCTTCATCAATAAATAACATTGGGAAAGGGTTTTCTGATATCAAATCATCCTAAATGAACTTTGCCATATGAATTAACATATTGTTAGGGAAACATTAGTTTAAACTGCTTACATTTGATTCTGTAGCTGAGATATTGTGATGTTGTTGTTCGTTGACGTTGCTAAACAGGCATTTTCAAGCAAAAATACAACAATAGAAATATAGGCTATAAATTTGGTTCAGATCCATATCATATCAGTTACTACCTCTTTATCCCCTTTGCTGCTGGGTTTTAGCCTATGTATCAAATACATCAGGCAAAAAGTTTTCAAATCCAATCATGTTTCATATTTAGGTTGATATTTGGTCATTTGGTATAATGGTTATGGAAATGGTTGATGGAGAACCTCCTTTCTTTAATGAAGCACCATTAACGGCAATGAAGAAATTGCGTGATGAGCATCCTCCAAAATTGAAAAATATGAGTGTAAGTATAATTAATTTGAATCTTATCTGAAGGCCATGAGTTTATGATTGATTATAGCTATTGTTGAGTAATGTTAAGAATGTTGGTTATTTCTCAGAATTCATATATTGAGCCAAAAATGATCAAAATGACCCTTGTCTTAATTATACTTATTGGCAACATTTCAGCAATATATGATCAACAGCTGGCAGTATTTAACAACCCAAAATAACATTGCAACATTTAAGCTGTGCTCTTCAAAAGTCTTATAAAAAAGCTGCACACCCCAAAAGACTCTAGGTCTTAATCTAATAAAGAAAACTAGGCTCTGTGTGTTATGAAATGGAAGCTGTCTATCCATGCAATTAGAAGGATGAGATGACAACTTTTTTCTCAGGTCGAGGACATTCATTTGTTTGAGATGAATTAAAGTTAAAACTTTTCATAAAGATTAAGACCTGGTTAGCCAACATTCAACATGAAAGCTGGAAAACATTTACTTTCTATTCAGATCCACCTGTGCTCGGTAATCTTTTTACTATCAGCTCTGGCTCTTAGCTCTCCATTGTTGTGGCTTTGTAAACAAGACAGCTTTAATAGAAATTTATTATATGGTTGAATCTTAATGTCCGAGATGAGAAACCCAGGGAAATGCATTTAGTCAAAATTCATTTATTATGCATGACAGTGGAAGACAGACTAAATTTTCTAACTCAGCTGGTTAAACAATTTACTTCTTTGTTTTTATTTGCTTGCATGGTTAATAGAATAAGTAATTTATGTTTAATGTACTAGCCTGGGAAAGAAGGTGGTTTCCAGCAGGGGCATAGAGTCTCCTAGTTGAACTTCCTATCCGATGGATTGTTGATTTAGTCTCAATATCCTCCTAGTCACGTCATAAATGTGGATAGATCTGCCACTTTCTAGACCTATCCTAATAACTGTGACTTATGCATTGATTCTGCAGATGAACATCACTTAATGATAGCTTTCAATTACAAAATCAACAAGTTTGTCTTTTGTTAATGCTAGGTATCATCAAAACTCCAGTCGTTTATCGAAAACTGTGTGGTGAAGGAGCCGTTGAGAAGATCAACAGCCTTTGAATTACTGCAACACCCATTTCTCAGACAAGCTGCTCCTGCATCTGCGTTGGCTGACCTTGTGAAGGAGTACAAGCAGAGCTCGTGCTAAGGTATTTTTCATCTTAGAGTCAGAAAGAGACTGAAGGTACCACAATAGAGTACCTTCTACGCATTTGTTAATTCTTTTTGATAAACAAACGAAATAGATAACAAGGCCAAGCTCAAGAGAAGGGTGTAGATTCTTGGCCACTTTTATATGCAGCTTTCAAGCTTAGGAGTTGATAGACAAATATGCATGCAATCTTCTACTTACTGCATTTGGTCTACTAAATAGTACCTGACTCCAAACTACAGTATTTTTGTAATGGTGGGAGTATGCCATTAAAAACGGTTACAATAAATCAGGTAAATGTCCAATAAAGGTACCCAAAAATTGAAAAATGCTACAAAAGGTGCCCATGAATTTCAAAATGACCAGGAAATCCAAAACTTACATGAAATGAGCTAGAATAAGTAAAACAGGCCAGTGTCACATCCATGTATCTGCCCATACCCAAAAATTGAAAAAACAACAATATCCGTTAAGTAACAACAACGACAGTCTATTGGGTCTTAAAAGGGTTGAGGAGTATGATGTACTGCTGCCTTTGAGCAACCTATGATCAACATCACTGATATGAACTGTAGCCTGTTAATCACTATGCCTGATTTTCGTTAACATCTAAAGGGTAGCTGATAAAAATCCTTAACGCATAGGTTTGTCGTTGCAACTCGTCGGTGTTCCTTGAGGTTTGCTTGTATCAAATTGAATTGATCCTAATCGACATTATTAGTTCTAGACAGTATGTTTTATGTTTTAGGTATATTATCTTTATTTAACTAAACATACATGACACTGCTGTAAGCAGGGGCGGCGCTGGGGGGTAATCAAGGTAATCGGTGATTACCTATTTTTGTCAGGAATATCTTTTATTTTTTTCTATTAGTAATAAAAAAAATGGAAAATAAAACTCCTTTTGTTAACTTGAAAAGGAGAGATCCGTCAGTTGCTTCGAATGAACTTTATTTGACTCATATTGGCTTCATTGACCTATCCATGGTTTTGGCTATTTTATAGATAACCAATAATCAGGTGTTAATCCGCCCTAGCCATACTCTCTTTGCTGAATACGATAAATATGATATCATGGATTAGAACAGCCGCTAGTACACTGGCTGAGGCTACAAGGTAATCGTGGCTCTTTCTGACTACTTTCCATCTCTTCTCACAAAGGCTGTTACGTAACTTTCTATTCAGTTGATTGCTATAAAACAAACGGCTCCTCCGCAGCCCTTCACAGCAACGTATACATTTTGGATAACGATTACCTCGGCACTATCGTTGGACGCTCTTCAAAGTTTAACAACTGCTATAGGGAGGATTGCGTTTTGGGGAACGAGTATAAATGGAGTGTTTCGAAGATTTTTTCACTGCTTTCAGAGCAGAATAACAAGCTAAATCACGGAGCAACGATTGCTTTTAAAAAGGGACAGGCAACCATTTCAATGTCCTAGATTAAAGTATGCTGGAAGCACAAGTAGTTCAGTGAATGAATATTCTCCGTGATATGTTGCGGAGAAAACGAAGAAGGAAAAGAACTGTTTTACTGCTTGACTATCAACAATATGTTAATATTTTACTTATGTATCATTATTCAAGTTTTTTATCACGTTTTATTGAAAATACCAGATTAAAATGAAAAATACCCAGGTAAAAATTATAAACAGGAGTATATCCAGCAGCACTCAGTAGTATAACTAAGCACACGAATAATGAGTAAAACAAAAGTATAAATATATCTGCGAGAATTTCGAAAGAAGACTACCAAAACGACTGATCTTGAATCATCCAACATTCACAAAGCAAGTCAAGGTAGTCGCGGCTGAGTTTGATTACCTTGCCCCTTTTGAGGCCAAGGGTAGGGAGCCGCAGAGACAAGACTTGAATTTATTTTATGAGAACCCGCCAAGCCACCATCATACCATCCTGCGGCCTAACTCAATACGCATTTTTCAAGCAGTTTAATCAGCACATGTTAACACTATGCTGAAGATTAAGATATCTTGTAGGTTCCCCAGAAGATAAGCATACGTTAATGATTGTGAAACGAGATTTTATATAATTTTGCTATTTTATATTAAGTATATGATTCTAAAAATATGTGCTCACGGTGAAATTTGGAAATTTCTGTAGCCACAATCGCAGCAATATTTTCAAATTTAGATTCGTTAACCACCGAATGTAGGCGAGTTGGAATAAAGACGACTTTGATAGAAATGGGCGTTTCCCTAAGGAAAGAAAGGGCGTGGTCCTACAAAATTTTCCGGGGGCTCCGCCCCCGAACCCCCTATTGTTTATCCTCGCTTCGCTCGGAAACTTTGATTACCTCCTTAGCGGCGCTGCGCGCCGCCCCTGGCTGTAAGCATATATGACACTACTGATATAGCCTAGTTTGCAGCAGTATCATACAGTCTTTATTATTATAATGCCTTAGAGCTGCAACAGTTGCAACAGAAAATTTCTTTATTGTTTGGCTACGTATGCATGCTTGCAGACCTTTGACAAAACTTTTCTAAAAGGAGATCATGACCTTTTCTCTAGAAGCCATACCTGAAGGTCATAGTTAGATTTCAAATAGCTTTCTGCATTTAAATGTTTAGAATTCACGAATCGAATACCGTTTTACATATTAAAAGATACTGCTAGCCCTTGTTTTCACCCTGATACGAGAATTCAAGCGTGAATCGATTCAACTAAAAATACTTTAATAGAACAAGACAGTATGAAAATGACATTCAGAGGGGGGGCTGGTAAAGCCCCTTTTTAAGAGCTTTGAAAGCTTTTACGTAATATATATATACTTTTTTGAATTTCTTAGGGGGTAGCTGTCCCCCTTGTTTGCTCTTGCGAACAGTTATCTAGTACCTCTGACATTTGTAGGCCATGCCGACCATTTTCTACCCTATTTTAATTGATTTACGCTTAGATGGAAACTTACATTTTGTAAAAAATGTCCAAAATTATGGTATGAATTTTTCTGTATACGTATCACGATATTAATTTTCAACCGTCTTTAATTTGTTTTTGTGCACCATTATTTGTTTTCTTTTAATCAACTTTTAACTCAACAAGTCATTTCTATGATCGTATTTAATCTGAGCACTTGCACACTCGTAATGCAATGTCATGATTTTGTAGCTCTATTCCTTTTTGAAACTATCGTTATGATTCATCAAGCCTACACTCTCAGAATTTCTAAAGATTAATTGAAAGAAAAATATTGGATGAGGAAGAAATAACCTACAACTTGGACGATGTAAGATGATAATTACTTATGTTTCAACACGCAGTGGAAAACCTAAATTGAATTTTTAAACTATTAAATTTTGGTATATCATAATAAACTTCAATGATTCCACGATTATTGGATGAAAAATCATTAAAAAAATTCTTGTTTTTGTTTTATACTATTCATAACGAAAAGTGCGTCTGTTTACATTCAAGAATTTTAATTACATGGTGTACCATATCTTAAATTCAAACTTTAAGATTGAGTCTTGCTTTAATTATTAAGATTTATTGGTCTTAGAATTACCAAATGAGTTTAACAGGAATCGCTTTTCTGATACCGAGTGGTCTTATATTTCATAATTCCTAGATGATGTTTATTCACTGTTTTTCACTGTCATTGTCTTTGACGTTTATGATTAAACCGGGTTGATAACTTTTGATAAACTCATGAATATATGATACACCAAGATCGCATAAGTTCAAAAGACATGGTGACATACATCATGGCATAGCATAAACTCGAATAGATTAGTATCATTTATAGATTCACATCAAATAAAATCACATAGATTTATGGCACAGCAGACCATGCCTTAAGAACGTATTGGGCACAACGTCACTTCCAGCGTCCAATTTTTGTCATTCAGTTATCGATCTCTCTGATAAACATGTGGGTCTTCGATTGTTAAACTCTACCAGTTGATAGATTTACCTATTTTAGCCCTACCCTAGGTTCCAGAGCCTTGTAAGGATTTTTTTACCGCACCGAACGCGCAGTACGAGGACCAGTAAAAGTGAGGAGGCGTTTTAAAACGTGCACCTTTCTTCTCTTGGAACGCTGGAACCCAGAGTATAGTACCCTTCAAGGTCAACTCCTTTCAGTATTTCCATTTTACAAAATTCCGAATATCATTTCCATTGTATATGATCCCATACCCCACTCAGAATAAGCTTCCCTCTTTGAGGGGCAAGGAATGATTGATGAACTATTACGATAGTTGTTAGCAAGTGTAGTTGAGGATATATGGTCTTTAAATCGTTTTACCGTGTAAAAACGTCAAATCGTGTAATTATCAGTTTCATATGTGCTTCTTTTGTAAGTAAGTGAGTTAGATATCGTTTGAATGTTACTTAATTCAGTTAAGGAGTAATAATTAGGTTTTCCATTGTTGGAACAAGTCTCTTTCTTTTCTCTTTCTTCTGATTGTTTTGTCTGCATTGAGGTCTACGGGTGATCTATCGTAGTCACAAAATATAATGATCTTTGACCTTCTATACGTTTTGAGTCAGAAGAAAGTAGACCCCTTGGCGTAGTCACCATTGTTTTTCGGACTTTTTATTCCTAAACTTTAAGACTTAAATAGGTTCTTTAAACGTAAAACATTGATGACAGTGCTTTTTTACGAAAGACAATTTTCCCCTAGAAATTTGCTACCAGAGGAATAAATGGATCTTTCGAAGGGAAAAATGAAATTTCCTTCCATTTCAGCCCAGCCTGCCTCTCTTACTGGATCTAAAACTTGTTCGGGAACAGTTTTCAGCAAATTTGAACCAAAAACCATGGACAAACAATCATGTTTTTTCCCATTTATTGCCCGATTTTATTCACAGATCCATCTGGGTTTTAGCGCACAAAACTGTGGCTAAACGGCTTGGGACTAGCATACAAAACAAAACATTTCAATTTTTTTGTCCAAGGTTTCTTTAGAGATATGTGATGAAAAGAAATGGGATATGATATGATAAAGGGATGTGATAAAGGTAATTTGAAGAGAAGGAGGGTAAAACTAAGGACATTTTTCCATCACATAGTGGAAGGAAATTTGAGGAAGAAAGCACTGAACATTCCAGGCATTTCATAAACTCGGCAAATGCTATAAACTTACATTTCTCTTGGCTTTCTGGGCTTTTTTCCTCCTGGAGGCTGTTAGCCTCTTCTGCCCCCCTATAATACCACCTCTCCTATGAGATTAGACAAGCGTCCTGTGTGAACAAGTGCCCACTTTAAAATACAAGAACAAGAGTTAAGTGAGCAGAAATGAGGAGATGATTAAAGCATGGCCAAATGACGTAAATCGAACAAGTATTTGAAAGTGTTCTCAAAATTGCAGATAATTTCTGTTCAATGTTTATCAATATCTAATGGTAATATGTAATCTTCAACCAATCAGCAAGCGTTTCGCGGATACTCGTTCCCAGTCTCCTCTCCTTGTTGCTTATGACATTTGCGCAGAATATTAGTGCTGTCACTTGTAGAGAAGTACCTACAGTGGGAATTTTCAGAACTTTGAAGGATGTAGGGAGAACCACGGTAGAAATTCTGAAAATTAGAATTTTTTTGAAAATTAGTTATTTTTCCAAATTAGAATCCTGAAAATTAGAATTTATTTGAAAATTAGGTAGTTTTCCAAATTTCTTGACAGATCTTAGACAAGAAATTTCAGGCTTTAAAACTTTAAATGTGAGTAAGAATATTGATCTATTTGTCAGTGGCGTAGCGTGACTTTCATTAGTGGGTATTCAGTTGAGATTCAAGTTAGGCCCTCAAAATGGCGTAGGATCCTAAAAATCACTCAAAATCTACCTTGCACTTACGTTCTTACTTGTTTTCGTGTAATGAGCTCAGGCCATCTTAGCAAAATATCTATTCAAATATTATACTGCAAAAGCGACGAGGAAATTTGGGTTTCATGTTCACCTATTTATATTCATCTGTTGATTTTATTCAATCTGTTCACGATCTCAGTTCTGTTTTACTTCCGTCTTCTTGCCTATGATTGTTTGAGCCTCGGAATCAGTTTTGATCATCTAAGTCGAGAAAGGAGGCTGTACGCAGAGATTTCTCTGCGTACAGCTCTTTTGTTTTCTCGATCTGAAAGGTCAATCTGGGGTCAAATACTGACGAAATGGAGAGTTTTGATTGGTGGAAACTGCCGGAAGAGATTCAGTGCGTACCGTAGGCCTCTGCTGTGATTAATACAATAAAATTCAATCGTTTACTGTTCTCATAAACAATTACACATAACCGCTAATCCATTTAGGAATGTTTCCTCTGCTCAACTAGAGATCTTTATCAAAAATATGGAACACGGAATCAAATACGATGGAATGGAATAGATGGAACATATACAAATTGTGTTGGGTTGCGTTCAACAACTAGAAATGGAGAAAACACTATAAGTTTATAACCCAAACGTTAAAAAAGATCTTCTTGTTTAGCAAAATCTTATATTTAGGCTATTCTTTTTTTTTTGTGCTCAAAATCCCAGGGTATTCACTGAATACCTTGAATACCCAGACGCTACGCCACTGCTATTTGTCTACCTTGTATAGGTAATGTGAAATGGGTAGGTTTTTGAATTATGCTCCTTTTTATAGGAACAATTTTATAAGAATACGAGCCTCAGATTTTGCCAAATCTTAAGAGCAATTTAAGAACAAACCGAGGCTGACTATCTCAAGAACAATACAAGAATTATACGAAATAACCATGAGAGTGAAAAATAGTTACAAAACAAGCAAATAGACAGTAAACAGATAAGTATGTATATTAGATGGACAAGAGAGTTCATATTTGAACCAATTAACACAACTGATAGCAAAAACAGGCTTCCAAATCATTGTAACGTAAGAAAAATTTAAGAACATTTCAGCCTGAAAATAGAGGAATATTTAAGAACAACCAGCTTCGAATCAAATTTACTGGTTCTTACAAAAAAGAGTGCATTTGTTTGGATTTGCTGTGTGGGTGTGGGTTGAGCTGGTTGAAAGTTTCTGCGTAGGTTTTTTCGTAGGGAAAAATTAAAAATGCGGTAGGTAGAAGTATTGAATTGTGCGTGGAAGCACTGATAGTTATATTTCATATTGATCATCTTCCTTCGACAGACGAAACTGAGGGAGAAAAGCAAAAAGATAACACATACAATGTAAACCAGAAACAAACTTCAAATTTATGGTTAACTATTTTGGTTTTAATCGCTGAAAAGATTCTAACAATCGAAGAAATCATGGGATTTCAAAATTTCAAGAACTTCATCATTTTAAATGTGGTTTTATTGCTGTTGATTCAGGGCCTAATCGCTTCGAAATCAAATTCAAAATGTCCTCCGCGAATCAAAGTGAGAAAGGACACGATTATCCGCACGAAAGAATCTATAAACAATGGCGCACGAATGCTTTATCGCTCTGAAATCGAAACATCTCGGGAATGCTATGAAATATGCTGTGAAAGAGAAACGTGCAATGTCGGAATAGTGCACTACAAAAAGCAACATGATGAGTATGGTCAGATCGTAACCACGAAGACTTGTTTCGTGTTTGCGTGTGGAACCCCGAATCGTTGCATTTTCATGAACCACACTGGTTATGCTGTCATCGAGATGAACCGGGAAAAACCGAAAGCTAAAGCAAAACCAGTCAAAGTTGTCCGTCCGATTGTTGAAGAGGGTAAGTATGAAAAATGAAACATGCTGTCATGCATGCACGTCTTTCATATCAGATATAATAGTAAACATCAGAGGATTACTTTATCAGAAGGTTCAGGATGAGGAAGTATCAAACACTGATGCCCATTCTACAAAAGAGGGGGAACAGGGCCAGGGTTGACTCACACCTAAGGCCAGACTGAAAAGTTTGGCCTGCGCGGGTGAGATCTGGCCCGCACAGCTCCGTTTGTAAAATTTTCCTGACCCTGCATAAGCCGCGCACATTGTCCAAGCCACGCAGCTGGTAACATAATTAAGTTGTGAGTTGACTCGCGCACACCCGCGCAATTATCGTGTGGCGAAATTATCTCGCACGCGCAAAAGCCAAACTTTGCAATCTTGGACCTAGGGACTTCCATATCTCACATGACTTTGGCATGCGTAGATTAGTCCTACCTGAATCATAGCATATTTTCAAAAGAAATTATTCAAATCTATCTCGAAATTCACCGTAAGTGTGATCAATTTCAAATTCAATTTCAATTTCAAACTTATCCATCCATTAGGGAGGTGATAGTGTAACTTTCTTGGTGATGGTCTGAAATCGAGAAGAATTTCGGAGGTATCCAGTCCCTAGCTGCAGAGTGAAACAAGTTTGAAACATAACAGAATTTAAACTTGTTATTTTTCTGCTAGCCATACTGGAAAAAATTGTATTACGGCAAAGATCTTCAACATCAAGCACAATTGGAGAACAATATGCCTTATTTCTTAGGTAATGAGCTTGGTATGAACCTTTGGCGTAACATGAACTGGTCAGTTGGTCTATTAATGACTGCTGGACTTTCCAATTCTTCTTGAGTTCAGCCCAGCATACCTTCTGCCTCACTAATTTCATTCTACCATACAAGTTATTCCCCACCTTAAATGCAATTTATTATTCTCAGAAATTAGTTTGTTTGACTTTCAAAAATCCGGTTCTTTTTTAATTCTAAATTATCTAATTCTAAATCTTTGTGGTGCCCCTAGTTGTCTGGTTACTGAAGGTTCCAATACTTCATATTCACAATAGTAGCAGCTTTCTTAAGATATGTCAAAATCCACCTAAGACAGCAAATTAAGGTTCTAATTCTGTCTTATTATGTGTGTTAAATCTTACAGGTTTTAAGAAGTTTTCAAGGATTTGGTTGGCCAATTTTTATGTGAAAAATTTAGGAGCCTATTGCTGCTTCACATTGGTAGTTAAACAAGCTTAAACTAAAACAGGTTTTCAAAGTAGGATATTCTGATGGGTCAATTTGATAATTTGAATCTTCTAAAATGGCCGAACCTAGGGTTTACCATTTCAGTTTGAATGTGTTTAGCTGCCTCTTTGAATGTGGTTAACCGCAAGAACAGATACCATCAAAAATATTTAATAAATTGCCAACATCAATCTTCCAGATTGTCCTGCTGGTGCCCCTATGGCAATGTGTGCAGCTGACCCATGTGAAAGCGCTACTTGCCCTGGTCATGAATCAGCAAGATGTGTCCCCAATTACTGTGGTGGCTGCAATGCCTTTTTCTACAATAATCTTGGAAAGAAAATTAAATGTGGTATGATTTTTCTATTGACATAAAAGTTTATCCCAGGCCCCTCTCATTACTAAGAAATATAATTTACTCAAGTGAATCTTTAACAGGACTTTTTGTTTACAATAACAAGCGTCCCCGCTCACGCCCTCACAGAATCAGTCACGAAAACTTTTCACCGCCCTCACAAAATCTTGCTTTGTCCCCTTAAAAAACCTAATAAAATGTTATCATATACTTAGTTTTCTATTCACTAAGTACTCTACTCAAACTGAAATTTTATAGTTATTGAAAACACCATTAAAAGGTCTGCCCACAGAAAATTTCAACTTTGCAGCATGCATCTTGATGTGCAGCATGTTCACAAGGCCTGGTACAATAGCTGTTTTCATGAAGTTGCGTAATTTGAGTCTCTGTATTAGAATTCCTGAAACAAAAAAATTATGCAACTGCTTAAGTGCTGTGTTGGTTGACCAAGTGTTGACAAAGGTAACAGAACTGAAACATTCTATATTCTTGTAATTTAAGGAAAGCAACCCGAACCAGAAGCAACGCCAACTCCAAAGCCAGATGTTGATGAATCAGAACCTGTTACAGATGAACCCCATGAAACAGATACTACGAAGGATGAAGATAATGTGAATGAGGAAGAAGTGGAGATTAGGCCTGAAGATACAGAAGGAAAGCCAACTGAAGACCCAAATTCTCCCGATGCAAACCCAGACCCCCACAGAAGAAAACAGTTCAGGACCTGGCTTGATTCCAGGGATGATTATGTAACAGAAAATCCATCAAAGGCAAAGACAGGAAAGGCTCCAAATGCAGAAAACGATGAACAACATGGTAAGGCTATTTTCATCGAGTATTGTATTTATTTCGCTTCTATGTGACTTTGTTTAATAAGCTCTCACAATCAGTACCAAAGAGAGAAGAAACTCTAGAGCAAATCTATACTCTAGCAATGGCTGCAAGAAACTTTATTGAAAATCTATGCTTCTTGATTGTTTCAATGTCCCTCAATGCTCCTCTCTAAGCTCGCTTAAAAGCCTTATCCTAAAGGTTTCAATAGCAGGCTAAGTCAATAATTTGAAAATGTAAGTCTCTTTGTTTCAGTAATCAGTGTGAAAAGTTAGAAAAGTGGATGTTAAGCCAGGTATTGGATCGCATCCATCCCTATCTGAAAAGATAGCAGCAAATCAAAATGAAGCATTTGGTTCCCTGTATACCTATTGCCAAACAAATAACTATTTCGCATTGAAGAATATCTTGCAATGGGCATAGGTACAGTTGCCAAGACTGCAGTCCAAAACTGTACATCTGGAAAGCAGATCAATAATTACCCTGATCTCTGTTGCAATTGTTTGATTTTCATTTCTGATTCTAATTTCCATCAACAGATAAATCTGACCAGCTAAACATTAAAAAATCAAAGAGGCCATCTTTGAGAATTGAGAGCAAGCTCAATGGGTCAGATACCACCCTGAGTCTGGCTATTGCACTGACCGTCTGTGTGGTGGTGCTGGTTGCAGTTATTGTCAAACTCAAATGCAGGGGTCCAAAGACGAAAAAGAAGTTTGCTGTGGACGATGGGGATTATCTGATCAACGGCATGTATCTGTAAGTTAAATACATCTTTGGGTTTTCATTTTCCTGAAGATGGAGTCTAATCTATTTGGTTGTAGCATTAAAAGTATATATTTACATTTTGAATACGAGGTCATTTTTTCGCTTGCGTTATTGGGTAAGATTAGATATAAATTTCGCATCTCAGTTGTCTCGTTTGTCATACTATGTAGCCAGCAGAAAAATATCACTTTACCTGTTGAGAGTTGATGTCCGTGAGTGCATTCATATTCAATAGAGAGATTGGTTAGAAGGCCTTATGTTTCATTTCTTTCTTAACATTTTCAACCTTGACTGTGCAAAAGCCCTGGGTCTTTTATCGTTGTTTGCCTGAATTGACATGGTTGAGCAACAAAACCTGATATTTCTATTACGCTGCTTATTTGTTGTACCATGGTTAGAATTTCCAAATTTCAATCAATGATGCAAAAGACAACATTTTGGTTGATTAATGGCATTCTTGATTATGAATTTAAAAAACCCTTTACAAATATGGTGGCTAACAGAAAAAGCAACTGCAAAATAAAAAACACCAGACTTTCACCACTCGCTAGAATCACACTAAATCAATTCAGAAATCGAAAAAACTTGCCAGAAATTGTTTCTTAAGATCTTAAGCCTCATAATTTTCTAAAATTTCACAAATTTTTGACCTCATTATTCTTAGATATTACTAAACACTACAATGACTATACACAGCATAATCTAAATGTGTTGGATAATGTTGTTTGGAGTATAATTCTTCCTTACCTTCCTTACCATACACCTTAATACTTTATCAGACATCGTCCTTCGTGCAATACTTTGCTTATTCACTAGGTTTTATTAGATAATTTCTAGAACAGAATTTTGCTGTCTTGCCTGAAAATCCTTGGATCATGTTTATTTGATCATTATTCCGCTCAAAAATACAATTTTTGATCGTTTGGCTGGGACTTTAATTGCTGAATTATAATCAATAGACCCATTTCACAATTATGTTTGTTTTTTAGAAATTCATCTCGAAACAACCTTAGCCTCAACGTGATGCGTAGCTAATTCCCAAAGGGTTCATTGCTCCTAGCAACAAAGGGAATTACTTTGTGAGTTTGAAAGCAACGCATGGGGATTTTGCCACGCATCATGTCGAGGCTAAGCTTGTTTCGAGATGAATTTCTAAAGAATTGACGTAATTATGAAAAGGGTCTATTGAAATAAATTGTGCGAAAATCTGACCCGGATACGACTTGAACCTCCGACCTCTTACTTCTTCTCAAGTGAATGGAAATCAGACATTTTAAAGCTGCCAAGATCTCAACTATATACAAGGTTCAACACAAATAATCTAAAATCATCCGTTTTTCTCGCGCAAAAGCGAATTTGATTATCCGCTTTGTGACTTGAATTTCATTGCGCTGAACAGGCTTTGCAGGATGTAGGAAGAATTGTAGGTAAATATAACTTTCCCTCGATATTGAAAACAACAAATTAGTGAGAATAGCTCAATACCTACCCTACCCTGAATTTTTGGGTTTGAGAAATGGTCCCAGGCTACTCCCCTAGTAAGTCAGTGGTAATCAACCTTTTTCCTGACCAAGGCCGGGCCTTACTTCCATCTGGAAATGATAGCATACACTACATCACTACACTATAGTAGTATCAAACCCTTGTGTTATTTTACACGTTTGTGCTACAGACCTTGTTGAACATTACTACCACAAGAAAACCCCTGGATTGTGAGTTTGAGGCATGCTTGTTTAGAAGCAACGCCTTTCAGAATCTTAGCACCAAAGCAGCTGGTTTATACTGTAGGGGGATGAAAATATTGAAACTATAGGCATTTGAACCATATAGATGCGATTGCGGCCCTCGGTCTATTAACGAGGCAGAACAAAGAATCGAAGATGGTTACATTTTCCTGTTTTGGTCAAGCCAGCTTTTATTTTTTCGCGCTAAAATATTTTTGAACGATTGCATAGCCTCGGTTTCGTGTTCGCTATTGTAAATTTACGCCCATGGTTTTCATACTTTCATCCCCAACAATACATTCATGCAACTGTACTTGCTAGTCGAGGAATAACTTGGTATGTCATTTGTAGCCTGCGTCAAAACCTATAACTAAGATGGTAAATAATATTGATAGTCCTCTGCAAACATCTTTATCTGGTATCTCCATGTAGAGAAATATTTTTCATTTATATTTCTTTGATGTTTCAATGAGTAATATCTAATCAGGTATTTGTAGATGTAAAATTATTTAAGTGCATAGTATATGCATGCCAATGCAGTTAACACTTTTCATTTATCGAGAAAAATATTGATTGATTGAGGTCAGATCTTTTTTGTCTCGTTATCTTTTAAGAGGGAAATGATGTACGCCAGGGAGCCAGTATACTAGCCTTAAAAACGCATTAAATCACCAAAGAATATTTCCTTCAAAGTCAGTCAAAATTGGAAAAAGCCTTATTGATTCGGTAGAAATGATACAAAAGTAATACCTCTCATTAGGAAAGTTTTCACAAGAGAACTCGGGTGGTCGAGTGGTTGTTAAAAAGGTTTAGGGGAAATGGTTGAGGTTAGGGGTTACGGTTAGGGGTTTGAATTTCAAAAAGAGGTTTCGAAAAGGTTCTTTTGCTTGTTTTGCTGCATCCTAACAATTGCTAACAGGACAGTTGGCGGCAAAATCACACAACACGACTTTGCTTCCTCTCTCGAATTTAACCTGGAAATGCAGAAAAAGGTAAATATGTGAGTAATTTTGAATTTTTTTAGCCTAGCTGTTTAATCTACTGGCGTTTTGGGTGAGGATTTTTCATCACTTTTGAAATTTAGGTCCACCACATGTATTTTTAACGTTGGGTGCATGACATGAAATGCTTTTGATTGATTAATTAGGAAAGACAAGACACTTTCCAATTTTTCTAGACCAATTCTAAGGATTTTAACAACTAACATAATACTGTAAACGCTTTCTTCTAGAGAATGCCAGGCAAAGAAGGTCGCACAGCGTGAATCCTTGAATAAGCCCGGGGGCTTTTTTGTTAAAATGAATTTTAGGATGGGGGCATATTTGACGACGTCGTCGGAAGGAGAAGGACTTATTCAGAAGTTTGTCAATCTCTTTTAAGATTGACGTAGAAAAGGCACAATTTTCTTTATCATCTATGTGGTAATAATAGTTATGTCCGTAGTGTCAGATGGTCCTGTTGTCGGGGAAGTGTGAAGTCTCCTGTCAAGTTTTGGGCTGAGTTTTTTCTTTAAAAAAACAATATTGCTCCAGAAAACATTTAGATTTCTACAATGAATTTTGGTTCATTCCTACCATAAAAGTTAGGAAACAATAGGCCTAGGGAACAAAGGGATCTGCTCTCGCAAACAAAGGGATCAAATTGGTGGTGTAGCCTAGTGGTTAAGGCGCTGGATTTCTAATCCTTGAAGGGTAACCCTCGTGGGTTCGAATCCACGAACGGTCGGAATCATGAACTACAAGCCGTCAGCCAACTCAGCTGTCCATCCTTCCGAGGTCGGTAAATGAGTACCCAGGATATTCGTTATAGAATATTAATTCTGGGGGCACAAGCTGCAGGTCCACATCAGCTGTAATGCTGCCACAAACCCTGACCTGCGTTAACAAATAAAAATGCTTGCTTGCTTGCTCGCGGTCTGCGGTCTATTAATGAGGAGAAACTAAAGAATCAATGATGGTTACATTTTCCTGTTCTGGTCATGCCAGCTTTCATTTTTCCGCACGAAAATGTTTTTTAAAAAATTCCAAAGCCTCGGTTTTTCGTGTTCGCTATGGTAAATTTAGGGCTATCGTTTCCATACTTTGTCTGTTATCTTTGTCTGAGAGCACATCATAACCGTGAATATACCACTGTAAACGGCAATACTTTCTGGTCCACTCAGTACTCAGTACTGGTGCACTCTTAACTAACTCTTAAAAAGCATCATCCCCTGGTTAGTTAGTATAACGGACAGTGGTGACTGCCAACTATTATAGTCTCACTCAACTAGTCTATTTATCCCTATTAGCCTTTCACCTCAAAACAATAAACCAATGAATAAGCCAAGCCAATCAAAATGAATTTTTTAATGATTTACCAAAATCATGATTTCACATTACTCACAACAAATAGGAAATCTAATTCATAATTTACAAAAAATATTTTAATAATTTTATGAAATTATGAATTTATGGGTAGAAATCAATAAATGATTAGAAATTTATTTGCTATAAAGAATTCAAAGTAGTCGGTAGCTAACTTGTATTTTGGTCTATTGTGGTGGTTCTGATTTTCCTGCTGAGAATATCTCAGTAAAAATACTTGGTTGTGCAAAGCATTGCAAGTCATTTCTGTCTGGCAACTGAGAAGCCTTTCAGACACCATGCTTCAATATTCATCTGAAATAAAAGATAAAGAATCTTCATTTCAGGCAACTGAATCTAAGTATAGAGTCAACAATACCACCCTAAAATTCCGATCCTTCATAGCTGCTAAGTAATCAATCCCTATATCTACATCTCACAAGATGACATTAGGAAACGGCAAGTGTTGACCTATCAAAGAGAAGTCACATTACAAGTTTAAGATGGATTTTTCTTCTTAATCAAGTCTAGCATAGTTGATTAGAAACTAGGTCTCAACTCTGCAAAATGTTAATGTCTTAAAAAGTTTTCAAAGTAAATACTGCTAATTATAGTAAATCTTCCTAGCAAGTTATAAGTCTGTACATTTGAGGGTGTAAATCACTCCAGTGGCCGTTTTAGAGACTGTTCCCGTGGCCAAACGCCATGATTCAATGATTACCATATACAGTATTTATATTTAGCATTTTCTATTACTTTGCAGGGGGCTTTTTGTCTATATTATCCCCCCTGGGCCTGGTCCTCACCTAAAACCGCCACACTGCTTGTCAACACACCTGAGTGGAATCTGTATAATGTCTTCAAAGCTAAGTCTCACAATACTTTCAGAACTTGAGAAGTTCTAAAGAAAATTCACTGCGCATAAAATGTGAAATCTGACAGAAATGGTGAATAATTAAATATATTACCTCAGTCTGTATTCAATCTACCAATTAGATTAGAATTCAGAACCACCTACAAGAGGTGAGAGAGTTAAAACCAAATATGCAGTTTCTCCTATCTATTTACTGAGATACCATCCAAGGTGAGCTGGAAGGAATTCTTCAGTGTCTTCTACGTAAATTCATTTCTATTTCAATAATTCAAGCAAATTTCATAATTTCATATTGAATTGAGGGTCTTAGTTGTGCAGTGGGAGTGCACTAGAGTACTATCGTAGAGGTTGTTGGTTCAAGTCATAGAACATTCTTTAGATGGTAATCTGAGTGATCTAAGTAATCTATTTGTTTGTTTCGTTATGTTTCCGATATTCTGTCTATTTTTAAGTCATACTTGGGTTATTTTCATACAAATATTATATCGATCAAGTTCACAATCATGAAATTTGTACCTGGCCATTGGTGCTTCTTATTTGTCAGAGGGACATATATAACACCCATTAAATTCTTCTTCACAACTGATCCATCTGTTTGTTTATCGTATTGTTCCAGCTGCTGGTTCCCTCCCTCTGGTCCAACAGGAATGATCAACCTGCCTCCGGGTTTCAGTTGGTCAGTAAGCTAGAATTTGAAGAAATCTGAGGTTTAGCTTTGAGTGGGGAGTGTAGGTCATGTCATATTATCAAATTAACAAAAAGGAATAGAGGAAATACACATGTCATTACTTGACTCTGTCAAATCATAATGCTCATCTTCACAACAGCAACAACAATAATCACATTGATAGTAATAACAATAATAATCTTAATACAACAGATCATTAGGTGTTTTGAAAAATTTCCTCTGATTCAAAGTACAACAGCCATCCAATCCAGTGCTTGGTTTATAAACAATAAAATGAAAATTATCCAATGCTCAACAATTAGAAATTCAAGAAGAAGCGAGTTTGAAAAATAAATTGACATAAGTTAGTTCAGCTATTCTTGGAATCTGAGAAAAACTGAAATCATTCCTAGAATGCTTGGGACATAGGGTTCATAGCTTTTGCAAAGATTCGTAAACATGTAAAAATTTGATTCTTTCCTTTTGATGAATACATTCGAAGCATACATGTATGCTTTGGCTACCAGTTAAGATATGGGAAAGATACTTACAGCTTTAGGAAGGGTGGGTGCTGCAGCACCAACATGGATTGCATCATAGGGTGCTTCTGGAGCGTAACCTTGTCTTCCATCACCAACTAAAGGGAAAGTTTCAAGATTAAGTTGAATTCATTAAATGAATTCGATAATATAGTAAGAGACTAATTCAAAAATAAACCATTCTTCAAACGTTTCGATACAATCTTCATCAAACTTTTCTAACACTAATTTGGGGACTAACTTAAACCAACATAGGGTTACAACGAGATAAACCTAGATAAGCAAACTAGAATGGCATTCCCCTCGCAAACTGCTTATTATCCCAGGTAATTTTTATTCTCTTAAATTATTTTGATTAATTCTCAAAGTCCTACTTTTTCTAAAGTAAATCATTCTTTGTAGGTAGACTTTAAGAGACTAATTCAAAAATAAGCCATTCTTCAAACGTTTCGATACAATCTTCATCAGTAAACTTCTCTAAAAATAGTTGGGGGACCTGATTTACAAAACATAGGGTTACAATGAGATAAACCTAAACAAGGACCTGTTTTGTAAATTAGGTTTTTAAGTAAGTCCCCCAATCTTTGAGTAAAGTTTATTGTTGAAGATTATATCAAAACATTTGAAGAATGGTTTATTTTTTAATTTGTCGCTTGAAAATAAATGTTTAAAAACAGAGCAATTCTTACCAACAAGAGTGACAATTTTCTTCTGTAAAAGTTCCCCATTTGCTTTCATGATATTATTCTCTGAATCTTTTACAAGTCTGTCGATGTGATCAATTCCAACAACTTTACCTTCATCGCCAACCTATAATCAACACGCTGATGCAAAAAAATACAACTTACTAAACGATAACAAGTAATTGTATTGTAATGAATAGTATTTGCAGTATTTAATAGTATTGTACTGAGTTGTATTGTATTATTGTTATTGGATAGTACTGTATGGTATTGGACTGTATTGAATAGTATTGCATTGTTTTGTGTTGCTTCACATTGGATTTTGTTATATCATATTGTATTGTATGACTCACCATATAAGTCATGCAGGCAGTAAGGTAGCCACTACCTGAACCAACATCTAATGCTTTGGCACCCTTCTGAAGTTTATCTTCAAGTAGTTGGAGTGCATAAGCATGCTACAATGTAAAACAGTTCAATTTAATCATGTCAATCAAAAATTACAATATCATTATTACAAACGGCTTTATTTGGGCTGTTGACTCTCTCTATACTTGAAAATTAATGGCAAATCATGTTATTGAGTAGAATAAAGAAGGGAACAATTTCTTGTCACAACTCTTTTGCTGAAAAGAGCCAAGATTAAAGATTGATAAATTTCATGTACTGTATGTAATACTTTGAAGGAAAATCGTAGCAAAAAGAGACAGCTTCCAGATGTTAGAAGACAAAATAACAACAATACATACCATGTGTGGTGCACTGATGGTTGCAGCAAAACCTGCATTAAGAATAATGGAAAAAACTGGCATTGTTATATTCTCAAGATACCGGGTTATATGTCACAGCCAACCCTTGCTGCATAAGAAAAAATATCGCTTAAGACAGGTGACAGAACAGCAAAGAAAATTCTGCCAATTAGCTGGTACTGGTACCTGGTACTCAATATTTCAATACATTTTTTTGAGATTACAAATAAAGATCTCTTTGCACCTAACTAAACAAGTCATCAACCATAGAACACCATTTCTTGTTGCAAAACAAATCTCTCTTGAATCATTGCAGGAATTGGAACAACTTTGCCATTTCATATATGACTAAAACGCTTCTCTTTTATCCCAAAATATTTCTTATTTATGAAGGGTTTATAATATTTACCACCATGTTTATGTAGGCAATTTGTTGATAAACAATTTCAAAAGCTAAGAGAGCTAGGAAAAAGCGTTGTGTTGTGCACTTACAGGTACTGTTGGACATCTAATGTGAAACAAATATTGGAGGTTCTTCTATAGACTATGCTGCAACATCTAAAACATGAATCTTTCAAATTGAAAGAAAAGAAAGTCAAAAAGCAAAATGAATTTTTACCAATAGATTGGGGAGAGTCTTGATAAGGATTTCTGCTGCAATAGTGTCCACGATCAACTTTTTTCATCGCAGCTTCGACTGATTGACTTTTGATAACTTTATTTTCTAAGATTCAAGCAGAAAATTTTTAATATGTCAACAAAGGTTCTTTATTTGTTTTCATTGTTGACACACATACATACACTAGATTTGTCTTCTGACCCTTTTCCCCGTGAGCAAGAGTTGACTAGTCCATGGATTTGTCTCATTCAATTCTCACTATTGCTTGCCATCTCCTTCTGCAACTCCATCATCCGGATGTCACTCTCAACCACATCCTTCCACTGCCTTCCTGGTTATCCCCTCTCTCGCGTTCCTACCACTTCCATTGTTAAAAACTTTTGCATCTTTCCCTCTTCTCAACACACCCTAATCATCCTCAAATGCTGTTCCCTTGACCAACCTTTCATCAACTCTACAGCCAGCCTTTTTGCAACCTCCCAGCTAGTAATCCCGTTCCTCAATGTAAATCAACACATCATCCTCAGCATCTTCTTCTTTGTCAAAACCAGTTGATTAAATTCTTTTACACCGACACTGTAATCGTCTTCCCTTATATCCCAGAAAACTTCTGACGCATCTCTTCTATAATCTGCCCTTGAGTTACATTCATAGGTGAGAGGCCAGTCTTGAATAGAGGGGCCTTCTGCCATATTCATAAGCGGTCAAGTAGGGCAATAGAAATCGTCGTACGAATATAGAAGATTGCATACACTCATTCCAATATGGGTGGAGAGGGTGCTGTGCCAAACAAATAGAATTCGAAATTCAGGGATGGGGATTCCCAACTCTACCGAAAATCTTTTTTCTATCTGGCCTTTTTTTCCAGAAACAGATTTTACAACACAACAACAACATAAACAAACCTTACACACAACAAGAAATTTACATACCTATAATCTATCTAATAACAAACAAAGATAACATCAAGACTACACACAAATTGTACCTTTGAGCTGCTTTATCAGGTCATCATTGTCTCGTCCATGTGATCGCCAGGCCATACTTCTTTGAAAACCTACGACGTTTATGACAAGGGAGTAGCAGTACAGCTTCTGCAGAGTGAAGATCATAATTTATTAGTGCGGAGGCGGTAGGAGCTTCAAAGTTAGTTATGCGCAGCACTTTGCCTCGTATTGAAATATATTATCGTTGTTGTTGTTGTTGATCATCAGTCTGATCATCAGTGTTGCCAAACCTTGGATTTTCATCAGGGACGAACCTTAAAGATCTTAAAAATGTAGAAAGCGTTTCGTTTTTTTCAGTCGCTGCTGTAGAATTATACGTTGAATTGAAAGGAACATATGAAGCTCTAATCTTTGTTTTGACATGAGTTGTGCTCAACAATTTTTAACGCCAAGTTTTTTCCTGGAATAAGATCCAGATGGTGGTATTATCATCTATAGATTTCGCTCTCCTACTTCCAACTTGTTTGAAGGTCGAGTGTAATATATTCACATGGACTTCAGATACAAACCTTCTTCATTAACTCCTCGGTTTAAGTCAATAAAATCAGCCTTCTTATCAGCGATTCTGAAGCATGTCTGATCAGTTTTGTCTTTTATAACGTTGAAAACTTTTCCTTGAACATGTGCAGTCATCTTTGGAACTCCATGCATACAACATAATTAATGTTTTGTGACCAACCATTCTCAAAATTAACGAAAAGCTTTTAACATGTTTTAGGCTCATTCTTACAATCTTGCATTTTTTTTAAAGCTGATGTTTTTGATTGAGTTTTCTTGTTTTCATGATATTTATGAAACATTTTTTTTGGCGATTGGAACTGTTTCTTGATAGGGTTTCAATTGCAAAAATGGTAATGGCTTGGCAAGCGTAATGAAGGGAATTGCTTGGGGTACAAGAATTACTGTTGGATAGGGGTGCGCTGCTGAGCTATCTACTATACCAATGCTTTGGAAACGATACCCAGAATAACGTGCAAAGATACCCCATTTTACCTGATCTTTCATCATGGGGATGAAGATTTAAACTAATCTTTTTGGAAAAGCTACTTCTTAGATTTCATAATAATTCGTATGGGATTCAACGGAAATATCGTACCCATGTTATGAGTTTTCGACGAAAAACTCACCTATATTAGCGGCACATCCCCGTATAAATCTTATGCTCTATATCCCTCCCTGGGAAAAATAAGGCATTTGTGAAAATAGAAGATAACAAATATTTCATTTTGACATAATTAAATTAGTATCTAAACTTAAATATACGTCAAGAGTTTCTGCCCCAACTGAAGGACTTTTATTTTTCCGTAGGAAAGACACGTTTTTCAGATTTGAAGAATGAAAAATAGAAAAACATCCTCGTCATGGATAAAAAATTCTATTACCTGACCTGCAAGGAGATGGAAATAAAAAGTAAGCTATGCTTGTATAAAAAATATCTAAGATTTAAGCTAATCTACCTTGTGCACCAAAATAACGAGAATCCTTGTCGGGTTCATGAAGAAGTAAGTTTTCTGAAGACCTATGAAATTAATTTCACCTAGATGCTAGATTCTGCTTCATAAAAAGTACGCTGAACCTAGCCCCAAATGTACAACCTTGATGACTTCTTGTTTGCCTTATTTGTAGTATTAGTGGTCCTCAATAGTGCAGTGGTAAGGCGTAGAATTCGCGACCGAAATGAAACCAAACCCTTGCGAAATGAGGATAACAGCTTTGGGTTAGAAAAAATACGAATGCTGCTTCTCTCGACCCAAAAGTATAAATGGGTAGACTCATTTGTTTATAAGGATCTCAGCAATTTTTCAGTACTTGAAGTTCCTTAAATTTTCTATTTTTTCTATTTTTAAAGGAAACAATAGACTTAGATAGACTTTTCTAATCGACTTACATAGAGTTGGATATAGCCCGGTAAAGATTGTTCGTTTTTGGTACATGCGTTAATATTCGACTCCACTAAGTTTACACTGAGCCGTATGTGTACAAAACGGAGCAAAATTTATCCGTTTCAACCTTTCGTTCATACTGCGCGTCTCCAAATACGGAGCTTTCCAGATACGCAATCAGATACGCATGCTTTCAAATACGGTGGATATTGAATATGCTGTGTTTCAAGTGTGGACACCAAATATGCCGTAGACATTCACATACGACGGTATTCTTTGAAGGAAAATATTTATATGCAAGTGGGATTCGAGGGATATTTGTATAAGTTTATATGAATTTTAGCAGTGTGAAAACTTCATTGTATTCGTACGATATTCATTTGAAAATGGAGCAAGGTGTGAACAAGGTGTGAACAAGTTAAGTTTTTGCCTTCAAAAGCGAAAGCAAACAAATACGGAGCAGTGTAAACGTTGTAGATTAGATCTATTAATTGCGTCTCTCCACCCGCACAAGAATTGGCTCAGCAGGAGCAAGAACAACTCTTGGTTTCACTTTTATGGGAACACTTGTCTCCGGTCCTCTGACGAGACGATACTTCTGCAACACACGAACCAGAACAGTCTTCATCTCCATGTACGCAAACCTCATTGCCACACAATTTCTAGGCCCGTCTCCAAAAGGCAGGTAAGTGAATGGAGTGATTGATTCTTTATTTTCTGGTAGGAATCTTTCTGGTTTGAATGCTTCAGGCTCTGGCCAATACTTCTCGTCGTGGTGCATGGCGTAGACTGGGACGAAAACCGCTGCTCCCTTTTTGAATGGAACGTTTTTCACGCTGCATGCTTCGGTCACTTTGCGAGACAGCATAAAACCTGTAAATTTCAATATTTTCAATGTTATGATAATGACTAAAATACACTTTTACAAACAAGTTGTCATAAACAAGAAAAGATAAAATAATCACAATACAATACTGATCGCATGACAAATAGCATTTTAAACCAAACAGACGAATGCCATTACCAGTAACCGTGAGACCGAGCAGCGTTAGGGTTGCTTTTCCGTAGAAGCATAGCTTCTTTGGTTTTTTGGTTTGATTCTTTTTTTGTTGGGAAGTTACAAAAGAATTTCTACTCCTTCGTTGGCTGTCAAAGTTCTTTAAATCTTGATCAAGGAACTCGAACAGTTGATACGGAGAGGATTATATATGTTACAGGCAACAAAAAATGAAGCTCATCTTCTACTGCGTCATGTGATCAGCACCAATATACATCTCACTTGGAAACTTATTACCCCTTAGAATCAGAGTCATGCCAATATCACAGAGAAGAGATTAGGAAACCAAGGTAACATGCTCAATCTTTGAAAGGAGGCTCCCCCAAAATGATAGCTTTTTGCCGTAAGTACAAGGTAATTGGTTTGAATCGTTTTCTTCCTTCACATAACCGCTGATAATTGCATGCCCGCACGCGTACCTGGACTATCAAGTCATAATATTTTGTACTGTAACGACAACAAATATTACACATATTAAAAAAAAAACCGTGTTGGTTAAATATCAAAGAGATGCGAAATTAGAACAACATAATGCACTAACCTGGTGGGTACAGTCGAAGGGTTTCAGCAATACATGCTTCTAGATAAGGCATCTTCTGGATTTCTTCATACGTAACAGTCTCACTAGAACTGCAAACTTGGCGTATCTCTTCGGCCACTCTTTCCTGAGCCTCAGGGAAAACTGCCAAATTATAGCAAGTCAGGCCCAGAATGTTACTCGAAGTATCATATCCACCCAATATGAATAACACCATTTGAGCAAGTATTTCGTTATCTGTAAGATGATATTGACCCTTCGCCTCTGGGTTTTGAGATTCAAGCATCAAAGTAAGCAAGTCCTAGAAAACGTAAGGAGAAATATATCAACCTTTCCTGAAAAGCATTTTAAAGCTTCAAGGCTCACGGATGATTTTATTTCCGTTCAAATGATGTCGAATTCGAAAACAAGGGTGATAAAACTCCTACGCACCCATAATTGCACGCAGAAGCATCAGAGGCTTTGACGCAATTATCATTTATGTAAACATGTATTTGTATGGAATGCGTTGTATATAACAGCATCACAGTGCTCGATGTACGAAGGCACAGAGCGATATAGATGAGAAACAAGAAAGGAAACTGGCTCTCTATAACTCAAAGTTTTATTCTCTCGCAATCATCAGACTGACTATAATAATAGTACGATAATAGACAGATATATGATACTAAAAAGATTTGGATATCTATGCATCTATGTATCTCTATAGCGATTGCATTGTCTAACGCTGCATCATAGTGCTTGATGTACGAGGGTATAGAGCGACATAGATGAGAAACAAGAAAGGAGACTGGCTCTCTGTAATTCAAAGTTTTATTCTCTCGCAATCATCAGACAGACTATACCTATGTATAAATTTGTACGATAATAGACAGATATATGATAATAAAAACATTCGGATATCTATGTATAAATGTATCTAACTCGAGAAGAGAGTGCCTATCCTGGCTATAGTGCTCGATATATTTGAGTATATAGCAATTATAAGCAGAAAAAACCCATTAGAAAACAGACATGTCCTTCTGTTACTCTGAGTTTTGTGCTTACGCACTCGTTGGACAGACTATACTAATATAATTGTAAATGTATATTCTTTAAACATACCCTTCTTTGGCTCTGACCTGCACTCTGTCTGCGCTGTTTTATGATGTTTCTTGCGACGTCCACCACTGGACTCCAGCCGAAGCCGAATCTGGTTGTTTGGATGAGCTTTTGAGCAAGGTATTTTCCGACCACTGGAATCATGTTAACGATACCCGGCAATGGTTTCCTTTCCATAGCTTTCCGAGCCATTGCCGTCATTTTATCATCGGGGTTGGTTTGCGAGTCGGTCTTGACGCCAAATGAAGACGATAGGATGACTTCCATCGTCACTCCCTGCTGCCACCTATGAACGGTATCAAGGTTGATATTACAAAACATTAGGTAAACAAGGAAAATCTAAAACCCGCGTAGTAACTGCTGAGAATGAAAAGGACCCGGCTAGGATTCGAACTCTCGCTCCACCATCCTTTAGAAGGAAGGTTAAACTAGGGGTCCCGTGCCGGAAATGAGGCCTTTTGCAAGGTAGTACCTTAAATATAAACTTAACTTGTAAGTAACAATTGTTTACTTAGAAAATGGATCAATAGAAGGTCCAAAGAACTGTTAGTTGAAGGGTGATAAGCAAGTATGCTATCTTCGTAAGTTATTTGTTTGTGTGCAAGACACAAAGTGCCCACTTAATAGGTAGACTAATCAAACAGTTCGACTCTGGTCCTTCCTCACGATGTGATCAAACCTCGTTACTTCCTTTACGTTTTTGCCTAGGGTTACCGAGAGCTTGCAGATTCTCTCCTCTAGTGTTTGGCCTTCTTGTGTTTTTTCACGCCGCTATTTTTATGTGTTGGAGGATGCGGAGTAGTGTTAAAACTACCCCTATCCGATATGAAAGTCACTCCACTCCGGTAGCAATCTGGTATAGTGTAATTCCAGCTTCAGTTTTAGGCCTAAGCACTTACATGTGTATATCAATAGCTTTTCCTTGATCTGCAACAGTGTCTAGCTTCTTCAAGAGAGTATCTGACGCTTCCTGCATGATGAACATCATCTGCTTCATCTTTCCAGATGTGAAAATAGGTGTCAAGATGCTTCTGATGTTTTTCCATTTCTGACCTTCTACGGCTGTTAGTAAGTTTGACAACGGCTCTGGCTGTTTGAAGCCAAAGGACTAAAATCATAAAAGAATTATAATATCATAAACCTGTCAAATTATAGATGATAATATAGAAGAGAAACAAGAAAGGAGACTGGCTCTCTGTTACTTAAAGTTTTATGCTAACGCAATCATCAGACAGAATAGTCTATCTGATAATTGCGTTAGCATGAAACTTTAAGTAAAAGAGAGCCAGTCTCCTTTCTTGTTTCTCTTCTATATTGCTCTGTACGTTCGTACATCGAGCACTGTGATTCGGCGTTATACAACGCAATCGCTATAGAGATAGATGATAATATATATATCGAAAAGATCGTAGGGTGGAAATAGACGTATGTTCTTACCAATAGAGGTTAACAGTGTTCACACGTTCACACACAACAAAATTGTCTTCAAAAAGATGATGCAGATATATCTACTGGAAAATGTTTGGTCAGCTATTTTCATCTCCTTACATCCTCTACACATCAATATTAATAGCCTACCACCTTTATCCCTGTTATTATTCTATTTCATTTTTTTATATACCTTACTCTTTTTCTTTTTTACTATTTTTCTTCTTTACGGAATTACTCGTTGTTATTAATGCTTTTTCAAATTCAAATCTTCTGTCATCAAAATGTTTTGGCTACAGGGATGTGGCCCCCAAGAAGCAAAATTTATACCCATATTAAAACCAATTTTCTGAAAATGTATACCTATATTCATGCAAAATTTCTCAAAATGTATTCTCATATTCTACCCATCTCCCAAAACTACACCAATACCTTGAAAATTGACTGTCAATTTGAGACCCATATTTATACCGAAATCCAAAAAGATGACCATATTTAAACCAAAATGGCAGAAAGTACACCCATTCTGGCAGCACGTCCCCAGTACCGTAAATTCATTTGTAGTACTTACTGGTCTGTCATGAAACTTGTCAAAGTCTTTCACCAATACTGCTTTCAAGATGTCGGGGTCAGAAACCATAATACATGGGATACCAAGAAAATAAAACCCATAAACTTCACCATATTTCCTTGTCATTCTTAAAAATATGTCATGGAGTGGTTTCCCTCGCAGGATATCAAATGAATTGCCAATTATTGGCCATGGGGTTGGTCCCTTGAAACCTTGTTTTTGTAAAACTGTGAACTTTGTGATATAATGCCAATACGTGTATGTGACAAACACAACAAGGGATGTCAACACCCAGTGTTCTAGTGCCAATTTGTAGGTGTCTCTTAGGATATCCATGCTTGACCTAGGAAGACAAACAAAAAGTAGATTACACACTTTTTGTTTTATAAGGAACCCCCAGGCCTAGTACTAAAAGTTTAATACATTGTCTATTGTTCTCTATTGTTACAGGAAACAATAGAACAGAACAATCCATTGTATTTTACAAGAAATCCTAATTGTTTTTAAGGGACAGGCATGATGATATACAACTTAAGAGAACAAGTATTAAAATATTTTAAAATCATTTCAGAAACGATTCAGTTCCTATGGAGTTGATTTCTGTTTTTTGGTTGAACCCTCTTGACTATATTTACTGACTTAGAAATTTTGCCACCCCAACTCCGAAGGCCTGGCTATGGCCTGTCTCATCAACCCTTGACTTGTTAAAAATCTTTTTCGTAAGATGAATTGAAATTTGGTGCAGCTAATGTGATTTGTAGTTTTTGCAGTTGGGGAGTGAGAGGGGATCTTATTAGTTCTTTCGTTCTAAAGAACAAAAAATATTTGTTTCTTCTTTAGAACACAAAAAAATACTTGGAAACACGGTGCTTCAGGAATACCAAATAAACAAAATAGCCTAGGGAGATTATTTGGGGAGTTGTCTTGATATCCTGGTTGCAAGGTCTTTCTTAAAATGGTCATGACCATGGTAAACAATTTTTAAAACATATTTAATTTGGTGAAACTGTTGCAGTCTAGTCTAGCTAGCCTTTGAGGTTAATTTGGCCACTTTGTCTGTTTAGTGGGCCTTCTCTGCAAACCGATTTCAGATTTTCATTTTTCCATCAAAAGCCTTGTACAAAGAAATGTTTAGATAAAGCTAACGAGGAACTGCAATAACTGCAGCGAAACATTTAAAAAACGCGTTACATACTGCATTTTTACATTACTAAATAAAAAGGTAAAAGGTGTAATTTAACAGCATTATATCTAGTTAGGAACTGTTCAACTGACTTTACATGTTACACCTAAGTCATTTACATAGCATGGTGTGCAGCCACACATGGTGCTCATAACTACTGAGGTCCCCCTCTATTATCCTTGGTGTCTAGAGGCCCAAGGCACAATTTGTGTTCTTATCTTGGCTTGGTCTCGAACCCACTACCTTTAACCTTTCAGTTGTGAGTGCTACGCCTTACCACTGTTGATGAAGACTAGCTATATCTTACAAATAAGTCGAAAAGATGGAATCATCAAGGTTGTACATTTAGGGCTATGTTCAGTGCACTTTTTGAAGCAGAATCTAGCATCTAGGTAACGTTTATTACATAGACTACATTGGTCTTTAGACAACTTTATTCTTTATGAAGACCGAAGCACAATATAGAATTTTACAAACCTGCAATAGAATTTGTCAATGTATATTATATTTGTTTTCAGTCTGCTGGAAGCCTCCACTTCCTTCGCTTCCAGTTGAGGGATTGTTTCGATTTTGCATTGCACAATGCACAATACTATTCATCTGGAACTTGATTCCGTTCATGTGACTTCCTGAGTGACGTAATAATGACCTCTTTCGAAACAACTCCGTGAAGTGTCAAATGACCGTTACGTAATCTCATTTCTGATTGGGTAATGTATTTTTGTTGTGTTTAGATTGATAAAGTCGAGACGGTCTCAGATGGAGTGAAAATACTGTATTTATTTTTATGCTCAACCTTCTACACAAACCAAAAATGATCCGTATTGTTGCAAAATGCAATCATCTGAAAGTGTTGGTAGATTTAAGAAACTCTTCAAATAGCGTTCAGTGCTCGAAATCCGGAAGACATAATTTGATACAGGCCCGGCGGAGACTGTCTATAGTTGGTCCGGTTCAAGCTTAATTTGCGGGGCCCGGTCAAATCCTTTGAAAATTTTGAAATTTAGGTTTCAGAGATAAAATTTTGTGCATATTTAGGAAATAATTTACGTAGAAATGAACCAAAAGTTATAGTGAAAATCTAACGTTTAGAAAGCAATGTTTTTTGGAACAAAAAGAGTGTTTTTGCCCAAAAGTTGGTCCGTGGTTGTGGAAGTGCAGAGAGGCAAGACAGTGCAAGATTATTCGAACAATAATGATTTTTCAATAAACTTACCGACTTACCAGAATTTAGTTAAATCAATTACGTAATGAAGTATAAGAGATCTGTTATCCGACAACTAGGCACCGTTTTGACAACAAAAGAGACAGGGTGTCTCTAAGGTACCATAACCAAAACATAACACACATTTGAAGAGTTAAGGATACCATTTGTTGAACCAGAATTCAAGTGCCAAATCATTATTATCATTTTCATGGTCCTTCCTTCTGAAGACATACTGCTTTGACGAGTGTAATGCGAAAAGCTTATTGGTTGTTATGTTTTGCCATTGTAATTCCTCTCCCTTTACGGAAAGATTAGTATTCAGGAAAATACGAAATTCCCTGAATCATAGGACGTATTTTGTACCGTCAAACATATCCAAGGATTTGATCTTTAACATTTGTTACAGTTATTACTGTCTATATTCATCAAGATATATACGTTACAAGGCTTGACTCAGGGTTTCCAGTTTTAAGCCAACCTACATTGTTATACCCGGTTTAAGCCCGTTGGCAAAAATAGGGTCTAATGGAGACATAACTAATAAAACATGGCGGAGACCGACTAGTTGTGCTAAGACTGCCAAATAGTGTTCTTCCAATTTTATTTCTGAATTCTCTCACATTGTTTTGACCAGTTTGACAGGTTAAATGCGGTTAAATCAATAGCCTGGACTACTGGCTATAATAGATTTTTACTGGCTAAAACCCAACCGTATCTAAGCTAAATGCCGAATTTTAGAATTAGTCCTTAGTACTCGATGCATTTTCCAAAATTAGAAATTACAAGGCCTTAAAAGCTCCACCGGCTGATACCACTGTCCGATGAAATAACCTACATAAGCTTAGAAATCCAGTTTCCAGAAGATCGCTGGGTGAATTCTGACTTAGACAGTCTGTTTGAATCATCTATTACCCAGTTTTACAAACTTCAACATTTTCTCTCTCAGGCCTGCATTGTTGATGCTCAAGATCTAAAAGAAATGTTGCCACACTAAAGTAAGGATGTCTTGAAGCTTCGAAGATGGGACTTTTGTAACGACGAGTGGCCAAGTTCTAGGGTAAGTTGTTCTGAGTTTGCTTGAGCGAGACTTTCTTCACTGCATTGTGTAGTGCTTCCTCCCTGAAAAATAGAATGATGTATCACCATAATTGCACAGCCATGGTACAGTCAACTATTTTTGTCGAGCCCTTTCTACCACAGCGGATTAGCTCTAATTTGTCAATATCTTTCTTCCTTACATCGCCTATAAATTGTCTTCTGCTGTAATCCTTATCTATATCTTTGGTAGACGAAAAACAACTTAATGAGCGTAGTTTTGGAAGATATAAAGAATAATGTAAAGATCTACGTATCTAGAGCTTGATGTATTTATTATAATTGCTATTAGTGCTCAACATAAGGATATTTCAATGACAATAACGGACAAATTAAAGAATATGAATTATATGACTATGAGTTTTACAACCATGTCAAAGGATAGAAAATTGGCAATCACCACAGAAGTTTAGTCTGGCCTTGTCGTTCTTCGACATTTTCTACACATGTAAAATCTGAACTGACGTGGGATAATGCAGTTTCTTTGTTTTTCATAACATATCAATTTGGCACATTTTGGTAAAAATAGTTTTACAAGAAGTGCAATATTGTCAGATGACCAAATTTACAAAAAACATTGTGTTTTGGAATTAGAAGGGAAGGCGCTCAAATTTGCATATTCTTGAGAATAATCTAATTAAGAATATGCAGATTATGGAAAATTATTACAATAATCTTTAGAAGTCTTGATCGTTTCGCATTATTTCATTTAGTAGAGGAATGGAAAACAACCGTATTCAAAGAAAGCTCTATATAATCTTCAAATGTAAATAGCACATTTAGCTATGTAATTCAGCTAACAGTTTCAATCACTTAAAAAATACATAGGAAGAATACATACAAACTACAGATACAAACTTATTCTACTTTCCAATGCAAAGTAATAACCCCACCGATAGCTCAGTTGGTAGAGCGGAGGACTGTAGTTGAAACGTATCAGATATCCTTAGGTCACTGGTTCGAATCCGGTTCGGTGGATTTTTTGATATGTATGAGTCACGGCGTGCGCAGCATGTGTTTTTCTATGGCTCCTACTATTAATTATTGGTTTTTCTTATCTTGCACTGAAAATTTTGCCTTATCTTTGAAACTGAGGTACATTTCCTATTATCCTGTCCTCTATACGAAAGTGAACGACGGAAAATCCTAGAAATTACCTACAGGAATTTTCCAAGCACAGCATCATTAAGTGAACATGATATGTTCATTTGACTAATGAGCCAAGAAGATTATGAAACAAAAACTTTTGGGAAATTTCTGTAATGTATCTAGTATGTATCTAGATTTGCATATATTTTTACTTTATTCTTTTTTTGTAACATTTCTTATGTTGTGTTAATGATGTTTATAAATTTTAAAAGCTGTTAGAAATGTATGCAGTTAAGGGCCATCTCGGCCTGTAAACTTGATTTTGAAAAAATAATAATAAAACAGTTGTATTTTTTTACTTACAGGACTTGCACTCTTTGAAGGAGTTCTGTGATAAAATCCTACAAAATTCATAGAGTAAGCAAAATCATTTCGTTGTATCATATTGAGAAAGAACATGGTAAACTAGGGTATGAAATATGATATCTTAACCAAACTTTGCTTTTCTATTTGCTTTTATTTGGTGTAATTCTTTTAAAGTATACTGTTAATTATGATGTACAGTTAGCTCTTTCTACTAACCATTTCGAAACATTAACGAAAATATGCGCAAATCCTACAGCTCTTTTTGTTAAAAACGATAAGTTATTAGAGTAATCATACATAATACAGTTACTTCATGTTAGTTTGAATTAATCTTGGTAACAACATTATTATTTTTATATTGTGTCATGGAAAACGGGTGATAGATGCATTAATCCAATGCCTCCTAGAGAAAACAGTAGGCCGATAAAACTTTCACTCGCTATTTTGAGCTTTTACATAAATCACATTTTTTCATATCTCCTTTTCCACCCTAATTTGCATTCCTGAGTTTGCACTAACTTCATAACTATCTTCCAACCAAATTTGCATTTTCGTACATCAGAAAATCTATCTAACGAAAAAGTGTGAAAATTGCAAAATATTGTTCACAAAGAATCAATCTGGGTATTATTCCACATAACAATGATGAAAATTGGTAAAAAAACGCAGGCAAAAAAACACAAATTTTATACAAAACACTTACGCCTTTCGGATTTATGTCCTTCTCAGAGTACAGGTGTGACTTATGATTTTGTAAAAATGATACAAATTCATATTCACATTGTGTTTTTCGCCTCTTTTTTTCTACCAATTTCTAGTAATCCTTTCTACATAGTAACAATGATGAATGTTTAGTTGATCTGTGTTTCTGATTGGCCTATTTCAATCCACATCTGGGTATATAAATCAGATAGGTTTCTGTTTCGTTCTCTTTCTGACGTATTACTCTGTTGAGTGTCAGACCATAAGCTTAAGTAATCCATGTGTTCGTTTCGCTATGTTTCTGGTATTTCTGGCTATTTTGAAGTTTTGTACCATCTAAAGACTTTAAAAATACTTCACCTGCCACAACCGGGGCTGGCAAGTGATATTTCACCCTCCTAAAGAATAAAATTGATTTTTCAGCTTGCAATTACATGAAAAATTAAACTTCACTCTGGTAGGTGAGGTATTTTCGCTTACATAAACAAACCCTTAGCGTTAGAATATTTTCGTTGTTTGCACCTTTCAAGACAGGGGGAGACGACATATCTACATCAAAAAGCAAACGAATCTATTTTGAAACACTGTTCAGCTTCGAATTTTTCGGTAATTAACTTACCTCTGTTGTGTCTTTTGCTCCTTGTAATAGCTCCTGCAAGGAATGATTATATATCAAATAAGATTAGCTTCTAGATAGAGTCAACAAAACGGTCGCACGGTCAGTGACAGGGAAGGCTAAGATTTAATTATTCTTATATACAGTAACATTGAAAGATTACGTTCAATATCTTATCAATGACAAATCAGTTAGATAGAAATGAATAAAATAGGTTTTTCGCTTTCTTTCAAGTAGGTTTTTAAGTATGTCTTTAGATAATAATGGCACTTTAAAAAGTATTTCATCAATATGCGATAATATATCATAACATTCCAATATTTATTAAGATACCTCTCGAGTAGAGTTTGAAAAATTGTTTATCAATTATTATTTTTTGAAGTTGAAAAATCTATGAAAACATGCGTTGAATTATCAAGCTATTACTCGATTCAATACAATATTTACCACAGATTGTGAAATATTTGCTACTTTTTTTGTATATGGTAGAACGCGAAAAAAACTGCCATCTAAATTCATCAAAAAAATAAAGGCATAAAAGATTAAAACCTGCTAACTTTTTAACAAAGACAACAATGTCGGGAACAAGATTTTATTTCATGCAGCAAATGTAACATTAATTTGGCATGGTATTGCATACGTACTTTCAACATCTGTTTCTTCTCAGCCTCTTCCGATTTATCCATCAATATATCTACGTCTATTTCAACACCATAATCTTCATCATCCTACGAAAGTCAAATCAAAATAGATTGATATTTGTATCATTGATGCTTAAGTCCATAACATGCTATTCTGTGACGGGGATTGCCGAGTGGTTAGACCACTTGATCCTTGTTAAAAAGGTCCCGGGTTGGAAACCACCTCCAGACCTGTCCCTAAGGTTGAGGAGAGAATTAGCCAGCGCCCTATAATTCCAGGCAAAAAGGCTGAAGGAATCAAGAGTGGTGATCACATCGAGAGAAAGAACCCGGGTCGCACTGCTGGATTAGTTTATCTATTCACTGGGTCCTTTGTGCTTTGCTCATGAACCGATAAAGATAGTAAGTGTATTAGCCTATCAGTAACGACTATTATTTTGCTGCAATATATCATGGGAAAGATAGCCCTGTGCTTTTTAATCAACTGTTATTGTAGTTTTTGTTATAAACAGACGAAAGCGCATTTAAATGGAACTGGGAACCATTGCCCCCTGTACGCAAGTTGATAATAGGTTTATAAATTGAAATTTAAACCGAGCATAATGCTAAGGCCGATTGGAGTTATGCCTTATCAATGTCATCTGCTAACAATTTCTCTTATTTATCTTCATTCTTACGTTTAATATTGTGGCCTATTTTCTCACCACTAATTCTGTTTTGTAGATTGTTATCAGTGGCTAAAGCTTTCATTAATTAGGGAAGGTTGTCTGTGGTGGAATCGATCAATCAAGGTGGATATATGAAATAGTATGCTTGTATTTTCGTGGTTGACTTACTGTACAATATGTGACATTAATTCTTTATAAGAAAACCTTAAATAGGAAAAGTAGGGCAATATTTTCAGAATAAGAAAACGTTGGTTTGAGATTATGCGCATATCGACTTAAAAACATAAACATAAGACACTTTTAAACATAAGACAATTTCGAAGAGGAAACTACGCTAAAGACAGGCCGGTGCATTTCATTTCCCACGAATTGTAATTTATCTCCAGAACTTTCACACTCATCCTAGGGGATGTCTTTGTAGTACTCTAGGGAACATAGCGGAATAATCTTTTGATTGGTTGAAGCGCCGCCATTATGAATTCCTCGTGTATAGGGATCACAACAGTAAATCAGGCGCTCGAGAGGGGTCACTTTGGGGCCTGCGGGCTAGCCCCCCGAAGACCGGGCACGGAAACTGGCAAGAGAATCATAAAGAGGACAGCTTTGTCAACAAATTTGTCATTTGGATAGTTGATTTGTCGCCTAAATCCAAAAATATCGAGGTTGATCGAAAATTGGTGTTTTTGGCCTATTTTGGGCAAGTCTGGTCGTCTCTTCGCACAGATGATTTGGCTCAAACGCTATCGGAAAGCATGAAAAAATCGTCAAAAAGGTGAGAATATCCTAATTTCGATCTCTCATTTTCTGTTATTCAATAGATTTCTATCTGTGGTAGGGAAGTTATGACCTAATTCAGCTCTTTTATCGGGTTTCAGATTTCCTGCTAGAATGACATGGGCCTAAATATGGATGAAAACGCCGTGAACGTGAAGTTGCAAATTTGCTTGGAAGAAATATGCTAGCAAGACTGAAAATTGTTGTTGGACTGTTCTTCAGGATGTATTTTGACAAACTTAACTGTCACATAAAACGTTTTGTAATATCTCAAATGTTAAGGAGCAAGGAGCTTTTGTTATTGCAAAGCTGTCTGCAAACTTTCATTTTGGCACGAAAATCAAAAAATTTAGAATGGGGCAGTGAACACAGATATTTTCAAATTCCTTATAATCATGCACTACCAGCCCGTTCATTCCCATTCTGGATCAAAGAATTTCTCACTTATCCACCTTGGTAATGCAGATGCAAATATGATACAGAGAATTGGCTCAGTGTCACAGCAAAGTGGCTTATTTTGTCGTAAATGGCTCGCATGCTCTGGAATATCTACCCCAGATGGATAATGGCTGATACTCTGATCAGCAGGAAAAGCTTTGATGCTATCAAAGCATCTCAATAACAGTTTAGCCTTTCGCGAAACAAGTGTTGGGACTGCTGAGGTTAGGCAATCTTTTGTATACACACATTTTTTTATAAGCAATTTCAGCTCGAGCTCAGTACTCAAATTGCTTCGCCAAAGGGCAAATTTGAGTACTCAAAATTGCTTAGCAATTGCTTAGCTTTTTATACTTGAAGATTTGTTTCTTATAATACTATCTCAGAAGTTGTTGTACAACAATTGTCAATGGTATTTTGTATACAAAAGTGTGTCGGGGTACAAATATCCACGGTAATCTACTCCTGTATAGCTGCTGCACGATTTCTATGACCAATTGGATCAGAACTAGAATTTTCAAATTGCTTAGCATTCCTCTATCCAGTACTGAAATTGCTGAAGTTTTTGTCTTGTCAAATAATGACTTGCTCATCAAAAAAGATGCGTGCCAACATCAACTATAAATACGAAAAGGCTGCCACTTGACTTATCTTTATCAATGAAAGATTATAAGGCAGAATGAATGCGTTAAAAAGTAGACATGTTCTTCTGTAACTCCGAGTTTTGTGCTCACGCACTCATCAGACAGACAGTAGTTTACGTCTGTGGAATCTATTAATCCTCATACCTAGTTAATTAGATATACAAAGTTACCTCCCTCCCTATTAATTTTACTGATATATGGTAATAGTGTTCTGATAATTATATGAAGAAAATAAATCTTTCACACATAGACAGTCAAAAAGCAACTAGAATGGGTTATATTTGTTCAAAATAATTTAGACTATATAGATATTCATATTTAGACTTTGGAGATTACTGTCAATAAAGAAAACTTTGCATTTTTGTGCCCGAGTTACTTTTTTCTTGGGGGAGACAGAGGGAAAACATTGGCGGGAGGCACACCAATAGTTCTTCTAAACAATAGAATAGGCCTCAATTCTGAGAGGAAAGTATATAGAATTCTGTATTAATTAGGGGGCCTAATATTGCCTTGTATAACCCTGAAATCCTTTTTTGAGGACTTTATGACCTTATTCAAGTTGAAAGCTTGTTTTTTCTGCATTTTTACAATAGAAATAGAAATGTATAATATTTGAACAAAAATTACCCAAAGTACATTTGTTTGCAGCTAAAAATTAAAATTCCATATCATTACAAATTTATTTTTCTTTCTTGATGTTTAGGTTACTGAGAAAAAATCTCTGAAAGACTATCCAATCTATTCAATCCTACCTAAGCTTAGTAACCTGTAGGTGTTTCTAAGACATCCCACTGGGTTTAGTGTGTTGTCAAATGCTTGGCTTGCTATTGTTAAATTTTGAAATTTCAGATTTTTCTATATTTTGGCTATTAGAAAATTTTGTATGTAAAATTGAGAAAATTATGAAATATTTTTCTGAATAACATGAGATTAAAGATTGTTAGAGATTAACCTTAAGTAAATAAATCATTGATTTAGACATTGATGCAATAAATAGCGTAGAATTTTGGCTCTTGACATGTTCATGTTGTGATTGCTATTCAAAATTTGTCACAGGATAGAAGCAGCTAGTCAGAATATAACAAATGGTGTGATTCATATTATTTCAAGGTATTATGGAAAGGTTGGATAGCTTTAATATTATGGCAAACTGCCTTAGAGCCTGTTTTCATGCAGATAGGGTCCCCCTCTCGCGGAGTCTAGAGGTTATGAGTAAGCTTGTTTTGGTTTTTTTCTATGAATAACCGTGAGTTTAGGCTGATAAAGATAGCCCTCCTGCAAGGGTCGCAATACCTTGAGTTTTTTCATGGCTTGAATCAAGGAAATGTTGGCCTTTCTAGAAGGGTGACCCTACTTCTAGGGCTAGCCCACCTGACGTGTTAGGTAAACCAAGGAAAACGATGGACATGGGTGACCCTACCATCATGTAAACAGGCTCTTATTCAAATTTACAGAAACTTCATGACTGTGGGTGTCAAGTGTATTACTGAATAGCATCAGCCCATAGTCTACATGAGGTTGAATGAACGCTTGCAGGACTGGATCCAGCACCCATAGAATGGGCGGCGTAATACTTATATCGAAGGATGATGTAAGGGAAATAGGGTGTTATCAAGCTAACTGTATTGTTTTTCTACCAAAATAGGGTGGGTGTACGCCCCTTACGCCCCCCCCCCCCCTTGGATCCGGGCCTGCACTGCATAGGTTTTTAGTGTGTTTCCAGGTACAAAGTGTGTTAATTTGGCTAGTGGTCGAGTTCCATTTGATAACTTAATATTAATATGATCAATGTTCAATGTGATTTACCCAGCTAAACCTATCATCAATGATAACTCCCAAATATTCAGTTAATTTCTTTTCTTCTAGTGGATTATTGTTTATCAAGATATCTATCCTTCCATTTTCCTTGGTAGCATGAAATTTGAATGATATTACAATTGATCTTTTGGAATTATAACTTAATTAGCAATTAGCCAGTCTGATACATTTAATTTTTACTGATACATTATACATTTCAATTCTTTGTTTACTGTTCTTTGGGGTGTAGTTATTTCTTTATGCAAATGAAATATACTAGTGTCATCTGCGAGTAGGTGAAAATGCAGTACCTTTGATGATTGGTAATGTCATAAATATAAATGAGAAATCATAATAGACCTGATAGCTACCCTGTGGAACACCAAAAAGAATGTTTCAAAATCTGATTTTGTGTGTCCTATTTGTACACATTGTTCTCTACTGCTTAAGTATGATTTAAACCACAACAATGCAAGTTCTCCAATTCATGATTGGCTTTGTCAAATGCTTGGGCAAAGTCTAGAAAAATACAATATGGCTTTCCTTTCTGATCTAAAGCATTGTTATTTTGGAACATATATCCACTACAGCTTGCTCAGTAGATTTACCTTTTTGAAACCCAAATCGATGATTATATAAGAATTTGAATTTTGCAACACATTTCATAAGGCGTGAATACATTTTAATTGTTAAAAAATTTTACTTATTACAGGTAGAATTGAAATAGGTCTGTTTTTGGATGGGTATGTTTAGAACCATTTTGTGTATTAGAATAACATCTTGAATCTAATTAGGAATTAACCCTCCTTCATTAGACCTTTAATACATCTATCTTTATCAAAACTTTTCACAACTCAACTAGTAATTTTTTGCTAGTTTTGTTTTCCAAATATGTTCTGTTGAAAAGTTTGGCACATGATCAGATATTTTTCTATGAAATCACCACTACTATGAGCATTTGTAGAAATATTGTCAATTTGTGATAGTTCAGTATTTGATTTACCAGGAAGACTTTACAAAATACCTAAAAATTATCATTGTGCTCTAAAAAGGCTTAGAAAAGCCTTTGTTTCAAGAATCACTCGACAAACTTGGTTCACTGCCCCATTCTAAATTTTTTGATTTTCGCGCCAAAATGAAAGTTTGCAGACAGCTTTGCAATAACAAAAGCCAGGGCCTTTTTTAACATACTAACTGGGGGGGAAATTGCCCCTCCAGCCTTTTGCCTTTTCATTGTTCTAAACAATAGCCTATTGTCCCTTTTTTTTAATAGACAATAGATTGCCCCCCCAGTGATGTTCCCTTCAAAAAGGCACTGACAAAAGCTCCTTGCTCCTTAACATTTGAGATATTACAAAAATTACAAAACGTTTTATGTGACAGTTAAGTTTGTCAAAATACATCCTGAAGAACAGTCCAACAACAATTTTCAGTCTTGCTAGCATATTTCTTCCAAGCAAATTTGCAACTTCACGTTCACGGCGTTTTCATCCATATTTAGGCCCATGTCATTCTAGCAGGAAATCTGAAACCCGATAAAAGAGCTGAATTAGGTCATAACTTCCCTACCACAGATAGAAATCTATTGAATAACAGAAAATGAGAGATCGAAATTAGGATATTCTCACCTTTTTGACGATTTTTTCATGCTTTCCGATAGCGTTTGAGCCAAATCATCTGTGCGAAGAGACGACCAGACTTGCCCAAAATAGGCCAAAAACACCAATTTTCGATCAACCTCGATATTTTTGGATTTAGGCGACAAATCAACTATCCAAATGACAAATTTGTTGACAAAGCTGTCCTCTTTATGATTCTCTTGCCAGTTTCCGTGCCCGGTCTTCGGGGGGCTAGCCCGCAGGCCCCAAAGTGACCCCTCTCGAGCGCCTGATTTACTGTTGTGATCCCTATACACGAGGAATTCATAATGGCGGCGCTTCAACCAATCAAAAGATTATTCCGCTATGTTACTCTAGGGGGTATTCATTATTTGGTGTGGGGGATATTAACTCTCTGGATTTAGCCGATTCATGGATTAAACAATGATAGAGGCTCACTTAAAGATATTAACCAAAGCCCCTCTTACAGTATTAACTTACAAACTCTTTTATCACTAGGCTTTGTAAGAGAAATCAGGGCTCATCTGAAGCATAATCCAAAATCAGACGAGATATCTCTTCATCCGCTGTTTTCCATGGGAAAATATATGAAAGTAATTCAGGGTTTTAATTGTAGAACACAAACCATGTATTATTGTCTTGCATGGTCATTATTAAATTTTGATTAAAATTGTCATACTCAACCACACTAAAAAAGCCGAAACAATAGTACTTTATTCAAATTTTTCCAATAAGTAATATTTTCCAATAACAAATAGCACAAAAAAATTTCGACTGTTATTGTATTGAGAAAGGAATACCACAAAATAACATAAAGGAAAAGATAATAGAATAGGCGAATAACAAAGATGAAAACCACGATCTTACACCCTAGCATATATGACTTTTCCAGGGCTTGACAGGATTGCTAAACTCTTTAGATAGCAATGAGATATATACCGATAAATTCTGGAATCTCCTTACAATTCTCCATTAATTTTCAAGCAGATGAATTGTATGCTTGAAACATTTTTAGATATTTCTTATGTTTTGATATCTCTTTGCTCACTTTTGTTACAAGTCAGGAAAAAATAAAAAAGGTTCGCCATGACAGTTTTCAGGATAATCGTTCCATCCAGAAGGATTAAACATTTGGGATAAAAAAGGCATACGCTGCGCACTTATCAGGTAAAGTTCAGGAATAATTGTGAAACGATCAAGACAGCATTATATGTCCTAACCATCTTAGTTAGTATTCATTGATTTGATTCCAGGCTGTTGAATCTTTTAAGATGATTATGCTGATATCTTGAGAATGTTGATTGGCAAATGGTGTTTTTCATCAGAGCAAGGATTGTGTTTTGTGGCACTTCAGAACCACGAAGATTAAAAAATGCATTTAAATTGTGATTCTGTCATGGCAATGGGATATACTTTTCCCGTTACCAGCTGGAAATAATAATCTTTAATAAGCCACATATTAGGAAAAGGCTGTTTTCTGAAATCAAAAATCTGGAGAGATTACCAAGGCTTTAAACGCGGAAAGTTCTGGCTCACCAAGATACTATCACTCTGATGAAATCCCACGATAACAACGCACCGTAATAGCAACATTTTGACTTTGTGACCATAATTTACTAATAGAAACTGGGCGTCGCAGTGGCTTGAAATCGCTAGAACGTATAGGCCAAAACTAGACGGCACTGGTTCCAACCAACCTGCGTCGAACTTTATATCGAAGGGTTGTCTTATGGGGAGTAATTTTTGATTTGGATAGCTATGTAGCATATATGGGTACCAACACATGAGGACCACATACTACTTCTTAAAATCTTATCTATGCTATTCACAGTGAAAGTTGCGAATTAATCTATGCCTCTGCTTGAAGCAAGGATTAGCACGAGGCAAATCACTCAATAAAATCGTGTACACTTTTGGCAAAACATCTTGAAAAATCTTCTAAAATCTTCAGAAAACTTCAAAAATCTTTAGAAATCTTTGAAAATCTTTAGAAATCTTTGAAAATCTTTAGAAATCTTTGAAAATCTTTAGAAATCTTTGAAAATCTTTAAAAATCTAAAAAATCTTTACAAAGTTGGCGTGGAAAATCTTGAAAAAAAATCTTAGAAATCTATAAAAATCTAAGAAATATCTTTAAAATCTTTAGAATTTCAAAAAATCTCAAACACATAAATTAAAGTGATTTGCCCTTCTGCCTAGCATGTTAGATAAAAACCTGCTCATGAATGTTTTACTACAGCATAACCATAACGCATTTTTAATAAGCAGGGAATTAATAGGAAGCTAGAATGATAAGAAAGGTAAATCTAGGACCTGTAAGTAGATTTAAGAACCTGATCATTCAATAAGCTATACTAGATCAATCTTCTTTTATTAAGTTATAGTATTTATTTATCACCGTGTGATTCTTTTGAGAAAGCCTTTTTATAAGTTAACCAGCCAGTAAGATACTGGGTAGAAATCGATCAATTGTTATTTTTTCGTCATTGGCGACAGAAAACCATATTGAATTTTAGAGAAGTTACTAGTATTCTGGTGAGATACTTTCGTAAATTCTGAACAAATTAAGTCTTCTAAGCTATTTTAGCAGGATATCTTGTTAAGTCAACTTGAAAATGTAACGTTGCTTGACCGGTTGAGTCTCCTACATATAGCCTCAAGGTTTCCAGTCAACAATGAAACAATGTTTGTAGCTAGGTCTATCATGTCAAACGAAAAACTAGAATCTGTATTGCTGAGTTGCTACACTCTTTTTTATAAGAACAATTTTATAAGAAGACGAGCCTCAAATTTGCACAAAATTTGGGGACAAGCGGAGAAGAAACCAAAGCTGACCATTTTTGGCTGAATAAAAGAATTTTAAGAAATAACCAGGAAACTGAGGAATAATAAAAAAACAACCAGATAGACAGCACACAGATATGTCAGATAGACAACGAGGCAAAATCAACAACAATTAACACAACTGATAGAAAAAAGGCTTTAAAATCATAATAAAGGTAAGAACAATTTAAGCATATTTCAGGCTGAAAAGAGAGGAACATTCTAATACAGCCATTTTAAAATCGGTCTTACTTGTTCTTATAAAAGAAAGAGTGTCTTTATAATATTGAGAGTTTTGTTAACGTTAGCATTACGGGGTTGTAGCTGATGTCTGAACACATATTTCACTAATTTATACTAATTGGCAGAAAAGAAACAAGAAACTACCCGTTCATCTCGACAAAAATCTGCTTCGTGATTGCTCGCTCATCAGGAGTTGTACTAATAAGATTTTTTTATTTTTCATTAGTGCATCTCCTAATAAAGTGAGCGATAACGAAACAGGCTTGTTAAGATCAATATGTTCACACTTTTTTTATAAGGAACATAGCTCAGGGCCTAGTTCTTAAAGTTCCTTATTTTGAGTTCCTTACATTGATAGTTCCTTAATCTCAAATGCTCATTCAATGGTAATTAGTTCTGACGCAAGAAAATCGTTAAAATTCGATTTTTTGCAATAAACTCTGATAATAAAACATGTTACAACTTAAAGAAGCTTAGGCCAGGCCTATATAATAGAAAAGTTAGTGAGAGTCTTTAAAAAAGTTGCATATCTGCACCATTGATTATGATATTATAATTATAACGTTCCTTAGTTACTGGACCTTTAGTAATAGGAATTCCATAAGTTTTTCGGCCTTCTACATGTAGGTTTTTTATAAAAGGTTCCTTATTAATAAAAGCATTTAGTTTCTTGTTTCTTTTCTAGCAATTAGTATATCTACGCTCTACCATCATGTATGGAGCACCATTTTCTAAAATCGAAACACTGGCTTTATTTTTCAATAACTTATAAAAAGGGTGCAGCTTCAATTGTTCAGAATTTCTTTACAAATCGGTATATAGATTCAGCTGCAACTGTGTGTTGTATCTAATCATATGGATGGATAAGCACATAATGCATCACGAAATGATTTCAACCATCAAATAAGGGCTATTCTACAGATCTGAGGTGCATGTGCAAGATTTCAGATTTGAAATAATCAATAATGCAACAAAAGCAAACCGCAAACAGTTTCTTTGAAGTTTTCATCAAACGTAAACTAACAAACTGGGAAAACTTACCTCAAGTTTTCAAAAACTGTAAGGGGTCTTAGTGCAATGAATTCACTAAAAGATCGATGATTTTAGGAGTCGTGTTGATCTGCAAAGTCCTAAAGTTAAGCTCGTGCATGCATAGCGAAGTTTTTATTTTGCTGGAGTAAATACTGGAATAGCATTCAACTTAATATTGGAGAAATAGACATAACTGCTTGTTTCCATTCAGGTTATGGATAGTAGATATACATTGAACCTTTTATAAGATCCAAGCACGAGCTCTTAGAGTTGCAGCATCTACATTTGTAATAATAAATCGTTTAGCGTGCACGATATTAATATAATATTAATCAAGAATGTAATACTTTTAAGAAAAAAATCAATATGTGTAGATTGAATAAAGATAGCATCGACGTTCCAAGCATGAAATTTCATCAGGGATGATTTTATGTAGATATGTACATATATTGTATTTTTCCCAAAAAATATTGAACTCAGCATCTAAAATTGTTTCAAAATCTGTATAACTGTTATTGGGTTTTCTATGATATTTCAATCAATCACTTTAAAGTCTATCGTGTATGAATATGATAAAAACAAAAGTGAGATGAAGCAAATGCTGTTGATACAACTAACCTTGCATCTATAAAGTTTCTTCAGCTCGTTATGCATCCACTCTTCAATATCCAGTCTTTTCCTCACGAGCTTTCGGTCGTATTTCGCTGTGGCCTGGTATTTGGTTCTTTGTACTTCTATCGGCACTTCGTTGTTAAACCTCAGAACTTTCGTATCGCCGCCAGATTCTCGGCTCGACATGTTTATAGTCGATTTTATTTTACAGAAAATTCAGTCTTATATTTCCAGTCACTTTTATCAAACGAAAAACTCCAGTTTAAACGAATTATATTCCTGTGTTCAATGTTATTGCTGTGCAAGCTCTGACACAGGAATCTTATCTATGTTATATTGAAATCATATGTACTGTATCCTATTCATCATGCATAAAGTCGAATAAATCCATTGGCTTCACTGTCCAAATATGCATGACGAACTGCGATAGGGATTTACCGGGGGTTGATGCAGCAAGCAGAGCCGCTGAGGCCCTTGGAAGAAACTTTATAAAAACCAAAGAACTGAGATAAGAGCTTGGGGGGGGGTATCTTAACAAGGATATGGTAGCAGGGATGTGCCATTTATTAGGGGTACCTTTTTAAAATCAAATACGGAATTATGGGTGTACATTTTCACTTGATAGTCGTTTGTACCCGGAATTATGGGTATGAATTTTGAGAAAAAATAAAGACAAGAGAAATGTGGTGATCGTAGATCAACCCAAAGAAGAGGAAGAATGACACATCATTTACACGGATGTGTGGTATGAGACTTTTATTTAGAAATATTTTGCCTTACTCAGATAAATTACGTGGTGCTACTGGAATTTCGTTCTTTTACATATTCCGTGACACAGAGTTATGGGTCCTTTTCTCAATTTACGACCCGGAATTATGGCCCCGTTTTTTTTCAAAACGGCACATCCCTATCACTTAACCCCCTATGGTACCCCCCCTTCCGAGGATAAGAGCCTAGACGACGTCCCCCTGGAGCATAGAAACGAGGTGGTGGTTAATGCTATATATTGCTTTTTACGATGATCGATAATAACAATGGATCGAGACGAACAAATATAAACTAATGGATGAGAAGGGCTTGAATCAAAAGACACGCGATGATACCCTTTCTCCTTTTAAAACGTTTGAAGGGGGCTGATATTGGGGGATTTAAGTAACGATTAGCAAAATGGATGAATAGCCGGTCACGGCATTTGTGAAAATGAACTAATCACGAATCATGAATCATGGCAACATTATTAGAAATTCACAACTTTTCTAATCAATAAGCTTAATACTTGAAACACGGAGAATGAAAAATCCCAATAATATTGCTTGAAAATACAAATTTCTGTACCGTAAATCCTCGAACAATCCCCATTGCCGATTAAGCCCCCTCTTTCGAAGGAAGCACAATTGCATAATAGTATGCTAGTATTTCGAGAAAGCCCACACAGGACATAGCTATAAAATATTACTACCTTCAGCTGAAGAAAAGATAGGAAAAAGAAACGTGGGCTTTATGGTTTTGGAAATAGCATTTTGTTTGAGAAATAGCTTTTTAGTCCTTTTTAACATAGTTGATAAAGAAAATTATGTCATTTTTTATGTCATCTTTTTAAGTAAATGACAAACTTCTTAATAAGCCCCCCTTTGATTAAGCCCCCCTTGAATGGAAATAAGCCCACAAGATCTTATTCGAGGATTTACAGTAACGTTGTTTGAAAACACAAAATTTCCATCTGAGATATCTCTCATATATAGAGAGGCCCTAAAAGTCCCTGATGGCTGTGATCGTAGTCTAGATACTTACTGGAAACAACTGTACATTTTTTACCCCCTGGACATAAATCCATTCATTGTGGTTTGACAGAATTAATATTCACCTTCGCAGTTTCTTCGTGAATGGCTGATTCAAGACCCTGGCAGGTGAAAAACACACTGAAAATAAAATCATTACGGGTTGTCAATACCTTTGCTGATCCATCAATCGCTTAGAATCAGATGCTGCAAAACAACCCTGACCGCCGTGACTCCTTCGGTTTGTCTCAGGTATGTCTCATTCTTGAATAACGCCAATTCACGAGCATGATCAGCAATTATTGGGGGGGGGGCAACCACTGTTGGGGGACAACAGGAAGACTACAATCCCCGCCAAAAGTAGTTGGAACACCCTTGATTTTTTTACCAAATAACTACATTTTAAGCTTTCATAGCCTTTTATTTCCAATCAAACCCCCCCTTCCCCCCTCAAAACAATATTGTTTACAAAAGGAACTTTATGAGATCACACCAAACACAAGCTGAATGTTATTGGGCTAGTTTTTGTTATCAGAAACAACATTTTAAAAGGGGAAGGGGAGGGGAAAAAATGTAGAAAACTGTAAAAATCATGCAAGTGTTCCAAGACTTTTGGCGGGGATTATAGGAACCATGCTGTGAGCAATTGAATTCTAGTGTTTTTTTGGGGGGGGGGGGTCTTCCTGACACCTCCCTAACACTCTACGCTACATGCCTGTTCATGATGTTTTTGTGATATGTAGATAATGTTGATATTTTGGTTTATCAAGGTGGTAGAAACCAGTAGCGTAGCCAGGGGGGGGCAAGGGGGGGCGATCGCCCCCCCAATGATCAAAAAGTTGATGTCTGAGAAAAGCCCAAATCTGCAATAAAATCAGCACCTCAGGGGGGTGGAGGTTAATTATAAATTCAAACAAAATTGACACTCGGTACGTAACACAAACTTATTGTTAAAACTTAAATTTGTCGCTCAGAAGGTTCGCTTTCGATTGGAACTAAAGTTTCAAATGAACTTTTTAAAGAAACATTTCTTCTTCGTGTCCCTCAAATAAGATTTTCCCTTCATTTCATATAAAAGGGCTATCACCTTTCAGCTTTGAAAAGATTAAAGTACTGAAAATTGAAGCCCAGTAAACGTCACCCCATACAGTTCCTCTAAGCTTAAATGTTAAGTACGTCTTCTTGCTTGGCATAATTTTATCACAAAATAGTCGAACATTAGGACTTTTCCACTAATCATTCTAGGGTGGTCTTTCAAAAAGGAGTGTTCTCCGACGTTCTGAAGGGCGTGGCCCAAAAAAATTTTCCCGGGGGCAAGCCCCCGGACCCCCATTCCTTGCTCGCTTCGCTCGCTATCTTGCCCCCCCAAAGTTATGACCCTGGCTACGCCACTGGTAGAAACCTGCTTAAATTTGATGCACGATTTTCAGCTAAAATCCACCGTTTGGCTTAATGAAATAAATGATTCTAACCGGAAAACCAAGAAAAGCCTTCCGTGTTGTCGTGAAATACATGAGTTTTTACGTCAATCTGAAAATATTTTTAAAATTCCGTATTCCGTGTATCATTTATCCGGTAGGGATGAAGAATTCCAGCGGTCCGTTTTAAAATAGAGTTCCGTTTTTGACAACGAATTTTCGGCAAATTACCGAGTTCTGCAACGCCTAATGACCCTGACTTGATTGTTGATAGTTGCAATGAATACACCTACCCTCTTTACAATGTATTGGTGCATGTGCCAAGCAATAATGACTCACTAAATTGGTAGATTGATCGTTCAGTGCGACCTGGTCCAGGACCGCACTTCATGATTCAATGTTCCGTGTTTCAGCTTTGTAGTTTTCACTGCAATTGTGGTCTAATGGATAGGTATTGATTCCTGTTTCTTTTCATTGCTGCCTGAATTTTCTTTGCAGTATTTGTTTTGTACACTATTGCAATTCTAAATACAAAGAGGTATCAGGACATAGCTGACTACAAAAACGGTCCAAAGTTACGTCATCTCAAAATGAATAATACCATTTTCACATGACCCATCTGCGTGCACTCAATGCACGCTAGTTGTAGCACGACATGACCCATGTCTATAGCACGTTTAAAGGCACCGAACCCTAAATCCTTGTTTACCCGCGATGAACTGGAAGGTTTCCTTTATAATCAAGGTTTATCACGTTAAATTAGGTTCATCACGTTAAACTAGGTTTATCACGTTAGATTAGGTTTATCACTTTAAATTAGGTTTATCACGTTGGATCAGTTTTATCACGTTAGATTGGGTTTATCATCTTAGATTAGGTTTATCACCTGAGATTAGGTTTATCATCTTAGATTAGGTTTAACACGTTAGATTAGGTTTATCACGTTAGATTAGGTTTATCACGTTAGAGTAGGTTTACCACTATAGATTAGGTTTATCACGTTAGATAAGGTTTATCATCTTAGATTAGGTTTATCATCTTAGATTAGGTTTATCACGTTCGATTAGGTTTATCACGTTAGAGTAGGTTTATCACGTTAGAGTAGGTTTATCATCTTAGATCAGGTTTATCACGCTAGATTGGGTTTATCAAGTTAGATCAGGTTTATCACGCTAGATTGGGTTTATCAAGTTAGATCAGGTTTATCAAATTAGATCAGGTTTATCACGCTAGATTATGTTTATCACGTTCGATTAGGTTTATCACGTTAGAGTAGGTTTATCACGTTAGAGTAGGTTTATCAAGTTAGATCAGGTTTATCATCTTAGATCAGGTTTATCAAGTTAGATCAGGTTTATCACGCTAGATTGGGTTTATCAAGTTAGATCAGGTTTATCACGCTAGATTGGGTTTATCAAGTTAGATCAGGTTTATCAAATTAGATCAGGTTTATCACGCTAGATTATGTTTATCACGTTCGATTAGGTTTATCACGTTAGAGTAGGTTTATCACGCTAGATCAGGTTTATCAAGTTAGATCAGGTTTATCATCTTAGATTAGGTTTATCACGTTCGATTAGATTTGTCACGTTCGGTTAGATTCATCACTTTCGATTAGGTTTATCACGTTAGATTAGGTTTATCACGCTAGATTAGGTTTATCACGTTAGAGTAGGTTTATCATCTTAGATCAGGTTTATCACGCTAGATTGGGTTTATCAAGTTAGATCAGGTTTATCACGCTAGATTGGGTTTATCAAGTTAGATCAGGTTTATCAAATTAGATCAGGTTTATCACGCTAGATTATGTTTATCACGTTCGATTAGGTTTATCACGTTAGAGTAGGTTTATCACGCTAGATCAGGTTTATCAAGTTAGATCAGGTTTATCATCTTAGATTAGGTTTATCACGTTCGATTAGATTTGTCACGTTCGGTTAGATTCATCACTTTCGATTAGGTTTATCACGTTAGATTAGGTTTATCACGCTAGATTAGGTTTATCACGTTAGATTAGGTTTATCATGTTAGATTAGGTTTATCACGTTCGATTAGATTTATCACGTTTAGTAAGATTTATCACGTTCGATTAGGTTTATCACGTTAGATTAGGTTAATCACGCTAGATTAGGTTTATCACGTTAGATTAGATTAATCATCTTAGATTAGGTTTATCACGTTAGATTAGGTTTATCACGTTAGATTAGGTTTATCAAGTTAGATTAGGTTTATCAAGTTAGATTAGGTTTATCACGCTAGATTAGGCTTATCAAGTTAGATTAGGTTTATCAAGTTGATTAGGTTATCACGGTAAATTAGGTTTATCGCGTTGCATTAGGTTTATTACGTTAGATTAGGTTTATCACATTGAATAAGGTTTATCACGTTAGATTAGGTTTATCACGTGGAATTAGATTTATCATGCTAGATTAGGTTTATCAAGTTAAATGTAGGTTTATCATGTTAAATTAGGTTTATCACCTTAAATTAGGTTTATCATGCTAAACTAGGTTTATCCCGTTAGGTTAGGTTTATCACGTTAAATTAGGTTTATCACATTGAATAAGGCTAACCCAATCCAACGTGATAAACCCTATCTTACGTGATAAACCTAATTCAACGTGATAAACCTAATTTGACATGATAAACCTAATTCAATGTGATAATGTGATATTGAATTGTTGCTATTTTAACTCGATAAACCTAATATAACGTGATAGACGTAACTCGACGTGATAAACCTAATTTAACGTGATAAATTAGGTCTATCACGTTAAATTAGGTTTATCATGGTGAGTTAGGTTTACCACGTTAAATTAGGTTTATCCAGTAAAATTAGGTTTAGTACCTTGATTTTTTTTATCATGTTGAATTAGGTTTACCACGTTAAATTAGGTTTATCCAGTAAAATTAGGTTTAGTACCTTGATTTTTTTTATCATGTTGAATTAGGTTGATCACGTTAAACTAGGTTGATCATGTTAAATTAGGTTTATCACGTTATATTAGTTTTATCGCTTGATAAACAGTAGATTTACGACATGAAGGTACTAACACGTAACACGTTGTACAACACGTTATTGACGTGCGATACATGTGATGTATCGAGCCTATTCCGTGTAGAACTGAGCTTTCAGGGATACGACAGGAGTCGCTTCGGCCGAAATGGAAGTAACAAAAGAGGAGAGGTGCCTTTCATTCGCACTCGACTCTGTTTACTTTCCTGGTATCTGTTAACAGTAACATACCCACAACCATAACAACAAGAGCAGAATCAAGCAAGGGAAGAAGTTGAAAATTAAGACGTTTCTTCATTTCTTGTTTAACCATTTCAGAAAATCAAACATCTGGAAATGCAATATTCTTCGGAAAATCGCTTTGATTTGATTATCATGAAGATGATATCGCTTCGATTTGATTTGATTATCAAGAACTTTCCGACTGAATAAAACACAGATTTAACTTTGTGGTAATTGAATTGGATTTTCTGTGTTAATGGATTTGATTATCGTTATTCCTCGTAAGAACCTACCAACTCATCAAAACACAGATTACTTGGCGCAGTTACATCGATTTTCAAGACACGCCATCTGGGGACCTGTTAATCTTTATCAATATTCACGTGCTAATATATTCTATTTAGTCCTGAGTCTTTATCAACTTTCACGTGCATAGTTCATCCATTATGTATCTATCTTTTCAGATACGCGTGGTCTTCGCATGCTCAAAGTGAGGCTTGTCTGCCAGTACCTGCAGAATAGTTGAATATCATTGGCTAATAAAGAAGTCCATTCAAGGTATTTGTTTGCATTTTTAATACCGTTAAATGATTGGATATTCATCTATATACCGCTAAATGATTGGTCCGTTGATGAACTAGCTCAAAATTTGAAACCTAAATTTCATTGGTATCTTGAACTTAAGAAATATTTGACGAAGGCACATTTTTGAGCGAGAGAAATTGTTGTTAGTGGTCACGTTTATTAAAAACTTGTTGCTGGCTGCGTCTACGGAAGAAATTGAAGATTGTTAGCTAAAAAACTTTTGATAATGTTTTGATGATTTTATAGCTTTAGTTGTAATTTGCTTTGGAGTCTTAAACTTCAAACAATTTGTTATCTATAACACCAGCTCGGAGGAATATAAATGAATGAAGATGGAAAGACGCCAGCTCATTTAATCTAATTTTCGATAACTTGTTGCTGGTTGCTTTTACGGAAGGAATTGGAGATTGTTAGATAAAAACTTTTGAGAAAGTTTTTACGATTTTATAGCTTTAGTTGTAAGTTTTGCATTTGAGTCTTAAACCTCAAACAATTTGTTATCTATAACACCAGCTCTGAGTAATATGAATGAATGAAGATGGAAAGACGCCAGCTCATTTAATCTAATTTTCGATAACTTGTTGCTGGTTGCTTTTACGGAAGGCATTGGAGATTGTTAGATAAAAACTTTTGAGAAAGTTTTTACGATTTTATAGCTTTAGTTGTAAGTTTTGCATTTGAGTCTTAAACCTCAAACAATTTGTTATCTATAACACCAGCTCTGAGTAATATAAATGAATGAAACATGAATAGACGCCAGCTCATTTAATCTAATTTTCATTTTCATTTTTAATTTGCCCAATCTGCTTATATAACTTTGTATCACGTTTTCAGTTTCTGGATGGTTGATAGTGCTTGCTGGAAAAGTATGAAAATGAATAGTCCTTGCTTGAAAGAGACAGAATTACAAGAACGAATAATGATTTCATTGGTACTTGCTCAGCAGGGTTATTGAGAAAATGATAGAACCTTGAGTTATCTATGGATTTTCGAAAAATTTAAATAGACAGCCTCTGTAACCTAAAAAGGACCACCAATCATACTTGTCGAGTTCAAATGAGATGGAAAAAGACAAAAAATACTTAGGAAAATTATCACTTCATGTGCTAAAGTAAGTGAATTGCAGTGGTGCATTCTAAATAGCTCTCGCTAGACTAGACTCAAGCTTTTCCAGGACTAGAACTACGTCTCGAATTTCTGTAAAGTAGAAAAACTCCAGGATAATGTTGCCTAGCATTCATTCTTTTCCTCCTAATAAATGCGATAATAATATGCATAATGTTTTCTTCAAAAGTCTTGAAAATCCTTGCTTGCATTACATAACTTGTTTCTTGAAATGTCACGATTGGTATGGATTATATACATTACCTTATTTGGTGCAATTCTCAAGCAAAGGTTACATAACACGTACTTTCTTGTTTTCAATGTTTTAAGATAGTTGAAAAAAAATCATACAAAACTTATGTAACATATTTGTTCATATCATTTCTTTATGATAGTTGGCACAAAACTTTTCTAAAACTTATGTAACTCATTTTTTCCTAAAAGAGTTTTTAAGGAGATTTCACAAAACACTTAGAAATTTTTGCGACATATCCTTTCTTTTGTTGAATTGTTTTAGATTAAACAGTTGGCAAAACCTCCAGCAAAACTTACATGCTATATTCTTTCTTATGTCAAATATTTTTAGACAGTTGGCACAAAATATTTGCAAAACTAATGTAGCACATTTTTTCTTCCGTAAAAAACTTTTCATTTCAGTTTGAAAAAACCTCTTGCAAAACTTAAATAACATATTCTTTTTGAAATCAATTTTTAGACACTTTGCAGAATCCTCCTGCAAAACATATATATCATATTCTTTCCAATGTCAAAAGTTTGCACACTCTTTCTTCCGTAAAAACTTTTTTTGTCAGTTGAAAAAAGCTTACATACCATATTCTTTTCGAAATAAAGTTTTAGACAATTGGAGAAAATTCTTTGCAAAACTTACACAACATATTCTTTCTCAAAGAAATTTTTCAGACAGTTGGCAAAATCTTCTTTGCATAACTTACATAACATATTGTTTCTTTGATGACTTTCTTAGACAGCTGGCAAAATCTTCTTTGCATAACTTACGTAACACATCTTTTCTTAAATCAATTTTCAGACAGTTGGCCAAATCTTATTTGCATAAATTACGTAACATTTCCTTTCTTAAATCAATTTCTTAGACAGTTGGCAAAATCGTCTTTGCATAACTTACGTTACACATTCTTACTTTGGAAAAATGCTTTAAGCCAATCCTTACAGAACTTACATAAAACTTTCTTCTTTCTGTTATAGTCTTATGTCAGCTGGCACAAAATTCTTGCAAAACCTTCATTGAGTATAGATTTTGATGGTCGCCAATAGCATCTCAATCTAAGAGACATAAGAAATCTTGAAGTCTGTAGGAAATTAAGCTATCTTTAAAATTCTTCATTACCGACAGCCTGAATTTTTAGCGATACTTGCATACAGTTTCTAGTGTCACGATCATAAGTGTGGTAGAAAGCAACAAATCTACTTTTCCTACGAAATCCTGAAATCCCCTTATAGAATTCCCTTAGCTTCTCAAAAAACAATCTTGGAAATGTTTTTTCATTTTTCAACACAAAATTAGCTAATCCTTTTTCTACCCAAGATGTAGAAAGATTTTCCCTCCACGAAGGGATGTGATATGAAAGTATAGTTGATCTAAATAAACTTAAAACCTCTTGAGAGAATTGCTGAGGTATCTGAATCGGCAATATTTGAGTTTTTTATTGAATAAAAGCACATACTCCTGGCACCACTTACATAGAATCTGCTGAACTTACAGTCTTCGTACTACAAATCTTCTCTTCGAAAATTGGAGAAGCATCAATTTTATTTGCATTGAACAGTGCTGAAAGTCTACAAATTTACCTAACCATCTGGAAAAGCTCTTTTGGCCGTTTTCAGTAAGGAAAACTTCAAAATAATTCATACTGTTGCATAACATATGCTTCTGCCTCGCATTCAACGTGATGACCAGACATGTTTACTTTCAAAGAATTAAAGTAACATCAAAGTGTTATCCGGCTAAACAATCAAAGCCCTCTATAGAATTACCAAGGTCTAGATAAGCTATTTCAAAATTTGTTATGAAATATTGCAAAACATCAAAAACTCGCTTTTGCCTCGCATTCAATGTGGCGACCATGCATATACTTTCTTCAGATGATATATTTTCTCCCTCGAAGTAGCATAAAAGCTAACTTGCCTAAAGATAAGCTTCCTAGCTATTAGTCTAAGAATATTGAACTTTGTGATTTGTGATAGTAAAAATCTCAGAGATGAGTACAACTTCTTCAAGGGATTGAACATATTTCGATTAATGCTCCAATTAATTGCCCTGAGTGTGATATGGAGTTGTTAGTTGTCAAGTATTTAGATAGCGTACCTCGAAACTTCAAAAAAAAACAGCGTTACCGCACCCGTTCTTCTTCCTTATAGCTATATTTCTTTGTTAATAATAAATATTAGCGTTAAAAACACGGGATCGAATACGATATTTGACGGTCAAGGTCGAATCATGAATACAAATTTCTTTTTGGGTATTTAACTAATGCAATCTCTCACCGACAGAAGCCAATCTATATTATTAAGCCTTTTCCTAAGAAGTCATAAGATCATCCTGCAGGGTTAGTTAAATATCACTTATAGCTACCTGTGATGTACAATAAATTTAGAATATGTTAATATAAAGTAAGATTACTGAGATAAGAGAAATTACATACTGATGAACTACTCCGATGAGTGGAAGACGTGAGCTTTAGTTTACAATGTTTCGCTATCTTTCCGAATCTCCTTATTATTTCAAAGAAAACCCTAGCAAAAGTTGCACAACTTGTATTTTGTTTGCCTCACATTCAGTTTGATTTCCATGCATAATTTTTTCTTCACAGACTAGGGGTATCTAAGATACATGGATTCAATGTCCAAGCATGCTTGCGTATTGTTCACGAACACAGAACACACCCACTCGACCAATCGGAACGATTCTCGCGAGCTTTATTCATTGGCCTCCCTGTTTATAACCGATCCTTTTTCCAGCAGCAGACATTACGGCAGGCCGTGTCCGCTCGCTAACTTACAACTATTTGTGTTGATTGTAAGCTCATATCTAGTGACAATCACGGACCGACAACTGCTGTTTTTAGTAAAGTATCAAATAGGTTTCAATGCTGGGCCGTAGGAGCTCTGTGCTTGGAGTCCTACTCATTTTTCTTGCTTCAAGCGGGGAATGGAGTGGCTCTATAGCCTCAAGGTAAGGATTCGAGATCTTTTTACTAATTATTTCTAACACTTTTTGTATGAATTTCTATTTTCAATATCTTTGATTTAGAATCTATGCAGTCATCATATAGTTTTCAAGTTTTGAGATTTTCTGCTGCTTGAAAATCCCGTTTATGTGTGGTTTTTTATCTGTAATATCTTGAACTAAAAAGCTGCATTTGTTATATAGTTTACGAGTTGGAAGCTCTTTAGATCTTTGAGAATGCCTTTTTTGTATGATGTAGTATTTCAAGATCTTGGACTAAAAATGAAAGTATGGTTTCATCTACGCTATCTTTGAATCTGAATTGTTTGTAAGCAATTTGCTTCAGTGAAGATTTTGTTATCTCTTTAAATATCAATGAATTCTCTTAATCATCAAAAGCGCCAGAACTACAACCGTTTCTACTAGCGTTTCATAGTGTGGCTGTAACTAAAAAAGGATAGGTTATGCTTCTTGTAGAGAGAGCCTTACGCAGTACTGTTGTCCTGTGAATACGAGGGGTAGGATAGTTTTGTCTGTAGAGTTAATTCACTGTAGCGTAAATATCTGAAAAAGTGGTCTTGCTAGTACATCTTGTTAAGTTTCTTATTGTTGAGCTTTGACTAGAAGTGTAGGAAAGCATTATTGTTGATAGTACTATCTGTGGAATGATGGTGAAAGTGCGGTAAAATTACATAACGCCAAGTGCAGCAAAAATGCGTAAACTTCAAACTAAAAAGTTCACTTTTAACAAAAAACCTAAATGTTGCACTGAGTAAAGTGCGCCTTCAGATAAACCTTCCTCTTTGACCAAAAGTCGTAGAGGGCTTTTTTTCTGGGGAACTCTATTGTAATATAAAATGTATGGGGACTTAGTAACACTTCAGGAGAGCTTATGTAACTTAGATAACTTAGCAATGTTATTTTCTTACACACCTTTAACACCTGTGTCAGCTTATCTTTAGCACTTCTGTAAAATCATACAAGCACTGACTCTGCTCTTAAATGTTTAGCACTTCATTGGTCACATGTAAATATCTGACTATGATAGGCTGTCATTACAGATTTTCATACAGCTAGACACTGTGGAAAGAACTAACCTTTAGCTTGATAAATTTCATTTGCTAATGTGAATTCTATTCTCTGGTTGTTCTTCTTGTGGAATCAGTCCGTATGATCTTTCCTTTGGAATTGCGAGGGAATTTTGAAACGAGACAAACTATCAAAGCTATGTTTCAAATCTTCTCCACAACTGGGAAGTTCTGCACAGATCAAAACTGTTTTAAAGTGCCCACCGAAAGCTTTGAAGTTGTAAAAATTCATGTTTCTTTTCGATATTTCTTTCTAAAGATTTGATTGTATTAAATGCGATTACGGAAAGTTAATGTTGATTATTGTCAAGTTCGCTGAAATTTCCTTTGCGTGCTGTTGCTAAGTAAACTGGAGACCTCTGCATGGAATCTTTTAACGTTGAAGAGAATAGTTCCCAGGCCCCTTTCTATCGTCTTGGAGATTAATTCTCGGGATTGTAATTTGCTATCGAAATTTCCTGGTACAATTTTTTTTAATTTTATCAGCTTATGGTCTTTTGACTTGCAGCTTTATGCGGTGGCATAGTCTTTTGTGGAGCCGCATATCTGATGAAGCTACTTAAAACAGGGGATTGACTGTCTATCACTTATTTCATTTTTTTTCTTATAGTTGCTATCCAAATGTTTTGTACGATTTTTCAGCCTGATCAGCTTTTCAGTTTTTTGAATCGCTGTTTCATACGATGGTGTAGTCTCCCTTGGTGCTACATATCGGATTAGACTGTTGTAAAAGTGGATGGCCTGCCTATCACTTATTTCAATTTCATTTTGCATCTAGTTGCTATCGAAATTTCTTGGTAAGATGTTTTTTGCCTGCGCAGCCGCATACGCAATGATGTCTATGCGGAGGCGTTGTCTCCTGCGGTGGTGTATCTGACAAGCATACTGTGAATAGTGGATATCATTTTCGATTCTCGATTTCTTCTTTGGATGTTTTCGTCCAGTAAGGTTCTTTACCATGGTTACTTCATGGTTGGCACTTGGTACAAGGTCAGCAATATATCATAGTCAAGTTATCAACATATTATGCAATAATGGTTCGTAATCCCAAACTTGAACCTAAAGGAAGTACCATAAATGCGTCACATCTTTTAAGGAATTATTGCAGAACAAGTAGACTGGCGGTACTTTGAGATGTCCAACGGGTCAGAAAAGTCAAAATGTGTACCAATTAACACAACTTCTGATAGCGAAAATAGGCTTCTAAAGCATGATAAAGATAGGAACAATTTAAGAAAATTTCATGCTGAAAATAGAAGAATATTTAGGAACAGCCAGCTTCAAAACAAATTTTCTGGCACTTATAAAAAAGAGTGTAGTTGCCTAATGGCCCAAATTTAGGTTAGAAGCTTGAAGAACCTGTATATTACTACCTGTAGCCAGACGCTGAGTTTTTTATGGCGTAAAAAGCCTTTCATATGTTGTTACAACAATTAGTAGTGCAAACTGTTAAAAGCTTTTACAAATACTTGGCGAAAAAGCCACTTTATCTCTAATTTGGCTTACAAGTTCTTACTCTAAAATGTTAGCCGAAATAGTTCAGGGGAATTGCTTGAAAAAGCAGCCATTGAAGGCCGAAAAACTTCAAAAAATTATTTTTCACCTCTCGCCCCATTTTTTTCAATTGTACGGCTATTCGATGTGGTTTACTACACAAGATACGTTGTTCTGCATTAAGCATTTATTTAAAGACGCTCCTAAGCAAGTTAAGGAAAACTCAGGAGTAATTAGTATCTGTCGGAAAAATCAAATCTAAGAAAAAATAGGAACGCTGGTATTAAAGCTGTGATCTTGATTATCGTGTTTATGGATGTATTGAAAAATCAAAATGTGTGAAATCGTGAGGAATTGTAACGTATGAAAATCGTGCATTCTGAAAAGAATTTCATACATGGCATGGCTCATCTATGAATCTTTTGAACCGATCGAAACCGTGAGAAATATGTTTGCGTAGACGGGATTTTTGACGACCTGTTGCCGATAGACCTGGCAACGAAGTTTGCAGTTGGCTGGATGGTGGGTGGACAACAATGACCATTGTTCGAGTTTAGAGCTTCAGCAATCTTTGAAAACAAATATAGGTGCCATATCAATTTTAGGATATCAGGATTTTATGGAATATAAAGCTTCTTCAATGTGATTTCTGATATATCTCTCCAAAAACAATATTGTACTATTAAATGCTGCATGCAATATAGCGGAAATGTCTTTTCAAAGATTTTTCATTTAGTTGTATTGTTGATAATCTAGCGTTACGCACAGTGCAAGCATATGCTTTTAATCTTAGCCTACAACGGAAATCTACAGATTTTTTTTATGGGGGCTACCCCTCAAGTCAAACGGCCGTTATTACACTAATCTTTTATTTTTTTTCCGTTCGCCCTGTTGCAGTTTCATCGTTAGTCAAAACCCTGCTTCTGTTCCATCGATTTGCTTTTCCAGTTGATTGACTCGGTTGAGGAGTTGAAAAACCAGATTTTTGTCAATATTCTGCTTTCTCTATGTATTCCAAATTCATATTCTTAAGATTTCTCAATAAATGATTTGATAGAAAATATTTTGATTCATTCATATAGCCATTTCTCATTTGAATTTAAAAAATTAATGGGCTGATTATTTTCTTTCAGTTCTGCATTTAGCTATGAAGATTTAAACAAAGACGATGGTAAGTCATGAAAATAAACTACAGAATAGGTTTGTCATTAAGGGTGGGTCTGGTTACGGCTAAAGTTATGGTTAGGATTTTCAGTGTTTGAATTAGCTTTAGGGTAGTTCTTAGGATCATCACTAAAGCCAATTATAAGAGAGCCAAGAGATATATAAAGAGACCCACATTAAGATTTATAAATTTGCATAGTGCTTTAGGCCAAATTTTGTCGCCATTTTGGGTATTGCTCCACACGGAAGCTAGCCTCGGTTTAACGCTTCTATTTGTCAGCACCGTGCAGCCTCGTTTGGATTGGAAGTATTGATTGTTGATTCTTGAATCAGTCAATGATGCATGATTGAACAACTATGCGTGTTTCAAGAATGAAGAAGATAGGTACATTTCGGTTCAGAGTACATCAGCATTCATGACAACGTTACTACGCACATATTGAAGTGATCGAAACAACCCATTTCCCTCACAAACAGAAAGTTTGAAAAGTACCCACTGATTTTGACTTATTATCTCATTTCATGAATGATTTTGGCGACCTTAGGCCTTTTCTCTTTAATAAAGCCATAATTCTTGAATATTGTGTTATTTATTGCAGATTCTTTCAGATCTCCACAACCTAAAAAGTACCAGCAAGATGAAGGTAAGATTTTCATTAAAACGTTTCATTTTCTACATCATTCGATAGTCTTCTTTATTTCATCTTTTCTATATTGCTTGAAGCTCAAAAATGCTGGATGCATGCATTTATTAAAATATGAAGTGAGTAAAAATGGGCACAAAACGAGTAGAAGATTTCCTCTACGTATCTAAATTCAGATTGATGTAGCAGCTTAAGTCGAAGATTGTGCATTAACCAGCATGCTTTGCGCAAAACTGGTAGTTCCGTTCATTCAAGCTTGATGCTTTCTAACAGCCAGAAAGTGAATGACTTTGAATCTTTGTAATCCTTATCTTATTGAGTAGCTTGAAGAGTTTTTCATCTTAAATTCAAACTCTAGTATGCTGGTCAATGCTTAGTTTTTGAAACTTCTCCTTTTGAACATCGCATACAATCTTATTTGGCTTTCGAAAATATGCCCCTGTTCGATAAGTAAATCCAAAAGCCTGCTGTTACTAGCAAAATACGTTTTGGTGACTTTCAGATGATTATACTTATCAAACAGTCTTCCTAGAGTTGCTCGAAGTTGAACAATACCAAGAATTTTATTTGCTTGGAACTTTAAGCTCTTTCCCTAGAAATTTTGGAGCTTAAAGCTCTTCCCCTAGAAATTTTTGAACTTTAAGCTCTTTCCCTAGAAATTCTGGAGCTTAAAGCTCTTTCCCTAGAAATTTTGGAGCTTAAAGCTCTTCCCCTAGAAATGTTTGAACTTTAAGCTCTTTCCCTAGAAATTCTGGAGCTTAAAGCTCTTTCCCTAGAAATTTTGGAGCTTTAAGCTCTTTCCCTAGAAATGTTGGAGCTTTAAGCTCTTTCCCTAGAAATTTTGAAGCTTAAAGCTCTTTCCGTAGAAATTTTGGAGCTTTAAGCTCTGCCCCTAGAAATATTGGTCCTTTAAATTCTGTCGCTTTAGAATCAGAAATATCATTAGAAGATCGAGAAACGACACCTTACGCCCAGGAATCAAAATACGAAAAAGACAAGACCCATGCTACCATTGCAGTATCCAAACCAACCCAAAGAGGCCTCAGGAAAGTCTAGGGGGTTTAAAAGGGAGAAGAAAGGTGTAGAAGGGTTCAGAATGGTTTAGGAATGCTCAGAATACTTTAGGAGTGTTTACGGGGTTATAGGAGGCTTAGGAGGGTTTCGAAGGGTTTCGTAAGGCTGAGAAGGGTTAGCTAAAGTTCAAAAAAGCGTTGCAAAATAAGTGGAGGGGGTTCTAATACTGCAATTTCCCAATTCCACTACATATCGGTTGAATACAGTAATCTAGCGGGCCTTTCTTAACACCTGTGCTTAGAAGCCAGTATTTTTACACATTATGTTAAAGAACCTATAAAAGCCCAAAAATGCTAATTTAAAGGGAAAGATCATTGAAAAATGCTGTAGAACTAAGTTTCTGGGATAATACTAAAAGCAGGATTTTCTTATTTACTTCCCTAAAAATACAGCTGAAGATTTCATTCGATTTTCAATTAAGTCTCTTCTGTTATCAAATTCAAATCCATTTTCATTTCAACCTGTTTGTTTATTGATTCTGTATTATTAGTATTTAGATTTTAATCAAAAGATAAATTAAAAATCGCAAGCTTTGCATTCTTCGGCGCTATGCTCTTCTCCATGGTAACTCGACCATATTTCACGCCAAACATACGGTCACTAAGCCACTGTATGAAACTGAAAAGAAGTGATTGGAATTTTCCATCTGTTTGGAGCTTGAAAAGAATAAGCGTGTGTAAACAGTTTGCTTTCATATAGAACTTCTATGATAGCTAGTTATGATTAAAATCCATTTGGTCGTCCTCGGTATACCTTTTTACTTTTACCTGATTCGGTGAGGGCCCACTTAGTTCTTTAAAGGGCTTCATCAGGAATGGTTCTGAATAGGGCAGGGTAAAGTAAGGGTTCAGTGATTTTTGAGTTCACCTAAGGTTTACTAGGCTTTGAAATGGTTCTAAAACAGTTCAGTATGGTTATTTAAGATTTATGAAGGTTTTGATAACGGTTCATTAAGAGTTCAAGAATGGTTTGTACAAATCGTACTCGAGTTCAGTACGGTTTTTGCAAGGATTCAGTGAGCTTGTAGAAAGGGTTGATGAAAGTTTTATCAATACTTTTGGGAAATAGAGCTGCTATTAAGGAAACAGTTTGTCTTCAAAAGATGATTTCTTATTTCCTTACTTACAAGACCTCATACAAGGCTAGAACATACTCTTCGCACTTCTGAGCTAGTCTGTTGTCTACGAAGTCGCCAGGAAGAGGTTTACTAGACGCATCAGGAATCCCTTTGACTGAAGGCTTAAAGCAAGCTTTTATAGCATCAGGCAATCATAGTTTGGGATAGCCGGCAGGCTACTGTACCATGTTACAATGCCTACTTGTGCCTGTTATAATCTGGAGGCGCATGCCTCTGGCAGCACCAAAGTACCTTGTCTGAAACCTGACATGGTGCTTGATTAATGAAGGATCAACCAATGAAGTTAGATATCAAATAAACATTTTACCCACCTTCCCAATTACTTTGTTAAAGACTTTCGTTTTTTTTTCTAGCCGATAAAGTATCTAATTTGCAACTGTTAGAAAGAATTAAGCTCCTCGAGCGAGAGTTAGAGGCTAAAGTGACAGATGACAGTGTAGAGAAAAGAGAAGGTAGATGTTTTGGTTGGCCTGTAAGACTTTATTGTTATTTTCTGGTCTAAGCTATTTGCTTGTCCATGATGAGTACCGGGGGTAGTACTCCATTGTGAGCATGCATTGACGTGAATCTGAAAATTAACAAGAAGACCATTTTGCATCACCAAATTCTGAAGGAGTTGTGCCCCATTCGCATGAACATTGGATAATTTCGACCCCCTCGATTGATTTTGATAGTCGTTCATACATTTTTCCTTTGCTTTTGAAAAAATAAACCCTTTTGCCTGGGAAAAGCTTGAAACTGGACGCATATGTAGAGAATTTTGAGTTGTAAAACCTCCCACAACATATTTGAAGTAACCCTTCTCCCACCAGTTGATAAGTGGGATATTAGGAAAATGGCTTGTTGAGATTGCAAATGCAATCAAAGATGAACAAATCTATTTGGATTCGTATTTATATGGATTGCCATTTTGATTGTCCACCAACCCTCAAACCAAAATCGTTTCGAATTCGTGTGTCAAAATCGTTTCTAATAGTTTGCAAATCGTTCCAGTTCGCAAAGATTATATCTTTGTTCCAATGTGTTAATGAAAATCCAACCTAGTTAAATTTGGATAAATAAGCTTTTATTTGTCAGTTCAATTCATTAACATTTCTTTGCTCGTACTTACAGCTGCATGCTCCCCAGCCTGTACAAACGGAGGTGTATGCACCAATGGCACTTGTGTCTGCACAAAGGGCTTCACTGGAAGTGACTGCTCCAAAAGTAAGTGTTGATAGTTTTCTAATACTTAGCTATTGATGATATGTTTTCTAATCAGTTAGACTCGAATTAGTAAAATTTGAAACAAGACTAGAGAATGAAATGTTGCGAACAATTTGACACCATAATAGAATTAATTTACTATAATTCGATCGTAAAATGTAATGTTTGTGGTGTTCCCATGCAAAAAAGCATACTTGCTATAACGTTGCCGCCCTCTTTGTGTAAAGTTCCTAACATTCCCTTTATACGCAAATTAAAGCACCGTTTGAACTTTCTACGTAACCCTGGTCAAAAACATTTGTGAAACCCATTCAGTGTAGTAAGCAAACTCTATCTCCTATAGATGGTGAGAAAAATCGGAAACTTAGTGAAATATAACAACTACTAGAGCTTTATGTCGTACACTTATCAGAGTATTAGGTGTGTCAGAGAGAGAACAAAAACGAAACCCAATGAATAGTTGTAACAAGAGGGATGGAGATTAGCCAAGCAGATCTATGTATCCTCTGAGTTAAAACTTCTCATGTTCTTATTGATGATAACTGTTTTTCCATGGAAGCAATGTAATAGGAACCCTTTAGTTGTTATGATCAGTATAGTGTCTTCCCGGTCAAGAATGAGATATATATCTAGTCTTTTTTTCTATTTTCATTATCTAACTTGTATTCTAATTTCTATTCGCAGTTGCATGTGACCCACCTTGCCAAAATAACGGAATTTGTGAGAATGGTGTTTGCAAATGCACTGCCTACTATGAAGGAAAGTCGTGCGAAACACGTAAGTATTGCCATAGACTTACTTTGGTTTTTAAGTATTGTTCAAAACTTACTTAATTTCCAGGGGAGGTGGTAAGCAAAAATTGTGAACTTTTTCAAGAATGAAATAAGAGCAGATAATGAAGAAGTGGCAACAAGTTAGATATCAAACCTTTTGAGACGATGATAAAGCATCTTAAGGCGGTGAAACGTCATCAGATGCATTACAATTGATCAAATTTTATTGTTTGTGTTGTTGTTTCCAAACGAATTACTAAGTCTTCTATGCATAATCGTCTCTTTTATCTTTCATTTTATAATCATGGAATTCTTGAAACATTATCAACTGTTTTTATTTCTTATAGCTAAATGCACAACTCCTTGTCAGAATGGTGGAGTATGCGCTGATCCATATAAAGATATTTGCAATTGTACGCAAGGCTGGGCTGGCAAAGGATGCTCAAAAGGTGAGTTCTTCAATCATCTTCATTCACCATCAAAATCGTCATCATTGAAAGTTTCTGCCGAATATTAAATAATTTTTGAGGGGATGAAGACGCTTTGAAACTAACATGAATTCATTATCTATGTGTTGATAAAAACATAAGATGATAGAATAGATGAATAATATCAATTTATTCGTTCTAAAATTATTGCTAGTTTTGTAATATGGTTTATAAAGAAATCGTAAAGTCCAATCGAAACCGTGCTATAACCTAGTTTTAGTGTGTTATCAAAAACGTTTTTCCAGGACAGACAGGATAAAAGCAAAATCTTGTCAAGGATTTTCACATGAACAGCTACGTGCCCAAGAATTTCGATTTATCTGCGAGAATTCGTTGAAGAGAATTTGTGAAATATTCGCAAATAACTTTGAAAAAACATAATTATTAAATTCTCAAAAAGAATTATAATTTGATTTAGTCATATGCCAACATCTGTATAAAGTTACTGATAATGTGCACTAGTTTTTAGATCAACTATGTCTAAACTTTTCTCTGATTCACTCTTTTTGGCTTTTATCGACTCTTTTAACAACTTTTAAAAGCTTGTTAAGCATCTTAACTCATATTAAATGACGTGTCTGATTTTTCATTGCAGCCATTTGCAACAAGCCATTGTACTGTAAGAATGGAGGAACCTGCTACAACTGGAACAAGTGTAAATGTCCTCTTGCATATAGAAGTGCTGCTAGTCCACAGTGTCAGCTTTGTAAGTACTTTTAAATATGTACTTATTTTCATTGACTATTTCTGAAAAAGAAGACAAATGATCCTAAAGAAAGAGGACATTGCAACTCTTTAATTGCCTTTCAAAGCTCTTTTGGCTTAACATTGTCTAGTGTACCCAGAGTTGGGTGAAACTTAATACTAAGCTCAATGCAACTGCTTTTAATACAGTGTGTCTTTGATAAAAAGCAGGTTCTTATTCTTGTGTTTCTCTCAAGGCATATTCTAAAATATAAAACGTAAGCTTGATTGTTGATAGGTCAGATAATATATTGTCTATATCAATGTTGTGTAAAAAAGTTAAGTCTAAATTGAATACAATATAACCTTGCTAATGACCAATTCAGCTCTAATCTGTTTTGATTCTGTCAGATATACAAATACCTTACATGGCCCAAATCTGAAAATAGTATCTGGGTCATATAACTAGAACATCTTGCAATCTAACTTTCTGTGATATAACAGTCTTTGGATGGTACAGAACTTCAGTATAGCCAGAAATATCGGAACCATAATGAAACGAACACATAGATTACCTAAGCTTTTCGTCTGACACTCAACAGAGTAACAAAACAGAAACAAGTTATCTTAAGCTTGGTTCCGATTCATTATGGTTCCGATATTTCTGGCTATACTTTTTGTGATATATGGAAATACGTCTGATTCTGAATGGAATTCTTACATCTGAGTTTCTGATTTTATTTATTTTAACCTTTCTTTACACAGCAAACTGCGAGCCTGATTGCAAAGTTGGTGGGACTTGTGTCCTTAACAAAACTTCTGACCAGTACAGTTGTCAGTGCAAACCTGGCTATTCAGGAACCAGTTGCGAGAAAGGTTCGTCTTGCAATTTCTATTTCAATCTTCAAGAGTGCTTTTGAAATATTTCTTTGGTCTAGCATAAGTTTGTGAAGAGCATCAATCCTCGCCAAAAGGTATGGGACAGTGCTTGAGAGGGTGAAGACAGAGATCATTTCGAAACCGGGGTCGTACAATAGCATCTTTGATATTCAACAGCATCATTGGATACAGAATGACAGAAGTTCATATGTAATTAATGTCGGCTGCACACATATAAGTATTTCGAAGATGTGCATCGTTGTCTTCTTTGTGTGATTGAGAAATTTTGGGCATGCAATCCAGATTCAACTTGTATGTATAATACTCACATACCTTGATTATAGTTGACTCGTCCTTAAAGTATTTTGCACCTGTTTAAGTTCAAGTATCAATGATGCTCTCGACTATCTCTTGATTTGAAATTTATTGAGACGGAAGCACTACTAGAAAAGAAAGCTAACGAGTTTTGACTAATTTTGATGGATTTCTGTGAAGGATTATACAATCGAACATTTTTTACCATTATTTTTCTAAAGCATTTTTTTGTTGACTTCCATTTTCACAGAAAGTTTTCAAAATTCTATATTTTCCCACAGAAAATGTATGCGTAATGGCAAAAGATACCGGTATCTGCAAGGTCTATCTGGATGAAGTACTGACCCTGGCAGATCAGAAAGCCCTGTCTTGGTCTGAGGAACCAGTAGCCATGCAATACTGCTTGGACTATCTCAAGCTGGTAGCCAAAGAAATGCAAAGCATTGATGGGAGGTTTTCATACACGCAGTGTTTAACATATTGTGGTATGTGTTTATTGTTATTCAAATTGTTGTTCAAATGTTGTTAAAATGCAAAATTTAGCATTGAGCGCGATGTCCCTCAACTCAAGTCTAGCTCAAAGGGTCATGGGTACAAAATTAACCTCAGAACTGTCACATTAAGTGAGTGGAGAGAATTTGAAACTCCAGGTAAAAGGCCAAATGAATCACGAGGTGTGGTCACATCGGAATGAAGGACCATGGCCGTACTGCTCGATTAGCTTGCCTATTCAATCGCACTTTGAGCTCTGTACATAAATCAATACATTTCGAAAATAGTAAGCCTATTCACATTCCACTATTACCAGTGAAAAAACCAATACCTCTCAAAGATTATAAACGTATTTGCTTATCAAAAATAGAAACATCAATTCTCTGACTTACAGGTCAAAATATAATCCGAAATATTTATTTTGTCTTACTTAGATAGTGCAACGACTTCTAAGATCTGCGACAGAATATGGAAGCCAGAAAGTTTGAAGCTAAACTGCGAAGGGAGGCAGAGATTCTACTATGCAAATGGAAAGTGCAATGCTTTCTCTTACCGAGGAGGTCTCGGCAACAAAAATAGCTTCAAGGATGTTACATCCTGTCAATCACACTGTACATGTAAGTTTATGTTTCTATCTTACTCATATTGGTTTATCTGTGATGAGTGCAGAACAATCATGTGAAAAATCTGGACCGTTAAGAAATGATGAACTGAAGTTCTACTCCGGTGATTATCAAACGAACAGTGATTGATGATCGTTGATGAATGATCGAAAACCTGATTATGGTTTAGAAAAATAAGGCGTAAAAGCTAAGGTATAAGGTGTAAGAAAGAAGGTAAAACTAAGGTATAAAAGCGGTATTTCCCAATCGAATTAACAAATCCGTCACTTTTCTTGACCTGTTTGCTTCCCTCTGCTTTCTCAACCCAGCCTTCGTTTTATTTCTACCTTCACCATGATTGTATCAAGTAGAAACTTCTATAGGTTTATCTCTTTGTTGCCCTGTGTTTTCGATAATTAAGTTTGTTAGTATGTCACCCAATAATTGTTAGAAAAGTCTATTGATAAGAATTATACCGAGACTTTTGTTTATTTTTGAATGATCTGTTATTGAAAACCCTTTTTTCTAGATACCAAGCCAACAGTATCATCTACAATTGTGCCAGTGCTAGTACCATGTAAGTAAGATTTACACTTTGTCTTGCAAAACACGATCTGTATGTTTATTTTGTTTCCTAATGTCAATGGATTTTAGCTCAAGATTCAATCAAACCATAATTCATTATTAAATTGAATTACTTGAAATACCCAACTAACATTATCATTAAGTTGCAATGACGGTCTCATTGTTTTAAGGCAACAGCTTGTTTTAGAATCGTCCACAATTTACCGTCAGAAATTCTTTTCAAATATTATTGAGATGATTGAATTCATAGCATCATAGAGTATTGCAAAAAACTCTTTTCATGATCGCTTGAAATGATTCCAGATTTACTGTAAATCTCTTCGAAATCGTCACAGATCGATTGTCCAGCAATTTCTCAAAATTTAGTGAATCGTTTGAAAATTGTTCCCAGATCGTTATAAATCGTTTCCATTCGTAACGGAAATTTTTGGATTTTCCATTATAAAAGCAATTGGCGTGAGTTTGTTCTATAAAGAAATCTGTAGCTAGATTGTGAATACTGCGAATAATACAAATTTTCTTATAGCAACTAAATATGTGTCCCAAATGTTAGTTTCTTGCGTTTTTCTGCTGAAAATGAAACTTGCAATATTATGATGAATTAGAAATTCCTACTCAAGCTGCTCATAATTTGAGATGATTTACTCACCTCAGGATCATTAGCCTCTAGCCGTTGTTTCACATTGGTATAGATTATTCATGTTTTGTATATCTATCTTCTTTCAGTTAACAATACTTGTTACTTGTGGGGAAGACAGCATTACTCGACATTTGATGGCAAGATGTACGATTACTACGGCACCTGCTCGTACCTCCTCGTGCATGACAAAGATTTAACGTCTGGCTTTCAAGTAGTCGTCATCAACGATAAGAACTGTAATTACAATGCGACTTGCAAGAGGAAGTTGCAGATCACCACCGACAGTAAGAAGATTTACCTCGGTCAGAAGACTAACATTGATGGCAAAGACTTCTTCGCAGTAAAAGTCGATGATAAGATTGTCGATCTGCCTTATAATGGTGTACCAAAGATCAAAGAGGTAAAATATAATTTCATTTCCTGTCAGGTGGTTTAGGCCATCTACTGTCGATCTATTCATAGTGAACTGTATCCTATTATCACTGGTTAGTCCTTTTCATTGACTACCGGACCTAAGATGTGGAGAGTGCGAATTAGACTTCGCTACTTGGCAATTAAATTTCTTTACGAGCCATTTCAATTGATTTCCCCAGTGAGAATAGGGTGAGTTTTTACTGGTGAAAAAGAGAATTTGCGATTTATCTTCTCTTTAGCCCATTTCTTATGCTAAAACTAACTCAGTGTATTTATTACAGGCTGGACGATACGTCATGGTAATCACCCAAGAAAACGCCATTATCTATTGGGATGGTGTTGAAGACGTGATGATCAAATTACCAGACTCGTACAAAACCAAGCCAGGTTCAAATCATAAAATCTTCGGTCTCTGTGGAACATTCGATGGAAACAAAGACAACGATTTCGTCGGCATTGACGAAGTTAAAATCGACAACACGAAAGACTTTGCCAAGAAATGGCTATCCGAACCAAGCTGTGTAGAGACATCACTCGATATGCCTGCGTATTACTCACCAACAGGCAGTAACGAGAAAGCCATTCAAAAGGCCGAAGAACTTTGTAGTGTGATTCAAAAGGATATTTTTGCGCCTTGCTTCCCACATATTGATGTTGTAGGATACAAGAAGCTTTGTATGAAGGATGTGCTGCTGTGCAACTACAACCTGAGATCTGACTGTGTTTGTAATTCCATCTCTCTGTATGCCAGAGCATGCCAGCAACAAGCGAATATAACACTTAACTGGAGGAGCTCTACACTCTGCCGTAAGTTTTCATTAATGTTTGCTTGTCTTACCATATTTCTTTGCATGACGATGGGACTTTCCTTAGACGTTGCCCTACCAAATATCAAAGGGCATGATATATGTCATTGTAAGTGGTGACTATCATGTCTTATAAAGTATCTACTTGCTAATTGGACTGAAAGTAATTATTTGTGTGAAGAGTTTTAGATAGGAAGCTCGATTTCTTTTGTTTCGTTATGAAAAGCCTTGTAGATCTGATAGTGTACCGGGTGTCTCTTAAAAGATGGAAAATTTAGAATCGTCAAAGTAAAATGGATAGACCCCTCTTGCATTAACTTAGACAAAGATACCTTGCCAAATTTTCTCAGAGAAAATTTCTCAGAAATGAGTTTGTTACAAAATATTTAGTTGCTGTACTTTGTATACTATTTTCTAAGACCATTTTTACCTTCACAGCCGCACTATGTCCTGGCAGCATGGTGTACAAAGAATGTGGTAGTGCCTGTCCAAAGACTTGCTCGAACATCCTGTCAGCCAACTCGGACAAGAGATGTATATCTTCATGCGTCGATGGTTGTAATTGCGAGACTAATTTATGGAGGGATGGTGACAAATGCGTGAAACAGGCTGAATGTTCTTGTTACGTTGATAATGTCCGATATCCACATGGAAGTACCAAGAAGACTGCTTGCGAGGATTGGTAAGAAACTGCTCGTATTTCTTAGAGATTTATCGAGTTACCTTGCGTAGGGTAAACGTAAGATGCCAAATTCTATTGATTTTGCTATGTTTTTGAAATGTCAAGTATCATTATGAAAAATCTTAACCTTAATTGTTCTTTTTCATTCCAGTGAATGTAAAGGAGGCCTGTGGAGCTGTACACGGAAACCATGCTCAGGTATTGATTCAGTTTCAGTTTATTCCTACTATTTTTTAGCCTTCATCGATGTCTTTCTAGCAAGCAATTTGAAATCAGTTGAACATTCTAAAAAAGTAGTGTAGTGGCCCTTGGTTTGAATTGGATTTGTGAATGGAATTTGATTGTAAATAGAGTAGTTATTAGGCTTTAAATAGCCGTAGCTTTGCTGTTTTTACTTGACATTAGTTAGACAATAATATAAGTATGTACAATAAGATATATAAGTAAATGATAATGATGATGGGTATTTGTACTATCGATAAACATCCTTTATGTGATAACTCGCGTACTGTTTGTTGCATTTCATATGATTAATCGAATTCGATAAAGATTAGCTATCCGGTTGTACATCGCATATTTATATCTATGTAGATGTTGATTTGAAATAAGACTCCAATCTCGTCACTAATTATTATCAATCGTGATATATTTCTTTCTCTGATTTCTAGCAACTTGCTCCGTTGTTGGAGACCCACACGTGCGAACATTCGACGGCAAGACTTACTCAATGTATGGAAAGTGCTCATACACACTGGCAGAACACTGCCACTATCCTAATGGCTCCAAGAAACAATTCGAGCTCATCGTCAAGAATTCCGACTGCCAAGACAACGCTGGTGGCTTCGCATCCTGTACGCGTTCACTCATCCTGAAACTGCTGGGATCGAACAAGATATTCTCACTGTCGGGATCCAAGGGAACAAACCGGCAAATACTACCCACAGTGCAAGTCGACGGCCGAGAAGAAACATGGGCCAAGACAAAAGACTACATGGTTGAGCGTGTAGGCAAGGAGAACATCGTTGTTACTGCTAGTATTGGTTTGAAGCTGTTATGGACAGGACGGAATGTGTATTTCACAGTCGGACCGCAGTTCGAGAATAAAACATGCGGTTTGTGCGGAACATTCAATTTCAATATACAAGATGATTTCCACACGAGAGCCGGGTCTACTGAAGTATCCGTGTTCTCATTCAGCAAGCATTGGGTATTCAAGGACACCAATATTGCCGATGCCTCGAAGTGCCACAACAATGACTGGGAACAGAACGGATCGCCGTGTGATATCTACACGTCCAATACAGCGTATGCCGAGAAGCAGTGTAGTATCATTACCTCTACCACTGGACCCTTCAAGCTTTGTCACTCAATTATCACTCCTAACGATTTCTACAAGGTCTGCAGAGATGATGGCTGCAAATGCACCAACTGCCACTGTGACGTCATTGCAAGTTACGCAAAGATGTGTACCGACAAGGGAATAGTGATTTCTGATTGGAGGTCGTCTGTCGCTGATTGCTCAGCGCGTGAGTTTTTTTTTTAGATTTTGTAATATCACGTTCCGTGACCACTTTCAGTGTTTCTTAGCGTTTTATAATGTGTGGTAACGTTTTTCATCGCTCAAAATTGACATGATGTCAATTGGTTGGCTTCTTCCAAGTGTAAATTGATCAATTTGCACTTGCTACTATATTTTGACACAATATCAAATAAAGATTAACACTTTTGCAATGACAAATTTTCTTTTTTTTCGGGTTTTCTAAAGAGGAGCAGGAAATTTTCATAGTTTCAAATTCAATGAACTGTGAACAAACATAAATCTTATCTGCAAAATCATTTCTTAGTGGGTGTATTGACAATCTATGGGAAATTATCTTACTCAGGGGGAATCTAGCTTGAATACTTGCTATTTCTCTTGATAATGGACGCATGACATGATGTTTGTTTTAATTTTTCAGAATTGAAATGTGCTGCTGGCAAGGTTCTGAAGCAATGTAATAAGGACGCCTCAGGCTCCATTCACTGTCCACAAACATGCAGGGACTTGTCCTTGAATGACACATCTTCTTGCGTAAAGTAAGTATCAGATTATCATCATCATCATTATTAAAACTTCAACAAATTCATTGAAATGTAAGTGGAAGGACTCGAACTCACGACCCCTTAGTCAGTAACCAAGTGTCGTTTCAGTGCGTTGAAGAGTGAAAGCTAAGGCTAGGAAAGTTCCGAGTTTATCTTGTTCGTGTGATAATTCATTATTCATTGTGTCCAGCTTCCAAAACAAAAGAATCAAATTTCGAATTTAGTTGAATTGAGCAGTGCTCAAAGACATTTGATTTCTAGCTGCTCTAAGATGATTACTTGCTACAAAAGAAGATTTTGGTTGATTTAATATCTTAAGTTAAACCTTCTCTAATTAGATAATTTACCTAGTTTATTTTGCTTTCCCTTATATGATATGCTCTCAAATATTTAATGTATTATAAAAATCGAAAAATGTGTGTATTTTGCCCTTTTTGAAAAGGAAGAACCTTTTGAAATAATGTGCTCCTCATATGATGAATATTTTCTAGCATCTGCTAGGCCAGCCTAAAGTACCCCAGAGAAACAAAAGTCAGAGTCAGAAAATATATCTAACCCTCTTAGGGTCAAAAAACATGAGTTTCACTCCTCAATGACCATATATCTGATTTTTGTTTTCTTTGAATAGGCGTGGCTGTATCGAAGGCTGCTACTGCCCTGCTGGATATTACGAGAACAGCAAACAAGAATGCGTACCACAAAAAGACTGTCCTTGTTATCATAACAACTTGGTGTATTCATATGGCTCTGTGCGAAAGGACAAGTGTAACAACTGGTATGTGATTTAATTTTGATTTCACTTGATAATCAGGAAAGCCAGATGAGTGATCGTTCAACATTTTTCGCTAAATCGGTTCAAAATCGTTAAACTAAACGAATAGAAGCGGTGAAATATCGTTGAAAATCGGTTATCATCGCTGAAAATCGTTTCATGTTCGCATCAAATTTTTTTCCAAATCGTTTCAGATCTGCTATCTATGTTGCAAGTTCGTTTGTAAAATCATTGAAGTAATAACGAATTCAAAGCATTTCGATATCTCATGAAATATAATTGTTTAATAATCATTGAAAATAGTTTATCATCGTTCGAAATCGTTCGTTCCATATACGTTTAAAAAATTTTGAAAATCGTCGCAGATCGGTTCTTGATCGTTGAATTCGTTTGAATTCGTTTGTAGAATCGTTTAAGTAGACGAATTTGGAGCAGTGCAATATTATGAAAGATCATTCCACGATCGTTGGCAATTATTTCATAGGTAGACGCTCTCGTAGTTTATTCTGTAATTGTAAACCATGTGCTAAAACTCAATAGCCTGTAGTCTGTTACTGAATTAAAGAGCTGTCTTACTAGCCTTTTCTTTCCACCTTAAGGATTTTGGATTTCGGTTTCATTTCCTAGAAACAGACATGGAAACATATATATTATCTTTATCTACAAAGCCAAGAATTTGCCATTTCACAAAGAAGTAGATCTAAGTTACCAAAAAATCATTTGTTCTCTGTACTCTTAAATTTGGTATTATACAACGGATTCAATAGTAGTGATTATTTTTCCTGTCCATTTTAGCACTTGCATCGGTGGTGTTTTCCAGTGTACTAAAGCGAATTGCGAAGGTGATTTTCCATTTCCGTTTTAATCTTATATTGATGCGTAAAAAGAAAGTTGAAAAATCTCTAATGATCACATACAATTGAATTTATCAACCAAAGAAAAAAAGAAAAAATTGGAATGAATTTATTATTCTAATTATACTAGTTCACTAGTTACATTATTAAATAATTTTGAGCAGTATTGATTGTTGGTAATGTAGTTCATCTATTTTTCAAAATTGTTCGTTGATTTCGATATCCATCTGTAATCTAACGGCCCAAGTATTATAAGCATCGCTTTCCCTGGGTCGTAAAGCATAGGATATTTTTATGACCTTTTGCAGAGTTTTATGCTTTGAATTGAAATGAATTGAAGCGTGGCTGGAATTATTTTTATAGTGGTAGGGTTTATCCTAGCATTAGTGTTTATTGTATATATCTAAAATCATATATACAACATATTAAAATTTAGCAAAATTATTTCTGTTAAAAACCATTTTCTTATCATTTTTCAAGTCTAGCACTGAGGATGGTTTACAAACGAAAAGCTTTTGCTAATTTTTGATATGTTGTATATATGATTTCATTTTATAATGGCAACTTTCGATATATCAGTTTTTATTGCCTTCCAGACTTCTGCTCTGCAAAGGGCCTGGTATACAATGACTGTGGAATGACTTGCAGCAACTTCAAAGATGACCCAAGGACCTGCGAACCCGGCTGCTACTGTGAAGATGGTCTTGCTCTGCATGAAAACGGGACTTGTGTGAACCCAGCATTCGGCTGCCAATGTAAAGAGGGGGATAGCTATTATGATATGGGTGTCATTTCTCCTTCCGATTGCTCCAGGTAAGAGAAAATACCCAAGTCATTCTAAACTTACAGGAAATCAGTGATTGGATTTATCATCAAAGTGCCTGCCTGCGATTTATTTCTTGCAGGGGCAAAGGAATGAGTTATTCAGTGAACACATCGAAGTCAGCCATGCCAAATCTGGCCTTGCACGACCACGCTCATTTTAACTGCACGTAGCAAGTCGCTTTTAAGCTAATTTTCTACTAAGTGAAAAAATGGCAACTGAATCGGAGCTATAAATGGAAATTAAGCATGTATAAATCTCATATGAATGTATGCACTTTTTGTTAATGGAAATAAGGAAGTACTGTTTAAACTGATTTTTCCTAGGAAATGCCGTGGCGATCGTGTATGGGAGAAGCTTCCGAACGTTGAAGCAAAGCCACAAGAAGATTGTGCAGCTTTCGGACAGTTGCATTACCGCACATTTGACGGAAGATTGTTCAAATTCGACGGACAGCAGTGTGAATACGTACTGATGACGGACTGCCATCACGACCCTTCGAACTCACTGTGCGACATGGATAAGGCTAGGATTAACGTGAAAGTGAAGAATGTCCGATGTGTGGACAGCTACGAGCAGTACATGTGTAAAGAGGTCACGGTCCAGGTAAAGCAACCGGACGGCACGATGGCAACTGTGGTGCTCAAGCAAAAGGAAGCAACATTGACTTATAGTGGCGGGTCTAAGGTTTTCAAGAATGGAAATTACCCTCAGCCAAACACTGATGCTGGCGGTGGATTCGAAGTTTTCAAGGTATGTGGGTCATACCAAATAGTCATGACTTTTGTATTTAATTTTACCTAGTTATATTTGTATGGATACCTAACGTCTGGAATGGGAGAGATCCTCCAGATTCTTGTCTTTCTATCACTGCAGAATCTTTCTCCGAACAAATTTGGAATTACTTCAAACTTCAAAGCAGGATTTAGGAAATCTACTGAGACAGTTTGTGTCAGTGAAAATGGCTCAATCAGGACACTAACTCGAGATCTTTGACTCTGCGCGTCAATGCGCTACCCCTGAGGTATCGAGCTATCACAAAACTTGCACCACCCACTCACCAAATGTGAAGACGGACCTATGTTGTTAAACAGCCATACCGTACCTGCCGTAGTGCGACAACGTATTTGACATTGTTGGTTACCTTTCCCTCTGTTTTGGTGGTCGACTCACTTGACTTCAAGTATTTCGCTGTCGCTGTAGGGGTTTTCGAATACTTTTGCAGCTGGAAAATAAGTCAATTTATTCATTTTAAGATTCTAAATTTCCATCTTATTACAAATTTTGTCTCTCATTCTATTGTTTTGTATCGAAAACCTGCATTAAAAGCAATCTGTCTTTTCTTGAACATTACCTACTTATCGCAAACAAATTTTTCAACTCTCGTACTGCGAACAATCATTCCATGTCGTTTTTGGATACACGTTAATCTTATGTTTACTACTCAGTATGAAAAGCCAGTACAGCTGCAAAAAACAAGAGTTTATTGCCTTAGAATTGATAGTAAACATTTTAGAAAAAAATCTCGTTTTTCTTATAGATTTAGACTTACCAAATCTGGGATTATTTTCATCCGAACAAATTTTCTCGATTGACTAATCAAATCGTTTTTAAAAGATTATTTACTTCAATTCAATATTGGATGTTTGATAGCAAGTTGGTGTATGTTGATAAAGATCAATCATCGATAACCTTTCATTTACATCGTAGATGGGAGTTTTCTTGTTCGTGCGACCCTATCGTCTTGGCTACACCATCAAATTCGACCAAGCATCTCGTGTATACGTCATCCCACCACACTCAGCCAAAGGGAAGGGTTACCTTGCTGGTCTCTGTGGTGATTTCAACGGTAAAGATGACGACGACTTCAAGAAACCGGATCTCTCCATGGCTGATAACGCACTGAAGTTCGCTAAGTCGTGGGGTGACGAGTCTGGTGCCTGTCCAGAGCCAAGCAACACTGATACATGTACAACGAACTCATTCAGGAAGCCTTGGGCACAGAAAGGTACACGGTTTGCACTGACATACTTAAGTACCCAATAATTAAGTAAGTAAGAAAGTTTGTGCCAAACGTGTAGGAGCACGGGAGCACCAGTTTAACGTCATTGAGTGAGTTGGTAAACACAGTTATAAGACTCGAGACCCGAGGCAATAATTCACAAACTTCAAAAACTAAGAACAACAACAAGGCCAGGGCAAAGTCCAACACGAGGAAACCTGGAACCTAAGCTAACTGCAATACGAGGCTACTTAAAGATAACATAATCGCAGGTATAGAGCACTTTTTGCACAGCTAAAACTTCAAAAGAAGTAAAATTCGGAAAATCAATGGAAAATATTTGTGAGAATGAAAATGACCCGAGTCGAACTCGAACCCGCGACCTTTAGATAGGTATTCTAGAGCGCTAATCCACTACGCTATCGCCACCCGAGAAACGCAGCCCATTTTCAAGGAACCAGCCTTGAATACTTTTACCATTACTGAAATAATTATCATCATTTCTAGGATGCAACGTAATTAAGGGAGGCAATTTCACTGCTTGTCACAAAGCGGTTTCTCCAGACGCCTATATCACAGCGTGTCAGCAAGAGACCTGTCTTTGCAAATTTGGCGGCGATTGTGCTTGCTTTTGCTCAGCTGTTGGTGCATACGTTCAAGAATGTAACAGGGTTGGAATTCCAATCTACTGGAGAAAAGAAGGACTCTGTCGTAAGTGTTATATTTACTTACCTACTCGATTAGTAGAAATCTACGTATAAAACACAACCAACTCTTATGAGAACCTGTACCCTAAGCTTTTAGTATCTAAGGGAAATTTCCTAGAAATCGTCCGAAAAAACATCACTGATGGATTTCAAATATGCTGTTGAAGTAAAAGAGGGCTTACTACATGAAAGTGTAACTTAAGACCATTCAATGTCAAAAATGTAAATGACACTAACATTTGAGAGTATCTTACACTGATGCTAAAATGCATGGCTCTTACATGCAGACTTTTACTCTTTATTTAACACTTAGGTAGCTTTCTACTAAGGCCCCTCTCAATTAGATGTCGTGGGTGGTGGGGGCTTAGATCCCCTCCCTAAGATTTTCATCATGAATAAATGTAAGGAAATCGAGTTTTGATTTTGATCAGGTGCAATGGTTATTATGACTTCAAAGACTCGAAAATCAACATGGAAAAAATATTGATGACATCTTTTCGCATAGACCATATTGAAAATTCTCTGATATCCCCCCCTCTTCTCAAAGGAACTTGATTTCAATAAGCTCCTCTAAGGAAGCATATTTAAGAAGCAACGGTTTGTTGATTGATTTCCATTAGGTAATTTTTGAAATCCTTGATTTGAAATGAGTGCGATAAACTAATTAAAACCATTTGGTCTTTTATAGAACTGGACTGCTGTGACCCGTGTAATCATACCTATGGCTACTATCCAGACAATGTCGTTCCCAAGACTTGTGAAAAACCAAAGGAAAAATGCAACGAGAACGATCGCTGCTGCAAAGGAGCAGTCGTTGAAGGTTGTGGATGTCCACCTGGTAAATACGACAATGGGAAAAAATGTATCGACTACAACAAGAATAGCACTATTCCTTGCACATCTACTGTTTTCGTCTCGTCTACATCAATACCTACTACCATCATACCTACCACATCTATTTCAACAACAACAACTACGTCAATTGCTACTACATCTATAGTATCCTCAGTGAGTACAAGCTCCTATGTGCCCCCACCACCCACGACATCTTCAACATCTTCAGTCAGCACCAGCTCGTATGTTCCACCACCACCGACAACATCTTCTAGTTCTCCGGTAAGCGTGAGCTCGTATATTCCTCCCCCTCCAACAACGTCATCAGTATCATCTGTAAGCACAAGCTCCTACATTCCACCACCACCAACAACATCATCAGTATCATCTGTCAGCACAAGTTCTTACATTCCTCCACCACCAACAACATCCCTTGTGACATCTGTGAGCACAAGCTCGTACATTCCACCACCACCAACAACATCCCTTGTGACATCTGTCAGCACAAGCTCGTACATTCCTCCACCACCAACAACATCCCTTGTGACATCTGTGAGCACAAGCTCGTACATTCCACCACCACCAACAACATCCCTTGTGAAATCTGTCAGCACAAGCTCGTACATTCCTCCACCACCAACAACATCCCTTGTGACATCTGTGAGCACAAGCTCGTACATTCCACCACCACCAACAACATCCCTTGTGACATCTGTCAGCACAAGTTCTTACATTCCTCCACCACCAACAACATCCCTTGTGACATCTGTGAGCACAAGCTCGTACATTCCACCACCACCAACAACATCCCTTGTGACATCTGTCAGGACAAGCTCGTACATTCCTCCACCACCAACAACATCCCTTGTGACATCTGTGAGCACAAGCTCGTACATTCCACCACCACCGACAACATCCCTTGTGACATCTGTGAGCACAAGCTCGTACATTCCACCACCACCAACAACATCGATTGTGACATCTGTGAGCACAAGCTCATACATTCCACCACCACCAACAACATCGATTGTGACATCTGTGAGCACAAGCTCGTACATTCCACCACCACCAACAACATCGATTGTGACATCAGTAAGCACAAGCTCATACATTCCACCACCACCAACAACATCAATTGTGACATCTGTGAGCACAAGCTCATACATTCCACCACCACCAACAACATCAATTGTGACATCTGTGAGCACAAGCTCGTACATTCCACCACCACCAACAACATCGATTGTGACATCTGTGAGCACAAGCTCATACATTCCACCACCACCCGTCAGTACACATCCACCGCCTGTCAGCACAAGCTCTTACATTCCACCACCACCAACAACATCGATTGTGACATCTGTGAGCACAAGTTCATACATTCCACCACCACCAACAACATCGATTGTGACATCTGTGAGCACAAGCTCATACATTCCACCACCACCAACAACATCGATTGTGACATCTGTGAGCACAAGCTCATACATTCCACCACCACCAACAACATCCCTTGTGACATCTGTGAGCACCAGCTCATACATTCCACCACCACCAACCACATCAATTGTGACATCAGTGAGCACCAGCTCATACATTCCTCCACCACCAACAACATTTACTTTGACATCTGTGAGCACCAGCTCATACATTCCACCACCACCAACTACATCGATTGTGACATCTGTGAGCACAAGCTCGTACATTCCACCACCACCAACAACATCCATTGTGACATCAGTGAGCACCAGCTCATATATTCCACCACCACCTACAACATCGATTGTGACATCTGTGAGCACCAGCTCATATATTCCACCACCACCAACAACATCGATTGTGACATCTGTGAGCACAAGCTCATACATTCCACCACCACCAACAACATCCATTGTGACATCAGTGAGCACAAGCTCATACATTCCACCACCACCAACAACATCGATTGTGACATCAGTGAGCACAAGCTCATACATTCCACCACCACCAACAACATCGATTGTGACATCTGTGAGCACAAGCTCATACATTCCACCACCACCAACAACATCGATTGTGACATCTGTGAGCACAAGCTCATACATTCCACCACCACCAACAACATCCCTTGTGACATCTGTGAGCACAAGCTCATACATTCCACCACCACCCGTCAGTACACATCCACCGCCTGTCAGCACAAGCTCATACATTCCACCACCACCAACAACATCGATTGTGACATCTGTGAGCACAAGCTCATACATTCCACCACCACCAACAACATCCCTTGTGACATCTGTGAGCACAAGCTCATACATTCCACCACCACCCGTCAGTACACATCCACCGCCTGTCAGCACAAGCTCATACATTCCACCACCACCAACAACATCGATTGTGACATCTGTGAGCACAAGCTCATACATTCCACCACCACCAACAACATCGATTGTGACATCTGTGAGCACAAGCTCATACATTCCACCACCACCAACAACATCGATTGTGACATCAGTGAGCACCAGCTCATACATTCCACCACCACCAACAACATCGATTGTGACATCTGTGAGCACAAGCTCATACATTCCACCACCACCAACAACATCGATTGTGACTTCTGTGAGCACCAGCTCATACATTCCACCACCACCAACAACATCGATTGTGACATCTGTGAGCACAAGCTCATACATTCCACCACCACCAACAACATCGATTGTGACATCAGTGAGCACCAGCTCATACATTCCACCACCACCGACAACATCCATTGTGACATCAGTGAGCACAAGCTCATACATTCCACCACCACCAACAACATCGATTGTGACATCTGTCAGCACCAGTTCATACATTCCACCACCACCAACAACATCGGTTGTGACGTCTGTGAGCACAAGCTCATACATTCCACCACCACCAACAACATCGATTGTGACTTCTGTGAGCACCAGCTCATATATTCCACCACCACCAACAACATCGATTGTGACATCTGTCAGCACAAGCTCATACATTCCACCACCACCAACAACATCGATTGTGACATCTGTGAGCACAAGCTCATACATTCCACCACCACCAACAACATCGATTGTGACATCTGTGAGCACAAGCTCATACATTCCACCACCACCAACAACATCGATTGTGACATCTGTGAGCACCAGCTCGTACATTCCACCACCACCAACAACATCGATTGTGACATCTGTGAGCACAAGCTCATACATTCCACCACCACCAACAACATCCCTTGTGACATCTGTGAGCACAAGCTCATACATTCCACCACCACCCGTCAGTACACATCCACCGCCTGTCAGCACAAGCTCTTACATTCCACCACCACCAACAACATCGGTTGTGACGTCTGTGAGCACAAGCTCATACATTCCACCACCACCAACAACATCGATTGTGACTTCTGTGAGCACCAGCTCATATATTCCACCACCACCAACAACATCGATTGTGACATCTGTCAGCACAAGCTCATACATTCCACCACCACCAACAACATCGATTGTGACATCGGTGAGCACAAGCTCATACATTCCACCACCACCAACAACATCGATTGTGACATCTGTGAGCACAAGCTCATACATTCCACCACCACCAACAACATCGATTGTGACATCTGTGAGCACCAGCTCGTACATTCCACCACCACCAACAACATCGATTGTGACATCTGTGAGCACAAGCTCATACATTCCACCACCACCAACAACATCCCTTGTGACATCTGTGAGCACAAGCTCATACATTCCACCACCACCAACAACATCGATTGTGACATCTGTGAGCACCAGCTCGTACATTCCACCACCACCAACAACATCGTTTGTGACATCTGTGAGCACAAGTTCATACATTCCACCACCACCAACAACATCGATTGTGACATCTGTGAGCACAAGCTCATACATTCCTCCACCACCAACAACATCGATTGTGACATCTGTGAGCACAAGCTCTTATATTCCTCCTCCACCAACATCAACAATTCTTCCACCATCTACTTTCAGTACCTTTGTTTTCCCACCTTCAACATCGAGCTCCTTCATTCTTCCGTCAAAGAGTACCTCCTTGAAGTCGTCAATTAGTGTCTCTAGCAGCACTTCATCTGTAAGTAATGTTTTGCATGAAACTTTATTTTATCTTTTATTTGATTAATCATTGATTTTCCTTTGCAATTGATGTTTTGATTTAACTCTGGTTGTAGGTAACGCATGTTTTATCTTGTTTATCTTGGCTTTTCTAGGGAAAGTTTGATTTTATAAAAGTTATTACATTTTTTAATGGAATTATTTTATAACATCATCAATCAATTCTTTTGTAGCACTCTTAGCCTTTTTTCTCTGTCTATTCCTAGCTTTTTTCAGTTAGTATTCAAAACTAAAAATGTATGCGACTAGATTGAAGAAATAAGAATATTTTAAGCTGATGGTTTAAGGTGATTAAAAGAAAGTAAACATACAAAAGTAGGTTGATATGTGAATTGAAGAGTTTTTTGAAATTGAAGATTGACCGGAGCAGGATTTCAACCCGCATCTGTATATTTCAGATCACTCGAAAGTCTTCAGGAACAGCAAGAGTGAAAACAGTTGTAACTGAAAGTCAACTTCTGAAAACTACTAAAACAGTATCTCCATCTGTGAGCACCTCTGCAGGTAGCTTAACTCCGTTTACACGTACAACTGTAACAAGCAGTACTAGCAGACCCTTCCGAACCAGGACGGTAAGATAAATTCACTTTCATAATCTGTACTTGTTTTACACTTTTCATTTTTATCTCTTGAGTGTCGTGTCCATGAATGGAATGGTAAGAATCGACGGTCTAGGGCTGATGCTGATGGTTGCAATGGAACTCACAACTCCTTCGTTAGAAACCAATAGCATGAGCGACTGTGCTGTACAACTTAATAGTTAAAGCTGGGAAGGAACGATTTATTACATTCAGTTGGTGTGATAGATTATCTTTTATTCTTCTCATTGTCCAACTGAGAGTTTTTACTTATAAAACAGAAAGAAACAGTTATACTAAGCATAGAAACTTCTCTTAAAAGCGGAGAATGAACAGAGAATTGATAAAGGTGGTAGGACCCGAACACACACCCCTTTGATTTGAAACTAAGTAAATTAGTGAATCTGTATGACAAAATATCTTAACGGCCTTTAAATGCTTTTGAAAAACATCACCTCTTCCAAAACTAATTTTCCTTAGAATAATAAAGGTACGTTAAGATGATTTTCCATCTAAATTCTTTAGGGACAAATGTAACAGGGTGAAATTGGATATTTCATATCATTTTGCGTTTCAGGGCTGCGTTTTCACGGGTCCGATTAGAACAGTTCCATATGGAAAGCTATCATTTTGGTGAAGATAGAGCTTGCATTAACACGGGCCCAGTTTCACTTGAATGAAACCATATAGTGTTAGGAGCTCTCCGCCTCACATATTGGAGAAAAACAATGGAAAGAAAAACAAATCATTCCTTTTCCTCGTTTTCCATCTGAGTCGATTAGGAATCGTTCCATTCATTTGCACGGGATCAGTTCTAAACTGAGTATGCTTAAAAATGCACCCTTTCGGAACCGCTAGATAAAGTAGTTCCGAGCAGACTCAAGTACACAAGAAGCCTAAACCCTAACTAAAATGGGGCTGCTCCAAATGGAACCGTATCTTTGAAAACTCAGCTTAACATTTCAATCCTTACAACTACAATAAAAGGTAACATGAAAGATTCTATAATAAAATCCAATATTCGTATATCTGTTCCTGGGAAAGTGATAGTCATCCTCAAATAAAATGATTAAATACTCATGGCATATTCATAGGTGCCTATTTGTTACCATTTCAAAAATTATCTGTTTCCAAAATATCTTTTATAAATAGACTACTTCTTACGAAAATCAATTTTTACTTCTCAATTCCAGACCTCATCCAGTATAGTAAAAAGCACAAAGGTCAAGAGTATATCAGTCGAGTTCTATTCAGAAACAGAAACAATTTCAGCACATAAAGAAACAAGCTCATACATTCCACCACCTCCAACAACTTCAACATCGGAATCGACATCAACAGTATCAACTGTAAGCACAAGCTCTTACATTCCTCCACCACCAACAACATCATCAGTATCATCTATCAGCACAAGCTCTTACATTCCACCACCACCAACAACATCATCAGTATCATCGGTAAGCACAAGCTCTTACATTCCTCCACCACCAACAACATCATCAGTATCATCGGTAAGCACAAGCTCTTACATTCCACCACCACCAACAACATCATCAGTATCATCGGTAAGCACAAGCTCTTACATTCCACCACCACCAACAACATCATCAGTATCATCAGTAAGCACAAGCTCGTACATTCCACCACCACCCGTCAGTACACATCCACCGCCTGTTAGCACAAGCTCTTACATTCCACCACCACCAACAACATCAATTGTGACATCAGTGAGCACCAGCTCATACATTCCACCACCACCAACAACATTTACTTTGACATCTGTGAGCACAAGCTCATACATTCCTCCACCACCAACAACATCGATTGTGACATCTGTGAGCACAAGCTCATACATTCCTCCACCACCAACAACATCCCTTGTGACATCTGTGAGCACCAGCTCTTACATTCCACCACCACCAACAACATCGATTGTGACATCAGTGAGCACCAGCTCGTACATTCCACCTCCACCAACAACATCGATTGTGACATCTGTCAGCACCAGCTCATACATTCCACCACCACCAACAACATCGATTGTGACATCTGTGAGCACCAGCTCATACATTCCACCACCACCAACAACATCGATTGTGACATCAGTGAGCACCAGCTCATACATTCCACCACCACCAACAACATCGATTGTGACATCTGTCAGCACCAGCTCATACATTCCACCACCACCAACAACATCGATTGTGACATCTGTGAGCACTAGCTCGTACATTCCCCCACCACCAACAACATCAATTGTGACATCTGTGAGCACCAGCTCATACATTCCACCACCACCAACAACATCGATTGTGACATCTGTGAGCACCAGCTCTTACATTCCTCCACCACCAACAACATCGATAGTGACATCAGTGACCACCAGCTCGTACATTCCACCTCCACCAACAACATCGATTGTGACATCTGTCAGCACCAGCTCATACATTCCACCACCACCAACAACATCGATTGTGACATCTGTGAGCACCAGCTCATACATTCCACCACCACCAACAACATCGATTGTGACATCTGTCAGCACCAGCTCATACATTCCACCACCACCAACAACATCGATTGTGACATCTGTGAGCACCAGCTCATACATTCCACCACCACCAACAACATCGATTGTGACATCTGTGAGCACTAGCTCGTACATTCCCCCACCACCAACAACATCAATTTTGACATCTGTGAGCACCAGCTCATACATTCCACCACCACCAACAACATCAATTGTGACACCTGTCAGCACCAGCTCATACATTCCACCACCACCAACAACATCGATTTTGACATCTGTCAGCACCAGCTCATACATTCCACCACCACCAACAACATCGATTGTGACATCTGTGAGCACCAGCTCGTACATTCCACCACCACCAACAACATCGATTGTGACATCTGTGAGCACCAGCTCATACATTCCACCACCACCAACAACATCGATTGTGACATCTGTGAGCACCAGCTCGTACATTCCTCCACCACCAACAACATCGATTGTGACATCTGTGAGCAGCAGCTCATACATTCCACCACCACCAACAACATCGATTGTGACATCTGTGAGCACAAGCTCATACATACCACCACCACCAACAACATCGATTGTGACATCTGTGAGCACCAGCTCATACATTCCCCCACCACCAACAACATCAATTGTGACATCTGTCAGCACCAGCTCATACGTTCCTCCACCACCAACAACATCAATTGTGACATCTGTGAGCACCAGCTCATACATTCCACCACCACCAACAACATCGATTGTGACATCTGTGAGCACAAGCTCATACATTCCACCACCACCCACAACATCGATTGTGACATCCGTGAGCACCAGCTCATACATTCCACCACCACCAACAACATCGATTGTGACATCTGTGAGCACAAGCTCATACATTCCACCACCACCAACAACATCGATTGTGACATCTGTGAGCACAAGCTCATACATACCACCACCACCAACAACATCGATTGTGACATCTGTGAGCACCAGCTCATACATTCCCCCACCACCAACAACATCAATTGTGACATCTGTCAGCACCAGCTCATACGTTCCTCCACCACCAACAACATCAATTGTGACATCTGTGAGCACCAGCTCATACATTCCACCACCACCAACAACATCGATTGTGACATCTGTGAGCACCAGCTCATACATTCCACCACCACCAACAACATCGATTGTGACATCTGTGAGCACCAGCTCATACATTCCACCACCACCAACAACATCGATTGTGACATCTGTGAGCACCAGCTCATACATTCCACCACCACCAACAACATCCCTTGTGACATCTGTGAGCACAAGCTCATACATTCCCCCACCACCAACGACATCGATTGTGACATCTGTCAGCACAAGCTCATACATTCCACCACCACCAACAACATCGATTTTGACATCTGTGAGCACCAGCTCATACATTCCACCACCACCAACAACATCGATTGTGACATCTGTGAGCACAAGCTCATACATTCCACCACCACCCACAACATCGATTGTGACATCTGTGAGCACCAGCTCATACATTCCACCACCACCAACAACATCAATTGTGACATCTGTGAGCACAAGCTCATACATTCCACCACCACCAACAACATCGATTGTGACATCTGTGAGCACCAGCTCATACATCCCACCACCACCAACAACATCGATTGTGACATCTGTCAGCACAAGCTCATACATTCCACCACCACCAACAACATCGATTGTGACATCTGTGAGCACAAGCTCATACATTCCACCACCACCAACAACATCGATTGTGACATCTGTGAGCACAAGCTCATACATTCCACCACCACCAACAACATCGATTGTGACATCTTTGAGCACAAGTTCATACATTCCACCACCACCAACAACATCGATTGTGACATCTGTCAGCACAAGCTCATACATTCCACCACCACCAACAACATCGATTGTGACATCTGTGAGCACCAGCTCATACATTCCACCACCACCAACAACATCGATTGTGACATCTGTCAGCACAAGTTCATACATTCCACCACCACCAACAACATCGATTGTGACATCTCTGAGCACCAGCTCATACATTCCTCCACCACCAACAACATCGATTGTGACATCTGTGAGCACCAGTTCATACATTCCACCACCACCAACAACATCGATTGTGACATCAGTGAGCACAAGCTCATACATTCCACCACCACCAACAACATCGATTGTGACATCTGTGAGCACCAGCTCATACATTCCACCACCACCAACAACATCGATTGTGACATCTGTGAGCACAAGCTCTTACATTCCACCACCACCAACAACATCGATTGTGACATCTGTGAGTACCAGCTCATACATTCCACCACCACCAACAACATCAATTGTGACATCTGTCAGCACAAGCTCATACATTCCACCACCACCAACAACATCGATTGTGACCTCTGTGAGCACCAGCTCATACATCCCACCACCACCAACAACATCGATTGTGACATCTGTCAGCACCAGCTCGTACATTCCACCACCACCAACAACATCGATTGTGACATCTGTCAGCACAAGCTCTTACATTCCACCACCACCAACAACATCGATTGTGACATCTGTGAGCACCAGCTCATACATTCCACCACCACCAACAACATCGATTGTGACATCTGTGAGCACCAGCTCATACATTCCACCACCACCAACAACATCGATTGTACCATCTGTTAGCACCAGCTCATACATTCCACCACCACCAACAACATCGATTGTGACATCTGTGAGCACAAGCTCATACATTCCACCACCACCAACAACATCGATTGTGACATCTGTGAGCACCAGCTCATACATTCCACCACCACCAACAACATCGATTGTGACATCTATGAGCACCAGCTCATACATTCCACCACCACCAACAACATCGATTGTGACATCTTTGAGCACAAGTTCATACATTCCACCACCACCAACAACATCGATTGTGACATCTGTCAGCACAAGCTCATACATTCCACCACCACCAACAACATCGATTGGGACATCTGTGAGCACCAGCTCATACATTCCACCACCACCAACAACATCGATTGTGACATCTGTCAGCACAAGCTCATACATTCCACCACCACCAACAACATCGATTGTGACATCTCTGAGCACCAGCTCATACATTCCTCCACCACCAACAACATCGATTGTGACATCTGTGAGCACCAGCTCATACATTCCACCACCACCAACAACATCGATTGTTACATCTGTGAGCACCAGTTCATACATTCCACCACCACCAACAACATCGATTGTGACATCTGTGAGCACAAGCTCGTACATTCCACCACCACCAACAACATCGATTGTGACATCTCTGAGCACAAGCTCGTACATTCCTCCACCACCAACAACATCGATTGTGACATCTGTGAGCACCAGCTCATACATTCCACCACCACCAACAACATCGATAGTGACATCTGTCAGCACCAGCTCATACATTCCACCACCACCAACAACATCGATTGTGACATCTGTGAGCACCAGCTCATACATTCCACCACCACCAACAACATCGATTGTGACATCTGTCAGCACAAGCTCATACATTCCACCACCACCAACAACATCGATTGTGACATCTCTGAGCACCAGCTCATACATTCCTCCACCACCAACAACATCGATTGTGACATCTGTGAGCACCAGCTCATACATTCCACCACCACCAACAACATCGATTGTTACATCTGTGAGCACCAGTTCATACATTCCACCACCACCAACAACATCGATTGTGACATCTGTGAGCACCAGCTCATACATTCCACCACCACCAACAACATCAATTGTGACATCTGTGAGCACCAGCTCATACATTCCACCACCACCAACAACATCGATTGTGACATCTGTGAGCACCAGCTCATACATTCCACCACCACCAACAACATCGATTGTGACATCTGTCAGCACCAGCTCGTACATTCCACCACCACCAACAACATCGATTGTGACATCTGTGAGCACCAGCTCATACATTCCACCACCACCAACAACATCGATTGTGACATCTGTGAGCACCAGCTCGTACATTCCACCACCACCAACAACATCGATTTTGACATCTGTGACCACCAGCTCATACATTCCACCACCGCCAACAACATCGATTGTGACATCTGTGAGCACCAGCTCGTACATTCCACCACCACCAACAACATCGATTGTGACATCTGTGAGCACCAGCTCATACATTCCACCACCACCAACAACATCGATTGAGACATCAGTGAGCACCAGCTCGTACATTCCACCTCCACCAACAACATCGATTGTGACATCTGTCAGCACAAGCTCATACATTCCACCACCACCAACAACATCGATTGTGACATCTGTGAGCACCAGTTCATACATTCCACCACCACCAACAACATCGATTGTGACATCTGTGAGCACCAGCTCATACATTCCACCACCACCAACAACATCGATTGTGACATCTGTGAGCACCAGTTCATACATTCCTCCACCACCAACAACATCGATTGTGACATCTGTGAGCACCAGCTCATACATTCCACCACCACCAACAACATCGATTGTGACATCTGTGAGCACCAGCTCATACATTCCACCACCACCAACAACATCGATTGTGACATCTGTGAGCACCAGTTCATACATTCCACCACCCCCAACAACATCGATTGTGACATCTGTGAGCACCAGCTCATACATTCCACCACCACCAACAACATCGATTGTGACATCTGTGAGCACCAGCTCATACATTCCACCACCACCAACAACATCGATTGTGACATCTGTGAGCACCAGCTCATACATTCCACCACCACCAACAACATCGATTGTGACATCTGTGAGCACCAGTTCATACATTCCACCACCACCAACAACATCGATTGTGACGTCTGTGAGCACCAGTTCATACATTCCACCACCACCAACAACATCGATTGTGACATCTGTGAGCACAAGCTCTTACATTCCTCCACCACCAACAACATCGATTGTGACATCTGTGAGCACCAGCTCATACATTCCACCACCACCAACAACATCGATTGTGACATCTGTGAGCACCAGCTCATACATTCCACCACCACCAACAACATCGATTGTGACATCTGTGAGCACCAGTTCATACATTCCACCACCACCAACAACATCGATTGTGACGTCTGTGAGCACCAGTTCATACATTCCACCACCACCAACAACATCGATTGTGACATCTGTGAGCACAAGCTCTTACATTCCTCCACCACCAACAACCTCGATTGTGACATCTGTGAGCACCAGTTCATACATTCCACCACCACCAACAACATCGATTGTGACATCTGTGAGCACCAGTTCATACATTCCACCACCACCAACAACATCGATTGTGACATCTGTGAGCACCAGCTCATACGTTCCACCACCACCAACAACATCGATTGTGACATCTGTGAGCACCAGCTCATATATTCCTTCGCCATCTTCATCGGTAAGTCTTTGTTGTCTTCTTTTGTTATCATTTCACCTATAATAGATATTTTGTTTTCCATTTTGGTAACTGCATTAAAGAAGAACATTATCATCATTTAACTTCTCTTAGTAATTTTACTATGATTTTATGCTGCAAATTGTTTTCAAACCGGCAGCTTGAATCTTAAATTTGTTCCCCTGAATCATCAATCTTCTTCAGAGTTGATTTTTTTGAAATTTAAATGGATGCTGACAGGACTGTATTTGAATTCATTCAATATTTATGTTTATTATTGGAAGAAAATTTGAAACAGTAATCTAGCAATAAATTGCTTTGATAATGACGCAAATTCTGAATATTTATAGTTCAGAAAATATTTTATTTTCTTTACCTGAAATATTGAAGTAGCTTTGTCTAAAAGCGCTTTTGTTAGCTCTAAAACTATTATTTCAGAAATTTTCCTAAGATAATTCACACATTCAAGTTGGTATATTTGGTCTCGATAAAAACTACTCTTATTGGGTGCAAGGTAATAGTCGATTCATCGTTGCTTATCAAACGTGCCAACTTTTTGTTGCTCACTCGGTTTATTTTTATTTTTGATATTGTACTTTGTCTAGATTGTTGTTTAAATTTTTGCTGGAATTCCTCAGTTTTTGAAAACAGGAAGGAATCAGATCTGCAAGGGTTTTACGAGGGTTAAGTTAAGATTTGTAAGTCTCTGTTAGTTCCGATATGAATTTGTCGGGCATAATGACCAGAATGTGAGTATTTATGTCAGAATAAGTAGCCCCCGTAGTTCTTTGAGCCATTCAGTTTTTGCATAACTTACTAGCCTATGAAAGGCCGCAATAGGCCTTTTCACAAGCATGCTCACTGTAGCATGCAGCACAGTAATACCTATTGTGATATATGAGGGCCTGGTTTGTTTAATGCCGCAATTAGTGCAAGGTATGTTCATAGATCTATAAACAATTTCCTGCCTGTCAACCTGCCAGAATACGTCTAACGGTTGATTCAAATAACTCACGGCCACGGAATGATCTTATCAATCTATCGTCATGCAATTTGATGCTGTATCATGTAAATCATCGCAATACAATTTGCCTGTATCTGCCACTTACCGTTTATAATTCTCGGCAATTCGAATGGCTGTTAACACTATCAAACCTTTTAAAGACTCACATGCAGTATCGAAATTGAAAGCTTCTTTCGAACTCGGTAATACAGCAATGATAAAAATTCAAGTTCATTGCTAAGTCTTTTCCTTTGTTACTGTTGCTTTTAATATGTTAATGAATTTCGTTTAATTGATTTCTTATTAACATACTCATGGTATCTTAATATTGATGTTCATTCATTTTCATTTCAGTCCATTCTGAAATCTTCTGGAACAGCAAGAGTCAAGACTGTTGTAACGGAAAGTCAACTTCCAAAAACTAGTAAAACAGTATCTCCAACTGTGAGCACCTCTGCAGGTAGCTTAACTCCGTTTTCACGTGCAACTGTAACAGCTACTACAAGCAGACCCTTCCCGACCAGGAGTAGAAAGGTAAGGACAGGCTTTTTTAAAGAGATATCATTGTGTTGCATTATTTCAACATTTACCCATAGTTGTCAATAAATTCACAGGGGGTGAGAAGTAGCGATATATAGAACCTGAGGGAGAAAGGATTGAAATGCCCGTGTTATGCAAATCCAATACTCTTTGAATGATGCCAGAAGTAGTGTGAAATCCGAGAGAATCTTGAAATACTGCAAACAACCAATCAGCCTTTTTTCTAGGAAAACCCTAAAAGGCTTCTTGAAATTATGATATCGCCTTAGAACGACCTATGATTTTCAAAATAACGATTTCTGGAAATCTAACACTTTTCGCAAAAGTTGTCTATGATCTCAAAAATTAAAGTGACAACTGTTGCTCTAAATCTGTTGGTTGGATCTTCCTTCCTGCCTAACAACGACATAGTTATAACAAAGGTATTCTATCACTTTATCGCATAAATGATGAATTCGAAAAACATATTCAAGTGATTATCTCCCAACCATCTCTGAATCAATTTGTTTCTTAAAACATCAATCTTTATTGCAGGTCAAATCGACAAGGGTGAAAAGTGAATCAATCGAAATTTATACAAAAACAGAAACAATTTCAGCACATAAAGAAACAAGCTCATACATTCCACCACCTCCAACAACTTCAACATCGAAATCGACATCATCAGTATCATCTGTAAGCACAAGCTCATACATTCCACCACCACCAACCACATCATCAGTATCATCTGTAAGCACCAGCTCTTACGTTCCTCCACCACCAACAACATCATCAGTATCATCTGTAAGCACCAGCTCATACATTCCTCCGCCACCAACAACATCATCAGTATCATCAGTAAGCACCAGCTCATACATTCCACCACCACCTACAACATCGATTGTGACATCTGTGAGCACCAGCTCTTACATTCCACCACCACCAACAACATCGATTGTGACATCTGTGAGCACCAGCTCATACATTCCTCCACCACCAACAACATCGATTGTGACATCTGTGAGCACCAGCTCATACATTCCACCACCACCAACAACATCGATTGTGACATCTGTGAGCACAAGCTCATACATTCCACCACCACCAACAACATCGATTGTGACATCTGTGAGCACCAGCTCATACATTCCACCACCACCAACAACATCGATTGTGACATCTGTGAGCACCACCTCGTACATTCCACCACCACCAACAACATCGATTGTGACATCTGTGAGCACAAGCTCATACATTCCACCACCACCAACAACATCGATTGTGACATCTGTGAGCACCAGCTCATACATTCCACCACCACCAACAACATCGATTGTGACATCTGTCAGCACAAGTTCATACATTCCTCCACCACCAACAACATCGATTGTGACATCTGTGAGCACAAGCTCATACATTCCACCACCACCAACAACATCGATTGTGACATCTGTGAGCACCAGCTCATACATTCCACCACCACCAACAACATCGATTGTGACATCTGTGAGCACCAGCTCATACATTCCACCACCACCAACAACATCGATTGTGACATCTGTCAGCACCAGCTCATACATTCCACCACCACCAACAACATCGATTGTGACTTCTGTGAGCACCAGCTCATACATTCCACCACCACCAACAACATCGATTGTGACGTCTGTCAGCACAAGCTCATACATTCCTCCACCACCAACAACATCGATTGTGACATCTGTAAGCACCAGCTCATACATTCCACCACTACCAACAACGTCAATTGTGACATCGGTCAGCACCAGCTCGTACATTCCACCACCACCAACAACATCGATTGTGACATCTGTGAGCACAAGCTCATACATTCCACCACCACCAACAACTTCAATTGTTACATCGGTCAGCACCAGCTCTTACATTCCACCACCACCAACAACATCGATTGTGACATCTGTCAGCACAAGCTCCTACATTCCACCACCACCAACAACATCGATTGTGACATCTGTGAGCACGAGCTCATACATTCCCCCACCACCAACAACATCGATTGTGACATCTGTGAGCACCAGCTCATACATTCCACCACCACCAACAACATCGATTGTGACATCTGTGAGCACCAGCTCATACATTCCACCACCACCAACAACATCGATTGTGACATCTGTGAGCACAAGCTCGTACATTCCACCACCACCAACAACATCGATTGTGACATCTGTGAGCACCAGCTCGTACATTCCACCACCACCAACAACATCGATTGTGACATCTGTCAGCACAAGCTCATACATTCCACCACCACCAACAACATCGATTGTGACATCTGTGAGCACAAGCTCGTACATTCCACCACCACCAACAACATCGATTGTGACATCTGTGAGCACCAGCTCGTACATTCCACCACCACCAACAACATCGATTGTGACATCTGTGAGCACCAGCTCATACATTCCACCACCACCAACAACATCGATTGTGACATCTGTGAGCACAAGCTCATACATTCCACCACCACCAACAACATCGATTGTGACATCTGTCAGCACCAGCTCATACATTCCACCACCACCAACAACATCGATTGTGACATCTGTGAGCACAAGTTCATACATTCCTCCACCACCAACAACATCGATTGTGACATCTGTGAGCACAAGCTCATACATTCCACCACCACCAACAACATCGATTGTGACATCTCTGAGCACAAGCTCGTACATTCCTCCACCACCAACAACATCGATTGTGACATCTGTGAGCACCAGCTCGTACATTCCACCACCACCAACAACATCAATTGTGACATCTGTGAGCACCAGCTCATACATTCCACCACCACCAACAACATCGATTGTGACATCTGTCAGCACCAGCTCATACATTCCACCACCACCAACCACATCAACTGTGACATCAGTGACCACAAGCTCATACATTCCTCCACCACCAACAACATCGATTGTGACATCTGTGAGCACGAGCTCATACATTCCCCCACCACCAACAACATCGATTGTGACATCTGTGAGCACCAGCTCATACATTCCACCACCACCAACAACATCGATTGTGACATCTGTGAGCACCAGCTCATACATTCCACCACCACCAACAACATCGATTGTGACATCTGTGAGCACAAGCTCGTACATTCCACCACCACCAACAACATCGATTGTGACATCTGTGAGCACCAGCTCGTACATTCCACCACCACCAACAACATCGATTGTGACATCTGTCAGCACAAGCTCATACATTCCACCACCACCAACAACATCGATTGTGACATCTGTGAGCACAAGCTCGTACATTCCACCACCACCAACAACATCGATTGTGACATCTGTGAGCACCAGCTCGTACATTCCACCACCACCAACAACATCGATTGTGACATCTGTGAGCACCAGCTCATACATTCCACCACCACCAACAACATCGATTGTGACATCTGTGAGCACAAGCTCATACATTCCACCACCACCAACAACATCGATTGTGACATCTGTCAGCACCAGCTCATACATTCCACCACCACCAACAACATCGATTGTGACATCTGTGAGCACAAGTTCATACATTCCTCCACCACCAACAACATCGATTGTGACATCTGTGAGCACAAGCTCATACATTCCACCACCACCAACAACATCGATTGTGACATCTCTGAGCACAAGCTCGTACATTCCTCCACCACCAACAACATCGATTGTGACATCTGTGAGCACCAGCTCGTACATTCCACCACCACCAACAACATCAATTGTGACATCTGTGAGCACCAGCTCATACATTCCACCACCACCAACAACATCGATTGTGACATCTGTCAGCACCAGCTCATACATTCCACCACCACCAACCACATCAACTGTGACATCAGTGACCACAAGCTCATACATTCCTCCACCACCAACAACATCGATTGTGACATCTGTGAGCACCAGCTCATACATTCCACCACCACCAACAACATCGATTGTGACATCTGTGAGCACCAGTTCATACATTCCACCACCACCAACAACATCGATTGTGACATCTGTGAGCACAAGCTCATACATTCCACCACCACCAACAACATCGATTGTGACATCTGTGAGCACCAGCTCATACATTCCACCACCACCAACAACATCGATTGTGACATCTGTGAGCACCAGCTCATACATTCCACCACCACCAACAACATCGATTGTGACATTTGTGAGCACAAGCTCATACATTCCACCACCACCAACAACATCGATTGTGACATCTCTGAGCACAAGCTCGTACATTCCTCCACCACCAACAACATCGATTGTGACATCTGTGAGCACAAGCTCATACATTCCACCACCACCAACAACATCCATAGTGACATCTGTCAGCACCAGCTCATACATTCCACCACCACCAACAACATCGATTGTGACATCTGTGAGCACAAGCTCATACATTCCACCACCACCAACAACATCGATTGTGACATCTGTGAGCACCAGCTCATACATTCCACCACCACCAACAACATCGATTGTGACATCTGTGAGCACCAGTTCATACATTCCACCACCACCAACAACATCGATTGTGACATCTGTGAGCACCAGCTCGTACATTCCACCACCACCAACAACATCGATTGTGACATCTGTGAGCACCAGCTCATACATTCCACCACCACCAACAACATCGATTGTGACATCTGTGAGCACCAGCTCATACATTCCACCACCACCAACAACATCGATTGTGACATCTGTGAGCACCAGCTCATACATTCCACCACCACCAACAACATCGATTGTGACATCTGTGAGCACCAGTTCATACATTCCACCACCACCAACAACATCGATTGTGACATCTGTGAGCACCAGCTCGTACATTCCACCACCACCAACAACATCGATTGTGACATCTGTGAGCACCAGCTCATACATTCCACCACCACCAACAACATCGATTGTGACATCTGTGAGCACCAGCTCATACATTCCACCACCACCAACAACATCGATTGTGACATCTGTGAGCACAAGCTCATACATTCCACCACCACCAACAACATCGATTGTGACATCTGTGAGCACCAGCTCATACATTCCACCACCACCAACAACATCAATTGTGACATCTGTGAGCACCAGCTCATACATTCCACCACCACCAACAACATCGATTGTGACATCTGTGAGCACCAGCTCATACATTCCACCACCACCAACAACATCGATTGTGACATCTGTGAGCACCAGTTCATACATTCCACCACCACCAACAACATCGATTGTGACATCTGTGAGCACCAGCTCATACATTCCACCACCACCAACAACATCGATTGTGACATCTGTGAGCACCAGTTCATACATTCCACCACCACCAACAACATCGATTGTGACATCTGTGAGCACCAGTTCATATATTCCACCACCACCAACAACATCGATTGTGACATCTGTGAGCACTAGCTCATACATTCCACCACCACCAACAACATCGATTGTGACATCTGTGAGCACCAGTTCATACATTCCACCACCACCAACAACATCGATTGTGACATCTGTGAGCACCAGCTCGTACATTCCACCACCACCAACAACATCGATTGTGACATCTGTGAGCACCAGCTCATACATTCCACCACCACCAACAACATCGATTGTGACATCTGTGAGCACCAGCTCATACATTCCACCACCACCAACAACATCGATTGTGACATCTGTGAGCACAAGCTCATACATTCCACCACCACCAACAACATCGATTGTGACATCTGTGAGCACCAGCTCATACATTCCACCACCACCAACAACATCGATTGTGACATCTGTGAGCACCAGTTCATACATTCCACCACCACCAACAACATCGATTGTGACATCTGTGAGCACCAGTTCATACATTCCACCACCACCAACAACATCGATTGTGACATCTGTGAGCACCAGCTCATATGTTCCACCACCACCAACAACATCGATTGTGACTTCTGTGAGCACCAGCTCATATATTCCTTCGCCATCTTCATCGGTAAGTCTTTGTGGTCTTCTTTTGTTATCATTTCACTTATAATAGATATTTTGTTATCCTTTTTGGTAACTGCATTAAAGAAGAACATTATCATCATTTAACTTCTCTTAGTAATTTTACTATGATTTTATGCTGCAAATTGATTTCAAACCGGCAGCTTGAATCTTAAATTTGTTCCCCTGAATCATCAATCTTCTTCAGAGTTGATTTTTTTGAAATTTAAATGGATGCTGACAGGACTGTATTTGAATTCATTCAATATTTATGTTTATTATTGGAAGAAAATTTGAAACAGTAATCTAGCAATAGATTGCTTTGATAATGACGCAAATTCTGAATATTTATAGTTCAGAAAATATTCTATTTTCTTTACCTGAAATAGTGAAGTAGCTTTGTCTAAAAGCGCTTTTGTTAGCTCTAAAACTATTATTTCAGAAATTTTCCTAAGATAATTCACACATTCAAGTTGGTATATTTGGCCTCGATAAAAACTACTTTTATTGGGTGCAAGGTAATAGTCGATTCATCGTTGCTTATCCAACGTGTCAACTTTTTGTTGCTCACTCGGTTTATTTTTATTTTTGATATTGTACTTTGTCTAGACTTTTGTTTAAATTTTTGCTGGAATTCCTCACTTTTTGAAAACAGGAAGGAATCAGATCTGCAAGGGTTTTACGAGGGTTTAGTTAAGATTTGTAAGTCTCTGTTAGTTCCGATATGAATTTGTCGGGCATAATGACCAGAATGTGAGTATTTATGTCAGAATAAGTAGCCCCCGTAGTTCTTTGAGCCATTCAGTTTTTGCATAACTTACTAGCCTATGAAAGGCCGCAATAGGCCTTTTCACAAGCATGCTCCCTGTAGCATGCAGCACAGTAATACCTATTGTGATATATGAGGGCCTGGTTTGTTTAATGCCGCAATTAGTGCAAGGTATGTTCATAGATCTATAAACAATTTCCTGCCTGTCAACCTGCCAGAATACGTCTAACGGTTGATTCAAATAACTCACGGCCACGGAATGATCTTATCAATCTAGCGTCATGCAATTTGATGCTGTATCATGTAAATCATCGCAATACAATTTGCCTGTATCTGCCACTTACCGTTTATAATTCTCGGCAATTTGAATGGCTGTTAACACTATCAAACCTTTTAAAGACTCACATGCAGTATCGAAATTGAAAGCTTCTTTCGAACTCGGTAATACAGCAATGATAAAAATTCAAGTTCATTGCTAAGTCTTTTCCTTTGTTACTGTTGCTTTTAATATGTTAATGAATTTCGTTTAATTGATTTCTTATTAACATACTCATGGTATCTTAATATTGATGTTCATTCATTTTCATTTCAGTCCATTCTGAAATCTTCTGGAACAGCAAGAGTCAAGACTGTTGTAACGGAAAGTCAACTTCCAAAAACTAGTAAAACAGTATCTCCAACTGTGAGCACCTCTGCAGGTAGCTTAACTCCGTTTTCACGTGCAACTGTAACAGCTACTACAAGCAGACCCTTCCCGACCAGGAGTAGAAAGGTAAGGACAGGCTTTTTTAAAGAGATATCATTGTGTTGCATTATTTCAACATTTACCCATAGTTGTCAATAAATTCACAGGGGGTGAGAAGTAGCGATAGATAGAACCTGAGGGAGAAAGGATTGAAATGCCCGTGTTTTGCAAATCCAATACTCTTTGAATGATGCCAGAAGTAGTGTGAAATCCGAGAGAATCTTGAAATACTGCAAACAACCAATCAGCCTTTTTTCTAGGAAAACCCTAAAAGGCTTCTTGAAATTTTGATATCGCCTTAGAACGACCTATGATTTTCAAAATAACGATTTCTGGAAATCTAACACTTTTCGCAAAAGTTGTCTATGATCTCAAAAATTAAAGTGACAACTGTTGCTCTAAATCTGTTGGTTGGATTATCCTTCCTGCCTAACAACGACATAGTTATAACAAAGGTATTTTATCACTTTATCGCATACATGATGAATACGAAAAACAAATTCAAGTGAGCATCTCCCAACCATCTCTGAATCAATCTGTTTCTTAAAACATCAATCTTTATTGCAGGTGAAATCGACAAGGGTGAAAAGTGAATCAATCGAAATCTATACAAAAATAGAAACAATTTCAGCACATAAAGAAACAAGCTCATACATTCCACCACCTCCAACAACTTCAACATCGAAATCGACATCAACAGTATCAACTGTAAGCACAAGCTCTTACATTCCTCCACCACCAACAACATCATCAGTATCATCAGTAAGCACAAGCTCATACATTCCACCACCACCAACAACATCATCAGTATCATCTGTGAGCACAAGCTCTTACATTCCACCACCACCAACTACATCATCAGTATCATCTGTAAGCACCAGCTCATACATTCCACCACCACCAACAACATCATCAGTATCATCAGTAAGCACCAGCTCATACATTCCACCACCACCAACAACATCGATTGTGACATCCGTGAGCACTAGCTCATACATTCCGCCACCACCAACAACATCGATTGTGACATCTGTGAGCACAAGCTCATATATTCCACCACCACCAACAACATCGATTGTGACATCTTTGAGCACCAGCTCATACATTCCACCACCACCAACAACATCGATTGTGAAATCTGTGAGCACCAGCTCATACATTCCGCCACCACCAACAACATCGATTGTGACCTCTGTGAGCACAAGCTCATACATTCCACCACCACCAACAACATCGATTGTGACATCTGTGAGCACAAGCTCATACATTCCACCACCACCAACAACATCGATTGTGACATCTGTCAGCACCAGCTCATACATTCCACCACCACCAACAACATCGATTGTGACATCTGTGAGCACCAGCTCATACATTCCACCACCACCAACAACGTCAATTGTAACATCTGTCAGCACCAGCTCATACATTCCACCACCACCAACAACATCGATTGTGACATCTGTGAGCACCAGCTCGTACATTCCACCACCACCAACAACATCGATTGTGACATCTGTGAGCACCAGCTCATACATTCCACCACCACCAACAACATCGATTGTGACATCTGTGAGCACAAGCTCATACATTCCACCACCACCAACAACATCGATTGTGACATCTGTGAGCACCAGCTCATACATTCCACCACCACCAACAACATCGATTGTGACATATGTGAGCACAAGCTCATACATTCCACCACCACCAACAACATCGATTGTGACATCTGCGAGCACAAGTTCATACATACCTCCACCACCAACAACATCGATTGTGACATCTGTGAGCACCAGCTCATACATTCCACCACCACCAACAACATCGATTGTGACATCTGTGAGCACAAGTTCATACATTCCACCACCACCAACAACATCGATTGTGACATCTGTGAGCACAAGCTCATATATTCCACCACCACCAACAACATCGATTGTGACATCTGTGAGCACAAGTTCATACATTCCACCACCACCAACAACATCGATTGTGACATCTGTGAGCACCAGCTCATACATTCCACCACCACCAACAACATCGATTGTGACATCATTGAGCACCAGCTCGTACATTCCACCACCACCAACAACATCGATTGTGACATCTGTGAGCACCAGCTCATACGTTCCACCACCACCAACAACATCGATTGTGACATCTGTGAGCACCAGCTCGTACATTCCACCACCACCAACAACATCGATTGTGACATCTGTGAGCACCAGCTCATACATACCACCACCACCAACAACATCGATTGTGACATCTGTGAGCACAAGCTCATACATTCCACCACCACCAACAACATCGATTGTGACATCGGTCAGCACCAGCTCATACATTCCACCACCACCAACAACATCGATTGTGACATCTGTGAGCACCAGCTCATACATTCCACCACCACCAACAACATCGATTGTGACATCTGTAAGCACAAGTTCATACATTCCACCACCACCAACAACATCAATTGTTACATCTGTGAGCACCAGCTCATACATTCCACCACCACCAACAACATCGATTGTGACATCTGTGAGCACCAGCTCATACATTCCACCACCACCAACAACATCGATTGTGACATCAGTGAGCACCAGCTCATACATTCCACCACCACCAACAACATCGATTGTGACATCTGTGAGCACTAGCTCATACATTCCACCACCACCAACAACATCGATTGTGACATCTGTGAGCACAAGCTCATACATTCCACCACCACCAACAACATCAATTGTGACATCTGTGAGCACCAGCTCATACATTCCACCACCACCAACAACATCGATTGTGACATCTGTCAGCACCAGCTCATACATTCCACCACCACCAACAACATCGATTGTGACATCTGTCAGCACCAGCTCATACATTCCACCACCACCAACAACATCGATTGTGACATCTGTGAGCACCAGCTCATACATTCCACCACCACCAACAACATCGATTGTGACATCTGTGAGCACCAGCTCATACATTCCACCACCACCAACAACATCGATTGTGACATCTGTGAGCACCAGCTCATACATTCCACCACCACCAACAACATCGATTGTGACATCTGTGAGCACCAGCTCATACATTCCACCACCACCAACAACATCAATTGTGACATCTGTGAGCACCAGCTCATACATACCACCACCACCAACAACATCGATTGTGACATCTGTGAGCACAAGCTCATACATTCCACCACCACCAACAACATCGATTGTGACATCGGTCAGCACCAGCTCATACATTCCACCACCACCAACAACATCGATTGTGACATCTGTGAGCACCAGCTCATACATTCCACCACCACCAACAACATCGATTGTGACATCTGTGAGCACAAGTTCATACATTCCACCACCACCAACAACATCAATTGTTACATCTGTGAGCACCAGCTCATACATTCCACCACCACCAACAACATCGATTGTGACATCTGTGAGCACCAGCTCATACATTCCACCACCACCAACAACATCGATTGTGACATCAGTGAGCACCAGCTCATACATTCCACCACCACCAACAACATCGATTGTGACATCTGTGAGCACTAGCTCATACATTCCACCACCACCAACAACATCGATTGTGACATCTGTGAGCACAAGCTCATACATTCCACCACCACCAACAACATCAATTGTGACATCTGTGAGCACCAGCTCATACATTCCACCACCACCAACAACATCGATTGTGACATCTGTGAGCACCAGCTCGTACATTCCACCACCACCAACAACATCGATTGTGACATCTGTCAGCACCAGCTCATACATTCCACCACCACCAACAACATCGATTGTGACATCTGTCAGCACCAGCTCATACATTCCACCACCACCAACAACATCGATTGTGACATCTGTGAGCACCAGCTCATACATTCCACCACCACCAACAACATCGATTGTGACATCTGTGAGCACAAGCTCATACATTCCTCCACCACCAACAACATCGATTGTGACATCTGTGAGCACCAGCTCATACATTCCACCACCACCAACAACATCGATTGTGACATCTGTGAGCACCAGCTCATACATTCCACCACCTCCTTCATCTTCAATTGTGTCATCAACTGTTGTCTCGAGCTCCTATTCTCCACCTCTCACAAGCAGTATTCCTGTATTTTCTACATCATCGGTGGTAAGTTTCATTTTCAATTCTTTTCTTTTTCTTGTGTTTTCTAGTGTAAATCAATAACCCTACAAGAAATCAAGATCTTTAGTAAAAATGAAAAACAGATGAATGGATCGGTGGAAAGATATCCCAGTTTGCATTGATATTTCATATTGATGGTTATACGTTTAACCCATGTTTCTGAAAAAGCTATCTATTAGATTTCATGCTCATTAAGATGGGATTTGACAGAAAAATCTTACTCATATTTAGAGAGTTCTGATGAAAGACACACCGATATCAACGGCAAATCCTCCTTTTGATGTTATGTTATGGAAATTTGTAGAAAATTAAATGTTATTTTCTTTTATTTTCAGAGACCATCGCGATCAACACCTCCACTGACTTCAAGCACTTACACATTTGTTGTCAGCAAGTCTTCTCTTGTTTTGTCCACTTACAAGCCTACTCCAAGAACCACCATATTCCCATCTCCAACATCAGGTAAGTTCTTGCAACTTTAATACACGTGGTCAGTTTAATCATTGCCCTCACGCAAACAAAATGGCGGATAATTTCCTGAAAAATAGCCTATGCCCTAAATCTCATCCTTGATTTTTGAATCACAATCTATTTTAAAGGGATGAACTGCGGGTTTTTCAAGGGAATATTTGAAGAAAATCACACCGAGAGTTATTCCTAATTCATAGATGAAATAAATACATGGTTTCCCTTGTATTTGTTATTATATCCTATCCTCAAAAATGATGAACGGGGGCCTGAATGAGGCTTTCATGGTTTTATTTTCGCCGATACATTTATTAGAGGGAGGGTAGGTTTATTCTGGACTCAACAGTATCATTTATAATTGCTGTTGTTGCTGCACCCTACTATGCAAGTAAATGACCAGTAGGTAGGATGTAAAGCTGATAGAGCTACACTTGACTAGACCTTAGACAGTTAAGGTACACCTTAACACTGTCCATCCATGACACGTACCGCAGATGATTTTTGAAGTAACTTTTTCCTTTTCTAGTCTCGTCAATCTGTCCTGCATGTTACTACAAAGGACAGTTCTTCCAGGTGATTGATACAAAAAGCTTTTTCAATTTTTTTGCAATCTGATTATTTATTGATGATTTTTATTCTTAAATCACAATTCCCATTTGAACCTATTTTTAGTCTCTCAAGTAGCCGTGATAGTTTCTTCCTAAAATCGATTAGGGTAAGGATAAAATGGTTCAAACGAAAATAATTGCAAGACAGAGAAAATAAAAAGCTTATGGATCCAACAGTCTTGGACTACTCTGCACTGTCAACCGATACCGTTGCCAAACTGCGTTTGAGAAATATCTAGAATTTGTGATTGTTGCCCGACAATCTTACCCTGTCTCGCTAGGGTATTCTAAAATTGTCAACAATAATTAGCGACAAATAAAACATGATTGGCCTATTTCGATCCACATCTGGGTATAAAAATCTGTTAGGTATTTTTTTGTTCTTTTTTTGACCTATTACTCTGTTGAGTGTCAGACGAAAAGCTTAAGTAATCTATGTTGTCGTTTCGTTATGTTTCCGATATTTCTGGCTATTTTGAAGTTTTGTACCATTCAAAGACATTTCAAGTAAAATATGGTTTGGGGAACTTACCCCTTTAGAGTTGGACCCAAGACGATTTTTCTTTCAGTAATCTTGGCTTTAATTGAAATTATACATTTGTTAGAAATCATACATCATTCTGAGTTGGGTATGCATATTCTGAATAGTTATTAATTCTATTTTCAGCCTAATGAAACTTGGAGTGAAGAATGCAAGAATTTCACTTGTATAGAAGTTGCAAATCCTTGCTTCCCCAACAAGAAGGCTCCTCAGATTGTGGTTAATCAGCCAGTTTGCCAAGCTTGTCCAAAGGTATGTAATTGGCTTTCATTGTTTATGTATGTATTGGACATATTTAAATAAAATATCGGAGGCTGACAAAGTAAACAGATTGAACAACATTTTTGTATCTACCGGTTGAACTATACAAACGTATTGATGTTTGATGATCTAAAAAATACTTAAAACTTCTGCACATTTTCATAACTGGCATAAGACTTAACAAATTATGTTTTTGAAACTATGTTTTTCAAATTCTTGTTTTATTGGAATATAACATAATAAAACAATGGCATGGCCCTCTAAGGGCTTTTCTGTATCGAAATGTGATATTTGCTATAAATCAGTTATTTCTTCTTTTATCAGGGATACACCACGGTGAAGAATGACAAGAAATGTTGTCCCGACTGCAGTAAGTGTTACAATTATTTGCTTTAGTTTCTGACAAAAGCCATGATACAACGAAACTTGAATTTAGTGACCAATGCGTGGAATAGAACATTTGCTTCATCTGACTGATAAGATATGTAGCTAAAGAGAAACGCATGATAATTTTTAAGGAATTGATAACGTCTGGTCGAATTTTCTGTTATTTGAGAACAAGCAGATGTTACCTTCATATGTCAACATGGCTTCTACTTGACCCGAGGAGGGGCTCGAGACCTCTGACTTTTTACGTCGGTTTTGGCGTTGAGAAACTTGCTAAGAATAATTTATTACCCTGATTACAGTGAAAGCTTAGAAACTCTTATGCGAAGATTTAGTTTGTTCAATCGAGATGATTTTGAAATGTGCAGCATTCAAGACAACAATCGCTGAAGTGGCACGTCATTGCTCTACCGACTGAGCTATTTTATTTTTCACAAATTATTTCGATTGATCTTACCAATTCTGGTTATTTCCTTATTAGTAGTTTTTTGTAGAAAATTTGAGTATTGTCTTGATATGTGTAATGCATGTGGCAAAATCTAAATTTCGTTTCTTTTTCACAGTACCACCACCAACCAACGACTGCAAGCTCAAGTCGTTCGGTTCTGCTAAATTGAAGAGAGGAAACTGCACGTCACTTGAACCATTCCCACAGACAGGCTGCGGAGGAGTATGCGAGAGTTCTACAAGAGCAACAATGGGTGAAAATGCCTTCACGCCTTCCTGCACTTGCTGTAAACCCGTCAAGGTCAAGGTTCACAGTGCTATTTTGAAATGCCCAGTCGGAGAAGAAGATATCCAGGTACGTACTTCAACTTTTCATTCGACCTCCCTATACTGTATTAGGCAAAGCCCATTACAGCACGAAGTAGAAGCTTGCTGTATAAGCATTGTTGAGTAGTGAAAAACTGATTGTGAGATTATTGACCACTCTTTCTTTTGCTTTCTGAAGATGGCTGAGAAATACTGCTTTTGTGTGTCGTTATCTAGTTGAGAGTCACCAACAATAGGCGATGTCATATAGGGTAGCTTATCAAAAACAAATACCACTACTCTTTAGCGCCTTCAGAATCCATCTTGCACAATGATCAATAATTCTAAGATTATCAATGATTAGTTTTGTTTCTGGATGAGTGTATAAAATATTATCCACTTCGATAGGAAATTTATGAACTACGAGATTATGAACAGGGTTTGCCCTGAGAACATTTTTCGAATATCACAAACTAAAGTAAACACTCCAAGGTTTATATGCAACATAAGATCATATCATCAAGATATAGCTAGACTTTTGGTCGAATCATAGACCCTTTCTTGAGTGTAGATTCTAATGTATAATAGCTCCATACTCGCGTGAATAACTCGCGTATTTCGGGCACTATAGCCAAGATATTAACTGAAAATAAAACATGCGGCAAAAGGTACTTTGGTGTAACCAGTGAGCCTGAATTGAAACAGTCACTGGTAAGAATAGACTTTACCCATCGAAAAGAAGTTTCGGTATACTATCAATTTTTCTGATTAAGTGACCAATGCCTGATCGCGTAAATAATTATTTTCCAGGTTCAGTTCACAGAAATCCAGGAATGCCAATGCAACATTTTCACCTGCCAGAGCGTCAACGACTTGAGCGGCGTGAAAATGGTGTCAGACAGCGGTGTTCTGGAGAAGACCAAACGCTCGGCTGATAGAAGACGCAGCGTCATGGATGACTTGAGCGAACTCGACGAGATCGATAAGCTCGCTGGCATGGCGAGAAAGCGCAGAGCCATAAACCTTCACGATCTTGGAAATATCGCTGCTGACGTACTCAGGCAGAAGAAAAAATACAAGAAATAAACGCTTGATTTTCGGAATTTTTGGATTGGATTAATCTTACGTTGTTTTATGTTTCTTGCATATTAGTTTAGTAGGTGTTGGGGTGTTAATTCGTGGCTGCAGTGATGCTTGAAGTTTTCGACTTGAACTTTATCTCCCAGAATCAAACTTAAACTATGGTATCCAAAGTATTTCTCATGGAGATGATATCACACTTCTTTATCACAATTCTAAAAAACTTATTTTGCAAAGTTTCCTTCGTTTTATTTGAGAACATTTTTAACTTTTTGAGATCGTGAAAAGTTGCATAAAACATCAGAGAAAATTGTTTATTCTGAAATACTTGCTTTTGATAATATTTCCAGATCTCACAACTATAATTGATAAGGTACATAAATCTACTGTTAAATTCAAATGCTATTTAGGGTAATGGGGGCATGGCAGGCTATGCTCCTCCAATCTACATCTTGTCCTTGCAATAGCACTTTAATAACAATTGGTTTTTTACCTAAAAATCTAGGCCTGCAAACCCACTGTATTAACTTCTTTGTTGAACAAAGATCACCAATTTCTTATTTGTAAAAACCTTAAGACCTTAAGATTTTTCTTTCGTTATTATATCACCACTCGACATTTTAAAACTAAACATCTTATAAGATTCAAACTTCTTTTTCCAGTGAAATGGTCAAAATGTTTTCCCTTGTTAATTGTGATGGTTTATCATAATCATAATCATAACCTCCTTCCGAGTGATACATCTCCTATCTCTTCATTCTACCTTCCGCAGCCATGAAATTTTAATTTATTAACCTGCAACATGGCAAAACTGCACTTATTGTAATCTAGTTTGTAGTTATTTGTTTAATCAGTAAGTAAAAACTGAAAGTAGAGAACGAGTGATGATATATAATGATTAATTGCAATTAATTTGGAATGTCTTTTTCGATGGTATCTTCCTCGAACCTCGAACCTCGTGATTAATGTAAATTGTTGGCAATAGCTTCTAAAGTTTTTGTTCTTGTCAACTTTTGTTTCAGTTAAATCTAGATGATTTCAAGATGAATTTTAGCCAGTGTTGCAAGGGTTGGTCTATGATGATTATCTCAAAAGAATGGGCATCTCCTCCTTATTTTCACTTTCAAGACAAATTTTATATCTTTTTTGCTCTTAGTTGAGTGAATAGTAATAAATAAAGGCTAACTTTTTATAAGAATTCACAATTTAAAAAAAATTAAAAAAGATTGTTCACTATCAAAAAAATCATGTCATATTAAAAAACAAAATCGAAAAGAAAGTATCCGACGGGCTTCTCCCTCGCTGCTTGTTAAAAATGGTTGATGGCTTTGGAATCACGTCAACGTCTTCGATGTTCGAAATGTTGGTGGAACTATGATCGAAAACTTCGAACGCATCGCATTGTTGATCTGATTAGAGAAAATGACAACTTTGAACGTATCGCAGCCCTAACTTTATATCTTTTCAGAGCGACTATCCAAATAAGAACTATTCTATTTTATAAGAATACTTTTATAAGAACTTGAGACTAGAATTTCTCGAAAGCTTTAGAATAAGTCAAAAAAAGCAAGGCTATTGGCTGAGTATAATATAGATTTCATGAAATTACCGTCAATCTCGATCAAACTTAGATACAAATCAAGCAAAACAGTAGTACACAGTGACGCGAGAAAGACCAGAGGGGCAACTCTTTGCAATAATAGACTCAAACATTGCGGAAACACAGGCTTCCAAATCATGATAAAAGTATTATTTTTAGGAGTAGAGGTTAGGCTCCTTGAAAAAAGTTGTTCTCGATGTTTTTTTACCGTTTGTATTAAATTGGTACAGCCAACAGCCACGAATATTTAGTCTCCATGACAACGTTGATGACCTCGTACTTTGCGTTTGATATTCAATTTTGTTTAACAGGAAAAGAGTCTTAAGGCGACCGCATAAATATCCTGGAAGGAACTTCGCAGCTACCATAACTGTTTCTAGGATGTTTCCTGTGTCTTCAGCAACCACAACCACACAGCACAAACTAGGAATGCTCAGGATTGAGGTAGGGCCTTCAACCGCGTTTTTAGACTTTTAGGCTTCTCCTTGAAGCCTCTACACAAGCTGATATCTCGGTAAAGGAGGTTCAGAGTTCGAGTTTGCGCACACTAGCAACGTAGGCTATGAAACATAAGAAGAAATTTACAATAGAGTTTTATTAAAATCAGCTAGGTACTTGACACACCAATACTTGATATAAATGGGTAAAGCCATGATTTATTGCATTCTAACCTACTTCAAAGGCTTGTTAGACCTTACTTCTAGTACGGACAATTATAGCAACATTAAAAAAGCCAGGATGGTCTTCTAGGCAACTTTAGTTCTAACCAAAGGATCATTTTATTTTTGTCAATAGTGGATAGGGAGAAATGCTTACTACTTTCGTAAGGTATTGGTTTCTGTGCAGAGTACAAGATGCCTATGAAAAGGTAGACGAATCTAGAAGTGCGACCCTACACATTCATATTGTTTCGACCACACCTTGTGATTCTTTCTGCCTTTTTGTCTGGAATAACAGAGAGCTGGCGAATTCTCTCCTTCACACATTGTGCCAGGTCTGAAGGTGGTTTTGAGCTTGGGATCCTTTCAACAAGTGCGAGCCATCTGACCAGTCGGCCTTCCCCGCCACAAATCTTTTAAGATTTTAAAGATATTTGCAGTACAGTAACAAAACTAAAAGACTCGTCATTAAGTGACCTAGCTAGCTCCCAGCACCTTCCCATGACAAGAAGTTGGATATGTATATACTCAGTGAAACACAGAGCCTCCTAAACCACAGCCCCTGCCACCCTGTAAACATTTGTTTTTGTTCCTTCCTCCCAGCGGAGCATGAAAGAAACTAAGCTTTCTCGTGTTTGATTTTCGGTCATTTTAAATTTCTACGTCTCCAGTCGTCTTCTAATGTTACCAGGAACAATGTTTTTTACAGGACAACCTTACCACACTAGTAAAATGAGACCAGGAAAACGAAAACGAATGTAAGTCATTTCTGCTATTCAATTCAATTCATTCTTGTTTTGTTTAATTCATTTTATCATATAGTTTAAAGCTTTTATCACAGGCTACATTGATGTGACGATTAAGATCAATTTAGTTCCCTCGGAAAAAACTCAGATGAGCTAATATGCCAAGTGTCCTACACGATAGAGGACATCAGGACATCACTGTTAACTTTCTCTCTCAGCAATGGATACGTTCACAAATTGTTTATTTTAGACGTTTCTCTACTCAGCTTAAAAGAAATTTGGCTATAAGAAGGGACTTGATTAAAATCTCAAAAGCGCGTGTTTACTCCTTTATCATATCATCGGTAGGGTACAGTTTTGCTTGGAAGCAAGAATAAAAACAAAGTGAAGCCCCAACAATTCAATTCAATTCATCAATAAATGATTGGCTATATTGTGATAAGGAGCATCATCAAAGCAATGCAAGAAAACAAATTAAAAGTTACAACTAATCATTATCTAATATCTATCTGGTTTAGGGGGGACTCTACCAACCAAAGCACTAGATCTGAAATTCAAGACTAGCTTTTGTATGCAGAATAACAACTAAGTGTGATCATTTCTGAAATTCAAGGCTGATAACCGTATTGCAAGGCGTCTTTAAGAAAATCACCCAGTTGCTTGCTAGTTTGAAAGTCTTCGCATGACATAATACGAGTAAATTTCTAATCCGTTAGTTAAAGGAAGTGGTTACAGTACTTATTGCCCGGTAAAAGTAAAACGTATATCGTTATTTTTTGGACAATAAGTCAGAAGATGGGGTTCATCTTCAATTAAACCCTCTTTTCAAAAGTTGGTGGAATCTTTGTTTGAGAGTTAACTGGTCTCCCAACTTCTATTTTTAACCTGGTGATCAATGTAGCGTAATTTAGCCAAGTGTCTTCTGCTTTGTTTATCTGCAATTTCAACGCAATGCTCACAACAACAACAACGATTTGCTATAGGTAGCTGCGCAGTAAATAACGTTCTTGGGAGGGAGGAGACATTTGCATGTTGAGAGCTTTCCCCGAGTTCTGATTTCTGAAAAGATGTGAAATACAGAAGGTAGCTAGAAAGTTGCCGCTAACACAACTAAACAACATCAAATTCTATTTTTATACAATGCTCACAACTTCATCAAGAAACAATCAAGTGAATGAGTACACCAAAAATGAAATAGAAGCTTTGTTTGATTTGATAGAATCGGTTCGGCTATAGTAATGAATGGGGTTGCTCTTGTTCGGGCCTAATGGATTAGAGTTCCTTGGTGTTTTGGACACGCGAGAAGTGACTTCAAACCATTCCTTAAAACTGTTTCTCCCGCTGAGATTCATGAAGAAACGGCTGGTTTTTGCATCAACACTTAGCAAATCATCTCAAAAATGTCTCCATGAAGCCTTGGTGAGTAAACCAAAGTCATTTCACGTAATGCAACACATTTTATGCATATTTTATCCGTAACATCTTAACTTTTATTGCTTGCTTTCAATTGGCAACTTTCATCCGATATGTATCTCATTCAGAACCCCGTTAAACACCGCCATTCAACGTCGATTAACCTTGGGGGACACTTCACTTATTTTTGCACAGGGAATATCCTGTAAAAATGATATTTTCTACTAACAACAACAATCTTTTTTTACTAACTACAAGCATCCTTAATTCTCCTCCCCTCCTGTGGCCAAAATACCCCTAAGCTGAATTTCAAAAACTTAATAACAAAATGATACAGATACACTACTTTAGAATCAATCTTTCTTTTAAGCAACCTGTTGTAGAGAAATTACCCAAATTTGACACCCCAGCTCTATAACCATAGGGACAACCATACTCTAAAAACAGGTTCCCCTTTTGACAAAAATATAGTAGTGCCCCCACCGGGCAATAGACCAATACCTCATGACTTGCAATCGAAATCATCAGTGGAAGTCCTTAGTTGCAGTGACAAGGCTGAGTTATGTTGTTATATCAACATAAACCACATGAAATCATTATATTTACATTTAGAAAAAGTTAGTCTTTGAATCTAATTACTTTTGAAATTGTTGGCCTGTTTTTGTTTTCCTTTCTTAAAAGGAGACAATGCTTCTAGACTTTGATTTCTCCACATGTGCTCTTGGGTCATGCTTGAAACAAAAGAGTTTTTTCTTTTGAAGATTTGTTACAAAGTCTGTGGAAGTTGTAGTTTAGAGCTAAGCTATGGGATTTGTTTTGTATTACTTTTACTCAGCACATAATTGGTGAATAAAAAGCTTGATGTTTGGCAACTGAACTTTTTTCTCTCAGGAAATTGGGTGCAAAAAGGAGGGGTGGGGTAGCATATCCCTTTGATTTTGTCGGCAAGGGGTAGAAGACTTTATTCTGCTCAAAGAAAGCTCAGTGATTTTTAAAGAGGCTGATTTTCCTTGCCCATTATTCCCCTCTTGGATATAGGGTTCATGCAAAAATATACAATAATAACCTCGCAGGGAAAAAATTATTGATGATGGGCAAATAAAGATTTTTTTAAAGAAAGTACTTATAAGAAAGTATTATTCGAAATTCATTAAAAAGGTTTTTCAAATAGAAGAAATTTAAAAAAGTTATTTTTATCAAAATAGGCAAAAAGGGTAAATTATTAATAAACTTTGATCTTAGACTCAGCTAAGAAACTTGGTAAGAAAGTCATGCGAGATTCAAAACCGAGATTAGCGATTTGCTAAGAAAGTTTCAATATTGGGATTATTGAGACTTTCTTACAAAAACGTAAACGTGTAAGTGTGACATCATATTTTCATTATACTTTTTTTAGGTAATGCAATGATGGGAAAAGCCTATTCAGACTTAAGAGCATTACACTCCTTGAAATTGCCAAAACTAAGAAAAAATTTTGGAAATTGTCCATTGCTTTCAGGCCTAGTCCCCATTTTTTAATCACATATAAAAAGATTTTCTAAGAGGGAAGGGTGTGGCCTGGTTAATAGAGAGCTTACGATTTGACTACGTAAGTGACTACGGCTACGTAGAAGGCTGAGTACTAACTGCCGTACCGTTGTGCGCAGTATCTGACTTACGATTTAGAGTACGCAGGCTGACTACGTACGAGTTGGCGCCAAAATTTTACTTGCCTTCACAATTCACGAAACAAAGATGGCCAACCCCGACGTTGGTTAACCATATTGTTTACATTTTAGCACAGATAATGCAAATTCTTTTAGAACAAAAAAGAGAGAAATAGGCATGAGATGCAAAACTCAGGTCAGATAGTGGCCTAGCTCTAGGGTGTGTAGCCCAAATCAAAAGTAAATACATCACTTTAACAACAAACCAAATACTAGAAACAGTGTTAATTCGCCCATCTTCATATCCTTAATATCTCCAATGTTTCTCTTCTGTTTAAAATGTACAACAGAATCAAAATAATTGTTGACACACGTAGTATTTTCCCTACGTTTTTCGATAGGGGCTTCGCTTTCCATATCGTTGGTTATTCTTGAGGAAAACTGAAAATAAACAAAGATAAATTGCTTAAAATACACTGAAACTTTCAAAAAACATTAAATATTGTTGTCAGAATAGATAAACGAAAAAGTTTTGATGAAATAAGCTGGGTAAATATCATAAAAATATTATGGCTTACCTGCGTAGTCGAGAGTACGTTGAAATCTACCACAACGAGTAGTGAAATAATGGACGCTACGCAGATTTGGTGGTGATTCCCCTCGCACATGCGCACGTACGTCATTTTCCTCAAAACTTACCGTAGCAGTCGTCTGCGTAGTCAAATCGTAAGCTCCCTATTAAAGTCTTGACAACACCATGTCTTGCTGCCACTTTTTAGCATAGCCCCTGATTGTAGTTACCAGTTATAAAAATCTTAATGACCCTTATCTATAATCCATTAGGTGTAACACGTGTCCAGTCCAACTTTATTACCTTTTTACTAAGACTAAAGAGGGTGATTCACTTTTTATAATCTTTCTTATTGCTGTGTTTGATAAAGTCTTGTCTCCGCCATCCATTTTATTTATTCCTCCTTGTCCCTTTAGCAAAAAAGTTTTCTTTATGTTTATTTTAATGTTCTTGTGCCTGCAAAGATTCCTGTGATTGGGATGTAATTTCATGTACCTACAAATCAGCTAATAATAGCTTTGCTCGTTCATAGCCTGAGTTATAATGGTAAATAGGTTTTGGGTACTTCATTCCAAATTAAGGCTTCTGGTTGACTTGTTCATGTTTTTGCATTTATTTCTTCCAGTACAAACCACTGCTTTTATCTTTAATCTTTAGGACCCTTTTAAGCAGAATTGCTAGAATCATTTCTTCCTCCTTACATTGAGCATAAAGATTTTAATTCATAACAAATGTTCAGCATAAAATCAAATAAAACAATAATAATAATGATAATCATCAGTCTGTGACATCCCACTGCTGGGCAAAGACCTCTCTCAAATTCCGCCACGCGCTCTGGCACTTTGCAATTCTCTTCAATGCAATCATTTTTGTTGTTGTCCCAAGTTCATCCACTCTCCATCTTGTCTTGAGTCTTCCCAGGCCCTTTTTCTGTGGATCTGTTGCCACTCGGTTCGGTTGTCAGTTGTGTCCATCATTCATCGTCCATGCGAGCTACAAGACTGGCCAATCTCCATTTGATCGATTTCATTTGACATTTGACCAAATGAAATAATGAAGTGAAATAATAGAATTACAGTAAATGTTGTCAAGGACCATGTGATGAGCCATGAACCTTAAGGTTTACGAGCCCAATGTAGTTTGGTCCAAATTCAAATCCATTTGGTGATGAAATCACATCTTCACCCAAAATTACCAAGAGCAGCTAAAAATCAGAAAAACAATTCACAAACAAACTCTACTAACCATTTTAAAACTTACCCAAACAGCTGAAAATTCACCTGAAATTTGAGAGCAAACTGTAATAAGGTGGAATGGGTCCACATATGGTCTGTTTTTTAATTTCAGGTGTTGAATTTCTACTGGATGGGTGATCTTTGCTGTTTATCACTAAAACATTTAATTTCAATTTTAAGCAGGTTATCTGCAAAAATATAAAGAATTCAGGTTGATTAGATATCTATGTAGTTGCTAATCAAAATAAAGAAATATTATCAAAAACTCATTGGTATACCCTGTATAGATTTAATTTGAATAAAAGTTATGAAATAAAAGTGGAACCCCAGTTATGTAACCAATGGGGCAAAAAAGTTTATTTGAATGACCGGTTGGCCCAATTAACCCCAGTCTTTTACATAGGAGTTTGTATGTTTCAGACTGGAAATTTGGCTGTTATCACGAGATGGCCATGTCTATAGGGTGCACAAAAGGCAGTACTCCAATGTAGAAGTAAAAAGTTTACTTGTTCATGTCATTTTTTAACATATTAGCAAAGATTTGTAGATTTTAATGTACTAATTGTGAATCAAAATTTGTTTCAATTTTTCACCAATCAATCTCTCAAGATACTGGTTTATTTTCACACTCTAGCCAAGGACTCGCTTCTTGTAGAATCTTATAACATCAGACAGTTTTCTTGTATTTGGAAATGTGAAATGAAAGGGTTTTCTTTATGCTCTGGTGTCACCTTATGCTAGGCCTATAATCTCATCAATCTTGACTCTGCAATCTTGCCAATGGCAAAATGCTTATTGTCTCAAATATTAAAGTCTCTCCTGATGTCACCATCAGAAAGATGTTGAGTAGTAGAAAATCCAAAAAATCTTCAGTGCCTTTATCCTGCATTATATTCAAAAATATGATTCAACTCAGAAATATTTTAGATTAAGTATCAGTAGACCCAGTGGCGGTTTTAGAGACTGCGGGGTCGGGCACCTAACACCTGACCAAATATGCTGTTTTCTATTTGGCATTTTGCATTTTTCTTTAGTTTGGCAGCCCTTTTTGCCTATATGAAGCGCAGTGCTTGGGGCCATGGAGTTGAAAGGTGTACATTATTATTTTACCAAAAAACATTTTAAAGCAACTTTTTAATTCACTGAACTTTTTAATTCACTAGGTTTTTGAATATCTGATATCCTGACTAATAATCCACATCAGCAGCCTACAGTATCAATGATCACAGTCAGGTCCTTTCCCTTCAGCTAATAGCTGCACTACAACAATAACTGTAACTGATATCCCATTAGATATGGAATGGGACCATTACGAGTTATATAATGCACTTAACCATTTAGACCCTTTATTAGATTCCAAACTTTGAAGAGAAATGTTGAAGTTTTTAAATTCAATTTTTTTCTTTGCTCATTAATATTTTCCATTTGTTTTGTAATGTTCATTAAATATTAAAGTAGATTTGCCATTTGACAGAGAGAAATTTTCTCTGTTTTATTGATAAGAGTAATGAAGGTTTAGCATTAACGGCTTATCTTGTTAATGATAATTCGTATTTCCAAAGCATTTCATTATTCAGTTGATTGCATTTCATTGAGATGTTCCGACCTGTGGAATAAGACGAAAAACCAATAATTAAAATTCAATGGCAATATCTCTATTGCTAGGCACCTTCCTTCTTTCTGCATGCCAAAATAAAATACGAAGAAGGGAATATCATATATTCCAAATATATTTTTTTCGTGAATAAGGATTTTATAATCTCTGTACCAAATAAGCAAATTTATTGTTGATAAAAACACAAGCTTCAAGGTTCGTCATAACTGATGAAGAAGCTAAGAACAAACCAAGGCTGACAATATTTGGCTCAATATAAGAATTTTTACGAAACAACCATGAGACTGTCTAGTGAGACTGACAAATGATTACAAAACAAGCAGGTTGACAGCACACAGATATGTTAGATTGTTAAGAGGGTCAAAATTTGAAACAACTGTTAGCAAAAGCAGGCTTCCAAATCTTTTCAAAGTTAGAACAATTTAAGAACATATCAGGATGAAAATAGAGGAAAATTAAAGAACAACCAGCTTCAAGCCAACAAATCTGATAGCAAAAGCGGGCTTCCAAATCTTTATAAAGTAAGAACAATTTAAGAACATTTCAGGCTTAAAATAGAGGAATATTTAAGAACAGCCAGCTTCAAACTAATTTTACTGGTGCTTGCAAAAAAGAGTGTACAGAGATTACACGTATCTTTTATAGGAAACCGGTTTATAAGATGCCTTGTACTAGAACACCAAAAATGTAAGAAACTTTTTAACTATAAACCAATATCATTGATAAACTTTTAAAATCAAGAAGCATAACTAAACTGGAAAATGATACATCAAAAAACATTTTTTCCTGATATATATAAACTTGCTGACACAATTTTAACGTCTTCTATTTTGGAATACTAAACCATACGTAACCATAGAAATATCCATTTTAGCGTACATACATCACCATCTGACAAAAATTTATTATGGATATCTATTATAGAAATAAGAAACTCTAAAGAAACTTTTGGTACTAGAAACTGATGAAAAAAGTTTGATTCTAGGATCAGTGCCACTGTAGGTATCTGATATTTTGAATCTTTTCACCGTCTGGATAATGAAGCCAAAGTGAGAAATCAGACTAGAGAGGATAACCATTTTGAGGGGCAAGTTGCTTCAAGAAAACTTTACGAGATCGTAGAGGATTTTAGAGAGTTTTTTAAGTGGAATTTTAATGGATTTTCAAAGTTTCTGCAAGATTTTTTGAGTACACGCATTTTTCTTTATAAGCAGTTTCAGCTCGAGCTCAGTACTCAAAATTGCTTAGTTAGAAGGCAAATTTGAGAACTCTAAATTGCTTAGCAATTGCTTAGCTTTTTATACTTGAAGATTTGTTTCTTAAAATACTATCTCAGAAGTTGTTGTACAACAATTGTCAATGGTATCTTGCAGACAAAAGTGTGCTGGGGTACTAATATCCACTGTAACCAATTATTCTATAGCTGCTGCACGATTTCCATGACTAATTGGATCAGAACTAAAATTTTCCAATTGCTTAGCATTCCTCTATCCAGTACTGGAATTGCTTAAGTTTTTGTCTTGTCGAGTACTGACTTGCTTATAAAGCAATTACTTATAAAAAAATGCGTGTAATCTCTTGTTTCTCGAGATTTTGCACGTCAACTTTTTTAGAAACTATTTAACTTTTTATATCTTCACACAAAGTACAAAGGATGATTTTTGGTTGCTTTTCCCTCGAGCTATCTAGCAGAGTCAGTTGACTCAAAGAGGTCACAGATAGGAGTTGATGAGCAGATGCAGTTGAAAACATTACACGGTGACCAAGTCGACACTACCCAGGAGAATAAGCCTAAAAACAGCATGAATCATTGCGAAGAAAAATAATAAATTAAGAATCCTCCTGTTAATGCGGACGACATAATCTAGGGATTAGTTGGCAAACCAAAAATCTACCAAATCGTAAAAAATCATGTTAAAAAGAACCCAGGAGCTCGAGGGCACTAGGAATTAACTAACAACAATAAAAAACAGAATAGTTTCATTTGGTTGTGTCTACCTTAATAATCTGATTAAGCCCCTCCCTTTGATTGAGCTCCCCTCTTGCATGAGCAACATCAATTATTCATATATGTGCAGGCTTTTTATCTTATAAGGAACCTACCTCAAGTCCTACTTGCTACTTTAAGTTCCTCAAATGTTCTATCGTCTCCTATTGTTAAAGGAAATATTAGAACAAAAGAATTCATTGTATTTTACCAAAACTCCTAGGTTCTTGGTTCCTTATGAATTGTTTCCGTAAATAATAAGCGTTGATATTATGAACAAATTCGTGACGAATATAAGTATATATTTCTATGTAGTAAAACTCTGCAACTAAGAACTTAAAAATTAAGAACCTCACAGCCTAGGATTTTGAAATTTTGACCGTATTTTAAAGGCAAAAATTACAAATATCAAGTTTATAGGTTGCTAATGAAACGATAATAATGGTATTTAAGGAGTGTCCCGAGACCTACAAGCAACCATTAACCATCATCATTTCTACTGTTAACTACAATTCATTCCAGAACCTGTTGAGGCTAACTCCTAAAAATGTACGCTCTTAGTTGCGGGTTTTTACAGTACAACCTACAAGCTCCAAACTAAAGCTCTAAAATCAATGGACCAGGCCTCAAATTGCGTTTGCTATATGTCATTTATCAACTTGTTACAGATTTCAATCAAAAACTTCCCTTTAGCATGAATACCTGAGATAAAATGACCAACCTGACACCTGGAAGGGGATGTTATAAAGAAATATGATATCTCCACATTCTCATCATCAAGTTATCACATAATCACCATCAGATTAAAGTTGACAGGGCAACTCCATGCAACCTTTAATTTAACGGCTTCGCATATCACAGTGGTTGAGCAGGATTTTCTTTGGATCAATCCTGTCAATGTCTTTTGTCTCAGTTTTTGTGCGATTTTTATTTATGGTTTATCGTTGCGAATGTTTTATGACATTAAGAATTAGATTTTTTCATTTCTACGTTCCTTGCCTTGGTTTGAGATGCAGCATGAAAAAAATCACAATTTCAAACATCCATTTTGTTGCTCTAGGCAAAGAAAACAATCATCAAACTTTGAATAAAAAGAAATCATCCAATGTATACTCTCTAAAAGGGGAAAAAGGTTGAAAAAATGGCAATAGCTCTTGCGAAAGTATCTACAACATCAAAATAGCCTTCGAGCACTCTTGTGATTTCATGTCAACAAACTTTTTACCATTCAGTTTACCATAATAATTACTATGATCTTAGTTATGGGAATATAAACGATCTCATATGTGCTTCTTTTTCAAATGATATGGTGTGTTACGAAATAAATACAGAAGCTCATGAAAACATAAACAATATCAAACTGATATCTTACTAATATTGCGATTTCATTTCACCATTAATTTTGCCATATGCAATCAACTATTATGATCTTAGTCATAGGGATATACAATGGGATATGTATGCTTCTTCATCAAATGATATGGTGTGTTACGAAATAAATACAAATGCTCATATAAATATAAAGACAAATATAAAGAACACCAAACTAATATTTTACCAGTCCCGTAATTTCATGTCACCATGCTTTTTACCATTTGTTTTATCATAACTACAACTATCTTAGTATGTCGTATTCTTATTACCATGACATATTGCAATCTCATTATGAAGGATATGCGATTGGACACGAACGTGCTAATTTTTAATTGTTAATGTGTCTCTCGACTCGAAATAAATCTTACAAAAGTATAAAACAAGATCATACTACACGATAGTACTTGTTGCCAAACATGTTACCGTAAATGTTACCTTAACTCATGGGAATATGTGATGTGATGTATACTTCCCAATCTTTCATTGTTAATGTTTTTTTCGAAATAGGTCTTGCAAAGGTGTAAACATCACAATACACGCTTTTTTTGTAAAGAACCTATCTCAGGGCCTAGTACTTTAAGTTCTTTATTTTGAGACCTCTTTTGACCACTTTGTAGTTCTAAAAGTTCCTTTCTAGTTCCTTAATTTTGAATTCTCATTTAGTGGATAGGAATTAGTACCGACGCAAGAAAAACATTGAAATTCAAGATTTTGCAATAAACTCTGATAATAAACATGTTACAACACATATTGGGAGGTCCAATTCAATACATGGAGATTCCACTGGGGCGTGCTTTTTTCTTTAACGATTATTGGAATGTTATGAATGATCAACACGAGAATGAATAATCGTGCAGCTATTGTTAACAAACTATGAAGTCAATATAATTTCTTTGGCAGCCATATTGGGAAGCCAAATGAAAGCTAATGCAATTGGCTTCAAACTTTGACTCCAGGAACCAAAGAATGCTCAATCCAGTCTTTATATTGAGATCAGTGCTGTTGCAGAATGAAGGAAATGATGGGGGTTTGGGCTTTATACCCTTTACATTTTAGAAGAAACATTGATTTTCTTTATTTTCTTGGCTATGAAAAGTTCAAGATGGTTTTGCCTTGCTTTTTGTTAAGAATTTTTTCTAGTTATGTGTAATGCTGTAAAATAGAGAAATCTGACTGTTGCAGCTGCAATCATTGCTACCGTCTGGATCCGCCCCTGTAGATTCCTCTGGGAAAGCTCTGCTCTCTAGCTCTTTAGTTGAATATATTCGAAAACACCGCCCCGATCGGGTAATGCCCTAATAGTTGGTAAATTTCTCACGATCGGAACTTTGTAAGCTTCGTCGAAAATCATGTAAACAACACGCACGTTTTCGCACCATGAGTAGCGCACCCAAAACAACAAATAGAAAACGAATACCGCATCAACATGAAAATACGGCACTTTTGTATTTTCTGTTCGTGAGACTTGATCACGATAAGGTACAAATGAGTCATAAATCGTAAAGCTAATTTATAATTTAATACACTTATTTCTGCTTGTTTAGGAAGGTTTAATTGACTAATCTAATATCTGTAAATTCTTTAGTAATATAATGGTCATAATCATAATCGCTTTATTTTTCATTAGCTTTCAAATGATTTTGTCAAAACAAACAACGTTCGTCCTCCCTTAATCAAATAACTTCAGCAATTTAAAAGGGTTTAGTGAGAAAAATGAGTAGAATTGTGAATTATTTCATTGTTAATCTATTTAGGTAGCTTTAATGTGTAAACTTGTTATGCATTGAATGGTTTTTTGTAGCTCACTGGAAACCGTGAGAAACCAAGTTGTGTTTTGTTTGTTTATAGTTTGGTTAGAAGTGGTAATTTTGATCATTTAGCCGAAAACTTATACTTGACATACTTATACTTGATTATACTTTAAAATGAATGACGGATAACCTCAAGCCTACGTATGGCTAGAGTAACTTGGCTGGCCTGAAATTAAATACGTTTTTCTTGTTTAAAGATATTAGTGCAGGGATGACCGAGTGGTCAGAACACTCGACCCTTGTTCAAAGGTCCCCGGGTTCGAAACCACCTTCAGAGAAGAGAATTTGCCAGCTCTCTGTAATTCCAGGCAAAAAAGGCAACAAGAATCAAGAGGTGTGGTCACATAAAAAGGAAGGACTAGGGTAGAACTGTTCGATTAGTCTACCTATTCAGGGGCCCTTTGTGCTTTGCACATAAACCAATACCTTACGGAGACAGTAAAAGTATTTGCCTATAAGCAACTATCAACTTGCCTATCACCAATATTAGGCTTTTAATGTTAGTCTGCCGGTTTCTTAATTGGTGTGATTCTACCAATTCATCACCTCTCCTTTTCAGGAGAGTTTTCAGATGAATCTTTAGGTGGCAAGTTTGTGATGCTTCACTTTTGCGTTTATCTCAAACATTTTTGAAGGTAATGAAAAATCTGTACCAAATTTCAGCCCGGTGTTTCCTCATAAAGGTTGTTATTGTGAGAACTTGTGGATGGAATAAGCTATGAAATATATGTACACATTTTGGTAGCGATATTCTCCTAGGTAGTGGCTCTCAATCCATAAAAAACATGATGTTGATAGTTGATGTTGAAAGGCAAATACACTTAATATCTTCGTGATTCCTCTTGTTTTATTTTTCCTGTTAACCTGGAATTACAGAAAGCTTGCAAATTCTCTCCTCGCACATTGTGACAGGTCTGAAGTTGGTTTCGAACCCGGGGTCCGAGGGTCGAATGATCTAACCAATTGGCTTCCCCGTCATTGATAGTAAGGGTAGTGTTGCGCCCAATAGAAACCCATAGCTATCAAAACCATTATTTTGACATGAAATCATGAACACCGTTGCCAAAGGTTTAGGCCGCATTCGTTGCAATTCTATAGTGAATTTTTTGCTACTTGTCAATAAATATTACGAAAGAAAAGATTCTTGTAGCAAAATTTATTTGGGGGACTATCAGCTGGCAGATTTGAAAATCAAATCGCAATGGGTATGGCCTAAATCATTTGCAGTGCCACTGAAGTCCAAATGTTTTGATTTTGTCGTCAGTTTTTGTAGCTATACGTTGCTAAGGGGCAAATTCCCATGATGCATTGCGTTAAATGTTAACTGCTATCTTTTGCAGAATGATCTACTGATTTAAGTAGTTTTGCATAGTTCATGGTTGTGAGGCACTTTCACCATACTACATCATTATGCAGTGAGGTATCTGTAAACAAGGTGGTTGATGCTCGAAGTTCTAAATCGCATGGGTTCGAAACCAACGTATGTCAAGCCTATACTTACAGCTCATGCAGCCTATACATACTTACAGCCTCAGTACTCAGGTCAAGTTTCATGCTCACAAACTATTTTGAAAAGAATTTAACTGCCAATTAGTTTAGCATTGCTCTTGATGTTTTTCTAATAACATGAATTGGAGAAAAACTATTCAGAGTGCTTTAGTTCTTTTTCTAAAGAATGTCTTGCAGTTAGCCATTATTAGATTTGAGCCCAATCTTAGCAAAAAGTTAGACCGAGCCATTAGCATAAAGCGTAAAGGGCATGATAGGTATTCCATCGAGTTTTTAAAAGATGGGAGGACCTTTCTTGGTTAAATTTCTGTTGCTAGATTCGTTTGATACCTATTAATCTTTTTAAAAGAGATTGCTCCTGTTGTGATTACTGGTCTGAAAAAATTCTAAGTTGGTGTTAGCTTCACTTCTAACTAACGATTTGAGGATTTGAGGATTTCCTTTCCATTATTCTCTGTGCAGAGCTTGGACATTATTACGCAGACCTGACAGTTGAGAATAGTGTATAGACAGGCCTACCGCAATTGCTTTTGGGGAAAGGGGATTAAAGAATGCTTATTTCTTAGAGGAAATAGGAAATAGGTGTGACTCTGCATGTTTTATTGGATGCTCAGCTGCATATATTAGGCAATATAAATCAAGGTAGATTGATCCTTAAAGGAAATTGGTTGATTTAGTACTATTTACCTAAAACTTGTTATTTTCAAAATCATAGCAGGTGTCAAATATCTAGGGAAGATATCTAATAATTACCTATTGCTAGGTATGGATAGAACTAGCAAGCACTTTTCTACATCACTTCAATTTTTTTATATCTCCAAATATTTTGGTTTGGTAAATCATTTTGTAACTATCGAAAAATACTCTCTACAATCATTGCAACCTTGAATATGAATTGTTTCTGTCGATGCCTTCAGATTTGTATAGCTTATTAAAGAGAAAACTTTCAGCACATAGCATTAGCAAATATTTTCAAGTTTTAGATCAAATTCGATGATTAGTATAGTGCAGAAACAACCAATCACTACCGTCGGTCAAGTTAGATAGACAATTGATCAGTGGAAATCCCAATGGGAAAACCATATCCTCCCTAAATTATCTTGAAATAGATGGGAGTTCCCATGTAGAATATTTACCATGCTCTGCCAATGATTCTCCTTCTAATGTGAGCGCATTCATGGCTGTCGAGTGAAAGTTGAGCCATGCCAGAGTCGTGTTTTGGAGTTTTCGATAAAGATTCTTTGAAAATCCCATTAAGAATCGTTTAGTATTTCAAATATCTTGAAATAGGCCATCGTTGCTTTGGAAGTGATGGATGTTAACGTTTGCTGTTATGGTAGTGCTAGCTTCATAATTTGCTGTAGGCTAAGCTATTAGCTTCTTATTTCCTCTCACTAGCTACTATACCAAGCTCCGGTGTTCATCATCACTTCGGTTCCCAACCCTAATTGCTTATTGATGTTTTGCGTATAGGAAACAAGTGTATTGCTATATTTTTGCGTTCCGCCTTGGTAAAACAATCGCAAATTAACAGCGCTTTAATTACCTTAACGCGTTAATTTTCAATGTTACGATATCTGCCAGCTATTAGTGAACGCTAAACATCCACATCTAAAGGCGACCGCCTTGAAGATCGAACATGGATGATAATTTTATCATACGTTCAGCTGCTCTATGAGTTATTGAGGGAAAAACAATTGCATTTTTAATTGTTCCATCTTTCAATCGCTGGTTGAATGTGAAGTATTATATTTGAATTCCCATTATAGACTCCCTGCTGCTTAGCTAGCTGGTGTCCTTTCTTCCTCTCAAGTCCTGTTCTTTTATGGCTGTAAATCATGGTGGTTGACGAACACTGTTGATTATTTCTGATCGTAATCTGTGTTAGAAAAAGCCAGGCCAACCGCTGTGAGTGGTTTTAAAGCAATGGTCGACTGAAGGAGAGTGAATATAAGTAATTTTGCCATCACTGTTACGGCTGGATGTGAGATGAAAGGAGGACATGTTTTCTAGTGGATTGTAGCGTGGCAAGTTTCCAGTTACTTGCTGAATCTGTATTGGTTTTATGATATAAAATTCATTTCTTTGAGAGCTTCATAGCAACACAAGTGAAAGTTGTTTCGTCGCAACTCCTTCACTTGAATGTAAATTGGCAGTCGAATATTTGCTTACGGATTCGACGAGGGCATGTTACTGGTGTCTTGCTCGTCATTTCAAATCATACTGAGGACAAAGAGAGGAGAAGAAAGGTGTTAAAGTCAGGTGTTAATTTCGTGATCACTGTTTCGGTTTTAAGCTGGTTGGCAGCTGATTTTTGCTCAAGATGTACTTCGCCGTCTCAATACTCTGCCACATTCTTTGAACAGTCGGCAAGACAAGATAGGTCGTCTCAAATATAGATTGATTAATCACATCTTATCAGCTTGAAAGTTCTTGACGAATACTGTATAATTGCTTGGTGAGTTGGCCGCCTGTATTCTTCCTTGATTGAGTCTCATTCGATGTTATTCCATGTGAAATACTTATCTACCGTACATCCTTATATATCATAAAAGTCAATAAAGAATATGATGACTTGGCTGGACGAATACACTGTATTGGTGAAGGCTCTACAGAGATGAACTAGTTTTCTTTTCTTGTAGCAAGTTTATAGTTACTAAACTGAAAACCACGCCGAGTCTATTCATTTTTATTACTGGATTGGTGATACCTACCTTGGTTATGGAAAAGTTTCAAATTTCTCTTTATATTGTTGGAGTTGATTTCATGCATGTAGACGAATGTGCTTGTGGACAAGTTTCGTGCTGGTAGACACATCTCGCTATAGAAGACAAAGTCTCAAGTCAAATAAAGTTTCACATGTTTTTGTTTTTTCTGACTGCCTGGAATACATCTTCAAATTTTGCAAATAAAATTAGATTTAGGTAGCTCAAAAGAGTATGAACTGGACTAAGAACCTCGAGGGAATTCAAAAGCAGCAACTTTGAGTCAGTAGCATTTCCAAAGAATAAGTTGAACATTTCTAACACGAAAGAAATTGAAATAATTTTCCACTTATATTTATTGTAGCAGCATCTCCTAACTAGTTTAGATTTGCTGATTTCATTCTTATATCACTGGTATAAAGAATCGTATTTCCTGCAGAGCCTGTCAGGTGATACCAGCTATAAGTTAACAAACCTTCGCTGCGCTGTCATTTGCAACTGGACATCCTAATCCAGCAGTCGGATAGATCTAGTCCGCTGAAACGTTTAACGTCTTCGACGCATCACAAAGTTATACCTTCGCTACGTGTACGCTTTTCGTCTTCACAACGTATGAGTATTATCAGTACAACAGGTACAGCTCCATGCTTGGAAATCCAGCCTTCTAGTTTTAAACGATTATCTCTTGGCGAATTCTAATTCAACAGAACCATCCTTGTTTACCACAACTATACGTGAAATCACCGAGAGCAGTCCTCTCTGGAGCTACCTCATGATTGGAGACATTCTTGGAGGGATGGAGCATTTATGAATACAATTGATAACTTCACTGGTCGTACATTATTTGACCTCATATGTCAGAAATTGTTGGGAACAGTAAGGTCGGTAATCCGTGAAAACGTAACGAACAGCTTTGAAACTATTCATGTGTCTTGTCTGAGTAAATCCCTCAGTTTGGACTTGAACTTTGGCCGGGTATCTCAAAGTTTTCTGGATTTCCAGTTGATTGTCTTCTGTATACTGCTTAGCTATAGCGGCGTTGTCTAGGGCTCTGTGAGTTGTGACTTATAAATCGACTACTGAATGCAACGAGAAACCAAATCTTTTCGAAAATACATTGTCATAAAAATTCTGTGCGCCTTCTCTTGCTCAAGTGGACATTGGATTGTTTACTGTTGCACACACACCTCCGATCAATTTAGGAGCGTCCAAGCGGAATGCAAAGCTAGCCTTGGCATTGCTGGAGCGATTCTTGGCGGACTGCCTCTTCGAAGGGATTTACAAGCTGCTTAAGAAACATAAATCTTGTGAACAGTTGGTCGAGATTGATTAGCAATTGCTGGTTTTTCTGATTAGTTTACAAAAGCCTGTGCTGATCCAAACTCTGAGTTGCTAAACATTTTAGCTTATGCTGTACGAGCCAACATAACATGACATAGTGCCGAGTTCCTACAGTAAGGGAAAGACCTTTGAAGAGAGTCAATATATCATTTGTTTCAAATCTCCGAAATTTTCAAGGCTACCTACTGAATTTCTCAAAGGTTGTGAGATCACCAGAGACCTTGAATTCCCAGCCGAGTGGTTCAAGTTTGAGTTCCATCATGGATCTCTCTTTGCCTCCCTCCACTTTGTTTTCGAACTGTGATGTTGTCGTGCGGTGTATGATGCAGCAAAAACAGCTCTCAAGAAAGTTTAAAAGGTTTGTTATTCTACTATGCTGCTTGTCCCTTATTCAGGAGCAGTTGTATTTCCTTAGCGGGACATAGGTCTATAAGTGGCCTAAGCCTTATCATTAGTCAGTGCTGTGGTCAGATATAGAATTGTGAAAAAGGGGGAGCCTCAGGCCCTCATTTGGAAGTATTTTTAGGAATTCGCTGAGAATTCAACTCTCTGTTTGATATTCTTAACATGAGAGGGCTACCAAAATCGCAATACGCACAGCCAGGCCTCGAAATCGCGATCTTGCCTTCCATTGGCCAGTGATCTAAGTCGACGATTTGCCAGCCCGTGCGCAGTCTGGCCCTCATTTGACCGAAATAGTTGGAGGGGTATCTGTCTTTATCAGGAGGATGTCGGGCAAATCTCCTTGCTTTATCGTTCTTCCTATGTGCCGATCTGTCTGAATCAGTTGAGTCCATTGTATGTTTACACATCTAGATTGAGTTAGTGAGTTTATGTTTAACTTGCTTAAAGCGACTAAACCTGACCGTTATTGCCACTCCCCTTTTAGCAAAAGAAGTCCTCAATTTAGGAATTATCAAGTCTTTGCTTGATGTTAAGTTCGACAGTCAATTTTGCAGACCATCTCATCTCCTTGTTTTGAGAGAGAGTTACTATAGTCGATAGAGAGAATGGTCTGGAAGCTTTCTGTTGAATGTCTTTGTTAGATTTTTCATCCGTCATCATGCAAAAATCTTTTTTCTTTCATTGTTTAGCCTGAATTTTCATGGTAGAGCAACTGCACCCATTTTTTCCCTTTCCACACCTTTCCGATGTATTCTAGTTCAAAATTAATCAAGATATTTCATGAAAAATTTTCGTTAGAAAACCTCTCGGCTCATTCATACGGTCAATTTCTTGTGAATCTAAGCAATCATTATGCACGGTTAAGACCAGGCCAGCATCCAGACCAGGAGAAAGAAAGAAAACAAAACGGTATTCTCTAACGCATCTCTAAAGATGCATTTTGCTGAAAATTGGGAACAACTGCAAGAATTTTAGGTGACCGAATACGGTATCTCATTATTTCACTTTCTCGTCTATTTATGTGTTTTATTTATCAGCCATTCTAGCTCGCTTCCTAGTTTTATGCGAGTTTTGATGCAGTAACTAGAAGACGCTTTGAAAAAGCTCTAAAAGCCATGAAAACATTAAAAAACCCTTTCTCTAATGTCCGAATCTCTCGTAGGTCGACCTGCTTCCTCAGGCAATAATTCATAGATCGCAAATACTTTGCGCAGATTTGTCAAATTCTCTTTCGAAATTAATTCCACAATTCGGACTTAACCTTCTGATTTCGACAAAGACTGTCATATTGAAACTGAAATCGCCATTCAATCACGTGCGATGAAACGCCCATTGTAAGAACTGAATAAGTTTGCTGAGTCATGATTGATCGGATACGTGAGTTTTTACAAGGCAACTATTTCCTGAATATCAACTGCATACCTACACAAGTTCTTGTCGCCGAACAAGTTTGGACGAGTTTCGGTGCACCGGTTTTTGCCACGGGCCTAAAACAAATTGATCCTACGCATCCGCCATGTTTGTTTACCATTCTAATCACGTGATCGAGAATCTTTGCATCATCAGTGCTTGAACTATCAATTTAAAACCTAACTGACAGATACTTGGTTAAAAAATGGGAATGATTTACAAATTTAACTCTCTGTCCTCATTTTGTCTCTATATGCAGGCTCTGAAAGGGGAGTTGGGAACGAAAAATATAGCCAGAAATATCGGAAACATAATGAAACGAACACATAGATTACTTAAGCTTTTCGTCTGACACTCAACAGAGTAATACGTCAGAAAGAGAACGTTAGGTTTCTGTTTCGTTCTCTTTCTGACGTATTACTCTGTTGAGTGTCAGACGAAAAGCTTAAGTAATACATGTGTTCGTTTCATTATGTTTCCGATATTTCTGGCTATACTGAAGTTCTGCACCATCCAAAGACTGAACGAACAATAGCAAGAAACAAGTTAAATGTCACAGAACACAAAATAGACCTGCATGAATGTGTTGACAATATATAGTTATGATTTACATTTGGCTTGAGCCTTTGTTTCTAGATATGTTGGTTAGTTATAATGAACCCCAAAAATATCCCATAGTAACTTTAAGGCTTTTCTCGCTGTTTTCTTTCATTCTTCATGTCAACCAAACAATTGCAGTTACAAAGTCTGAGATCTGTTCATTCATGATTTCTACCCCTTCTTTCAAGATTTCGAATAGATTTTCACCTTTGTTAGGCTAGGTGGAATACGTGGAATGAAGGAACCTCTAGAATTTTGTTTGAGAAAGCAAGAAATTGAGGCCTAGGATGTCTCCACATATTAGAATATGCAATGATTTCACCAAATCCTGATATTAGCTACAATTAGTTAGTCTTAGTCTTGCATACCCAAAGAAACAATGGATACACTTAACTGAAGAAAGAGAGTAGTCATAATGATAATTTTACAAACAATCTGGATCACCCACTGCTTTTGAAGATATTTTCTCTAAAAACCGTCTCTCCTTCGCTGCGGCTGTTTTGCTGTTTAACAGTAAGTTGGAGGCAGCTGTACCCTCTCCTCCCGCACTTTTCCCGCGGTTACAGCAAGTCCCCGCATATAACAATTGAACATATAAGAAACTGAAGCCTGCTACCTTGGAGAGAAGTTCCTCTTTTATAATATTTCTATGTGGTTATCAATACTTTAGGAACTTTCAAAGAGTGGTATTTTTAATGGTTGATAGTTCCATGATATTCCCTCAGTTTCTTAAGGCATTCATAGATAGATGTCATCATAAAATTAGTCCTCTTGTATAAGAAACATGACAGCATGATCTGATATTTTCAGTTTCTTATATTGTACCAGAAAAGAGATGATGAGATTGCCTCTTCGAAGGAGAGTGCTATTAACATGTGAAGGCGCATTACGAGCGGGCTCTAAGAGATGGCCTTTATACATTGCGTAATCCTGAGGTCAGACTTCTCTGTTTTATGCAAAATCATGCGGATTACCTTTGCTTCCATGCTAGCTGTGAACAATTCCTCGCTTTAGTGCTTTCTATAGGCTATGTTTACTAAACTACATTGCAAAACGAGTAAAAACAAAACTTTGATGGTATTGATAGCATGCTGTCCTTCAAGGACGCCAGAGTTGGGGGTATGTAGGGGTTAACCCTGTTACGACCGGGGGCACAAAGTGCCTGCGGCAATTTAAAAATGCTGCATCTCCCAGAAAACACATAATATTTTACTGGAACTTGTGCGACTTTTCCTAAATATTTTCAGAGCACCTGAAAATTTTTTTTATTACTATCACACCTTTGTTGAACACGTGAGACACCTTTTGTCAACAAGTTGTCAGGTGTAAAAATGTTTGAATACCCATAACTCTGTAACTATACTACATAGAAAGTTGCTAAAAGCATCATTGGCTTTGTTTTGATAAGGGCTTTCGAATGATATATAAATTATTATTATTTGCTGACGTAAGCAACAAATAGAATACATGACGTCATTAATTTTTATGACGTCATATTTGTGAAAGACAATTATTTTTTGCATTTGAAAATACTTTTCCAGCTTTTTTGAATATAGATAAACTTGAAAAAAATTAGTTTCTAATCTGTATGGTCATTTTCTCTTCCTTTTCTTCATTGTAAACTTTGCAGACTTTAACGTTAATGAAAAAAATGGTAAAAATATGTTAAAATATAGAACAATGGAAGCGAAATTGATAAATTATAGTTTAAAGATGTTTTTGTTCATAAATATATCATTTGAGTAGCAGAAAAACCAAAAAGATAGTTTAAATTACAGTATAAGCTAGATGCTTGCAAGCAATTATCGTGGTTTTTCAGACTTATGACGTCACCCTGACTTCATTGGAAGCCATTATGGTTTTGAAAACACCAATCGATAGAGCAAGTCAGATTCTATTCTTGTACCAAGTTTCAAGCCTGTATCACGTTCCTAACAAGGATTGAGAAGGGCGGGCACAATGTGCCCCCCTCCCCCGGTAGTACAAGGGTCCAAAAAGCCCGGTAGTAATAGGGTTAAGAGGGTGAAAAAGCTTTGAGCAATTTCAGCATCTTTGTGAAGGAAAATTCAGTACCATGAAACACTTAATTTGACTTTGAAACAGGATAAGCGTGTCCCTTACTTTGTTATGGACTAAATCAGCCGGGCATTAAAGGTGACTTCCAAATTTATATCCCCCTTCTTCATGCGTTTTTTCCGTCCATGATGTCCTCCATTGACCAATTTTAACTTTTTCGCTGCTTATTTCATGGACGGTTGTCAAAAACATTGTGTTGTTGAAATCGGCTCGAGAGATGCTTCAAATGGAATGCTTGGGTGCTATACATAGACAGATGAAAGGGTTGTTTCAATTAAGGGCCGTGTTTGTAGCTACATACCGTATTTCTTGTAGGGCACATTTCTTGCACTTTTGGACCGACGTTCTTTTAAGGGATTTATAAGATAATTTGAATTTACTCGAGTAGGATTTTAACCAACCAATAGTATCAATCGTCCAAATTGCACAACCACTCACCAGATGTGGATAGGAACCTATGCGGGCTCTCTAACAGCTACACCGGACCTATCGAAGGGCGAGAACGTCCCACGCCCACTGGGAAGACCAACGCAGCCTCACCACTGTGTAGGGCTTAGAGGTAATGTTGGGAAGAAGCAGGATTTGGAAAATCAATGGATGTGGGATGCTGGGATGTTAATGATCTCAAAGAAGATTTCGGTATAAAAAGCGGAGTGGAATAATGCTTTAGTCAACATCTTGAACAGTTGAAGTTTTGCCCATGGAGATTGATATTGTGTTGTTGCTTGTTGAATGGACGTCAACCAGCGAATGTATCATTTGAGAAAGTGCCATGTGTTGGGAATCCCAAACATGAAAAAAATCCCAACTAGAAAGTATCAGCCTTGTGCTTTTTCCTCAATGTTTCCATTTATGTCTAATCTCCACTCTGAATATCGTTTAATAAATTCATAAAGCAGTGTTGGACAAGGCTCGGTTCTTCTGATGTTTGTGAACACCCTGTGTCGTTTCATCTGTTTGTCTGCTTCAGAAGTCAGCGATTTGGCAGCTGTTTTTGCCTTCTGAAGTCTTTATCTCGTTCTTTCTTCGTCAAAAACCTTCACTTTGTGTCAAAAGTGAGGATCGGTGTTCATATCATCAGAACGTTCTCGTGGGAAGGGACGGCTATTAGAGATGATGGAGCACTGATATACTAAGAGAGCATGGGGAGAGGATGTGTATAAGAGATCAATCAGACACCAGGGAGTACTAGTATGGGAAGATTGAATAAAATCTAAAAATAAACGTAAAAAAGGGACCGTATGGAGAGGATAGGTATTAGAGAGTACCCATGGGGGCTTTTATATAAAGCAAGGAGTATTCGTGGGAAAGAATGTGTATTAGAGATCAATCAGAGACAAGAGCAAGTGGGGAACTCCTATTAAAGGTGAAAGATTACGGAGAGGGGGCATTTGAGGCTATATTTTAATTCAACGATTATGTCGGACGGACAAACGATACTTTGAGCCTCGATTAAAAGTTTTCAAGACGTTGAATGGTAAATGCCTGTTTTTCTAAATGCAGAGCTCAGCCAGCTATGTAGCAAGCCCAGATACAAAATTCAAAGCAATTATTCTGTTACTGCAGTTTGAAGGAACAAGACAGTGTCACAGACAGGGATAGAATAGGCACTCTAGGAAAAATATCACTTCTATCAAAACTATGCACATGAAGCAAAAACCCAGTCAATTTCTGAACGAATTTATAATCAAACATACTGGCAACAAAAAATAAAGATGGTCTAAGAATCTTATTGCTCTCAATAATGAAAAAGGTGAAGGCAAGGAAAGTGTGTCGGACGGATATGTGGGAAGGACAAAAATGCAACTCAAACCAAAATGTGACGTATATTTATTTACAAAATGTGACGTGATGTAAATTTACAGTAAGAACCTGCATATAAGAACTATTCTTCTAAGAATCTCTAACCTAAAGTCTCGTTATATTAGAGGATTTTCTGGAAATCTTTTACCGGACTGCTCTGATGAAATATCAAATATATTGTGAAATCAAACAAGTGCTTGAAATGTATAACTATGTCCCTCTATAATACCCATCCTAATACAAATCTGTCGAATTTGTCCTATTGATCAAGAACATTTCAGGGTTAAGCTAAAATATTTAGGCTCTTGTAATTCAGTTTTTACTGTATTAAAGAAAAGGTAGTATACTCGTGGGAAGAGTACGTCTCTTGAAGACTTCTCTTTCATCATCGCAATCATTTTCACTCGCTCTGCTTCAATAGTCAGTTCTGAAAGGCCTGTAGAAATACCACCATTTACGTTTTTACTAAGACAAAGATTTATTACCCCTCAAGAAGTCATTGGTTTGTATCAAGTCTTTATCGATCAGATTCAGAATGATGTTTTACATTTTAGCTCAATGAAAATGGAAAAGAAGACCGCGGCGGGCTACAAAGATGGAGATCTGCCATTCCTCTGCCTGGTATGCGGTGACATAGCATCGGGGTACCATTACGGGGTGCCAGCATGCGAGGGGTGTAAGGCATTCTTCAAGCGAAGTCTACAAGCTGCCGACCTCAACTACAGATGCCCCGGCTCTAATAACTGTAAGATTGACAAAATGAGTCGAAAATGCTGCCAAGCTTGTAGGCTGAGGAAATGCAATGAAGTTGGCATGTCTAAAGAATGTAAGTGTGTTTTTATCTTTTCTTTTATATCCAGCAAAGACAAA